>CM053567.1:62983531-63023882 GCA_028646485.1 Cryptoprocta ferox
GCAGAAAAGAAGGAGAAGCAAAGAAAAAAGGAAAGGAAAAAAAAAAAAAAAGACAACTCCCCTGTGCGGATGGGCGTGGTCTGGCGTCAGGTCAGGTCTCGGGGGCTGCTCTCTCCGAGGCCCCGCCTTGGTGGTTGCGGGGAGAAGTATGGCGCCGCCTCAAAGCTTTGCCGGAATCAAGCGTTGCAAGCCGCCCTTCTGAGTCTGATCTCCCTGTGCCGCGGGTGAGCCAAACTGTATTCTCCAAGCTCCGCCTCACTTCCAAATCCAAGTCCATGCAGTTCAACACCGTCACCAGGGATGAGATGCGTTCCCGCTGGTGGCTGGCCTCCTGGCCCAGCTTGTGCTGCCCTTTATGCGGAGCCGCCGCCACCGCTTTTCAAGGCGCCTTTCGTGGCACTGCCACCACCGCTTTTCGCGCTGCCGCCGCCTCTATCTGCGCTGCCGCCCCTCGTGGCGCCGCTTGGAATGGATGCCGCCGCCGAGCCCAAGGAAGAACTCACCGGTCAGACAGGATGGATTTCTCTCCCGGCGCTCGGCAGATATATATGGGGAGATGGGCGAGTTTTCCTCCCTTAGAGATGGTTCTAGGTGTGTTTTCCGTCTCTCTTTCTCTTCCCCTGGTCTCTCCGGGGCACAGCGCGCTCTCCCTGTGTTGGGCTCGGGGACTCCTTCCCCTGTACTACCGGGACCGCCCATCCCCTAATTTCCCAGATCACAGTCACTCACTCAGGCATCTTTGAGGTTGTCTTCTTTCTGGCGTCCGTTTCTTCTTTCCCCCACTTGCAAACCGAGTTTTATCACCTCAGTCCTTCTCAGTTCAATCCATACGGGCGTGCGCGGATTACAGAGCTCCCTGCTTCTCCGCCATCTTGCTCGCCCCCTCTTATTTAAATTTTTTAATGTGTATTTATTTTTGAGAGACAGAGAGAGACAGAGCATGAGTGGGGGAGGGACAGAGAGAAAGGGAGACACAGAATTCGAAGCAGGCACAGAGCCTGATGTGGGGCTCAAACTCATAAACCACAAGATCATGACCTAAGCCGAAATCAGATGCTTAACTGACTGAGTCACCAAGGCACCCCTCTCTCTTCATGTTTCTTAATGGTCAGGGCTTTCTGCATAAAAAAATCCTAACAACTTGGATTAAAGGATATTTGAATAGTAAGCATGCCTTGCAAGTTGGAGACCTGTTGAGATTTATAAGGTTATCTTTCCCAGAGCCATTTATTTGTTTGCTTTTAAAAGTATTGTAAACATTTAGGGACCTTCCCTATTTTCCCAGGGAGAATACCCTTATAAGATAAGGACTTTCTCCCTTTCAGGAGGGCAGAAGCTGCCTTGCAGTAATTCTGTGTCAGCTCTGAAATCCATAATTTCTGACTTCTTCTCCGTCATGGAGCCCCTCTGCACAAGTTGGGTCTATCTACTTTCATAATGTCACGCCAAGAAGGAAAACAAGGTATGAGTAACAGGCACAGTTACTGCCATAAGCAATAATAAATCTGATTTATGTTCCAAAGACTTCATGAATGCTTTCAAGATAAATAAATATAGATGTTAAAACTCTTTATTCAATTATTCTTCCTGCCCACTAAGTAATTTATTGATGGTCTTGGTAACACCATCCTAAAATTTCTGAGGTCTTAGAACGTCCTAGATTTGATTTTTTTGCCCTGAGGCTGTTATTACTTTGATAAGTTGTTGCTAGCTAGCAATGTTGGAAATGAGAAACAGCTTTATTTTCCAAACCAGTTATTGAAAATTTTCTTGACAATGAGAGTTAATTCTTTATCTCATATTTGTTTTGCAATATCTTATCAGTCACCAATAAGAGAAGCCAATTACCTCTTCAACATTCTGTCTAAAATTCTTCTTAGTTCCATAGGTTCATTGTGTAGATTTTCAGTCTCCTAAGTTACCAAAGGCAACACTCCTATAATTGTTCCATCAATACATGAGTCTCTCCTTCTCCAGTCTGCAGTAATAATTTACTCATTGTACTTGTAATCTTTTTCCACAATTCAGTCCTAAAGTAAATGCTATAATTTTTGTAATTGAGGTTGGATATCTTCATATTCTTATGAGAAGCTTCAATTTCCTCTCTTTTTTTGGATGATTTGTATTTACTCTTTACTTATTTTTCTATTAAAGTGGTCATCATTGTTTTTCTTATTGAGTTATGGTGGTTCCATTTCTCTTTATATGTGTTTGCTTTATAAATGCTGTTCAGAAAATAGCTTTATTAAAAAAAATGTAATACCCACAGGTTCAGTAGCAATGACAACCAATAATATTGGTCATTTCCTTAATTGGAAAGTTGATATTTAAACAACATTATTAAAATCCAGAATTCTTAATATTTAACATATAAACAGATGCAATAAAAAGTTACATATTAAAATTAAAAATTAAGAGTATATCCAGCTGTACTCATTACAGAATTTAAAAAGTGAGCTTGTCATATCAGGAGGAATGTTCCATGTGTGTGTGTAAAAACATAGTTATAAATTTGCTGGTATTGGAGATTAAAGAAATGACTATCTTACTTACTTTTTGAATTAGTAGGTTCAGTTAGCTAATATTTACATTTAACCATTCAGGGTTTTCCATATTATTTGTAGCACATCAGCAGCTATTTATTAAATTCCTTGAGAATCCCAAGGAATATTTTATGACAATATTACTGAGATCATTGAAATACAAAACCCTGCACATAATTAATGAATACAATTTGGTGAGTTTGGACATATGTATATATCCCTGATATCAATACCGCAACTAAGATAATCAATATATCCATCAGTACCAAAAGTTTCCCTGTGCTTCTTTGTTTTTTGTCTTATGTATGTGTGAATGTATGTAGGTGTGATAAGAATGCATAACATGATATCTACTCTCAGCAAACGTTAAAGTGTACAATAGAGTACTGTTAATTACAAGAACCATGTTGCAAAACAGATCTCTAGGAAATATTCATCCAGCAATACAGAAACTTTATATCCATTGAACAACTCCATTTCCCTACTCCGATACCCAGCCAACCACCATTCTGTTCTTTGTTTCTATGGAGCTCTGAGAAATATGGATGTACACTATAACGTACCAGTCCTAAGTTATAAACTATCTAGCTTAAAATCAAACTAATATACATGTAACAATACACAAACAGATGAAAGGGAAATGTTATTATGACAGATTATGTGAACACAGTTAACCGAAAGCATGGAGTCATTCTAAAATAAGGATTAAATGGTTTTCAAAAATGATTAAATAGAATTCAAATGTTGCAAATAAGTTTGAAAATACGTTCTCTATGCAATAAAGAACACATCCACTGTCTCAAAGCAATCTATTGCCTATTGGTAAGCAAAAGGTACTCTCATCGCAATGCTGAAAAAGAAAATATATTAGTTTACTGATGTTTTCCAGAAAGTTTCAACATAACAATTAACTTTGTATTACTAAGCTTTTAGAATATATGTCATTATTATCTACGATGTTTTAGTTTGTTTTTAAATGATAAAAACCACGGAGACAATGTTAACATATAGACAAAAGTATGAGATACAATATGCTTTATTACTCTTATTCACATATTGCAATCATTAAGACAAAGATCATTAGGGCCCCTGGGTGGCTCAGTCAGTTGATCAGAAAGGTGATCAGACCTGTTTCAGCTCAGGTCATGATCTCATGGTTTGTGAATTCAATCCCCAGATCAGGCTCCGTAATCACAGTGTGGAGCCTGCTTGGGACTCTCTCTCCCCTTCTCTCTCTGTCCCTCCCTTGCTCACTGTCTATATTTCTCTCTCAAAAATAAATAAACTAAAAAAAATAAAAATAATTTAAAAAGACTAAGGTTATTTATCATAAAAATAAAATGAAAAAATCTTTCAATATTCACACCTAATTATTTACTTTTCCTTTCTTATATCCCATATGTGAAATTCTTTAAACACAAATAGTAAACTTCTAATTTAATAGATGTGGGGAGGAAAGGAGAAGTTGAAAACCACTTACAATTAAAAATCTTAGAAAAATAGGAAAGAAGCAACTTCCTTATATTAGTTACCTACTGCTGCCTTACAAATTCCTCCCAAACTTCCAACATAAAACAACAAAGATTCATTATCTTATATAGTTTCTAAGGGTCAGGAATCGAAAGGAAGCTCTGCTGGTGATTTTGGCCTCGGGTGTCTCATGAGGTTGGAGTCAAGCTGTTTGGCAATGCCAGTCATCTCAAGGCTTAACTGCGGCTGAAGTATCCTTCTCTGAGATCACTTACAAGGATTTTGGCAGGTCTTAGTTCCTTGCTGGTTGTTGGCTGAAGGCCTCAGTTTCTCAACATATGGATCTCTCACAACACGGAAGGTGCCCTCCTCTGGACTAAGTAATCCAATGTATTACAAACCTTGTCTTTGACCTTTTATGACCTATTCTCCAAGTCACTTCTGCCTTATTCTGTCATTTAGAAATGAAACAATAAGCCCATCCCATACTCAAAGAAAGAGAATTATTCAAAAGCATAAGTAAATGTGGATTTGGGGAAGTCAATTTGGAGCAAGTAAACACATTTTTAATTGTATAAATAATATCTACAAAATAGAACAAAATAATATTAATTAAATGTAGTGTTCTTTGTATGATGGTTAACATATGTGCTGTCTATGTGACAACTTGACTAGGCTAAAGGATGCCCAGATAGCTGGTAAAACAGTGTTCTGAGTGTGTCTGTAAGGGTACCTCTAGTAGAGATTAGCATTTAGAGAGTAGGCTGAGTGGAAAAAAAATCAGCCTTATTAATACTAATGGACATAATCCAATCCACTGGGGGTATGAATAGAACAAAAATGTCGAGGAAGGGTGAACCTGATTTCTCTGCTTGAGTTGAGACATCTATCTTCTCTTGCCTTTGGACATCAGAGCTTTTGAACTCAGATTGCGATTTATATCATTGGCCTTCTGATTGGTTGACCTTTGTACTTAGACTGAATTACACCACTGACTTTCCTGGTTCTCCAGTTTGCACATGGTATATCCCAGGACCTCTCAGATTCCATAACCATGTAAGCCAATTCTATAATAATACTCCTCATATATATCCAGTCAGTTCTGGTTCTCTGGAAAACACTGACTAATAAACCCCCTGATATTAGGAATGGAACAATAATGCCCTCAATCATCACTTCTACCCAATATTGTGCTGGAAGTTCTAAAAGGTGCAATGAAGAAAAGTAAACAAATTAAAAGGCATTAAGAATCAGAAAGAACAAAATAAAACTGTCATTATTTGTAGATAAGACAAATACGTCATTTAAAATAACATAAAATAGGTACAAATCTAGAAATTAGGCTTTTAAAGATGTGTATGATCTCTACTCTAAAATAATGTATTATAGAAATACATTGAAGAAGAAATAAACAAATGGAATAATATGCTATGTCCATGATTTGCAAAACTAAATGTTGTAAAAGTATCAATTATTTCCAAATTGATTTACCTAGTCCATGCAATTCTAGACAAAATATCAGAAGACTTCTTTTAAAAATTGAGGGGTGCCTGGGTGGCTCAGTCAGTTAAGGGGCTGACTCTTGATTTCAGCTCAGGTCATGATCTTATGGTTTGTGGGATCGAGCTCTGTGATGGGCTATGCATTCACAAGTGTGGAGCCTGCTTGGGATTCTCTCTTTTTCCCTCTCTCTTTGTCCTTCCTCACTCTCTCTCTCTTAAAATAAATAAACATTTAGAAAATTGATAAAATGAATCTATTATTTAATACATAGAAATACAGGTAATTTCAAAGAAGAAAACACATGATTAGAAGACCAATCTAATTCTATTAAGACTTATTTAGTGATATAAATTAAACAGTGTGGTATCTGCACAAGGATAAAAAAAATAGATGAAGATCTGGAAATGAAAGCCCAGATTCAGTCCTGTCACCTGATTGATTACAAAAGTGATACTGTAGTAAAGTACAGTTGTTCTGGGTAAATTGGATAATTCATTTGAAAACAAACCAAAAAGCAAGAATCTTGACGCTGGCTCACATCAAAAGACATGTACAAGGTGTTCATAGCAGAATTTTTTTTAATTTTAATTATGAACAAAAATAAAACATATGTTCATGAATCCTAGAACAAACAAGAACATTTTAATATGTGAATAAAGCAGAATGTTATACACAGCACAAAATTTTAACACCATAGTAAGAGGACATTCACAAACATGTTATATGAAAGTAACCAGAAGCAAAAGCATATACCATTTAATTTCCACTTGTATACAGTTCAAAATAATCTACAATGTTACAAACAAGATTGTGGAAATGGAAAGGAGCTGAAGGTGGACTTCTGGATTTCAAATAATTTTTTTTTTTTGTTTTAGTGAAAGGAAATCCTAGGTGCTTTACAAAGCATACTCATTCTACAGTTTTGATTTGTATATGTTTACATAAGAATATTATTCTCCAATAAAATTGACAAAATAGACTTGCTTTTTTAAAGGCTAGAAAGAAAAATTATTAATTCAGAGAGAATAATATATTTTAAAGTTCCTATCTTTTGAGGCAGTCTAAATTTTAGTTAAATTTTATGTAAAATTCTTGCTGCTAAGTATAGTTTAAAAAATCTAAAATATTAATTGGCTTTCATTGCTTATGTCATTAGGTAAAATCAATAAATATTAGTAACTGTTAATTAAATGTGTCATTATGTAGCTTTGAATGAACAAAAAAGCAATTCTGAAATAATAAAAAAAGAGATGACTCCTTGTTGAATTCTTAGTCTTCTTCCATACTTTTTTTAATCTCCTAAAAATCTACAAACATTTTATAAATTTACCGCTATAATATATGAGGTTTAGTTTTAGGACTAGCTTATTAGAAACTGAGTATAGATAGCAGGAGAATATGCTTGAGTAAAGCCAATACTACAAAACTAAATATACAAAACAACTATCAAATACACTTACACATACCAGAAGGAAGTATAGTATTTGGAAATAATGGTAATTATGGAAAAAAGCATAATATTTGGAAATTATTAGGTTTAGCAAAAATACTGGGAGAGTATTTGGTAGAACATATTAAAAAAAAGACACACAAGGGGCACCTGGGTGGCTCAGTCAGTTAAGCGTCCGGCCTTGGCTCAGGTCATGATCTCTCATTGGTGGGTTTGAACCCTGCATCAGGCTCTGTGCTGACAGCTAGCTCAGAGCCTGGAGCCTGTCTTCAGATTCTGTGTCTCCCTCTCTCTCTGACCCTCCCTGCTCACACTGTCTCTCTCTCTCTCTCTCTCTCTCTCTCTCTCTCTGAAAAAAAAATAAAAACATTAAAAACTTAAAAAAAAAAGACACACAGGAATCTAGGCAAATAGGTCTGGTTTGGATCTGGCGAATATTTCTACTTCTTAAGAGGAAGCATGAGAGTTATAAGTAAGAAAGCATTTATAAATGAGTGTAGGGTAGAGAATATAAGGAAAACTAATACAGTAAAACCTTAGATTGCAAGTAATTTGTTCTGTGAGTGTCCCGCAAGACGAGCAAATATTTCTAATAAATAATAACTTGCTAAATGAGTAATGTCTTGCAATACATGTAGTACATGATGCCAAATGTCACATCATCACAACTGATCCAAAGGTTCTTCTCTCTCCCTCTCTCTCCCTCTCTCTCTCGCTGCAGGATTGTAAGTGATCGTCTCCCATGCTTTGATGCTTGGTCTCAGGCTGTGGTGTTTGGCAGAAATCAGTGATTTTTCAGAATGTTGGAAGGTGCCCACAACTGGCACTAGTGTATTTTTTGTCACTCCAAAGCACCTATAGGCAGTCCCTTGCTTTTCTATGCAAGAGTAAGCTTAGAAATGCTTTGCTTCATTCTGGGTCAGGCTGCCTGTGGATATCGACCCTTCAGTCTGTTGCCTTATTGCCAGCTACATTAAATACAGTATATGACAAGAGTTTACTAATACTGTACTATAGTCAATATCTGTGCAGGGATATAAAATGATCCCCATGCAGAAAATGATTCCATTGAGCTAATAGATAGCAGTGATCCCATTAGTAATAGTGAAAGTCATCCTACATAATAACTCTCCTCTTCCTTGTCTCCCACACAACAGCCACGAAGGTTTTGAAAGGTTAAGTACAGATTAATTTATTTTTCTTTCTTTTTGTATTTTCCTTATTATTTCATCTTATATTACAGTACTGTAATCATTTTTATATGAATATTTTTTTGGTTGTGGAACAAATCATCTGAGTTTCCATTATTTCTTATGGGGAAATTCACTTTGATATACAAGTGCTTGGATTACAAGCACATTTCTGGAACAAATTATGCTCGCAAGCCAACGTTTTACTGTAGTAACAGGAGCAATAGCAAAGTTTTCCCAAAACTAAATCTAGTGATCAAAACTAGCTTATGATCATTATTGATGATGCTTTTATGAAGTTATAATTTATCATGCAATATAAATAAATTGATCATGTTCAACACTTTGCTATATTAATTAAAAACCTGAATATCGCATATGGTAAACTATTTATTAGGGGCTTTTTATATCCATAGATATAGCATTAAGAACTAGTTTATTCAAACAAAAAGTAGAATCAGACCTATAAATACAGAGAATCAACTGATGATTGCCAGAGAGAAGGAAGATGGGGGAGGGGATGGGCACAATGGATGGAGGAAAGTTGGAGATATAAGATTCCAGTTACGGAATGAATGGAATTACTGGCACAGCATAAGAAATATAGTCAATAATATTGTAAAATGTTGTATGGGAACAGATGCAGCTACACTTGTGGTGAGCACAGTGATGCAAAAGTTGTGGAATGGAATCACTATGTTATACATGTGACACATATAAAATTGTGTCAACTATACTCAGATTAAAAAAAAGTATTTAAATAAACTAACTGACTAACTAACTAACTAATGTTCTATGTACAGAATATCCTTATCTACAGAGAACACATACAAGAATCCCCAGTAGAGCCCTAAAACCACAGTTAGTACTAAACCCGGTATATGCTATATTTTTCCTCTATTTTTCTTATTTTTCCTACAGTTATTACTAAACCCTATATATGCTATATTTTCTTATATTGTACATATCTACAATAAAGATTAATTTATAAATGAAGCACAATAAGAGATCAGCAATAACTAACACTAAAATAGAACAATTATAAAAATATACTTTAATGAAAGTTATGTAGAGTTGAAAAAAAGGACTAGTTTATAGGTTGAATTAATAATTTTCATCTTTACCTGGGGAATCATGTCTTTGCCAAAATTTTATGGTGTATATATATATGAGAATAATTTCAATTAAAAATGTAGTTTTTGTTCAATTACATTGGCCAAAGAAGCAGAGTAATATTGTTAACAATTGCTATAAATCTGATTATTTTCTTCAATGAGCTTCACTTCAAATGTACTAGCAAAGTAAGATGCATTTCTTATCCTATAGCCCAAGGCAAAATTCAGCTCACCTGACTGATCTTAAGATTAAATCAGTATATCTACTTACAAGCAACACTGCTAGAACATTGATCTGATAATAAATAATGTAGCTTGTACTTGAAGGCCATGGAAGTTTCCTTTTGCAATGTCTCACAAGTACAATTTTCACAGTCCCCTAGGGAACATAATGGGCAAATTGCTCAAGTGAAGAAATGGTCAGTTAAAATAGAGGTAAAATTGAACAGGTATTTCATACATTTTATCAGTGTCCTCTTTAATTCAAGACCTAAAAATACTTTTATGTGGTCTGTATAATCAGTAATTTTTCTAAATTATTAATATCATAAAACTGCAACCTACTCCCAAAAGTACGAACACATTATGTATTTGGAAGTTAAAAACAAGGAAAATAATAACCGAGCTCCCTTACTGAGCACCTAGAGTGTACAAGTCAAGGATAAAGGCTTCATATACAATAATTCTTCTAATTCTTATGTAGTAGGCAGATTTCCAAGATAACCTCAGTGACTGGAATGAGACTTTTGCATATGGTTATATTACATTACATAGTAAATCAATTTTGCAGGTACAACTAAGGTTCCTAGCCACTTGACTTTGAAGTGATCTAAATGGAAATTATTCTGGGTGAGCATAACTTATTCAAGTGAGTCCTTAAAAAGACAAGGAGCAATACACACTTTATTGTTGAACTAGGTGAAAACAAGCAGCCATGTTATAAATTGCATAAGAAGAGGAACATGCAGCTAGTGGGCGAAGGTAACTTCTAGGAGCTGAGAGTGAACCCCAGCTGACAGCCAATAATAAAAGAGACACTTCAGTCCTACAACCACAAGGAACTAGATTCTGCCAACAACCTGACTGAAAAGAGGAACCAGAGATCCAGATGAGAATCTCAAGTCCAGCCAATACCTTGATTTCAGTTGAGTGAGAAACAAGCAGAGAAACCATTATATGACATACCATGATCAGACTTCTGACCCACAGAAACTGTGAGATAACAAACTTGTGTCACTTTAAGACACTAAAAATGACTGCATCTCACAATAGCCTTGCAATTCAAGTGTTATTATCTTCATTTAGGGCAATAAGACAACTGAGGTTCAAGTGAAAGAGCTGTGATTAGTACAAAGCTCTATTTTACATTTTATATTTTAAGGTTATTTATTTATATATTTACTTTGAGAGACAGAACAAGCAGGGGAGAGGCAGAGAGAGAAGAGAGAGAATTCTAAACAGGATCCTCACAGTCAGCACAGAGCCCAATGCAGGGCTCAAACTCAGGAACTCTGAGATCATGACGTAAGCCAAAAACAAGAGTTGGATGCTTAACCGACTGAGCCACCCAGGTGCCCCAAAGCTCTGTTTTAAATACATACACACATATATATCTGTATGATCTCCACAATCAAATTACTGACTAGTCAGGTCAAAAAATTTTATTTTACTCAAATGTGAATCATCACTTTATCATTATTCTGTATGTATGAGAAGAAAAGAACAAAAAGATATCCCTATATTTCAAGAGATAAGGTTAACATTAGAAAGACTTGAAAAATATGTTAACCACTGATCTTTTCTTGGCTTGCTAACTCTTTATTGTTTGTTTGTTTTCTTTAGTGTTGAATAACTTTCTTCTGTGTGATGTATCATAGTTTATTTATTCATTCACCCACTGAAGAACACATTTGTTGCTTCCAAGTTTTGGCAGTTATGAGAAAATCTATTATAAACATCCATGTGCAGGTTTTTTTGTTGACATAAATTTCAATTCCCTTGAGTAAATAAATAACAAGTGGCACATTTGCTGGATTGTAGTAACAGTATGTCTGGTTTTACAAGAAACCACTAAACTGTCTTCCAAAGTGGTGGTACCATTTTGCGTTCCCACCAGACATATGTGAGAGTTTGTATTATTCTACATCTTCCTCACTTTTTATATGGTCAGTGTTCCAGATTTTGACCATTGTAATAGATGTGTAATGATATCTCATTGTTGCTTTAATTTACATTTCCTGATAACATATGATATCATGTTACCTACTCTACTTTTCATATGCTTATTTGTCAACTGTATATTTTCTTTGGTAAGTATGTGTTGAGGTCTTTGACTAATTTTTCAATCTGGTTGTTTGTTTTCTTGTTGAGTTTTAGGTGTTCTTTGTATAATTTGGATAACAATTATTTACCAGATGTATCTTTCAAAAGTATCTTTTCTCAATCTGTGGCTTGTCTTCTCATTCTTTTGACACTGTCTTTTGCAGAGAACAAATTTTTATTTAATGAAGTCCTGCTTATCAATTAATTTCTTCTTGAATGATATTTTTTATGCTGTAGGTGTCACCATACCCAAAGTCATTTTTGTTTTCTTTTCTATTATCTTCTAGGAGCTTTATAGCTTTGTGTTTTACATTTAAGCCAATTATCCATTTTGAGTGACTTTTTCTGAAGGGTAATAAAGCCTACATTTAGTCTTTTTTTTTTGGCATGTGGATGTCTACTTGTTCCAGTACCATTTGTTGAAGAAACTATCTTCGCTTCATTGTATCATCTTTGGTCCTTTGTTAAAGATGATTTGATTATATTTAAGGAAGTCTATTTCTGGGCTCCCTATTCTGTTTCATTGATCTATTTGTCTGTTCTTTTGCCAATACACACTGTCTTGATTACTGTGGCTTTATAGTAAGTCTTGAAGTCAGTTAGCATCACTCCTCCAAATTTGTTCTTCTTTAATATTGCATTAGTTATCCTAGCTCTTTTACCTCTCCATATAACTTAGAATCAGTTTGTCAATATACATAAAATAACTTGCTAGAAGTTTGATTGAGATTGCATTGACTCTATAGATCAAGTGGGGAAAACTGACATCTTGACAATATTGAGAAAGAATTACATTTTTACATAGAGTGTAAGAGAAAAATTTCAATTATAAGGTGATATTTGAACAGAAACATGAAAAACTTAAAGACAAAGGGATAGAAAATAAATAGCATTTCTGGTAAAGTGCAAATGTAAAGAGGTGAAAAAATGCTTGTCATACTCATAGAACTTCAAAGAATTCAATATGGTTTCAATCCAGTGAAAAATGGTGAGGGAAATACATACTGAGGTCTTGGAAGTAATGAGGGTCCATACATTATAGAATTTGAAGGACATTTTAAGGATGTTGGTTTTTACCTTGAGTGAAATGATATGTCATTAGAGAGATCTGAGTACAGATGTGACATCATTGGCTTAAAATTTTAAAGGTTCTTTTCTTGCTTCTATACTAGGAATGGATTGCTGGAAATGGAATAATTTAAAGAAAGTAAATTAGGAAACTATTGCTGTATTCCAAGCAAGAAATAATAGTGGCTTGGGTCATGATGTTAGAGGGAGGAGTAGTAAATAGTAAAGTTTCAGAATCAGGAGATATCTTAAAAGTGGCATCAATAGTAGACAGATTGAAGGTGATACATGAGAGAGAAAGACAAATCTTAGATGGCTCCGAATTGTTAATCCTAAGTAAATAGAGAGATACAGTATACCCTCTCTGTGGTAGGTAAAAATGTAGAGGAGCATATTTGGTGGTAGAAAATATAAAAACATCTGGGGGACATTTGTTAAGTTAGAGACATGTAACTGGGCGTCAAAATAGAGATGTCAAGTAGGCAGGTGTATACACGTCTGAAGTTCAAGGAAAAAGTAGATTTAATTTTTGAGTTATCAGCAGAAAGATGATATTTAAAGCCAAAGACTAGATACAAACAACAAAATTCTAGATGAAGAGGGAGAAGAGATATCAGAGGTCTGAGTCCTAAAATGCCCCAAATTGATGAAGCGAAATCAGCAAAGAAAATTGAGAAGGAGCAACCATTGTGGTAAAGAAACTGTAGCCATGTGAAGATTCAACTTGATTTATCATTATGCACTGACAACTGTCAGGCTAGTGAAGCAGGACCACTGAGAGTGAGGCATGAAGAATAAGAATAAGGTGAGAATGGATGGCAAGTAAAATTAAGGAGCTGTTTTTTAAAACAAAATCATATCTATTATATTTCGAGTATGTCCTGACATGTACTAGCTCTCCCATCCTTGTCCTTTATATTTAAAACACAATCTTATTTTTCATTATTTATAACTCTAAATTCTGAAGACTCTATTTCCAAATGTTGTGGTTCAAACTGTCTTGCAATTTAGTAATTCAACTATGCCCTCCGACCTGCATGTGTTGTGGCTTTAAGGCCTAGTATTATTTTGAATCAACTTATCAATCTGCTTGTAATGAAAAGATACAGAAATCTTCATTGATTTTTTAATGGGCTGAGGATGAACTGAAGGTTATGTCCAAGTCTATAAATAATAAACTCTTTTCATCTTATATTCTTCATTGACCACTAATCCTTCAAAAATAAAGTACAATGATAAGAAAAATAATATACATGCAGTTGCACAAAACACCTAGTTTAAACTATAGAAGACATAATTACATATACACTGTAATCAATATATATTTATGTGATTTCTAAAGAAAACATGTGAACTCTTAAATATTTAAAAAAAAAACCTTGTCTGAAGTTATAAAAGGTAAATTTCTTTTCTTTATTTTTTATGTTTATTTATCATTGAGACAGAGAGAAACAGAGCATGAGTAGGGGAAGGGCAGAGAGAGAGTGAGACACAGAATCTGAAGCAGGCTCCAGGCTCTGAGCTGTCAATACAGAGCCCAATGAGGGGCTCAAACCCACGAACCATGAGATCACGACCTGAGCCAAAGTTGGACGCTTAACCAACTGAGCCACCCAGGTGCCCCAAAAGGTAACTTTCTGAACCAATACCTTTATATCTTACTGTGATGCACAATAATTGAATTTTCAAATGTGGTCATTACCTTCCATCATGGAAAAAAACCAGAACATGCATTTTAGCACAGAATTGACCTGGGAGTTAGAAATTCAGAACAAGCTTTAAGTATGCAACAAGTTTGTGTTATAGTCTTATGATTTTAAAAAGAATTGAGCAAAGGAAGATATAATGAATTTGTGCCAATGCCTAAAGGCATGACTTGGTGTATATATACATGAGTAAAATATTTGATATTTTAAATCTACAGTTCATAAATATAGTCTATTAAAATAAAAACTAAAATGCTATATATTTCACAACTTTATGCAATTAGAATTAGCACAATTTATTAAATAGATCCTTTAAAACAAGTACAAAGGTAGGGACACCTGGGTAGCTCAGTTGATTGAGTGACTGACTTTGGCTCAGGTCATGATCTCAGTCCATGAGTTTGAGCCCTGCATGGGGCTCTCTCTTGTCAATGCAGAGCCTGCTTCAGATCCTCTGTCCCCCGTCTCTCTGCACCTCCCACGCTTGCTCTTTCTCTCTCAAAATAAATAAACCCTCTTTTCAACCACATTAATCACTTATTCTCTTAGTATTATCTAAATGACTTCTCATTGAAAGCAATCTTGTTTGTAGCTTTCTATCACAATAAAGCCTCTAATTCACTGGCCTGAAAAATAGAGAAAAGGGCATTGGTCTGCCATATCATTTTCCTTTATAGAGACCTCCAGGTTCTCTCAAGCACTGTTATGGCAATATCCTTGCCCATAAAACTCTGGAAAAACTTTTGGTTATGGGAAATTTTAAGTATAAACAAAGAAAACCAAATAGTATAATAAACCTCATGTACCATCTCCTAGCTTCAATAACTCAATACTCTTGAACTCATCAATACCTATCCCACTTCCAAGCTTCTTTTCTTCTTAAGTTTTTTTTAACATTCATTTTTGAGAGCGCGCGCGCGAGAGAGACAGAGTGCAAGCGGGGTAGGGGCAGAGAGAGAGGGAGACACAGAATCTGAAGCAGGCTTCAGGCTCCGAGCTGTCAGCACAGAGTCTGACCAGGGACTTAAACCCACGAACCTAGAGATCATGACCTGAGCTGAAGTCAGACACTCAACTGACTGAGCCATGCAGGTGCGCCCCCCGCCCCCGCCAATTTCTTTATTATTATTTTATAGTTTTTTTTGAGATAAAGCCAATGGGCATTGAACTTTACACATCTAAACCGTATAAACTTGACAATACAATTACTTAACCTGAAATCCTAGATAGTTATTGAACATTTCTATCAATCCAAAAATTTCCCTTGTGACCCTAAATGGTTCATCCCTCCCAACACAGGCAACCATTTCCCTAATTATTTTCAGTTTTGCCAGTTCAGGAATGTAATAAAATGGAATCATATAACGCGTTTCTAGCTCCTTTCACACAACATAATGTCTATGAAATTCATCCATGTTGATGCAGATAGCGTACACTGTGTGCATATACCACAATTTGTGCATCCATTCTTTTGTTGAATATGAATATCCTTATATAAGTTTTTTTATTTTTTTTAATGTTCGTTTATTTTTGAACGAGAGAGAGAGGAAAAAAAGCACAAGTGAGGGAGGGGCAGAGAGAGAGAGGGAGACAGGATCTGAAGTGGGCTCCATGCTGACATCAGCGAGCCCAATATAGGGGCTCAAACTCACAAACCAAACCATGAGATCACGACCTGTGCCAAAGTTGAATGCTTAACTGACTGAGCCATGTAGGCACCCCCTTGTATAAGTTTTTAATACAGATATCTTTTTATAACTTGGAATAAAATACCTGAGTAGAGTTGCATGCTCAAATGGCAAGTTGATGTTTAAAGTTAAAAGAATCTTTCCAAAACTTTTTACAAAGTGGTTTTATTATTTAAATTCCCATCAGCAATATTTGAGATTCCTGTTTGTTCCATATATTAGCCAAAATGTTGTTATTTGCCCATTTTTTAAATAGCTTTGTTGAAATATACATACCATAAAATTCACCCATTTAAAATGTACAACTCAATAGTTTTTAGTATATTTACAGAGTTGTGTGTAATAAAGAGAAAAACTCAATTTTGGATGTTTGACCTGAAAGCTTTCAAACACTACCCCTTTCCTCCCGCTCCATTCCACTCTTTTCTTACATGTAGTCAAGGCAATGGGAAAGCTCTTACCCTCCCTCCCTTGACACGAATTCAAAGTTTAAACCACGGAAACCTTGCCCCGTAAGTAAGAATCACCACCTGGCCACAGTAAAATCCAAAATCACTGGTCTCTGCACTTTTGTCACCTAGACAGGCTTGCATTGGCTCTGCTCTCCCTAGAGAGTCCATAATGTGGCTAATAACCCTTTTTCTATCCTTCTGGTGTGTGTGGCATCATCGGTCTCCATATACAAACTAATTTTGGGTTGGAGACCGATCCCAACATCCATGGGGCAACTACAAAATATTGTATAACCACAAACCACATAGTCTCATTTTGGCACATTATCAGCTCAGAAAGAAGCCTCTTAGATGTTAACATTTGTTCCTAATTATCTCCCCTAGCCTTCTGCCCTTCCACTAGCTTTAGACAAATGTTAATTTCCTACCTATAGATTTCCCTATTCTGCACAATTCATTTAAGTTGAATTGTAAAATAGGTGCTCCTCTGTGACTTTTTCAGTTAGTATAATATTTCTGAAGTTAATCTATGTTGTAGCATGTATCAGTACCTAATCTTTTCCATTACCAAATGTATACAACATTGTTTGAATATACCACATTTTGTTTAATGACTCATCAATTGATGGGCATTTGAGCTTTTTCCAATTTTGTTTTTACTATTATGAATAATGTGACGAACATGCATGTGTAAGTCTATTGGTGGAAATACATTTTCATTTACTTGTGTACTCTTAGGAGTAGAATTGCCAGGTCATATGATAAATGTTTTATGCTTTGAGGAATTTCCAAATTGTTTTTCAGAGTAGTTGCACTATTTTACATTTTAAGCAGGAATGTAAGAGGATTCCAATTTCTTCATATCCTTGACAATATTTATCATTTGTGCTTGATTATAACTATGTTCTTGACCATTGTTTTATCTCAATTAGCTGATAAGATTTTTGATAAACTGCCTATAAGACATTTTATCTATTAATACATGCTTTTATTTAATTGTATGTGGTAGTAGAGGAAGTATAAAAAATAACCATATCTGTAGATTTAACAAGACAATATACAGTTTATTACTTTCTGTTAGTAATGTGCAGAACTCACAAATGAAGATAAGAATCTAAAAAGCCTAAAAAGCCACCCCACAACAAAAATTGTACCTGCATGTGAATAAAAAATAAATTTGAAAGAAGGGATTATGAACAATTTTTGAATCACTCTAAAAAGTTTTTAAGGTAGTAAGAAAAGTCAAGTTAAATTATCATAATAAAAAAATTCATCCCTCCTTTCAATAAATTAAATGAGCAAAGCAAAAATATAACATTTTACTTTCCAGTTATTATGTAATTCATTCTGAATTACTCATATCTAAATAGATCATGAGACAGTGGGAGAAAAAAGATGATGAGTCTTTACCAGCACTTGGAAAAAAAAAATACTTAGATCCTTAAAAATAATTTCTCCTTCTAAGAAATACAGCAATAAAGCCAAATTATACACTGAGACAAATGAATCCCAGCAATATATTATTTAATGAGGCAAAATCTCTAAAATAGACCATCACTGGTGATCCAATGGTTAGTAGATTCTCTCTAATATCTCAACTTCTCTCAATCAATAGCTTAAAATATTTCAATAAGTCCACAAATATCCATGTGGTTTGAATGAGATGAGTTCATGACTTTATATACACAAAGTTCCCAGAGTTTCTATTTCACTTTTTAACCTATATGTGTGTGTGTGTGTGTATACATATATAATGACATTTATCACAGTATAAGAAATAATTAAAAACTAGATTAAAATAATATAAGTCTCCATGGAGTTGTCAGTTAAAATGTAAAAGTATTTACATAGCTGAAAAGACACTTGAAATATAAATAATGTATTTATTTTTAGGTATCTTTGGGTATTAAACTATTTATTTTCTCTCTTTAATGTACTTAACTTTATAGGGAGTACCAAAGAACCCAAGTAGATTTATATTTAACAATCTGTCTCAAGATTCAGTCTCTGAGTTTTAAGTTAAAAAAAGAAAAAGTCATTGTTAGATTTAACACATTTATTATTTAAGTGATTCTCTTGGAAAAATACTGTGATAAATCATTGTCAGAGATATTATTATTTATCACTTATATGTAAGAGACATGAACATGATTAAAAATATTCACAGAAGTTGGAATACTACTGCATTTACTTCATTTTTAATTAAATTATTTATTTCAATTTTTCCCATAATGGATGGCATCTATTTACTGAAGAACAGTGATTAGATATTTTAAATTTATATGTGTGCATACGTCCATGCTTGTTTCATTAAACACATTCAATGCACAATGAAAGGAGAGATTTTCTTTCATTTTTGTCATAATGAAGTTGTGAATCAAATCTGATGGATACTATAATAATACAGTTCCCTTCAAAGGGTACCAAATACTCTTTGATCAAATGAAAAGTGATCAAAGTCTAAGCCTGTTTTTAAAGACTTCTTTTTATTTTTCCTTGAGTTGGTCTTTTGATGATCCATTTTACTGAAAGAAAGATGATGGACACTGACCTAACATAGAGGATAAAGCTCTGGAAACACCATGTAGGCGATATGTCATTACAGGTAGATTTTTCGTGGTACTGAAAAATCAGCATTTTGAAGTGAAAGTCATCAATGATCTCAGGACATATGTTCCCTTCAGATGTCACAGTGCTTCATTTATGTTAGTCAGGGAATTCATTTTTTTTATGTTTGGATTTTGCTGCTGTTTATATGCTTGTTCGATTTGAGAACATCTTAAATTTAAATGAACATATCAGTGTTAAAGCAGTCAGAGAAGATTGAGTTTATTCCTAGATGGAATGGCAAAATATCATATCAAATTGCAGACCACAGCTTTCAGCAGCTATCGACTCACAAAATTACCAAAACCAATAATGATCCCAAAAAGCCTTTGCTGATGTTCTATCACACTTCCATTTCATCAGCAAACCAAATTTTGTTCATAGATATCCTTCACTAATGTACTGTTATAAAGCCAGCCCACACTAGATTTAGAAAATATCCAATTCAATTTTTTTCTAGCTACCCAAACTCCATCTTGTCATCCTCCCTAGAAGAGAAATATGCATCTTTAATGGTACAGTTTATATTACAGAGTGAAGAATAACCCTCACAACTAAAATAGAGATAGGAGAACTATTTGTAACATCTTAAAAGATAAAGTGTTCCAATATAGATGCTTTCAGTGCTATATTTGACTTATGTTCCCCTATATGATAGAAGCAATGTATATGGTTTTATTATTTGAGGGAATGAGGGAATCGTAAATCTTATCTACAGTTTCTTAGAACAAACAATGAAAATATTAACCCCCTATCAAGTGATGAAATTCTATGAAATAACATCTCACTTCTCTCTTTCCACTCATTACTCTCTCTTTTTCCTGTGCACAAACACATAATGTAGTATTATAAAAATTATACAAATTATCAAAGCTGCTTCTCAATAACTAGGCTGTTTCTCTGTGTCAGTACAGTGTCACATATGTTTGTGTATGTTGTGGAGGAAATAAAAACAAGTACTAAAATTCATAATTTTTTTCTACTACAAGAATTTAGACATTATTATTCATCCATGAATCTTTTTTTAAATTCTTTTATGACTTTATTTTATTTTGAGAGAGACAGACAGAGAGTGAGCAGGGGAAGGGCAGAGAGAGAGGGAGACACAGAATCTGAAGCAGGCTCCAGGCTCTGAGCTGTCAGCACAGAGCCCGACGCAGGGCTCGAACCCACGGACTGTGAGATCATGAAATGAGCCGAAGTCAGCCGCTTAACTGACTGAGCCACCCAGGTGCCCCTCCATGAATCTTAAGAGTAATCCTATTCTTTGGGTCTGTGGATTCTTTATAGTGTTCTCTGGGTGCGTCTGGGTGGTTCAGGTGGTTAAGCATCTGACTTCTACTCAGGTCATGATCTTGCTGTTTGCAAGTTTTAGCCCCACTTCGTGCTTTCTGCTGTAAGTGCTGAGCCCGCTTCAGATTCTCTGTTCCCCTCTGTCTCTGCCCCTCCCCTGCTTGTGTCCTCTCTCTCTCTCTCTCAAAAATAAAATAACCATTAAAAAAAAATAATGTTCTATGAGGCTTCCATATAACATGGAAGAGTCTTAGGCCACTGAGAGGGATTTACACAATATGTAGAAACCCAAGCAAGCTGAGTAGTAAGCCCAATATTTTCAGTCTACACAAAGCTAACTTACTTTTAACTCTTTCATGTGTAATTGAGCCCCACGTTTAATTTTTACATATTTTAAAAAAATTTTTTGAACAGTCTTAAATTTACTGAAAGTTTTAAGGACAGTACAAGGGCTTCTCATGTGCCACAGATCCAGTTTTCCCTAGTTTTAACATGTTACTTTAGTATGGTACATCTGTCATAACTAATTAACCAATTTTGACACATTCTTATGAACTAAAACCAATACTTTATTCATATTTCCTTATTTTTTACCTATGGTCATTTCTCTCTTCCAGAGTCCTATTAAGCATTCCACACCTGATTTAGCATTCAGCTATGCTTAGTTAGGTTCCTCTTGGTTGTGACAGTTTCTCAGAGTTTCTGTCTTTTTGATGACCTTCACAATTTTGAAAAGTATCGATCAGATAATGTCTAGAAGGTCCCTCAATTTGGGATCTCTGATGTTTTTCTCATGATTTTCCTGGAGAAATGTCATATAAAACACCATGTTCATAGGATCATGTCAAGAGTAACTTCTACCAACATGACTTGCCAATGTTGACATTAACCTTCATCACCTGGCTTAGGTTGTTTGTCATAATTACTCACTCTAATGTAAGTTTTCATCCAGTTTTCTATTTTACTTTTTGGAAAAAGTCACTATGAGCAGCTGACACTTATGGAAGGTTTTACATTCTTGAGAAGGGAGTATCTACATTAATTATTTGGAGTTCTGTGTGGGATTTTATTTATTTTTTATCTATCTATCTAATCAATTATTTATATCAGAATGAACTCATTAGTATTTACTTATACTTTGGGTTATAAGCCAATACTATTTTATTATTATTATTACCACTTTATTTAATTAATTTATTTTTTGCTCAAATTCTTCCACCAACTTATAGCTGTTTCATTGACTACTTTGTCCCTTTGACATACTCATATCAATGTGTTTGTGTGTGTGCATGTGTGTATGTGTACTTCCTTACTTCCTGACACACAAGAAGCTACATGTTGAATATTTCCTGTCCCAATCCCAGAATCATCCAGGAACTTTTGATTTCCTTTATTGGGGAATGATATTATAAAACCCATATCTGCTTCCTAGATGTGCTTCTTGCTACTGGGGGGTCCACATTCAATTTTAAGAGAAAGAACAAAAAAATCACTGCTTGTACTATAAATTTAAATCATTGGTGTATATGAACTCAATCTATTGTGTGTGTGTGTGTGTGTGTGTGTGTGTTTGTGTGTGTGTGTGAGACTTAATCAGATATCAGATACCCACTTTTTTAATGTCTGCCCCCATTAGAGCATAAATTCTGGACCCCAAAATGATCCAAACTCTAGATTTTTCTCCATCCTCTATCCTTCTTAAAAGTTTCAAGTTTTCTTGCTGCAGGGCAATGCTTTCTCCTCGAGGTACACTAATAATATACAAACACTATTTATTCATGTAAGTATTATGCAAATATATTGTGTAATGGGATTACTTAGAAATACCAATTCTTATATTTTACATAAAAACTGAAAAAGATAGTTTAAAAGAAATTAAAACAAACTCATCTTTATTAGAAACTTATCTAATAATTATGAAAACATTTATTTTTCTATAGATACCAGCAAAAGGATTAAAACAATTCTAGCATAGGGGTGCCTGGGTGGCTTAGTCAGTTAAGCGGCTGACTTCAGCCTAGGTCATGATCTCACCTTTGCCAAGTTGGAGCCCCGCATCGGGCTCTGTGCGACAGCTCTGAGCCTAGAGCGTGTTTCAGATTCTGTGCCTTCCTCTCTCTCTCTACCCCTCCCCTGCTCATGTTCTGTCTCTTTCTCTCTCATATAAATAAACATTAAAAATTTAAAAAAACCACACAATTCTAGTAAAGAAGTGTAAAGTTTTTTAAAAAAGAAATTTGGAAGGGGGGAATGTCCCAAATCAATTCCTTATTGCAATACCTGTTACAGTTTCCCATTTCTTTTATAATCACTTATTTCTTTTAAAACTAATATTCAGGTAACTTCTATTTTCCTCCTCACTTTCTACTTATTGACATAACTTTTACAGGTTTTTTTTCCCCTTTTCTTACAAAGTCCCTGTGCTCTCTACAAGGCAAACAATGAATTGAAAAGGATGAGATCTCTAAGTTTCAGTTCACAAGGTCTTTAAATCTTATTAAGCTTTAATCTCCAGTGGCACCAAACCCTACTTCATCCCTTCCTTCACATTCTTGGTTGAAAGCAAAAGCCTTAGAATCTGGCAGAACAAAGAACTCTCTAGTTATCTGATGGCTGTAACATACCAATGATGCAGGCAGATTAATTTTTCTCTAGTTTCTATGAGTCTAACAATTTGAAGGATTGGCTATACATTTATTTGTGCCTTCACATATGAGTAGTTAGAACATCTGGTACTAACCAGTTGGCTTTAAAAATACATATCCATTATTATTCTCATGTCTGTAGGTCATTTAGACAGTTCTGCTGATCTAGACAGACTCATTTGATCTTGGATGTGCTTGTTTCATAAGCCTGTGGTCAATTCTTAGATTGACCAGAAAAACACTGTTTTAAGTTGGCTTCTTTTATGGATCAATTACTGACATTCATCTGGGACAGCAGATGTAATTGAACCATGATGTTTTCTTCATCTATCAAGCTAAACCAGCTTTGTTAATATCATGGTCATAGTGTTCCCCTCAAAAAAGTGGAAGTGTGTAAATTTCCTTGAGGCTTAGACTCAGAACTGGCATAATATTACTTCTATTTCTCTCTCTTAAAGACAGTCCAGACTAAACGAATTGAGAAATAGACTCCACCTTTTGATGGCAACAGCCACAGCATCACATTGCAGATGCATGGTGTTAGATCAGGGAGTAAATGAGAGGATTTTGTAATCAATTTACCACATTGTCTAAACAGAGATTCAAAATCCTAAATGCACACCCATATTTAGTTATCAGAGAGCAATACAGGAACAATCAAAGGAAACTGAAACATAGAAGCTAATGAGATGGAAAAAAAATAGAATACTTGGGTCCTCAGTGATGAGTAAAGAGTAGGTTTCAAGAAGAGAAAAGTGTTCAGCCTCTCAAATGATGCTGATCTTTGAATGCGGCAATGTAAAAATCAATACTTGGGCAGAGTGGAAAAAACAGATCATAGCTAGAGTAAGTTTATGAGTAATGAGAGCTGAAGATCAGATACCACAGGTGAGGTTTCAGTCCTATGAGACTGCCTACTCCCCATCTTCATATGCCAATCACAAGTCCAGGCTATCACCTATTGCTTCTGACCTATTAGCTATAGATCAGAGATTCCCAAAATACCCCTCCTTGGGTTTGATTAATTTTCTAGAGTAGCTCATAGAACTCAGAGAAACATTTTACTTACTGGATTAGCAGTTTATTATGAAAGAATATGACTCAGTAAAAGCCAGATGGAAGAGATGCATAGGGTAAGATACAGGGAAAGAGTGCAGAGCTTCTATGCTTTCTCTAAGACTGCCACTCTCCCCAAAGTTTCACCTATTCACCAACCTGGAAGTTCTCCAAACCCCATCTTTTTGGATTTTTATAGGTTTCTCTACATAGGCACAGTTGATTAAATCACTGGTGGTTGGCAATTGAATGAACTCAATCTCCAACCCCTCTTTCCTCCTAGGTGGAGGTTGGCTCCAGAGCCAAAAACACCAGTCCTTAGTCCTTAGCTGCAGTCCAAGAGTTACCACATTAACATAACAAAAGATGCTTTTATAGGCTCACTGCTTAGGAAATTCCAAAGGATTTAAGAGCTCTGTGCCAGAAATGGAAGTAAAGACCCAATATATATTTATTATAAACTACAATATTGCAGATGTAATTATTACTCAAACCACCATCCACTTGGAAACAAATGAATCTGTCCAGACAAACCTAAATATAATGCCCAGGTAGAGAAATTGAAGCATGTTTTTTATCTTTAAAGGAAGGAAGGCATTCTGTATGGGTACAGATGATCATACATTGTTATATGGTGGCAGAA
This sequence comes from Cryptoprocta ferox, assembly GCA_028646485.1. Classification (NCBI taxonomy): domain Eukaryota; kingdom Metazoa; phylum Chordata; class Mammalia; order Carnivora; family Eupleridae; genus Cryptoprocta; species Cryptoprocta ferox. Next base: position 63,008,283 of record CM053567.1, read on the forward strand.
TGCTAATAATTTCTGGTTGCTTCTATTTACTTGAAAATAAGAAAAAACACAAGATAATTAGATAGGAGTAAGGATATAGAAAGAGATATTGGAAGTTTAATGAAAGAGGAGAAGTCTATTTCAGTGAACAAGTGAATGGACTAGAGAATAGCATGAGAATGCTAAGCAGTACTACTGTTCCACTGAGGGAGGTGGGTGCAATGAATTCAAGTGAGCACAATGAAGTGAGAGAGGAGCAAGAAACTTTAAGGTAGCAAGGAAGTGACTGTAAGAAAAAATCAAGGGATCTAATATTAGTAATTAGAGAAATGACCATCAGAGATGAGTAGAAGCAATCAGGTGAGTCAAGTTCAGTAAATTATATAGAGCAATGGACACCAAGAACCATCAAAGTACTGAGAATGTGTTGGAAAGTTAAGAGGTAGAAGTAAAGAGTGAAGAAGAATGATAAGGTCTCAGTCATTTTCCATGGCAAAGTATGGGAGTGACTGAGATGGAGTGGTAGATAGGTCATGAAGAACAAGAAGTGAAACATTACATATTAGAGTATTACAATGATTATCTAAATGAGTATGCAAATCACCACTGGTCAGACAGGAGTAGTGCTACAGAGAAGCAGTAAGATAGGCACTAAAATGTTAAAGAACAAAAGTGACACATCCATAGAAGATAGCACCGTGGGAAGACCATGTAGATATTAGTTGATGAGAAGAGAGTTAGATCTGAGTGTGTTAAGAAGGTGGTAAGGATAAGTATCTAGAAATTACAGTGAGAAACAAGGAGGAAAGGGATCAGTCATCTAGCCACCATGTGACAAGGGCACAGCGAAAACCGAGTCCTCACAGGAGAAACAAGTTTCTGTTTGGGTAACAGAGTGAAGGAACAATTGGGGAAGATAAAGACAGTTTTACTGATGGTGGACTGTAAATTTCAGGGACACAGTTAAAGTATTTTAGTACTTGGAAACAAATGAGAGATGGGGCAGATTAGGAGATGTAAAAAGTCTTTGGAGATGAGAATACAAGAAGTGAGTGGTGACCTGGGAATTGTGGGCTTCTTATGTTTGTGTTGTAAACAAGGATAACAGGTATAATAGGATTAGTGTTAATACCTCAAAGAATATATATACGATGGAGTATTACTTGGCCATAAAAAAGAATGAAATTTTGCCATTTGCAATGATGTGTATGGAGCTAGAGAGTATTATCCTAAGTAAAATAAGTCAGTCAAAGAATGACAAATACCACATGATTTCACTCCTATGTGGAATTTAAGAAACAAAACAAATGACCATTGGGGGGGAAAAAAGAGAGAGGAAACCAAGAAACACTCTTAACTATGGAGAACAAACCGAGGGGTACTGGAGGGAGGAGGACAGGGGGATGGGTTAAGTGGGTGACACAAGGAGGGCACTTGTTGTGATGAGCACTGGGTGTCGTGAGTGAGGAATCACTAAATTCTATCCTTGAAACTAATATTACATTGTATGTTAACTAACTGGAATTTAAATTAAAACCTGAAAAAGAAAAAATTAAATTAAAAAAAGAAGAAGTGGGGAAGAGGAGTTTTTACTACTAGAACCTACAAATCGTATAGTAGAGAAATGGTACAAAATAAAATGTAAAATTAATTATCTGAACCACTCGTATGTAACCACTAAGAACATTTTCTTGTGTATCTATTCAGGAATTTCTATGTATGTGTGAAATATATCAAGTTAGACAATTAACTATAATTAAATGTATATATATAAATGAATGTCTGAAAGTATACTTATACAGAAAAAAATCAACTGTTTTCTGTTCTTTGTATTTTTCATCTCACTTAATAATTTATCTTGGCAATCTTTTTTAGTAGCATATGTGGATGTATTGTTTGCTTTGTTTTGTTTTCAATTGCTTCATTATACACCTTTGTATTAATTCACATAACCTGTTTTTCTACTAGTAAACATTTAGGCTGTTCATAGTTTTCTTGGACTTGTAAACAATAAATATTGGTACGTACTCCATTTTACAATGTGTGCAAGAGCAGTCATATTATGAAAACCTTGAAGCCAACTTATATATACAATTCTATTTTCATTTGAAATTTTGATGCTTATTGCTAAGATTTTCCCTTCAAAAGCTATGAAAATATACTTTTGCAGTACATGATTTACATTATGCAGTATAGATGTTATCAGATTTCTGAAACTTTGTGAGTTTTCTGTTTGAAATAGACACATGTACTGCTTTAATCGAAAGGTTTCCAACGTTAAAGGTGGGAATTGGGGCAACCATACCCCCACAAACACACACATTTCAAGATAAGGTATTTGGCCACCTAAAAGTGTCTGATATTCCACAAATCACTCCACCTGAAGAGTTTCATACATCTTTTCATAGGGCCAGCCTTGCATCTGAGCAGGAAATATCAAGTCTTACCACTTGCTGGGAAGGACAGACACAATTTATTTGATATTTATTCTCAATGTATCCAAGCCAACTAGGAAAGCAGTTGGAATTTGACTTGAGTGATTGCAGCCTTTTTTTCTCTTATCTCATGCATGTAATATGCAAACCTTTGGCACATGTTAAAGAGTGCTTTACCTCTAGCAATCCCACCAAATCCTTTGAGGAATGCTCAACCTGGAACTCAGCCCTGGATGTCATATCGTTATAAACTCAATTTCCATCTTCTCAGTTATCTTCTGGACATGTGCTGAAGAATTCAACTTCTTTTTCTTAACATGAAGTGTCTTAGTGAAATATTTTAATATTTTTTCAAGTATTTAGAATTTCTGGTTTACCTTTTTTATTGCTTTCCATTTAATTATATTTATTTAAGTTGAGGAATTAAAATAAAAGGTGCCTGATAGAAACATATATTTGATTAACGTAAAAAGCTAGTTAGAATATTCATCACCTCACAAAGTTATGTTTGTTTTTGTTTGCTTCTTTGTTTGTGAAAGGTGGTTAACACTTAAGATTTACTCTCTTAAACTGTAAGTATACAATACAGTATTAACTATAGCCACCAAACTGCATTTCAAAAATTTTGTTTAAAGTCAGTGAAAGGAAAGAATCATAAAATAAAATTTTAAAGTTCATAAAATAATTTCATATTTTAAAATGTTTCCATTTTAATTTAATTTATACAAATAGATGTTATCTTTCAAATAGCTGGTGCAAAGTCAAGGCATGTGGACTATTTTGAACTGAAAGTAATCAAGATTCTTGCAGGGTCTAGAGAAACTTTTGCTCCTCCCTTAACTACCTAGAACAATCTCAGTTGGGTGTCTTTCCCAGAGTAAGAATTATTACCATAGATAAATTTTATCTGAGTGACCCACCTGTATGGCAGGACAAATATCTATCTGCTCAACTTATTGCCCTGTGAATTGCCCTTCTCACTTTTAAAGCCCCAGTCTATGTCAATATAATTTTTTAGATTAGCTGGAAGAAACTTGAAGGGTAAACCAAAATTTTTCCTCCCCAGCACTGGTAATACCAGTAGTTATTTGGATGGATACCTTATTCCTTTTACTGAAATGCAAGCTCCTTTAATATATTTTTTTCATGATCTAAAACAGTATTGTCCATGTCATTGGTGATGTGGTAGTTAAATCAGTAAATACCTATTGAATAAATGTGTGAAGTTACCAAGTAATTATAGCTATATAATTACAGCAAAATTGAAAATATAGTAAAAGGGGGAGCACATATTCACATAAATTAGCCTTTGCTCATACATAGTTATGCACAAGAAATTAATTATAACATTTCCATGTATAGGCACTACCAGAGGAAGCAAGTACAGAGCATGTCTTAGTACTTGTAAGAAGATGATCAAACAAGGTAAAAATCTTTTTCTGTTTAAAATTCTGTTCCATTCATCAAAATTATTCTGATCAGTCCAGTTATGAAAGCATTTTTTTCTTTTTATTGTAATTTTAGTAATGACTTACAGCTAAGTGACCAAAGCTGGTAACAGTTTCTAGAAAAGACTGGAAAAACAAAGTTGTAAATCTGAAACCTTTGGCTTACAAACCAAGACCTTTAAGGTGGAAGAAAAGAATTTGGTGTGGTTCCTCACAATGAAGAAACTTATTTTTTAAAGAACCAAGTAAAATTCAGGTGGCTCTTTTCTATGGACTTAAGAAATAGAAAGGGAATTTAAAAAATGAGGAGCTGAGAAGAGGGATGCAATCAGAGTTTCAATAAGCAAAGCAATATTAATATTGAGATTAAGATTTGTTAAAAGTTACAGACTAGATAAACAAAAAAGTATGAATCGAACAGTAGTAAGATATCAAGCCCTAGAGCACCATATGTTCCTAGAAGACTTTTTTCTTCCTAAATATAATCATTTTAAAAAACTTCAGCTACATTTCCATTGCTTAAATAAAGAGATACACATCATTACTACACGAAATTTCAGAGAGAGAGAAATGATACATGTTTAATGTTTTTACTAACATTATTGAAGTAATCAAGTATTTCAGAAGGTCCCATTTCTTTGGATCTACCACTCTAAAAACTTCCTAAATGTAGAGAGCAATGAAGACAAATATAACTTAAACATAATTACTTCATATTCTCATGTTCCAGGCATTATTGCAACAAACTCTATATATATCATTGCAACATTTATCTTACTGGACATACTCTGACAATTAAAATTCAATTTTACAAGACAGAAAGCATGGTATGTATTTTTTGTTGTTGTGTACCAAATTATCCCCATATTTAGCATTATAAAATAGTGCAAATGTTTATTATATCCCCCAGTTCCTGGCTGGGGCTAAATGTATCTGTAGGCTTGCCTGGGGCTGGAGAAGCCCCGTACAAGATGACTCATACACATGGGTGTGGGCAGAAGATCTCAGTTTCTTACTCAGTGTTGTCTGAAAGTTCAAGTTTTGTCACATAGACCTCTCTAAAGGATAGCACAGAGTTGTTGATGCTTCTAAGGAGGATGATGAGTGTGACTCTGGAAATACTGGACAAAGCTAGAAACTGAAATCTTTTGCCTCTCCTAATGTGAAAAACAGTGGCTGAGGTGACCCTGGCAAAAACAGGAAGCCAACAGGGAAAACCATGTCTCTTTTTCTTACTCCTGCCTTCCAGGATTGCTTTTGCATCACCTGTTGGTAGAAGCTAACAGGAAGTCAACAAACAAAGAAGAAATGTAGATATAACCCCAGCCTCATAGTCCACTATATGCCAAGTCAGCATTCATATGTATGCTCTACACATATATGAACTTCCATACAATGTAAGCATTTCTTATATATAAAAAGGTTTTCACTCTTTCAGAAAGGAAGATAATTCCCACATTTCAATCATCAAGGTACTCACATACGGGTGATATTAATCACTCCTCAAATTGGATGTCAATTCCTTAACTTAATGACTAAATTGTAAAAAATAATTATGTAAAACAATATAGGGATATAAATAAAAAGGAAATGAAATTCACACACACACAATAAGCATAAATGTTATAATTCTATAACTATCCTTGTATGTCTATTACTTTATTGTTTCACTTTACATTTCATTCCATGTTCCCTTTATCCTTAGTCATAGCCTCAGTGATTGGGGATTTTTTACTTGTTTGGGAAACCCAAAATTACACTCCTAAAGAATCAAAGTCCTTGGCAGGTCTTTTTTTTTTTGGTTGTTGTGGTTTCCCTTTAACTATTACTACTTGACATAAAGAAACTAAGATATAGCCCAGAGAATCATCTGTGTCCAAAACATAATAAACAAAAGAAAAGATCTCCCTATCACCATTGTAGAGTAGAAACCAAATTTCCCTTGTAATCACCACAAAAATATAATTATACTCCTACTTGCCTGTGAAAATAAAGGCAGTTATTAGTTAAAGTATTCAATTTCATGGAACCACAGATTACTCTCTTGGGGGCTATTACCTCCAGCTCACCAAATCCCAAAATTATGAAGCTGGAAACAAAATTTTTGAGTGAATCATTAAGAATAATGGTGGAAATTACCAATCCCCCTTTGATTCCTTGTTTTCTAGACTCATACCATAAAGAATAGTACCCTGTATTCTTCAGCAGTTCAAAGAAAATACTGCATTCATGTGATAGAATCTGAAACTTTCAGGGAATTCAATTACCTTTTAAATAGAAAACTACATTCCATCAAGTGACAGGAATGAAAACATGGTGATGGACTGTGACTCTCCTTTCATAATTCAAGATAAGTTTATGGAATTGGACCTGGAGTTTTTTTTCTGGTATGGAGATTGAAGAATATTGTAGTAAGCTGATAATCTATTTACTCTCAGGGACATTTATGCAACTAACCAGTAACTACTAACAAGAGTCCCAATAGATCAAAACTTTCTGATCTGTATCCCTGCTGAATATTATGGCAATTGTGACACCTTGCCTTTAAGAGTTAAGTACTACCACCAGACCCTCACTACTCCAAGATTGTATCATAGCTACTAAAATAGGTTTAAGCCATTTTAATGGCAGCATTTCCCATAGTCATTTCCAGCCTACTGGAGGCTACCACCCCAGAGATCTTCAAGTTTTCTGGCATTCCCTTCACTAATGTAATCATCAATGTCTTAGTAAATGGAATGCCTTCTAGGCACTATTAGGGATGTAACGGCGGATGGTATGCAGGTCACACATGATAAATGCACTCCACCATTTCTTTCTTCCAAAGAAATTCATTCTGCTTTTGAATTTTCTGTATCATATCAATCATTGTTAACCTAAGTTTAAATCAATTAAACAAGTACTGTGAAGGCAGTTCCAGGTGCTTGAGATAACTCATTAGATCCAGAATTCCTGGTAAAAGGAGCTATAACAATATATTTTGAATTTGGAAGCTAAAACCAAGTACTGTTGAGGGGAAAAAAAGAGCTACTACCAAGGTGGCACAAAAGAGGAAGACACAAGTAAGTTCTCTACCTCCCTCCGTATCTTGAAGCCTCCCTCTTGATTCCTTTTGGCAGGACTCAGTGAGAAGTTAGCCAACTAAAGAGAGATGAAGTTTGTGGTCCCTCACTCCCTGCATCACAGGAGAGGGTGTAAAAATGAGGAGATGAGAATGAGAGGCAAGAGCTTAACTGATTATGCCACTCCTTATAAGAACTTTAAAAGATTACATAAGCCAACATTTTAAAAATTTATCATGGATTTAAATATATTTAGTTTTGTGTTAATATGAGTTTGAAAACTTAAACATTTTATCAGATAAAATAAGATAAAATTCAACAATAATAGGATGACTATGCCACAAAATAATTTATGAAAATAAATTTGAACTATCTTATTGCATGTCTCACAATAGATTTGAAATGTTATCCTATTTGAAACATTTATCATAAAAATTACCCTATATCTGGAAAGTGTTTTAGTTAAATTTTTAAAATTTAGGTCCTATACCAAAACTATCATTTTTGTTTTGAATTCAGAACATCCCAACACGTGCCAACAAATAGGAATAAGAACACAAATATAATAAGAGAGGCAAAACCAAAAATACTATAGTATTAAGGTGATTTCATTAATTAATTAAGGATGTTTCCTAATGCAAATAGCAAACTTTGAAATACCCATTTATTTGGTTCTTGGGATATTTTTATGTTGTAGGGCACTGTACCACAGTGAAATTTGGGATGAATAAGGAGATTGACTTCTGTGTTAGATCCTATTATTGTCTCCTATAACAGGATGACCCATCCCTATCAGTTTCCATGTGAATCGTAAGTCTCAATGTAGAAGAAAAGTATCTACATGCCCCATTTTCAAGCTTGAGCATGAGTCTTCTTGAAATATAAGTAAAGGTGACATTTGACAGGACAACACAGAAACGTTGAGAGCCATCATGTACTTCCAATAGCTTTTTCACTTCTTCCCCCCACCTCTCCTGCCATGTCCCAGATAAGTGCTAGTCTTTTAACCTGGATCCAAGGAATAAGAAGACACTTTGAAAATGTTTAAAGTTAGTCTTCAGTCTAGAGCTCAGATGTAGCTAATCAGCAGCCAATATGCAATGTGAGTACCAAATAATTTTTTGTTGTAAGGCACCAAAATTTGGGAGGACTTCTGGATTTTGGGATTTTTTTGGTTTTGAGTTTTTGGTTTTTTGTTTCATTTTGTTTCAGAGGTTTTTGTTTTTTGTTTGTTTTTTTGCTACACTGTAAGTTAGCCAATATTGACTAACATTTCTGGTTTAATATAGTAGGAGCCAAAAAAAATCTTTAACAAGGGGAAATTCTACGGTAGTTTTGGGAAAAAGTATATCTGGCAATGGAGGATATGGAAATAATTTTTTCAAAGTTAGCTGGCTGCACTTAGCCCTTTGGAAAGACTTTATGGACTTCCAGGAGTATATATCTTATTTTGAAGATTACTTAATTACACCATGAACTAAAGAACAGCATAGATCACTCATGTTCATGTACAACTCTGTAACACCCCAAAGGAAAAAAACAAACAAACTGCATCTCCCTCATAACCTCACTAACAAATAAAATTTACTTTACAGGCAAGATTATATTTTCTAAAAAAAAGTGTCTGACTTCAGCTCAGGTCATAATCTCACGGTTGGGGAGTTCAAACCCCTCATTAGGCTCTCTGCTGTCAGGGCAGAGCTCACTTTAAATTCTGTCTCCTGCTCTCTCTGTGCTTCCCCCTCTCACACTCTCTCTCTCCCTCTCTCAAAAATAAACATTAAAAAAAATGAGAAAGCAAACACACAGTATATATTTGGAATAATAAATTATCAACAAATAACAGACTATCTCAAAACTTCATGTTTTGATTGAAATAAGAATGTCTTAATAATAAAGACCATGGCATTCTAGAAGCTGAGGAAAGTTATACGATTGGGAACTATATTCTCCAAAGAAAAAGATCTTTATCACATTTTTGTTCAGGAAAAAAACCCATGGGCTGCAGGAATAATGCAATTTGTGTGCTATTATTTAATTCTTTATTGTGAAGCTGCATTTTATACTATATGAAATATTAAAAATATTCCATCCAATAAGCTCCACTTCCATGGTGTATTTATTCTTTTAAAATCTAGTATTCACTATTGAGTGTAAGCTTCTTATACAACATTGTCTTTCTTCCCTCCCAATGGCAATTGAAACAGTTACTCATCTGACATTTTCCTATGCATTTTTTTAAATTTAGTGATCCCTCTTTTTTTACTTTTCTTATATGTTTGCAATGCACACTGAAGTGAAAAAATTTTGAAACACCTTTAACTCACTTTCTTAAAACTATCTTTCATATTGCTGTTGTTGCTATAAAACCATGACTATAGACCATTTTTTCCAGTACTATTACCACTCCTTGAGGTGAGTTTTATAACTGAGAAAAGGTACAAATTATTTTAGACCAGCACAGCGTTGCTAGAACCCTTACAAGGACTCTTAAGATAAGGTATAATGCAAAAATATGTGCTCCAGAAGATCTCCTTCAATGCTGAGAAGATATCTATTTTTACTACATTCTTCTTGCATTTTCATCATCCCAGTTCCTAACATGCACCATTTTCTAATCATATTATAGAGAATCTGGAATGCAAAGATCATGTCTTACTCACTTTCACATAAAACTGACTTTAATACTTCTCTTATAGAGTGTGACAAATTGTAAAAACATGACTAGATTCTTACATCCCTTATCCGCACCCTCTTAAAATGAGATTCTGAAGCTCTTCCCATTAAAATGTAGTCTATTTCACAACTTAGTCTGTCCTTCCTTTATATTTTCCCCCAATAAAATGTGGTAGAAGTGGCCTTGTGTCAGTTATAATCTTAGTCTCAGAAATCCTAGCGTGCTTAAATTCGTCACTGCCTCATTGATAAACACAGGCTAGCCTGGCGGAAGATAAGAAACCACATGAAGTAAAATCAAGTTTTCAGATTTGAAGTCATCAACACCAGACATCCCTCAACTACACCAGTCACTAACCACAGATGCATGAATCATCCCAGCTCAGACTCACCGAAAAGAACCACTGTCTAAGCCTAATCTTAACCATTGACCTCCAGAATTGGAATCTGAATAAATAATTGCTTTTTAAAGCCAGTAAGTGTTGGGGTAGTTTGCCATGCATCAAAAACTAACAAATACACACAGCAAGAGAAGTGAAAAACAAGTGACATAAGAATTTGCCTTCTCTTCTATATGTCATACTTATTACCCTACAGCTTTCCTTTTAAAATTCTGTTTTTATTTCCTTTGACTAATCATCTGGTACATACAACTTGAGTGATTCAGTATGTATGACAGTTAGTAACAACAATGTCATCATCCATCCATATTTGAACTCCACCTTCTATTTTTCAAATCTTTTTTTTCCACTGAAGATTTAAAAATTATCTTGGAGGGGTGCCTAGGTGGCTCAGTCTGTTAAGCATCCACTCTTGGTTTCTACTGAGGTCATGATCTCCCAGTTTATGAGTTCAACCCTGCATCAAGCTCTGCACTGACAGCGCAGAGCCTGCTTGGGATTCTCCTTCTCTCTCCCTCTCTCTGCACCTATCCTGCTTGATTGCTCTCTCTCAATCTCTCTCAAAATAAGTAAATAAACATTTTAAAACAATTATCTTAGATATCCAAGAATCACTGGTAACAATATTTAGGCGCCAATTTGTGTTATGACTATATTGTATCCCAAATTGAATAAAATTGTATGATATTTTAGATATAACCATGGCTTTGAAAACTCTAAGGAAATATTAACCACCATTTAATACACAAATCTATGAGTATCATGGGTAATGTAAGTGTTTCATGAACAATCTGAGGCTGGACAATTGTGATGAAAGTCAGTGCTCTTTGTGTTGGGAAACTCAGTGTTCATGAGTATGAGAATGAATAATCCATAAATTGCAAGGAAAAAAACATAAAAAAGGGCATAGGAATTTCTTGAGACAATAAGAACGCCTGCAGGAAAATACTTTTATATAAATTTTTATCATAGTAAAATATACATAACATAAAACCTATTTTAACCATTTTTTAGTCGACAGTGCAGTGGCAATATATTCACACTCTTGTGCAACCATCACGACTTTTATCTCTGAAACTTTTTCTTCAGCCCAAACTGAAGCTCCATATTTTTTCAACAATAATTTTCTCCTCCTCCAGACCCTGAAAACTACTATTTTACCACTATTTATCTCTATGGATTTTACTATCCCAGGTATCTAATACAAGTGGAATCCTGCAACATCTGTCCTATTGTGTGGGTTTATTTCACTTTTCACAGTGTCTTGAGGTTTTCCTATGTAGTAACTGTATCATAATATTGTCATTTTTAAAAGCTAAATGATAATCCATTACCTGTGTACACCACATTTTGCTTATCTATTCATTCTTCAAAGGACATTTGGATTATTTCCGCATTTAACTATTGTGAATGAAGCTACTATGAATGTGAGTGTATAAATTTATTCAAGTCTCTGCTTCAATAAATGGGACACATCCAGAAGTGGAATTGCTGGATCACTATTAACTCTTACAATATGTTGTTAGATGTCCATATACAACTATATGAGAATACTGAGAATTATGCATATATTATTGAGAAATCCATCTGTTAAAAAGTTGTGTTTCAGGTTGTTATGCTTATACAGTTTCACACCTAGTAAAAGAAAATGGGGGTCAAGCCATTCCTTAATGCCTATACTCTCACCTTTCCCTGAGCAGTCATTTGATCATTTTTAGCATCAGACTGATAGTGTCCTCCTTTTCAGTCTATATGCCTAGTCAGATTTTTCTGAATCTTCTCAAGAGCCTGAAACTCCCATCATAGCTCAAGAATTCCATCTTTATTCAAAATGTCTAAAATTTTAAGAATTAAAATAAAAATAAAACAACTGTGCTTCTTATGAATTAATCTTAACAAATTCCAAATCGGTGAGGTCATATTTATGAAGTTTTATTTTCTATTCAGCATGATAGAAGGGCAGGAGAAGGTTGTCAAGGATAGACAGGATGGCTGTCTGTTTAAGGACTTTGTTGCATTTCAATGTCTTATAATTAGACAGGTGTCATGTCCATTCTAAAGAGAACGATCAAAATATACTGCATTTTTTTCTTTGTTTTTTTCTTGTCTTTTCAGTTTGACAGAACTGACTGAAAGGAAAATTGAATAAAGAGACATGTTTGAGTTTTTACTTGAGCTACTGCTAAAAGAGAAAAGCAAAGGGTAAGTGGTGGACAAGTAACTTCATAATGGGTAGGTAATATTTACCTGATAACAAAACTTCAGCTTCATGATAGTCCTGCCTGGGACATAGGAAAGTCTTGACCCTGATTCTATCTATTTATAGATATATAGCTGAGTTTGACTCTCTCTAAAATAAGTCATATTAGCTTAAGTGGATATTGGCATAGAACAACCTTTATATTTTAAATCTTTATATCAAACTAATGCTTGATAGTGAACTAGTAAAGTACACAATAGAGATATAGTACATAGAAAAGACATATTCTCTTTCTGAGAAGTAGCCATGATCATGAATCTGCCTTTTACAAATAATGTTTTATGAGTAATTTTACCAAAGTCGTCATGTAATATAGGTAATTTAAGTGAACCAAGTAGATAAGCATCAAAACTAAATGAAGTTGTATGTTTCCTTTGTGGTGGCAATGATACATTAAAAAAATAGCTTAATATTCTAATTCATTAGCAATAAACCTTCCTGACTTTTGGGTTTCTCTAGAAACAGTTTTCTATAGAGAAGGGAAGCTGTATGTATTCCACTGTGTCTATAACTATGTCTTCTGCAATTTAACAGCACAATTTCTGTATCATGAAGTACACGGTATGAGATGTCATATGTTTAATTATTAATGCAAAAATGAACAAATCATTTTTGTTAAGTATTATAAGGCATCACCTGAAGCTTCCACACAGCAAGTAAAAAATTTGAATTGTAAACCACATTGTAGCAGTTCTAGAAGTTCAAGAAGTATCATTTTTAAAGTTTATGCAATGTATAATTTTTTAAAAATTGGCATTAGTTGAAAACTTTTTGAATGGTAAAATACTAATAATCACTGTATCTTTAAATATTTATAGCAAAATATATTACCTTATTCATTCCTTCTAAAATATGTATATATGCTAAACATTGTACTACCTCTTTTAATACAAAAGTGAATAGGACAGAAAAAAATAAAACCTAGCATTATAATGATAGTAAATATATAAGAAAATACATAATTTCAACTAATATCAACTGAAATTATACAGAAAATAAATACAGAAAATAAGCCAGATGATGAGATAGATGGTGTCTGGGAAACCTTTATTAGTGAGATACTCAGAGATCTTCTTTGAGCAAGTAAAATCTAAGCTCAAGATGTATATGGGCATGAGTCCAGTCATGCAGAAATTGAATAATCTAGAAGAAATAGATAATTCATAGGAATATACAACCTGCCAAGAGTAAATCAAGGATAAATATAAAGCCTGAACAGACCAATATCAAATAAAGGAATTTAAGTAGTAATAAAAAACTTCCCAAAAAAGAAAAGCCCAGGGCCAGATGGCTTGCATCTGTATTCCATCCAACATTCAAAGAGGAATTAATATTACTATTTCTTATGCTCTTCCAAGAAAAAAATAGAAGCAAAGGTAATACTTCTAAACTCATCTTAAGAGGCCAGCATCATCCTGATACCAAAGCCAGACAAGGAACCATAAGTAAATAAATCCACAGGCTAATAATCTTTGATGAGTATAGCTACAAAAATCCTCAATAAAATACTAGCAAACCAAATTTAACAACACACCAAAATAGTTAAGCACTGTGACTAAATAGGAGTTATTTCTGGGATGTAAGTTTGGTTTAACAATCAATGTGATATACATTAAAAGAATGAAAGATAAAAAAAAACACATGACCATCTCAATAGATGCAAAAACAAAAACATCAAGTTCAACATCCATGTATGATAAAAACTCTCAATATGTATATATTTAGAAGGAAGTCACTATAACAATCAGAGCCATTTTTGAAGAGTCCATAGCTAGTATCATAATCAATGAGAGAAAACTGAAAGCTTTTCCTCTCAGACTGGGTACAAGGTAAGGATGTCCACTCTTGCCATGTTTATTCAAAATAGTATGGGAAGTACCAGCAAGAGCAAAGAAAACTGAAATAAAAGGCATCCAAATAAGAAAAAATAAAATAAAATAACCTGTTTGCAGATGACATTGATCCTATATGTAGAAATCCTAAACTCCATAAAGAACTGTTAAAACTAGTAAGAAGATTCAATAAATTTTCAGGACACAAAATCTACATGTAAAATTTAGTTACATTTCTTTACACCAACACCAATCTATCTGAAATGGAAATCAAGAAAACATTCCTATTCATGAGAACATAAAAAAAATATTTATGAATAAATTTAACCAACAAGATGAAAGACCTGTACATTAAGAAATGTAAAATGCTGAATAAAGAAATTGGCATATACACAAATAAATAGAAAGATATCAAATGTTCATGAATTGGAAGAATTCATACTTGTTAAAATGTTCATACAGATTCAATGCAATCCCAATCAAAATTGCAATGGTATTTTCACAAACATGAAAAATACAATTCTGAAATTCATATGCTATCACTAAAGATCTGACATAGCCAAAGCAATCTTGAGAAATAACAAGCAATTATGATCAAAATAGTATGGTATTGGCACAACAAATAGAAACAAAGACAAATGGAACAGAATCAAGAGCTCAGAAATAAACTTAAGCACACAAAATAAGGAAATGATAGTCTTTTCAATAAATGGTGTTGGGAAAACTGGGCAGTCACATGCAGAAGAATAAAATTGGACCCTTATCATTCACCAGACATAAAAATTGATTTAAAATGGATTAAAGACTTAAATGTAAGACAAGAAACTATTATACTCCCAGAAGGAAACATAAGCAAAAATCTCAATAATGATTTTGGAGACACAGGGAGAGCGCGCTGTGCCCCGGAGAGACCAGGGGAAGAGAAAGAGAGACGGAAAACGCACCTAGAACCATCTCTGAGGGAGGAAGGGCTCGCCTGTCTCCCCATATATATCTGCCGAGACCCAGAAGAGAAATCCGTCCCATCTGGCCGGCGAGTTCTTCCTTGGACGCAGCCGCACCGGGAGCCTTGAAAAGCGGCAGCGGCGGCAGCGGCTCCACGTAAAGGGTGGAGCAAGCCGGCCGGGAGGCCAGCCACCAGCGGGGACGCATCTCATCCCCGGTGACGGTGTTGAACTGCATGGACTGGGATACGGAAGTGAGGTGGAGCTTGGAGAATACAGTTTGGCTCACCCGCAGCACAGGGAGATCGGACTCAGAAGGGCGGTTGCAACGCTTGGTTCCGGCAAAACTTTGAGGCAGCGCCACACTTTTCCCCGCAACCACCAAGGCGGGGCCTCGGAGAGAGCAGCCCCCGAGACCTGACCTGACGCCAGACCACGCCCATCCGCACAGGGGAGTTGTCTTTTTTCTTTCTTTTTTTTTCTTTCCTGTTTTCTTTGCTTCTCCTTCTTTTCTGCTGCCATCCAGATATATATCCCGTAGCATATTCTTATCTCTCCTCTTG
>CM053567.1:63024382-63061679 GCA_028646485.1 Cryptoprocta ferox
GGGAAGGAGGAAAAAGAGTTAGGGAGAGGGAGGGAGAAAAAAACACGAGAGACTCTTGATTCCTGAAAACAAACTGAGGGGGGAAGGGGAAGGGGAAAAGGTAAAGCGGGGTGATGGTCTTGGTGGAGGTCACTTGTGGGGAAGAGCACTGGGTGTTATATGGAAACTAACCTGACAATAAACTATAAAGTTAAAAAAAAAAAAAAGTTAAAAAAATTAAAAAAAAATGATTTTGGAAATAATTTTTGGGATTTTACACCAAAAGCTAGACAACAAAGAAAAAATAAACAAATGGGAGTACATCAAATGGAAAAGCTTCTGCACAGAAAACAAACAATAAACAAAACGAAGCAGCAATGTACAGACTGGGAGAAAATATTCACAAACTATATATCTGATAAGGGGTTAATATCCAAGATACACAAAAAACTTGTATAACCTAATTGCATCATCAACATCATCATGTGGTTTTAAAATGGGCAAAAGACCTGAATACAAATTTCTTAAAATAAGATGTACAAATCACCAACATGTATATAAAAACATGCTCAATTCTTAATCATCTGAGAATTGCAAATCAAAACCACAATGAGATACCATCCCACATCTTTTAGGATGGTTTTTATAAAAAAAGATATGGTGTAGCCATTATGGAAAACAATATGGAGGTTTCTCAAAAAATTCAAATAGAACTACCATATGATCTAGCTATCCCACTTCTGGGTATATATCTAAAGGAAATTAATCATTACCTCAAAAAGACATCTGTGCACTCATGTTCACTGAAGCGTTATACATAAGAGCCAAGATATAGAAACAACCTAAGTGTCTATTGGCAAATGAATAGGTAAAGTAATCATATACACCCATGAAATATATATATATATATATATATTTCACTTTATACATATATAATAAAATATTATTCAATCTTAAAAATGAAGGGGATTCTGCCATTTGTGACAACATGGAGGAGCCTGGAAGACATTATGCTAAGACATTAAGACAAAGAAAAACACTGCATGATCTCATTTATATGTGGAATCTTAAAAAACTTGAATTCATAGAAGCAGAGACTAGAACAGTAGTTCCCACAGGTGGGGGTAATGGGGAGATATTGATTAAAGGGTACAAAGTTGCAATTATGTGAAGAGATCTAACGTACAGCATAATAATTCTATATGTATGCTGGAAATTTGCTAAGAGTAGATTTCAAGTGCTCTCAACATATGCAGAAAGAAAACTATGTGAGGAGATGGATAAATTAATTAAATTAGCTTGACTAAGTAATCATTTCACTATATTTTGTGTATTAAAACATAATGTTGTATACCTTAAATATATACAGTTTTTATTAATAAAATAAATCTAAATTTTAAAAAAGGACCCATTGGTCAGCCCTGGAGAAAGGAATGATCTGATTTCAAAACACACATTCTGGTAGTCACAGCTCATCTGTTCTCAGGGCTAAAACTGATCCACATGTGTTCCTATACTCAATCTTTTGAGTGTTTTTGAGTGACTGCTCTGTGCCATGCTTTTTGCTAAGCTCAGGGATTCACAGTAAGTCCAAAGAAATAAACATCTCAACAAATCACTTAAGGCAATATATAGTAAGTGCTATAATATATATATGTCTAGAAGGCTTTATAAATGTAAATGTTCTATCTCCTTAGAGTAGCTGTCATCATATCAAATCAAATATGCGAAAACCCAAACTCACTATCTTTTCTCTCCATTTTTCTCCTCACAAACTAGTCTAGTGATTTTTTGTTCCAAATTTTTATTATATTTAATATTCCCAATACCTAAGTAAGAACCACAAAAATTCTTTGATGATTTAAGTTCTTTTATCTCACATGTAGACCTACATTGCCTCTATTGTCATTTTCTTTCTATAGTGCACGTAGCATTTTTGACACCTGAAGTGGATTATTTTTTTAACATCCACCTTTTCTATGCAGGAAAATTATTATTATAAAATAAAACAAATGATAATTATGACCAGGAAAAATAAAACAGTGAATATCTTTTTATTGAGTCTCCTGTATCTAATCACGTCGTATGAAAATATACAAATTAATAAGTAAATGTCACAGAAATAAAATAACTCAAATTCTGTTTCTCCATTTTAAAAATCACAGTGCCTTCTTTGCTTATTTTAAACTTGTGGCTTTTCACTGAAGAAATATCTAATACCATAGGGTTTTAAACACAAACTCTACTTGAAATGAGCATAAAGGATTCCAAGTTCTCATGTACTGAATCTGAACATGATTTGATGTAGCCGAGGACACATATAATGGGAACTGATTTTAGAACTTGAAGTTCTTTGTATTAACATCTCTGCAGACACAATGCTTGTTAAAGGAAAGTAATTAAAATGTGTTAAGTTAAATTTTGCATATATAAAAATGATTAAAACTCTTCAGTAACAATGGCAGTTTTAAAAATGTAGACCAAAAATAAGATTTTCTTTTCAGGAATAAGCATCTTATCACTGACATTAGAAGCAGACAAAATTCTATTCACTTTTATTTTTTGTTTTCAAATTCTTTACAAACAATACACCTCCTTAGAGCCTCTGACCAGGCCTGAATATTGTTTGGCCCTTGGTTTGGCACTCCCTTATCTGCATTTTATCTACATAAAAACCAGTGCTCATACTCTTACGTTAGAATTATTAAAATGGATTTTCCCCAGTGTTTTCTGGTGATTGTTTTTTCCTTTCTCAGAGTCAGCCTGAATTTTGCACCAAAATTAATCTTCCTAAAATAACATCTACATCATGTCCCTATTCAGCATTAAAAAGTAATGATGAGATACATTGACTCCTTATTTTCTTCTACATTAAGCCTAAACAATTGTATTCTTCTATTAAAAACTAATAGCATCTGTTGACCTTCTACTTCTAATCTTTTCTATGTAAATCCCTTTTTTTCCCACTATTACTTCTCATTGTTCCTACCTAGGCCATGCTAAATTCCATATCCCACTTCTCCTTCTCAGGACACAATTCTCAGTTCTGATAATTCTTCATTGCAGATGATCAGAACTCTTCTCTCCACTAAATTTTCTCTGGCTAAACCATTTCAAAATAATCTAACTTTACCTTGGAACAATATAATCAACTCAAATTTCATTTCTATTATAAATTATATCTACTGAAAAAGTATATATATATATATCATAAGTATAGAGGGAGACATAAGACCTTATAAAATATTTCTTGAAATCTAATAATTTCTAAGTAAAATTTAAAGACTTCATGAGAGAATCATATATCAGATAGATTTGTGTCTGAAAATACAAGATTTACTACACATCCAGAAAAGAATTTTCATAGTTTTTAAATTTGGCGTTGAAGCATAATTTAAACATTTCTTATTATTTTTCAGAAATTTATCACAGGATGTTAATAAGATAAAAGGGAAAGGTATATACTATCAACATAAATGTATTCCTTGTTTCTCAAAAATATCAGTGATAATTTACTACAAATTCAACTTTTTGTAATTTTTCTATTATATTAACTTCCTTCTAGCACAATGAAATCAGTAGTTAAGTTTTCAGATCATTCTATTTTAGGTAGATCTCTTAGGTAGATTACAATTTTATTGATTTAAAAGTGTATTAGAGTTGAAATAGATATTTTTTCATTAAAAATAGTTTTTTCTCAGCAGGTGATAATACTACACATTATATTTTCCATCATCCCTTCACATTTGTATAAAATGTATTGAATTCCCTATGGCTTTTAAAGCCATTATTTACATGCTTTTTGAATGACAGCAATATAGCCATAGCTACTTGCTGGATTTAGGGGATTAGATGGTTCCTCTATGTGGTAATTTCATTAGGTCTGCAACCTATGTTTCAACTCACTGATGCATTTACGTGTGAAATTTAGAGTTGCCAGATTGTGAAATTTTGCTATCTACTACTAGCTACCCCAGGGTAATTTCCCCATTAATTTATGGATCTAGACTAAATTTTCCTTTTATACAAATTTTAAAAGCAGGGGAAAAATGGAATTTTTTAAGAAAAAAAAAAGAATCCCTTACAGCTGTTTTTTTTTTTTTTTAATTGAGAGAGAGAAACAGAAAGCGAGCACAAGCAGGGGAGAGACAAATGGAGAGAGAGAGAATCTTAAGCAGGCTCCACACTCAGCACAGAGCCCCAAATGGGGCTCAGTCTCGAGAATGAACCAGAAGATCATGACCTGAGCTGAAATCAAGACTCTGATGCTTAACAACTGAGCCACCCATGCACCCCTACAACTGTGTTCTTATACCTGGGTATTTTACTAAAACAATGATAATGAACATCTAGATCTCTAATTGACAAAATCTTCCTTACAAGCATGAAGCTCTTGTTTAATATTAAATAAAATGTTGTCTATTCTCTATAGTCAAAATAATTTTTGAAATTCTGTTTTACACCTTCAAGGCAAGCAAAATCTCCCAATCAATGATACCAATTAGGGTAGCACATTTTCTAACAAACTTCATTATTCAGAAGATAGTTCCAAACCAGGGAGTGAGATAGACCTCTAAGCCATCAAAAAGGACATCATGCGAGAGCCTGTGTGGCTTAGTTGGTTGGACTAAGTTGGTTCAGGTCATGATCTCACAGTTCACTCATGAAATCAAGCCCCACGTCAGGCTCTGCACTTACAGCACTGAACCTGCTTGGGATTCTATCTCTCCTTTTCTCTCTGCACCTCCCCCACTTGCACACACTTTCCTGTTTTCTCTCAAAATAAATAATCTTTTTTAAAAAAAGGATACCATAAACTCATACCCTGAAGCTTAAAGTTTATGCACTCAAAACTAATTTAACCTATGTGGATCAAGCTAATTCTCAACTACGCCAATTAAATAGGAGTTACTCTGCCACTGACGTAGTATGATGGTTCCCCAAATCTGAAAAAGCAGGTGTTTTTCCAAAATGCTTAAGATATTACCTGGAAAGTCAGCCTCATTTAAAAAAAAAAAAAAAAACTTGGTGAAGAATGAGAATAATTAAAGTCCTACCAAATGTTTACTCCACAAGGTCAGCTATTAATCCTTTCTTCCTTCTATTCAGAAATCAGTGAAACAACAAAGTATAAGCTGCTGATTAGAACAAGGACTTTGTCATTTTCTTATTCTTAGTGAAGTGATTGCAAGAATAACTCATTGTCCTTAAAAACAAAAAGAGAATCACAGATGTCTCAGAAGGAAAATTCCATAGTAAGCATTCAGTTCAACTTCCTTATTCTTTATCTGAAGGAACTAAGGGCCAATAGGTTAATTGATTTGCTCAAACTAGAATTTTTGTTTCCTCAATCCCTGTTCAGGGCTTTTTTATCTTCACCAAAGATTTTTAGCTTTTTGGTGGCTGGGGATCAATGGAAAATCACACCTATGCATGAAACTAAGGACGTTTTCACTGGTAAATATTTACATGCCCAGAGTTTTCCACAATTTCAGTATCTGAATTTGTTTTCTCTTAAACACTAAGACTAGAAACTATTTGTTTTAATTTCCATACTTATTTATTTTTAAGTGATGTGTTAAGTTATCATATATACATATACATGTTAAAGAGTTCTGTCAGCATATGAGTTCTATACTGCTCTTCTTCAACTCTTACTCAGGTTCTATGTTGCAGTGGCTCCTTTCATTGAAACCACTTAGAGAAACTTTACCTCTGCCATGAAGAAAGTGTTCATTCTTAGAAGTCCAATATTCATGGCCAGGATGCTTAGTACTGGAGGCACCAGATAGCTGTATACAGATATAAACATGATCTTCCCATAAATATACCATATGTACTATTTCCCAGCATAGATCCAAACATGAACAGGGGAGAGGCAGAGAGAAAGGGAGAGAGAGAATCCTAAGCAGGATCTGTGCTGTCAGTGCAGAGTCCCTGTGGGGGGCTTGATCCCACAAACCGTGAGATCATGACCTGAACCTAAACCAGGAGCCAGATGCTTAACAAACTGAGCCACCCAGGAGCCCCTTAATTGATGAGCACACTCATCAAGAATCACATCTTCTTTTGTTCCCAATGTCTGAGATATCATTGCTCTTCCTACTCCTTTCCAGGAATCTTATGGGGAAAAATTACTATTCACTTTCACTCAGTGCGGTTGCAAACTTTTTATTTCAAGACTTTTATGTAATTATATTTTATAGTTTGCTTTTCCCTATTTCAAATAGATTTCGACATGGATGAAAGAAAAATGTGCATACTCAACACACAGATCTGGAATTCAAAATCTAAAATGCACTTACCATCCAGCATTTTTATCAGTTCCATTCTAGAATACTCAGTTCAGGTAGCATATCAGAATTATAGTTGGAGGCTTGTAGCTATGTCATTTATTTGTTCAATTGAGCAACTTCTTCTATTTTGTATGCAAAGGATTCTATATCTTCCTTGAAAAATTGTTTTCAAGATCATTTTTGCTTCCAAAATGAGTAGATTTCTACAAACATGCTTAGGCCCTTCTCAGCTATGCTGTATCAGAATTGTAGGAATGTAAATCTGATAACTATATTTTTATTAATTCCACAAGTGACTGTGATGAACGGCCCGATCTGAGAAGCATTACCTTAGGGTGATCTGCCCTCCTACTTCCCCAACATATTTGCATTAGTCTATGCAATGAGTGATGTCATCCCTGAGATTATGTAATAAATATGATCTGTGTAAGACAGAAGATAAGTTGGCTAACTTATCTACTGATTACATAATTTGGATGCAGCCTTTTCTAACATCATAAATTAGAAGATAATCATCCCTCACCGTGCAGATGACATGGCTTCATTATGAAGAAACCTTAAGCGATTGAACTTTTGACTAATTATTGTCAGAATAATAGCTTAGCAGCAGCCGAGCTAAAACATAACCATAGTGTTTGACAAATATTTTCTAAGGTTTTATACAATCTTACCCAGAGGTCAAATTATTTGACTAAATCATCAGTCATTCTACAGGGACCAAAATAAGTTCCACTAGGCTCAAATTTTCCAGTTGTTAACCCTTCACTTTACATAGTTTATTACTTGATAAGAATCCCAGTATCACACTCATATTTTTACAATTGCAATGTGGACTTATCTGCTAAAATACTTTTAATATGGGAATATGCTTTCTATATTAAAAATTAGTAATTTTTTTTTAATTTTAAGTTTATTTATTATTTTGAGAGAAAGCCAGAGAGAGTGAGTGGGGAACGGCCAGAAAGAGAGGGAGAGAGAGAATCCCAAGCAGGCTCCTCACTGTCAGCATGGAGCCCGTTGCAGGGCTCCAACTCACAAACCATGAGATCATGATCTGAGGCAAAAACAAGCATCAGATGCCTAACTGAATGAGCCACCCAGGCACCCCACTAATTCTTCATTTTATACTTTATGATACCATTGGCAATATATATATATTTTTATTTTCTGAGCACAAAATCACAACTTTGGTACCTAAACAAATTAGATAAGCAGAAAAACTAGAATACAATGAATGATTGAATATATTGCATTTCAAAATAATGTGTGCTGGCCGGAATCATACACCAGGTACTCAATCACTATGGGATCCTGGTTAATAAATATATGCTTTCATTCTAGTCTTCTCATCTCTAAAAGAGAAAAGTAAAACATTTCTAAAATTATTGTGAGTATAAAATGGAATAATCTTACAAGCAGAGTTGTTGGAAGGCTCCATATATGATAGCTATTATTCACAGCTGCTCTTGCTTGAAGCAAAATTGCAACATTCACAGCTCAATGTTTTGGTTTTTTTTTTTGTTTGTTTGTTTTCTTTTTTCCTATTCTATGCACTCACTTTCCTAATACCCTCTTCCTTTCCTTATGGTATTCTTCACTGCAACCACTTTCTAGAACCCACAATAACATATTGCTGCAAAACCCAGCAATTGGAAATGAGAGTTCCTTTTTTCATTACTACTTTAATGTGCTAGTTCTATTTGACTTTGTTTATTGATGTTGACATTCTGGCCTACAGAGATGTCCCTTTTTCATGAATTTGACTTATAGAGTTCCAGTAGTTTTGTGCAGAAGTTTTTATCTCTAGGAAAATGTTCTGCTTTATTTTGTAGGAGTTCTACTTCTGACATTTGGTGACATTTTCCCTTACTGTTGACAGTTTTTTTCTTTTTAGATAGTGAACCAAACTGGTGAGGTGTTTCATTTGTTTTATCCAGTCAGTTTTATATCTCATAAAACCCTACAAAGTTCTCATCTCACAGCACATTCTTGTTTGGTTTTCATTGGCACTACTTTTTGCTTTACCTTGTATTATTTTGTTGTTACTAGGATATGGGAAGTTGACTTTTTTCCCTAGACATCAGGCAAACACATTTTTGCTTTTGTTTTTTTCCTTATAAGAAATTGCCCTCCTTCCGTTAGCATTATGTTGTCTAAAATCATGTATTTTTGAAACATTATAAAATGTCTTAATCTAACTAAAACTGAATTTTGTCTTTATTTTGCACTATGTTCTGTGTTTACTTATATTGGGTGTTAGGCAGTCAAGTGTTTTTATACAATCCTCTCATCTCTCAGCAAATTTTTAATCTTTATCATTTGTAATAAACATTACTATCCAAAATTAGTGACAGAAAAATGGCATTTCATAGCACAAGAAATGTATTTTTATCATGGTTAAAATGAACATGATTAAGGCAACACTTTCCGGCTAGTGGTGGGAATTACTGACAGTAATTGGATGGCACTCAACCAGGATTGATGCTCTCTCTGTCTCACAACTACTTCCACAGCACCTGACAAAGCAGGAGTAACACTTCTTCCTACAGAGCCCCTCATAAAAAAATCACAGTGTGTAGCATTCTTGCAAAGCTTAGAAGTTTAAAGTACTTAGTTATTTCTTTATCCACTTGTCAATCATGCCTTACTGCTATCTCAAACTTTAAATGTTTGTGCCTGCAGCTGTTTAACCCACAACCATCATACTTACTTTACCATTGAACTTGTACATTGCTAGGCTAGAATCTGTGTGAATTTACAGAAATAATCACATCCTGATACCCACATCCCCCTCTTACCCTCCCCACATGCACTTCACCATATTAAATTATTTTCTGGTACTTTTTCAATGCCAACCTTTTTTAAAGATGTTTGATACAAATTTGGTACATGTTAGAGTCAGAGTTTTCTGCTTTAGTATGGAGATTAATTATTCTTCCATATAACATTATGTATTTAAAAGATGCAGAATAAGGAAAGATTCTAAACTTTTTTACAGTGTAGCTGATTCTCCACAGAAAAATTGAAACATAAGATCAGAGCTATAAAGAAGAGATGGCTTAATTAAAGCACTATATTCACAGCTCCCTGTTTAAAGAATATCTCAAAGGAAAGGTTAGAGCATACTATAAAAGATGAGCAGTCATCACACCAATATTAACTAGCCACAGGCCTTCTTAAAGAGCAGGGAAACACTTCCAATTTCTCCCATGGAGGTTTCTGGACATTTTGGTTGAATTTGTTCATGAACAGATAACCTTACAAGATTATCTTTGCCCTTCTTCTGTGGTTTTTAAATATTTTAATTTGCTAAATCCTTTTTGTCTTAAATCAGTTATGTCATAAATTATAATTTGTGTATTTAAGAAAATGAATGTTAAAAGCTATTTCGGGGACCGGGCTATACTCCTCTATGTACCACTCACACCCCTTAACATCAACATATTCTCTTGATAAAGTAAGTTCTAAGTGCACTAACCATTTCATCTCACTTGTCCTGTAGACTCCAACCTTGGTTAAAACCAAGTGTCTTCCTTGCATCTGTCCAAGATAATTGAGTTCTGTCAAGAGATCATCACATTACCTAGAGAAATGACACAACTCTACACTCCTGGTCACCACCACTATCTTTTTGGTTGTGATCAGCAACATTACTATTTCCTTTGTCAACTTACTTTTCAATTCTCATCAGTCACTGTTTTAAACCTTCTTGACTTTCTTTGAAGCTCCTAAGCAGATTACCTTATATATATGCTTTAAAGAAACAAGAGAAATCACCGGGTTAAAAAGCTCTCAACTTGCTACCAATACATTAATAAATGTTCATTTACCTGGACCTCCTTCCCTACCATTCTAATGTATGAATGATTTTGGTTTTATCTGCAACCAAGTACTTTGACCCTTTATCACATCCCCTTCATTCTCTCAACTATCTGGCTGTACACTTCCTCTCACAACCTCTGAATACACATTTGTCTTTTTATACTTGACTCTTTTTTTCAATATGGTTACATGTTTTACATGTGAATTATTTTCCATATAAATACTGACACTCCCTTGAATCTATTCTTCTCCAGTTCACCCTCTATCTCTCACTTATTTTATGTTTTATTTTTATGAACTTTTATATATACTTTGTTTCTATTCCTTATTTCAAATTTATTCCTCCATTCAATTTAATTTGACTTCTTCCTCCACTACTTCAGGGAGACTGTTCCTGCTAAGGTCATCAAGACACTTCTCTGAGACACTTCTTCCTAGAATTCTCACAAGCATATCAAATAATTGGTCCAAAATTGCAGTTACAAATTTTCTCCCTATACCAATCCAGTTAGAGTTCTGTAACTGTGTCATCATATTCACAGTTTCTCAAGCCAGGAAACTAGATGTTTTGTTTTCTAGACCTTACATCTGATTACTAAAAGTTATATATAATGAGACTTACAAGAAGTACTCAGTAAATGCTAAGTATTAAAAATAGCAATAGCAGAAACTATCACATTTGGCATCCTTTAGCTATTAATTAAATTTGTGTTTTGCATGGGTATTCTCCACAAGATTTCAAGTTCATTGGGGAAAAGCTTTTTTATACCTACTTCTGAGTCACCAGCGCTTAACACAATATCTTTTCTGCCTTAATTTTAATATCAAATTACATGTTAATATGTTAAGTTGTATATACACTTCAACTGATATGAAGCAAATGGCAGATAAATAAAAGAAATAAATATAAAATCATAAAAAATGAAAAGAAAAATGAATATTTAATAAAAACCCAAGATAGGAGTCCATTGTCTTGATATAAAACACAATACATGATCAGGGCACCTGGGTGGCTCAGTCAGTTAAGCTTCCAAATTGGTCTCACGTCATGATCTCACAGTTCATGGGTTCGAGCCACATGTCCAGCTCTGTGCTGATAGCTCAGAGCCTGGAGCCTGCTTTGGATTCTGTGTCTAGCTCTCTCTCTCTCTGCTCGCTCTCCCCCAACTCATGCTCTGTCTCTCTCTCAGAAATAAAAAAAATTAACAAAATTTTTTAAAAAACAAAAAATAAACATAATTTACAAATACACATATCAGTAGATTTTACTATTTATATAAAGTTAAAATAACTATGATACAAAAATAATACTAAAGCAGAGAAAAAACCACAAATTATTAAATATATTATAAAACAAAATAAGTTATTTCAAAAGATTTTTGAGAGAAAAGTCTGGCTATATATACTTACATGTTACAATCTGGCATATATCCCAGATAGCTTTAACCCTGGCCCACCACTGGGATTCAGACAATTCTTCACATAATTGGCAGATATTTGGACTCTCCACACCTATTTTAATGCTGGAAATACACTGAGGGTTTTGGCAAAAGCAGAAAAGAGTGCATCCATCTACACTGGGGCAAAATTGACGGGGAATTTGGCATACCACCGATACCCAAGACCAGCTCATGATGATAACAGGGAAAACCAGAAAGAGTTACCTTCCAGAAAGTACCAGGAAGAGCCTCTGAAACTAGAGAAGACCTGACCCTGTTCTGATGTCAGCTAACAGTGTGTGAGGCAATGTGTGATGAGGCTACTCACCTTACTTCTGCACCAAAGACAGAATGGCTTTGGAGAAATTCAGTATTTAGTCAAAACAGAAGTTATGCCCATAAAAAGTTGAATGGAAAGTGGAATAACATTGCCAAGTGGATACAGACAATGCCTATGAACACTATCGGTATTGGTAAAAGCTCTAGTAGTAAATAATATAAAGTTGAGCAGGAGAAGAAAACATACTATATAGATACACTTTGAGGTACATAAAAAGATAATTTCTCTAAACTTATTGCTGAACACATGGGAGACAATCCTGAAGATGTCTTAAGATATCTGGAAAAAGAAATAACCAAGAACACTTGGAATTATAATGACAGCAGGTGAGAAAAATAAATAAACCTGTGGTTATTGAATGAAGGTAGGATAAAGAAATTGGATGAAGGTAGTCAAAAGATAGACACTTCCAGTGAGACAGCTAAGTACGAGGGATGTACAATACAACATGATGACTATAGTTCACACTGCTGAATATATTTTTGAAAGTTGTTAAGAGAGTAAATCCTAAGAGTTCTCATCACATGGACAAAAATTTTTCTTTGTGTGTGTCTATATGAGATTATGGATGTTAACTAAATTTATTATGATAATTGTTTCATAAAATATATTAGTCTAATCATTATGCTGCACATTTTAAACATACAGTGCACTAGGCAATTGATAATTTCATAGTATCTTAAAATTGATGCCTATTAAAGAGTAATAGGTATTTTTGCATGAAAAGAGAGACTAAAATTAAAACCTGGCATATCTATTATTACTGCATCAATAAGACACCTATAAAGCAGTATAATATGAATGATGTGGACTTTAAGTACTTATAAGAATATAAACCTTGTATCACTTAGATGATCCTCTAAGTTAAATAAGAACAACTTCAAGGTTTATCTGTATCTTATAATAATACACAGAAAGTTCTCAACACAATTCTAAAATTCAGAGCCTCCAATTTGTCTCTAATAGTGCGTTCTCTGATTCAGTCTCTATAGAGAATGAGAAATATAGAGAATGAGAAATATAGCTTTCATTGTCTATAACAAGAAATGTACACCATATCCCCTAAGAACTAGAAATGTTTCCTAAAGTAACTTCTTAAAAGAGGCTATTTAACAGCATGAATCATAAAAAATTAGAAATTAAAAAAATTGGCATTTGAAAATGCTGTGTATTAAACAAATAACCTGAATGCCATTGGTGTTTCCAATAACTTCCTGATTCTTTTATCCTCACTAATTTTTTACATACAGAAAAAGAAAATGAAAGAGAGATGCATAAAAATTAGCTGTGTTTTGTTAAAGCAATTGTCAATTTGAAAATGGGATTTCATTTTCAAGATCATCATCCCTGATTTTGCTTTTTTGAAAACGCTTCTCAATGAAGCTTTATGGTGACCATTTTATGCTGATTAAATACTATAATCCTCTTATTTGTGCAGATTTGTGCAGGTCCCTTGTGCTTCTCATTTTTATTAAACAACGGGTCTAATGAAGCTCATGCAGTGTTTCTGGATAATTATTACTTACAGTCTGAAGTGAATTTCAGTTCCAATCCATTTACATTTATATGCTGAAACTAAATGATTAATGTGAATTTTTACATATTTTTAGATTTAATTTTTCAGAGTAATGAAACTATAAATTTCAAACTCTCAGAATCTTCTTATCTCTTATTTAATTCAGTATGTAATTGAGAACAAGCTTCTAATATAGATGGAAGGACTTTCTAAATTTAAGTTGATTAGCAGATAAGCCACACTAATATATTTAAGGCAAGAGATATGAATGGCGCTTAAATATAAAACAAATTTGAAAAAAATAAAATTTTAAAATTCATAACTTTAATTTATCCCCCAAATATCTTACAATATTTACCTTTATAGTATATATTTATATAGCTATTTCAATCTATGCAATACTTCTTAGAAAAATGGATTTATTCAATGTCTATCAATTATCTTACAAATGTGATTACTCTATACTTTTCATTCAATCAAGTGTAGAGAAATGTAGGATTCTTTTTATTTTTTTAATTTTTTAATTTTTAGTGTTTATTTATTTTTGAGAGAGAGAGACAGAGCTTGAGCAGGGGAGGGGCAGAGAGAGACGGAGACACAGAATCCAAAGCAGGCTCCAGGCTCCGAGCTGTCAGTACAGAGACTGATGTGGAGCTCAAACCTATAAGCCATGAGATCATGACGTGAGCCAAAGTCGGATGCTCAACCAACTGAACTACCAAGATACCCAGAGAAATGTAGGCTTCTTGATCATAACCAGAACATCCACACTGAACTATTTATTTTCCATAAAATGAAAATAACTATAGATGTATCCCAACCCCTATTTAAGCTTCTAATTCTTATACAACTGATAAAACATTTTAATTAGATTATCAAATAACTATTTGTATTATTTTTAACATATCATTGATCAAACAACTACAGTAAACCTGTATCAACAATAATGCAGCATCATATCAGCAATAATGCAAGCAATTAAGCATAGCAAATAGCTTTTATAAAAATAGACGTTAATCTTTAAAGTAGTTTTAGATTCATAGCAAAATTTAGTCAGGTACAGAGAGATCCCATATACTCCCAGCCCCAACAAATGCATAGCTTCATCCATTATCAACATCCCCACCAGACTGGCTCATTTATTAACAATCGATGGACCTATGTTAAAACATCATTATCATCCAAAATCCATAGTTTACATTAGAGTACACTCTTAGTGCTATACATTCTATGGGTTTGGACCAATGTATAATGATATGTGGCCACCACCATGATAGTATGTATCTTAGTATACATAGTTCTACTGTCCTAAAAATTCTGCATTCTGACTATTCCCTATAGCAACCTTTGGCAACCATTGATCTTTTTACTATTTCCATAGTTTTTTTTTTTTTTCTCAGAATGCCATATAGTTGGAATATCAAATATATAGCTTATTCAGATTGGTTTCTTTTACATAGTAATAGACATTTAAAGCTCTTCCATATTTTCCCTTGGCTTGATTGTTCATTTCTTTTTTCATATTGAATAATATTCCACTGTCTGAATAAACCATAGTTTATTTATCCATTCACCTACTGAAGGACACCTTGGTTGCTTCCCAGTTTTGGCAATTATTAACAAAGCTACTATAAATCTCAGTGTGCATTTCTTAACTTATCAGTTATATTGGGTAAATACTGAGGATTGTGAAGGCTGGAGTGTATTGGTAAGAGTATGTTTCTTTCTGTAAGAAACTACCAAGTTATCTTTGATATGGCTGAATCATTTTGCATTCCCACCAGCAAAGAATGAGAGTCCCCATTGATACACGTTGCTGCCAATATATAGTTATGTTGCTGTCCCGGATTTTGACAGTTTTAAGTGTATAGTGGTATTTTACTGTTGTTTTAACTTGCAATCTCCTACTGGCATATGATGTTGAGCATTTTGTCCATATGCTTATTTGCCACCTGTATAACTTCTTTAATAAGGTGACTTTCCAGATCTTTTGCCCATTTAAAAAAAAATTTTAATGTTTATTTATTTTTGAGAGAGACAGAGCATGAGCAGGGGAGGGGCAGAAAGAGAGGGAGACACAGAATCCAAAGTAGGCCCAGGCTCTGAGCTGTCAAAACAGAGCCCGACACAAGGCTCTAACTCACGAACCATGAGATCATGACCTGAGCTGAAGTCAGAAGCCTAATCAACTGAGCCACCCAGGTGTCCCTCCTTTGCCCTTTTTTAAATAAGGTTAATTATTTTCTTATTGTTGACTTTTATGTGTTTTTGTATATATTTTGGACAACAGTCCTTTAACAGATGTGTCGTTGGCAAACATTTTCATCTAGTCTTTGACTTATCTCCTCATTCTCTTGAGCTCTTTCATTTGTGAAAATTATGAATTCTATATGATACCTAAAACATACCATTTATTCTTTACCTAGAATTTTAAATATAAGATTTTCTTGGTAGTAATATAGCTCCTATTTCTAAAAATGTATATGGAAACAAATGCATATTTCAGAATTTGTTGTATTAATTTTTTCAATAATTTCAAACTTACAGAAAGACTATAATGAGATTAATACAAACAACACCTATATACCCTTTGCCAAGATCAACCTAATATTAAATTTCCATTATCATTTGCACACATGCACTCTTTACACACTCACACACACACAATTTTTCCTTAAATATTGCAGAGGAAGTCACTTACGGTATGGCATTTTAGCTTTAAATAAGTCAGCAATTATTTCCTAAGACTAAGGAAATTATTTTACATAACCTAAATATAGTTATCAACTTCAGTATATTTAACATCAATAATGACTTATCTAATTACTTATCTAAAAATTAATTATATTTTAATTTTGTCAGTTTACAGAACAATGTCAAATTCCTTTTTCTCCAGTATAGGATCCAGTCTAGGATTAGTTGCTGCCTCTAAGTCAGAAAAATAGCATTTATAAGCATATTTCCTCTAACATACTTATAATCCTACTTTTGGGTAACTTCACTTAGTTTTATTTTGTTTTAATTGTAGATTTTATATTGGGTAATTTTAGATTCACATGCAGTTGTGAGAAATAATATGGAGAGGTCCCCTTACCCAGATCAGTTTCCCCAGTGGTAACATTGTACAAAAACACAGTCCAATAAAATATTGAGTACACTGACATTGTATGTAGACAAAAATTAAGTATAATGTGATCTTATTTATATAACATTTCTGAAATGACAAAATTATAGAAATGAAAAACAGGTTAATGATATTAGGGACTAGGGACGGGAAGATGGCCAGATGAAAAGGGAGTGTTGCTATAAAAGAGCTAAAGCAGGCACCCTCATGCTGATGGAATAAAATAGATAATTTTTGAAAGATCAATAAGTTTCTCTAAAGAAAATGTCAGTAGATCTTTATTCTTAAAGTCCACAGTCTTCATGAAGTTTCTCTAAGGGCAGAAGTCTTTTTGTACACAAAATTGGGTTGCTCAGATATGCCTAGATGTTTCTAAGTCTTCTAGTTATTTAAAACAAATTGCCTATGTTGGGTTAAATGCATATGACTTTAAGGTTGCAGCCTGCTATGGTAGTAAAGAAATATAGATGAATAATAACATTTTATACTTAAAAAAGTAAATCAAAGCTGTCTGTCCTTCAGAGGAGATAGTAAACTCTCAGAGAAAGCTTCTACATGGAAGTTAATACTGATGATTTATTTCCCCCCTGATAGACTCAATTATGTCTTTATTTATAAACTTCATAATATTAACTATGGCAGATTAAGGAAAATCTAACTGCCTATGAATA
The DNA here is from genome assembly GCA_028646485.1 of Cryptoprocta ferox. Taxonomy (NCBI): domain Eukaryota; kingdom Metazoa; phylum Chordata; class Mammalia; order Carnivora; family Eupleridae; genus Cryptoprocta; species Cryptoprocta ferox. The sequence continues at coordinate 63,041,570 of CM053567.1, forward strand.
CACCTCATGAGTACACTGAGAATTAAGGAAATTTCCTTTTATTTTTTTCCAGAAGTTATGCTTTAACCAAAATTCTGTTCTTGGCTTTGGGGGACCCAGATCTTCTGTAGTCACTTCATAGAGTGGATGATAGAAAAAAATCACAGGAAAACAATGACTATATTTGGAGAGTCATAAAAAGTATGTAGTATTTTTGCCTGTAGATGCAATATATTAAATGAAATGCCAAGTTGTGTAAGTATACTATGTGTATAATTAGGTGGATAAAACTTTACCAGATTTTATCCTGGAGGAACTACCATAATAAACTGCCTATGTTGGAGACTGATGCCACAAACAGCATGCTAAAACACAGAAATCTCCTCCCCAAACCTATAAGCACTGAGAGAGGCTCCCTAGTTTCTAACATTATAAGAGAAGAAAAATAATTCTTTAGTTTCTGAAAACGTAGTGGAGAATGAAGCAAAGGAGAAAGGGATAAAAAGGAAAAAAAACAAAGTTTGCTAAATGGTGTGAGATGGGAAATTAGATGTCTCCACACCTCAACCTCACAATTCCTCAGAGTAGCATTCCTGTAAAATAAACTTAGTGAAAGCAATGGGATATCCCTGGATAATTAAGTTACAAATTGCTGTGACTTTCTTCTTGCTTGTAGTCTCTCGACTTTTTACTTGCTTCCTGCCATGTTGTGATGTGCTTTATAGAGAGGCTTACATGGTAAGAAGCTACTAAGAAAGCCCTTCAGACAACATCTGAGAAACTGAGGTCTCGGTACAACAGCTTGTAATGGATGAATCTTGAAAACAAAAAAGACGGGTGACCTCATAAGTGCATCCTTCCCAGTCAAGCACCAATGCCAAGAGGAAACTAGCCTCTATCTACCTTTAATGGCATCTATATGAGGTATTCTGAGATGGAAAAGCCAGCTAAGCCATACCTGGAAGCTTGACTCATAGAAAATGTGAGATAATATATGCGTATTGTTTTAAGCTGATAAATTTTGGGGTAATTTGTTACACAGTATCATATAACTAATTATGTGTGTAGGTATAATCGTAATTATAATTTGCAGTTATAAATAGTTATATATAGAGAGATAGTTATATATGTAGTTATACATAGATATATAATGGTATAAATATATTTATATATTATATATTTACATGTATAACTACATAAATATGCACCTATGTTTGTAGTAATAGTTAACTCAAATCTCCTAAGATTTTGACTTTGAAAAATGCAGTTCTTAAAAAATTGAACAAAATATAATAAATATTTATTTTAAAATAATATATCCTCAACAATTATGTACACTTCTCAAAGATTCTTGTTCAAAAAATTTTATTATTTTTTGAAAATAATATGTAATAAATAGGTCAAACATATTAATTACTTATTAAGTAACTCATGCTGACACAGCATATACAATTAGTAACATTTTTATAATATTTTCTCCAAAAAAACCTTTCTATTCATAAGAAGTAGAAGTTACATGTGTGCAAGTAATCTTGAGAAACTAAATGCAATTAGGGGTACCTGGGTGGCTCACCTCAGGTCATGATCTCATGGTTCATGACATCTAGCTGTGGATTGGGGTCTAGACTGAGAGCATGGAGCCTACTTGGGATTCTCTCTCACCCTGTCTCTCTGACCTCTCTTTCTCTCTCTCTCAAAATAAATAAACATGAAAAAAAAAAACTCTAAATGCATTTATTGCATTTTTGCTTTAAATAGGCTGGTATTAAAAATGAATACCAATGATTAAACTAGTGACCGTTCTTTTAATTTTTTGACTGAATTAAGTTATATCTATAATGTACATATGATTTAAATTTAAGACATTTAGAATGAAAGCACACCAATTAAATCTGGTATCACCAATGCCACTGATGTATATTACAATTGACTCTTTTCATAAAAATGTGTTATAACAATGTATATTTAAAGATATATACTTTATTTAAAAAGTACTATGCTGCTAATGAAATGAAACCTGACAATTCTCAAAAAAAAAAAAAAGTGAAACTGCAGTCATTAGTAACTGGAGAAATGCAATTAAAATCACAGTGAGGTACCACTACATACTCATTAGAATGCCTAAAATTAAGACAACTGATCATACCAAATGTTAGTGAAGATGTGGAGCAACAAACTTATACTCTGCTAGTTCAAATGCTTTGGAAAAGGTGGTGCTGGTATTTTTTTCAATCCCAAACCAGAAGTTTCTATCTTCCTCTCTTAAAATCTGATCTATTGCAATCTAATGTTTACTTTTCATTATACTTTTTTTTTTTTTTTTTTTTTTACCCAAGAGAGAGCATGAGCGGTTTGGAGGGACGGAGAGAGAGAGAGAGAAAATCTTAAGCAAGCTCCTGGGAACATAACCTGAACAAAATCAAGGGTCAGACGCTCAACTGACTGAGCCACCTAGGTGCCCCATTTCATTATACTTTTTACTTCCTCTTTAACTTTCTTTACTTTTTGGTCATGTTTTAATTTATTGTTTTTTCCTATTCTTTCTATAACGATTTCTAATTTAATCCCACTGCATTTATAAACATACCTTGTATATTTTCAATCATTTAAAATTTACTGAAACATTTTATAGCCCAGCGTTTGTGACTATTCCATGAAAACTAGTGTCATTCATATCTTCTATTTGGTAAATGTTAATTATTTCTCTACTTACTCTGAAAGAGTAATATTGAAATTTAAAAACATAATTATGGATTTGTCTTTCTCAATTTAATTTTCAGGTTTTGTTTCATATTTTCTTTGAAGCTCTGTTAATATGTATATCTGCATATATACATTTAGAATTGCTCTACTTACTTAATGAATTAACCCTTTTAACATTATTAAGTGACTGTATTTCTGGTAATCTAAAGGCTACTTTGTTGTGAACATATCAACTATATTTATTTTCTATGATATATTTTTCCATGTTTTCAATCTGTTAGTTTATATTTAAATTGAGTTTCTTTAAGACAACAAATAGTTGAATATTGCTTTTTTATCCATTCTATTGAAGCAATTGGTATCATTTAATCAGTGAATTCAGACAAATACTAGCTAATAGAACAGTGATGTTGGGAATGTTTTACAACACTAAGTACTTGAAATACGGCTAAAATGACAAAGACACTGAATTTTTATTTTTTAATTACTTTAGATTTAAATAGTCACATGTGTGTACTATACTAAAAAGTTCAGATATTGACCATTTACTTGTAGTATAAATATTGATATGTTCAGATTTAATTGTGTCATCTTGCTATTAGTATTCTACTTATCCAATATGTTTAATTTTTATTTCTCTTTTCCTAGTATCTTTTGGATTATTTGAACATATAGAGGGTATTCAGTTTTATCTTCACCATTGGTCTTTCAGTCCTAACATTTATTTCATTCCTGGTTTAGGAAGGGCATCTTTAAATTATCACAGGTGTTCTTCATATATTATACTACTTCATATCTAATGTAAATGTTTATACTAGTATATTTCAATTTTTTCTTTCAACCTTTGTGCAATTGTTCTCATGATTTTCTACATATTGTAAATGTCACGATATATCTTCTGATAATTTTTCTTCTAAACAGTAGCTATCTTGTTATTTTTTAAATGAGAAAACATTTATTTTATATTTATCCACATATTTATGGTGAAATAAATATCCCAGGAAAAATATGCAATCCAGGAGGATTAATAAACCCACAAGCACATGAATTTGTGAATAAGTAAAACAACATTGATTGTACATAACAAATTACAAATCTTTCATACTGTAAAATGTATCTCTAGCTAAAACGAATGACAATAGGAACACAGGCAAAAAGGAATAAAATGAAGTTAATTTTCTAAGGCTCTAGCAGTTTTGGCTAGTGATAAAATAATTTGATTTAGATTATAACAAGTAACCTCTCAACGAGAAGGCAAAAAAATGTACACCCAATAAGTTAACAGTAAGAAATATTCAACTTGTTAAAAATTAAATAAAAAATGCAACAAACAAGGAGCAAAAGGGATATACAACATACATATGCTAAGTAGAAAAATATGGAAGACAGAAACCAAACTGTAACAATAGTTACTTTCAATGTAATTTGATTAAATACTGTACAGTGAAATAGTACTAAAGGCTACCTAAAAATATTAAAATCAAACTATATCCTGCTTATAAGATATACATTGAAATATATAGTAAATATAAGAAAACTGAAATTTTGAAAGTAAAAAATATTTAAATAATCCAAAAAACCACAAACCCAAAGAAAGATTCAAAAGCTATACTCATCTCAGATAAATTTTAAAGCAAATATATTAATAACAGGGGCACATGGGTGGCTCAGTCAGTTAAGCATCTGACTTCAGCTCAGATCATGATCTCACAGTTTGTGGGTTCAAACCCCATGATAGACTCTGCTGACAGCTCAGAGCCTGGACCCTGCTTTGGATTCGATTTCCCTCTCTCTCTGCCCCTTCCCCACTCAAACTCTGTCTGGCTCGCTTTCTCAAAAATAAAAATAAACAAAAAAATTAAAAAGATATATTATTAACAATAATTCAAAATAATAAAACGAGATCAATTCATTAAGAATATATCACAGGGGCACCTGAGTGGCTCAGTCAGTTAAGTGTCTGACTTCAGCTCAGGTCATGATCTCTTGGTTCATGGGTTCAAGGCCTGTGTGTGGCTCTGTGCTGACAGCCTCTTTGCCTCTCCCCCACTCACACTGTCAGTGTCTTTCTCTCTCTCTCTGTCAAAAATAAATAAACTTAAAACAATTTAAAAAAAGGAATACATAACAATGCCAAATTTGTATGCTATAAATAACAAGCATCAGACATAGTGAAAAATGGCAAAACTAAAGGAAAACTAATAAATTTTAAATTATAAGAGATTAAACATTCTTTTAGCTGACAGAAGTAGACAAAATATTAATAAAAATATGAACAAGGATATAAAAATATAAATAAGACAATTTACAAAGGGGGCCTAACAGTCATATACAACAAACACAGGTCCAAACACAGATAGTATTTATATGTTTTCAAGTGCACATAAAATATTTACTAAAATAGATTATATATTGAGCCACAAAGGTATCCTCACAAATTTTAATTTCTTATGAAATTTCAAGCATGTTTTATCTGAAAACATGTAACTGCTATAAATTAGTAGTAAAAACATAACAAAAATTTTTAGCTTCCTTGATATTAACAATAGGTTTGTAATTCCAATAATTAGGTAACATGTGAATCTGTTTCCACTGACCGTGTTTTCTCTGAATTACGAGTCATACTTCTCTTTTTCCCTGAACATAATTTGTATTGTACTTCAGACATAGAGATTCTGTAGACTAATGCATACATTTCTATATAGATACATAGATATGTATATCTACATAGATATATAGATTTTAAGGAGATACAAGTCTTTATTCCTGTTTGAAATTAGGATTAAAAGCTACTTATTCATATTCTTCCTAGAATTAAGTTGAATTGAGTCAGGCCTCATTTTTAGTTAGATTGAGTTCATCTATAATTAGTATAACTTATAACATCTTTTGCTGCTTCAACCTTCTTGATTATGTCAATATTTAAGCCCAGAGGCAGTGAAGCTGCAGTTTCAGATATACTTAGTTAACTTAGTTAACATTTTGATTTAACTTCAGTAGGTCCCCAGAATCCAAAAGCATACATCATAAAAATGTATGAGGTGATATGATTTGTCCCTGTTCCTGAGACTCCTCCTTTTTTATGCTATTTTCTGGGTGAAAAAATTTAGGGGGTATGGGATCAAGCCAAGAGATTTTCTTTTATTTTTGGGACTCATCCACATTTCAATTAACCCCACAAACCCATGTCATTTTCAAAGGTTCTGCTGACTTACTCTAGTATCTCCATTGTCTCTCCACCTATGCCCGGCTTACATTACCATTCACCTGTGCCTCCACCAAGTATGCACCACTCTTTGCTAGCCTATTATGAAGAGTTAACTTTTAAACAATTATTATTTTATGTGGGTTTTGTTGATGTTGTTATACAAGAAAAGGTTTTTTATGTACTTCTGTATATTAAATGGACATAAGCAATATTCTTCCAAATGACTGATTAATCAAAGAAGAAATAGAAACCAGTATTAAGAAATAAATTGAACAGGAAAATCATTAATATATGACCTATTAACATTTGTGTAATACTGCAGAAACAAAGCTTAGAACAAAAATTTTAGCTTCACATGCATGCATTAGAAAAGAAGACAGTGATACTCAATGATCTTAGTTTCCACTTAAAGAATATAGATAAAGAACAGCAGAAATCAAATGCAAGGAAAGTAGAATAAATAATAAAAACAAGAGTAGAAATCAGTAAGACAGAAAACAAATGTACACTAAAGAACATTAAAAAGTCAAACTTTAGTTGTATGAAACTTTATATGCTCCTGCAAAGAGTAATCAAGAAACAGAGAACACACACATTAACATTAGGAATGAAATTAGAGTATCAATACAAATCCGAGCCTATTAAGAAGACGGCTAAGACACATTTGGTATACTTATGCCAAGAGGTTAAAAGTTTGGCTGAAGTGCATAATTTTAAAAATACTACCTAACAAAGGTGACACAAAGGAAATTGAAATTCTGAATAATATATTTTCTTTAAAGAGGCTGATTAGCTTAAATTCAAGATAGTGAATATGCATTCCACATTTTGATGGGAGAAGCTACAGTCATAGCCAATTTTGCAATCCACTACAGATCTTTAGTCTCCAACAGCTTGTTAATTAAGCTAGTACCCTGTGGGAAAATAAGCTTATTTTGAAGAATTATTTCTTTCCTGGAAGGTCATTCTTTTCTCCCAAACTTTTTAAGATGTCTCTTTAATACTCTATTCAAAGAGAATTTTCTTATCATCTGAAAGCTCTGCACTTAATTTCCATAGAATAAACAACCATCTATTTGCACAAATTTATCAATTCATATAATATTTTAACTAAATCATATGATTGCTATATAACAATCATTTTGTACCATTTTACCTCTTTTTGTCATCTTAAAATTCTTTCTCCTGATTAATGCAGACTTTTATAGGCTTACCAAAGACTGATCTACTAATAATGGAAAATAAATATGGTGGGTATCCATTCAATTTGTTTTACAAAGGAAATAGAGAATATCAGTAAATCCCCAAAATTGGCCTGAACAACTGGAAAAATAAGAATGTATTAATTGAAGTAGGTTATGATGAGAGTAAAAAAATGTTGGGGACAGAATAATGAGGGATTCTATTTTATACATGCTAAATTGAGATATTAGATATCAAATGAAAATGTCAAGTAAGCAGTTGGATATTTGAATTTTAATTCCAGATAGGGATGTTTGGGCAGATAAAATTTGATGGTTATCACCTTACTGATGTTGTTTACACCTATAAAATTTCATTAGGCCACTAACAGAGTGAGTGTATTCAGGGAATATAAGTAGATTAAGAAATAGCCCATGGATCATCCAATATTAAATGGTCATAGATCAAAGAAAAACAAGCAAAGGAAACAGAAGCAGCCAGCAAGGTAAAAGGAAAACAGGGAAGTTGCTCTATAAAACAAATGAGGAAATGTGTCAAGGAAGAGTCAGTAACCAAGCTATTGGTCTGTGCTGATGGTCTAGTAGGGTATGTCCTCTCTAACATGACACATATATTGATACCAAAGAAATCAATACATAAGCAGTGCTATAAAAGTATTTGTAGATTATACATCTTGATATCTCATATGTTTTGGTGTTGTATATATTTTTATCCACAATATTTTTACTAAAAATCTTGTTTTACTCCTTCTAAAACACATCAGAAAATTTTAACTAAAAAAAGATCTATAATTTTGTTGACTAATTCCAGTTCCACAGACCTGAACACACATCTTTGCCCCGGCATATTCTAAGTCAATATTTTCAGGCCAACTGATTAAGTATAATGGAGTATATCTTATAATATATGAAATCATATATATTACAGATCATAAATACATTTACACATAATTCCATACACACACACACACAAAGATACACATATTATACAGATGGTAAAATGTACAGGAGAGTTAGAGAGTAAGGGAATAGATAAAAGAAGAGAGAGAAAAATGAAGAAACATAAGTAGTAGAGAAAGTGTGAAAACAAGCATAAGAACAAGTAGAATACAAGAGAGAATGTAGTGCATTAAAAGATGAATTGAGAAAATTACAAAGCTACATTCTGAGCTCTGAGCAAATGTTTTCATAAAACAGTAAGTGACAATTTACCTGACGTCTTTTTAGGCTAATGAGTCTTTAATCTTCACTTTTACACCATATTAATTTGACAAATTTAATTTGTCAACCTGGTGAAAGAATCAACTTTATACTCAGTTACATAACAGATTTTAGCTAAATTGGATGTTAAATACAAGTTCTCAATTCCTTTCAAAGAAAGTATCAGTGATGAATAAAGCAGACAAATAGCTCTAGTCTCTTCTGGTCTCATTTTTTTTGTTTGTTTTGTTTATATTCATTATTCCTCCTACTTTCCACTTTAATTAGTGTTCTGCATTTAAAGATTCATATTATTTCCTGGTTTGTAGAAATCGGCATCATAAAGATGCTTGAATTTATCTAATTGGACTCTTCCTAGGGACTGCAATTTAAAACTAGTAGTTCAGTAATTCGTAGGTGATTACAGCTTAAATGCCTAAAGCGTTCACAATGGAAAGGGTATCTCTTTTGTGTACTGGATAAAAACTCAGCTGGATCACCATGCTTGCTGTTAATTGTATCTGAAGAATGGGTTATGTACTCATCCTTCATTGTACTACTTGATAAATTTAATTCAAATGTCTAAACAGGAGAAAATAAGAAAATTCCACATCAGAGACATGGATTGAGAATGAGTGGAGCTTTCTTAGCAAAAAGCAAGTCTCCTTAGATGTTTGAGTGCATTTCTAAGTTTGGCTCTTTTTTTCTTTTTTCGTTTCTTTTCCAAGAGCATAAGAAACTGACCTAAAGAAGGGCTCTGCTGGGAGTGACTTTCAGGGCTAAGCATTCCTTTTCACTGGTCCATCTTTCCAAACAAAAGACTGAAACCATGGCGACACAGTGGAATCAGGCAAAATTTTACCTTTGGTGCATCTCTTTGATTCATATTCATGTCTATTAAGGGTAGGGATTATGTTAGCATACACAGAGTAAAATCTATAATACACTGCCCTGTGGTAATTTTGTTCCATTTGACTTCCTGAAAAAGATGTAGTATGGACAAGATTACTGATTTTTAGCAGTCTTTGCATAATCTGATTAAATATGTTTTGAAAAGCATGTAATAAGTGACATGTAGATTAATAATATTCAAATTTACTCAGAGCAAATAAAAACCCTTACTTATATTCAGAGGAAAGAACAAAAATGGGGAGAAAAAAAAGACATGGGTTTAATTTTGCTTCTGTTATAAGTGAATTTAAACAAATAGAAACTTAGCTATATGATTTGCAAAATTAAAGAGTCACTCAGCTCTTTTCCAGCTATGTCTTCAATAATGCATGTTTCAGTTACCTTTATTTTTCTCATTATAAAATAATGTGCATTTGCTGCAAAAAATTATAAACTACATTTAAGTACAAAGACCTCAAAAATGATTTTAAAAATTCGTCTTTTTTCTAAGCATGTTTATGTACATTCTTTCTTTATCAAAAAGAGGTCTTAGTATACTGTTTTGTACCTTTTTTCACTCAAAATATAAGTTATACATATTGATACATATGTTCATTTGTAATGACTAGGGAGTATTCGCTGTAGCACCAATTTAATAGATCTTTCATTGTTAAGCACTGAAATGGTTTACACTTTTTTTAATGCTTATTTTTGAGAAAGAGAATACAGACAGACAGAACATAAGCGGAGGAGGGACAGAGAAAGAGAGACACATAATCTGAAGCAGGCTCCAGACAGCTCAGAGCCCTGCGTGGGGCTTCAACCCACAAACCTCAAGATCATGACCTGAGCTGAAGTCTGTTGCTTAATGAATTGAGCCTACCAGGCAGCCTGAAATGGTTTATACTTTTTAACCATTATTAAAAAAATTCAACTAACATCATCATAGGGAAAACTTTATAAAAATCTTATTTAATTTAATTAATAAAAGTGGAATTCAAATTAAACTGATTATGTAATTGTATTGAGTTTTTAAACATGTTTTTAGAGTTTTCCCAATGAGAACTATAGTACTTACTTTGTATTCTCCATTTAAGTAGTAAAGGCAGAAAGTGTCAGTTGCTTTAATAAATGATTTTTCCCCTTCATTCCGTAAGATTAGGTTAATGCAGTTTTTATAGTCTTACAGGAGATGAAATGTTCACTTCCACATTTTCTTTAAAGAATCTGTATTTTGCCCGAGTCCAGCTCCAGCAGGTCCACGGCTCCCAGAAAGATGGACGGTGTTGACAAAAGGGAATGAGAGAGCCTCGGTTTTCTTTCTGATCGCCAGGCAGGCATCTCTGCACTGACTGGACAGTCAGCTTTATTTATTGAAAAAATGTATGGGGTACAAAACAGAAGTGGCAGTTGCCTTAGACAATGATTTCTGATGACAAATTCTTTGGTATGTAAAAATTTCCCAGAACATAGATTGGTAACAGACTCATGCATAATCTTTATCAATAGTGATTGATGTAGGTGACTTAGATGCTTATCACATGCAGAAGGAAGGAAGGTATCTTTAGCATTCAAATACAAGGCAATGTTTTTAGCATAGCAAAGGCAAGAGTTAGTTCTTTTGTGAGCAGGGGTCAATAGCCTGTTTTCTTGAGGAAAGAAAAAGAGGTTTCTCAGGAAATGTAATATTTGCTCCTATAAGCACAAAAGAAGAAACTCCTATAATGTTTTTTTCACAAGGTACAATTGGCGTATTTTTAGGGAGGGGGAGGAAAGTCATTCCTGATACCAGTCAGCCAGGCACCTTGGGGGTTGGTGCTCAAGCAAAAATAACTGAGTGGGGGTAGACATTGGTCGCCATCTGACTGTGGGAGACCCCCACCTTGCAAGCCCACCTTACTTCAGAATTGGCTTCCAGCAGTATTTAATACATTTTTATTAGGCTAGGCTACTGTAAAAAATCTAAAGTTCTTCTCATGTCTTTGGTGCCAAATTGTATATAAACTCCAGAATCATCTGGAAAACTTTTAGCCTTCATGGAAGTGTGTTTACCTGTAAAACTGGAAATTCACAAAAGATAACATTTCGGGAGATAAATATCTCTGTTGCTGGGTTAATGGTAGCATTGAAGAAGATAAAAAGAAAGATAACAAGATACTGTAACATAAAAAGCGATTTCATCTGTACAGAGATTCTCTTTAGTTATCCTCCTATTCTAATACGGCATCATTTTAATTTCTCAAGAAAATGTCAAAAAGTCACACCAGCCTCTTTCTTTTCTATATTACCTCAAACACTGCGCTATTAATGTCCTTAAAGTGATTTAAAAATATTTTCCCAAATTATTTTCCATAAGGCTCTAAAATTGTAAATTCTAATCAGCAGAGTAAAGGAGTGGCCATCCTCCAAAACTTTTGTCAACACTGTCACAATCCTGTCACATTTTCAAAAACTTGTCAAATTAAGAGCTCCCTGATATATTTACACTTTTAAGTATCTAACCGCCCCAAAATGCTGCATTATGTAAATAAATGCAGACTTCTTAAACATGGTACAAATATTTCTATAGAGTTTAATCTGTAGCCAAATCTTCTTCTCTGTCTCATTAAAATTTTATTACTAATATACATCAAGTAGGACCAATAAACCCAGATACTATCTGGGTGTTGAATTTCATTCTTGTGTATTACTATGCAGAAAACTTCCCATTAAGATATGAAATAGACAGAGGCCAAAGTGCCCAACCATGAACATACTAACAGCATGCAGTAAATGTTAGTAATGCAAATATATGTTAGGGTAAATGGAATATACATTCTCTACCTTATTACCATTGCATCTATTAATCTGCTTATAAGTAACTCTAAGTAGGAGTTAACACAGTCTAAGGGAAAACTTTTTGAGTAACAATTGAAAAAGTGAGAAAAGTAAGCTGCTTTATTCGACAAGAGATATTAATAATTTCTGAAAATCTATAACTATAGCAATATGATACAAACAAATGAAAGGACCTACCATGAATATACTTAAAGCTATGCTACAAATTATTAAGAAAAATTCAACCCCACATAAAAAGAATGAAAAACAACTTGAGGAATTTCATAAATAAAAAATATATGTGACCAAAAGAAATATAAAGAAAAGTATAATCTATATAAAAATTTTAAGAAATAAAGTAACAGAATATCACTTTTTCTTAAAAATGTCCTCTAAAGTGTATAGAAAAATGGATCTAGACAATTGCTATGGCAATTTAAATTGCTATCACAATTCTTGTATCAAAGCTATTGGTCATAAAATTTGGTCAAAGTTATTATGTCAGGAATATAGACTAATGGTTACAAAACATCCACTAAAAGATTTGTGTTTACTGTAGTATCAGCCCTACAATCAAAAAATGAACATAAGCCAAAATAGTTGACATTACTGGATACATATGTGTCCATTTACTGAATGAAATTAAATATAAACATTGAAATGTTAATATAGATTTTCATTAAAATATTAATATGGAATTATAAATGAACAATAACTCCAGTCCAGTGAAAAGTGGATAACAAACCAATATGTGATACATTTCAAACATAAAATAGTTAGACAAACTCGTAGTTTTATAGAAGCAAGACTAGAAGAGCATATCCCAAAATATTAGGTATCAACATCACTGTATGTTATAATTAAAGGAGTTTTTTTAATTTGTACTTTTCTATACTGTCAAAACATTCAAGAATAAGCATGACTTTCTATTATAGATTTTAAAGAGGGAAAATGTTTTAAACAATAACAGAAACAAAATACACTTGTAAGCTATTAAACATTTTGTTTTTACAGTTAGAATTTACTTTGACAAACATAAATAAGGAATGCTAAAAACATGAGGACATTAAAAATACATCCCCTGTTACAGACTCTCAGAATTGTTATCTTTTTCTGCTCAGAGAAAAATTTGTTGAACAGAGGCATTCTTCAAAAGAACTATTCACTAAGAAAATAATTCAGAGGTCATGAATAGCATGCCTGGAATTGTCTGTTATCAACCTGATTGTCAATTTTAGATCATTAACCTCTGTTTCAGTGAATCTACAATGCTTTCTTACATTTAGTTATCTTTCTTGATTTTCATATCATAACTGCTCCTTTCCAATAGAATTTTCAATTCCTTGCAATTTTTCAACCAATTCAGTCTTCTTAATAATGATATAATGATTGACCATTTGCTTTTAAATGTGGTCCTTTAAAGTGGGAAATAAAAAAATTAGGGGAAAAATGTTGGGACAAAAATCAGTCTCTAAGTTGAGATTTACAGTATGTTTTCCTTCTTCTATGAATATAAAGTAAATTTTCTTTAACAGTTTCTGGTACAAAAAGCATACAGGAATTCTTCAAGTGCCTTTTTTTAGTTTGATATTCTTATACTTTCTTTCTTAATTAAATTAACTGGATCAAAAAATGAACTGAAATGTGCCTTTGAAATTGAAGGCAGTCTTAGAATAATTTTATCAGCTAAATAAAACTAACAGAACAACTCAGAGTAATGATTTTGAATTTTTTATATATAAAAATCACATAAAAATCTCATAACAATTCAGATTCTCAATCTCCACCTCAGAAGTACTGAACCAATAAGCCTGGGATTAGTTTAGTAATCACAATTTTTTTTTTAAAGCTCCCATGTCTTACTGGTGTCAGGGAACAATAATGTCCTGTCCCCTCAAGATCCATCTAGCCAGACTAATAATAAAATTGACATGAGACAGATTAACAGGAGAAAGTCAATTTGATAGCATACATATTGGGAATCCACACAGACATGGAAAATCCAAAGACGGATAAAACGCGGGATATATGTCATTCTGAACTAAGGAGAAGGGGTAGCTGTCTGGGACTTCCAAGGGAAGGAATGTAATTCACGGAAAGATGAAAAAGAGGAATATGTTTGGTAAACAAATATTTGCTGGGCCACTCACAAAGGATGGGACATAGAGGACTTGATCAAATAGGCCTTGCTAGGTTCTTTCCTGTCCATCATATCTAGTTCAGAGTATAATGGAGTTATCTATGGTGACAGCTCTCTTCCTGGAGCAGGTCCTCTGTCTATATTCCTTTTTGTCAATTGTTAGGGAAGTAAAAGAGCTTCTCCTGAATTTGCTGGGTTTTGATGGCTTTTTAACTCAAAATAATCTTCATGCCAAAAGGGCCCATCTTACAGCTGCCTACCCTTAGCTCCTAATACTGGTGAAGTTAGAACTTTATATTCAGAAAAGTTGACTTCAGAAATTACTAATATTAACTTTACATTTTATGGAGTATTGGGAAATAAACACTGTACATCAGTAAAAGTGAATATACTGCTCATGGCAGCCTTTGACATTTATTGAACAAGCTATCAAATAACGTTTTACTTTTACTGATAATTGTAATTGTCTGCCTGGCACCAAAACCACAAATATCATAAACTTATTAGTAACCCTGTTAGTTTTCTCAATGTGTCTAAGTATCTAATAAAATTGGTTGATCAAGATAAAATGTTGATTGTCATATGCATTTTTTCATTTATTTGTTTAGCACATAATTTCTGGGTAAATGAAATGGCATCCCAAGGGAGAAAAGCAAAATGAAAAGCTTTTCAATAAACCTTATTAATGGACACATGCATTTTATAAAACATTTATTTATAAGTGATCTTTTGGCTACTATCACAATTCATAGGATGCAAGATAAATTAAAATAAGAAAGTGTTCTTCCTGGTTTTACTCTGTTAATTCCAAGTTAAAATGGAAAGAAATACAGGACTAAGAATGAAGGTTCCAAAGAATCACCATAACTTCACGAACAATATCTATGTCATTTCACTGTATTTGCTTTTCACTAATCCATTCCTCTGAAAGGAGAAGCCTTTCATTCCAAGTAAGAACAACAAAGGATGGTACTGTGCATTCAATTGTTCTTTGCTTTCATTCCTCTGTCTAAACTTAGTCCTCATTTTTATTTCTTTTTCATAGTTTTTTCTTCTTATTGAGAAAAAATACAATTTAAGAAGACAAACCAGAATTAATAGACTCTGTGATAATAACACCAACTAGACAGTAGTGTAAGGAGACTTCAGTTCCAAACATCATTTAATCAAGGACAAGACTTCCCTGTATACCTTTGACCTCATTCTGCCTACCATCTACTCTTGTCAGGCAACATTCTTAGATCTGGCAAAGAGAATAAAACATTAAAAAGAGCAGTCAGTCTCTGTTCTAGGATCAACTGTTCTATAATGCTGCTTTTCTTATGCCCAGACTTCAGACCTTGCCAAACTCCCTGGACTGTCTCTCACTGCACTTGCGCCTCCTGTCAGATTGCTTTCATTTAAGACACTTGGTCAGCGTTGTACTTTTCCAGAAATATGCAGAGAAAGGGAAGCATTTGCTCCTTGTTGAAACCATGAGAATGAAAATAGACATTTTGTAAAATACCCAGAAATGTATTTAAAATGAAATCATGAGTAAACATGAAGTTGTTTTAATAAATAATGTATCTATGAGCAATTAGAAGTACATTGTACAAAGTCCAAGTGACATAGGGAAGCTGAAGGGACTCCATTTTAGAAAAGTTCTGTCTCTGCTCTTTTCCTGCTAGACTCCATGTACTCATGTTCCAGAGTTTGCCTCTGAATAAGCCAAAGAAGCTATGTTCCCACTTCAAGGGGGAAGCAAGGAGGTTGCTGAGTTTTGTCCTAGGTCCTAAACCCCTGATAACACCTAAGAAGAGCCAGATCCCAAACATGTTCCAGGACATTAGCTTCACACAACCTCAGCTGATGCTGGCATGGATACCTCTACCTTTGGTAATTTATGGAATAACATCTATTGTTCACCCGACACTCACCTTTGATTGGACCCTACCATGGATTCCTAAGAAACAATACCCTAGACCCTTTTCCAATATGAACCCCTAGCCCCAAGCAACAATGGGACTCATTCTTTTCTCCTTTCTTGAGTCTCCAAGATACTGTCTGCTATTCTCTGTCACTCATGCTATTTTAATAAACTCTGTTTTCACTTTCTCTGGCTCAAGTTTGATTCCTATACCATGTGAAGCTAAGGACTCTCTTGGCTAGTCTTGTGGAATTCTCCCCTGGATTCTTGAACCCAGCCTGCCTGCATTACAAACATAATTGTTCTCTCTTATTCTATAGGAAAGATGGGATGTACAAGAAATAAAACAAAAACAAAAACAAAACATCCCTGAGGTAGGCGCTAGAGGAAGTTTTCTATGTATAAATTCTCCTCCTCAATCTACAGGCAATTTCTCTTTTCAGGTCAAAAAGAGTATTCATTACTTTGAAGTAAGTCAAGTACAAATCGAAAGTACTTCCATTATGTTTAATATTCACTGTGACTGATTTGTCCAACTCACTGATTTCTAAACAGCTTACTGAGACAAGGGAACAAATACTAGGAGAAAATTTACACCAAGTCACCTACTTAATCCAGGGGTCGGGCATAACTCTTCTACTTATATTTGCTTGTTTTCTTAAAAATCAATTTCCTGTTAGAACCGATTTAAATATGAACTCCTCTATTAACATTTTTGAAAATATCTAAGTTAATCAAAAAATCTCAATCAACTATTTATACCCACAGAGATTATTATTTTTTTAAATATTTCTTTAACGTTTATTTATTTTGAGAGAGAGAGAGAGAGAGAGAGAGAGACAGAGTGTGAGCAGGGGAGGGGCAGAGAGAGAGGGAGACCCAATATCTGAAGCAGGTTCCAGGCTCTGAGCTGTCAGCACAGAGCCTGATGCGGGGCTCCAACCCGTGATCAAGATCATGACCTGAACCGAAGTCGCACGCCCAACTGACAAAGCCACCCAGGTGCCTCCACAGAGATTATTTTTAACTAGAAAATTAAATATTGCTTGTTTTCAAATTATAGAAGACATTTTAATGCAAAGTTACATTTTGACTTCACTGGTATTCACGTTAGATATCCATAATATAAAATATGAGCCTTCTTTTGCGGTCATCAAAGAAAAGTAAAGTTAGTAAAGTATATTTTCCCTTTATTTAAAATGCTGAGGGGTGCCTGGGTGGCTCAGTAGGCTGAGCATCTGAATTCGCTCAGGTCATGATCTCACGGTTTGTGGGTTGAAGCCCCGCGTTGGGCTCTGTGTTAACAGCTCAGAGCCTGGAGCCTGCTTCGGATTCTGTGTCTCCTTCTTTCTCTGCCCGTCCCCCATTCATGCTCTGTTTCTCTCTGTCTCCATAATAAATAAAAATTTAAAAATTTTTTTTTAAATATTTAAAATGCTGAAGCTTGAGAAGCCTGGGTGGTTCAATTGGTTAAGCAGCCAACTTTGGCTCAGGTCATGATCTCACAGTCTGTGAGTTTGAGCCCCGCATCAGGTTCTGTGCTGACAGCTCAGAGCCTGGAACCTGCTTTGGATTCTGTGTCTCCCTCTCTCTCTCTGTCCCTCCCCCACTCTCTCTGTCTCTCTCAAAAATGAATAAACATTTTTAAAAAATTTAAATAAAATAAAATGGTAAAGCTATTTCAACACTAACATATATGTATTTTCCCACTTTCTATTAAATTCTAAGAATCAAAGTCCAGAGCGGAAGTTTTGCATCGCTGGCTAAGACTGGCAGAAGCTACAAATTTTCATTACCTGTTATTTCTGTTTTCTCAGTTTCTCAGTCTCCATGTCATCATTTTAATCCTAACTTTTTGCATCCATAATACATATTATGCCTGCATCTGAAATATATACAGTGCCACAAAGGCGAGAGTTACAGTCACAAGAGTTGATAATCAAGAACTGACATGAAGAGAGTAATTAAGACGTATGACAATGAGAAGAAAAATCTAGACATAAAGATTTATAATATAAAACTTTTAAAAGTGCCTGCAGATTTTAAGAAATATGGTTCTGTGAATTCTACAATAAATGTTACCTAAATGATGTATTGACAGAAAATATATTAAAATACGAATAAACACATTAATAACAGTTTGAAGCCACAGTGATTGATACAAAGCTGCGACCCAGTTGTTGAACCCCACAGTCCCTAGCCACAGGGTGGAGAGCAGTAGATAGGAGTGAGGGAAGGGGTCTTACCCTGAGAATTGCTTAGAAAATAAGGGTAATTAAAATTGAGAATATTCCTAGGTCAATGGCTCATACATAACAGCACACTTGCTGCTGAATGAAAGTAAAGAAGTCTAAGTAGGGAAAGGTAGGATAAAATAGGCAGAGAGAGAAAGGTTAGGACCTGAGGTCCCTGGGTGAGGAAAACACATATTTTAGAACAATGCTGGGAGACTCTAACCAGAAGCAAACTCCTTCAGGCTTAAGATTCCACTTAAGAATGTAACAGACACCACCTACTCCCCCCTTAGGTTCCCCTCAGGAATTTGACAATCAAAATACCTAACTAAAATAAGTAAACCATAAAACTTATGTTATATGAGGGACAGTATGATCTTAGTCTGACTCCTCATGCAAAGGAATCAAGCCAATCAGGAATGGATAACTCAGCATCTAGAATTGTCAAACCAATATGTGTAACACCTGAGAAAGAACTAGGGGGAAAGTAGGGGGTCAACCAGAACCTTATAAAACAAAGTCCATTGTGTATAGTGGGACATTCACTTTCGAATGTCCCCTCTCTGTAAGGAGAGCTTTCATACTCTTACTTTATAATCTTATATTATAATCAACTTTTGCCTGCTGCTCATTTCATTTTGTGTCTACCTCTTCATTATTTGAAGCAGTGAGACAATGAACCCCAGGCACTGAGGTAAAAAATCCTGCAACATAACTGAAAAACTGATTTCCAAAATTCCCAATCTCTCCATAGGAAAGAAACTCTGACCTGCCAATATAACCAGGGCACCTCAAATACCAAAAGTTGTAATTGCAAAACTACCAGAGAGAAAAAAACAAGAATAGACATTTTTTACAAAAAGTAAAACAGAATAGGTGGAGATTAAAATTAAAATCACATGCACATGAGGAAAAATTATATTACAGAAAAGCACCAAAACAACTGAATAATCAGAAGGTTAAGTCACTAACGATATGCAAATAACATCACATTTTCAAAGACTGTTAAAAATAAGTACAATGAAGACTATCAAAAAAGTGAAGGCAGAAAATATCCATAAAAACAATAAGAAATTATAAAATAAAATAGGCTACATGAATCAAAACCAGATAGACATCCAAAACAATTGATTTGAAGTACTGGAGAAATGTAGTTATTGTAATAAAAAAAATCAGTAGATGGAGTATATTCTGGAATAAACACAATACAGAAAGCAAATGATATGGAAGAATGGGCTGTGAATTTATTCAGAATAAACCTGTTTAAAAGAAAACACAGATCCCAAAAATGGAGTGACTTATGTTAAGGTCTCACACCAGTAAACCAAGATTTAATACCTAACTTAACTACAGCTTCAACTCACTCAGGAATGTAACCTCTAACAACCAAGCTGGAATTTCCTGGTCAACACTAGGAGGCAATCCCCTGAGAAACCCTTTCCCCCTTTGGAGGACAACCTTGCCTAAACAATGCATTTCTTGCTAATAAGCTTTTTTTAAATTTTTTTTAATGTGGTCTCTCTGCCTTTAAAAATCATTCCTTTTCTCCAGCCCAGCAGGAGCTCCCCTAACTTGCTAGATAGGATGCTACTCAATTCATGAATCATTTTCAAAAAGCCAATTGTATTTTCAAACTTACTTGGTTGAAATATGTTCTTTTTAACAAATTGAAAAGAAATTGACTAAATAAGCTAGCCAAAATGCCAAAGCGAAAGAACTCTCCTCTAAAGCAACTCCAGGAAGAAGTCACAGCCACAGAACTGCTCAAAACAGGCGTAAACAACATGACTGAACAAGAATTTAGAACAATTGTCATAAAATTAATTG
>CM053567.1:63062179-63111144 GCA_028646485.1 Cryptoprocta ferox
AAAAAAAAGAAATTGACTAAATAATAGAAATTTAAAAGCTATGGATACTTGACTGAGAGACTTCAAAATATGTTGCAAAGAATATCTGGAAGGAAAAATTAGAGGAAATAATAAAAAATAACTAATGACTAACAATATTCTATAACTGAAAAAACAGGTGAGACCTTAGAATAAAAAGGCATATGAATTATGAAGCAATATATTTAACAATATAACTTAATTATATTGAAATCTGAATTATTAAGAACAAAGAAATTCTTAAAAGTAATACAACAATATTTTAAGAAATGCTAACTAAAAGAGATAGATTTAGACAGTGCTAATTTCATAATATTTTTCATAGTACTTACCTTACTTGCCAAGTGCATAAATAATTTAAAAATGGAAAATCTAAATTTCGATGAAATGAATTCAAAATACTTCTGATAAATGATATGCAGGTCAAAATACTTTAGAATAAATAAAGGTAAACTTCAGTAAAAAATAAATTGAATTTAGACACAAATATCACGATGATTTGTGTGTTCACAAGGTACCTAGATATTTGGTTAAATGTTACTTCTCAGTTATGTTAGTGAAGTTTGTCTGGATGAGACAGTTGTTTGTCTAACAGTTGAATCTGTAGATTAAGTATATTGCCCTCTCCAATGTATGTATGTCTCATCCAATGCATTGAAGTTCTGAATAGGATAAAAAAGGCAACATAAAGAATTTGTTCTCTCTTCCTGAAGGTCTTCAAGCTGTGAAATTAGTCTTCTCCTACATTAGGATTTAGATTTAGACTGGAACTAGACACCATCAACTCTCTTGGGTCTCCAATTTGCCACTGAGATTCTAGGACTCCTCAGCCTCCATAATCATGTGAGCCAATTTTTTTTTTTAATGTTTATTTATCCTTTGAAAGACAGAGAGAGACAGAGCATGAGCAGGGAAGGGGCAGAGAGAGAAGGAGACACAGAATCTGAAGTAGGCTCCAGGCTCCAAGCTGTTAGCACAGAGTCCGACGTGGGGATTGAACCCATGAACTGCAAGATCATAACCTGAGCTGAAATCAGAGGCTAAACCAAGTGAGCCACCTGGGCACCCCAAGCCAATTGTTTATAATAAATCTATTTATAGATAGATATCTAGATAGAACTCCCAAGCTTGCAGAGTGTCTACTTTTAAAAGTGAGAGCACTGATGGGGAAAGAATCGGATCTTGTTAATGGGAATGGGAGCACATTAGAAGACCCTGATGAAAATGGGACATCAAGACACTAAATTCTGATGTCTCTTTTGCCAGTAAATATCTAGATAAATATATGTTTAGATAGATAGATGACAGGTAAACAGATGTCCTAACCCCAGTAGAAGCAGCTTCCCCACCCTGAGGAAACTGTAATGGTCTTCTTTGAATCAGTTGCCAAGGAAGACAATGTTGATGTTCCCCAGGACCCACCCCCAGCAGCATTCTTTACTTCTAGACCCTTAACTAAAGTCAAGTCCCAGCATATCTCTGAAGGCTACAAAGCAGGGCCCATGAGGAAGTGTGCTATATTCCTAAAGAACTATTTGAATTTTCTAATTTATACAGACAAAATTCTGGGGAACATGTGTATGAATGGACATTAAGAGTATAGAATAAGGATGACAGGAATATAAAGTCAAATCAGGCCAAATTTATTGATATGTGCCGACTAATGAGAGATTCTCTATTTGTGTTGTAGCTCAGAGAGTTAAGAAGATATCTAAAAGTTTGTTTGGTTGGTTGACTAAAATATGGGTCAAACATGGCCTATCATGCACAAATTAGAAATGTTGGACCCACTTTGCCTTAATATAGAGGAAGGAATTCAAAGGCTTAAAGATATTGAGTGTTACAGTGGAAGTGTCTTACAAAATCTATTCGCTCATACTGAGAGGGGCCCAAAGACATACTTTTCACCACTTTTATGAGGAAAATAATTAACAAAGGTAGTCCCTGCATCATTGAAGAGGTCTATGATCACTCTTGTCTGTAGACTAGACCTCACAGTGGGGACTGCAGTCACTGAACTGGGAAACCTAAATGCAATTAGCATACTTGGAACTTCAGGTAGCAGGGGCTGAGTGACAGCACTCCAGCAAGGTGGGTAAAGTGAGGAACAGCAGAGTCAAAGAAGCAACTAGAACAACCAGCTCACACAGACCTGAGGCATCGAGTTGTTGGTCATATCATGCCAAAAGAGTGAAATATATAGGAAGAATACTAACTTCTTACTTGATCTATGTAATAAGAAAAGTTCTGGGGGCCCCTGTGTGGCTCAGTCAGTTAAGTAGCCAACTCTTGATCTCTGCATAGGTCGTGATCTCACATTTCCCGGGTTCAGCCCTGATTCAGGCTGTAAGATAACAGTGGAGAGCCTTCTTGGGATTTCTCTCTCTCTCTCTCTCTCTCTCTCTCTCTCTCTCTCATTCTCTGCCCTTCATCTCCACTCTCTCTCTCTGGATATGAATAAATAAACTTAAGAAAAGAAAAGTTCTGAGGGCACCTGGGAGGCTCAGTTGGTTGAGTATCTGACTCTTGATTTTGGCTCAGGTCATGATCTCACAGTTTGTGAGATGAAACCCCAAGTCTGGCTCTGCATGGATAGTTCACAACCTGCTTGGGATTGTCTCTCCACCCTCTCTCTCTGCCTTTCTTTCTGCCCCTCCCCCATGTGATTGTGTGCACACTCTTGCTCTTTCAAAATAAATAAATGAACTTAAAAAAAAGAAAAAAAAATTCTAAGTCAAGTGAACACAAGTCTAGCATGAATCATCAAAACAGTCATGGGTTTTCAATTAATTCTCAGGCTTAAGCCAGTTTATAGACCCAGAATCCATTAAGTGAAGGGGAGACTGAGTCCCCTTGAGGAAGGACCTTGTTACACTGCCCAAAATACATATTGTTAATCTTCCTCTCTGTCTTCCCTACAGGGAACTATAGCCTTTATCGGTGTAACTACACACTTGGGCAAAGAAAATAAGTTGATTTTCAGGGATAGCTGGACACAGACTAGAAAATGACATAAGTCCTTGAGACCCAGAGCATCACTGTGATTTGCCAGTCAGAGTAGGGGTTTAGAGGTCAGATGGCCAATGGAATTTTAGCTCATGTCATCTCACAAGGGGCTCTGTGGTTCTCTAAACACATCTTGTGGTTATGTCCTCAGTTCTGGGATGACTGATCAGAATAAATTCAGAAGCTGAAAGAATCCCCTTATTTGTTCTCTCACATGTGGTAAGGACAATTAATGGTAGGAAAGGCCAAGTAGAGGCCATTAGAGGTGACTCTACCCAGGAAAATAGGCTAAATTCTTGGAGGGACTGTGCCACAATAATGAACTTGAAAGAAGCAGGGTGGTAATTCCCTTTACATCTTGTTGAACTCAGCTATTTGTTTTTTTCTTCTACAAATATAATTATCATACAAATAAAAATTCAGTAGATGTAGTAGGATAATCTAGAATGAACACAATAAAAAATAATTTAGAAAGAATGCTATATAATTTATTCAGAATAAACCTATTAGAAAGAAAAACAACTTAGAATGACTTATGTTAAGGCCTCATATCAGTGAACCAAGATTTAATACTTAACCTAACTGCAGTTTCAACTCCCTTGAGAATATAACCTTTAACTAAACAAGCTGGAATTTCCTGGTCAACACTAGGAGGCAAACCCTAGGAGACCCTCTCCCTTTCAAAGGGCAATCTTGCCTAAATAATGCATTTCTTGAAAGATTACATGAATTGAATAAGATATAGAGACATAAAAATAGCTGTATTATAATAATTTTATAATTATCACCTAATATTAGATGATATTACAATGTATATCATTACAATGATAATATATTACAAGAGACGAACTAATAGTTTTACAAAAACGACTGTCCATTTGACCAATTGTTTCATGTGCCTATAATACAAATTGTGTTATTTCAAGTTAGCTTACACACAATGATGAACGCAACAGTAAGAGAAGAACATTGAAAATAAATATCTGCTTGTAAGATAATTTATAAATTTTTATATAAGTATATTCTGGAGCTAAGCAATTTTAGTTTCAATGAATACTATGATTAAGACTTACAAGTGAATATATATAATCAGTTAAGCAAGGTATTAAAAATGTAGGTTTTATTAAAAATGTTATTTTTAGGTTTTTTTCAACTGCATTTCAATTCATGTGGGATATAAACTATTCTGGGTCAGGATATATGTGATTCTAACTTATACACACATAAAAAGTTAATAATATTCAATAATAATCCTTATTTTGAAACAATAATGTTAAAATACTATTTTTCTTGTAACAGATTCCTAAGACACTTGCATTATTTATTTTTAAACAGTATTACTACATTGGGAAAATATATTACAAATAAAACCTATTTCAGCACTATTTAAATTATCTTTATGATCAGTCAATTCTTGTATTTAAATTAGTTTGAAAGACCAATTTCTTGAACATAAAACTCTCCTCCATTTTAATAATGTTTTAATGAGATTTATTTTTATTTTTAGAGGAAAAAATTCAAATAGCTCTGGTTAATATGCAATGATTACAAAATACACAGGAAAACTGGAGGGTAGGGAACAATTTCAGGATACAGCCTGGCCTGAGGACTATGATAAAGTTGATCCCTCACATTTTAGGAATGGAGCAATAGGGTGAGAGTCTATTTCATTATTAGAGACTCTGTCTCCTTTCTTTCTACTGCATAGCTTTAGCTATAACTTCTAGTGCATTGTGCTTTTTGCTGACAGTCTTCTCTCTTTTCTTTATGTTTTGCCTCCACATGTTGCTTTTATTTGGTTATCTCTATGTATCTTAGATTCAAGGTCCTGAAAAGAGATCACCTAATTGGGTCAAATTTTCAGTACTTCAGGACAGAGCTCATAGGCCAGGGATCTTACAAATGACTGTTTTTAGATGAAGCGCTGATGTCTGGTCTAATCAGCTGTGATCTTCACAGTAGAATGATAAGGAACACCTTGGAAAAAGGATCTGTGTGGACTAGAACATCTTAGACTTACTGAAACAGCCAGTGTAATACAAGTACCTTGAAGAACATCTCTAATACAAACATGATGTTTAGATATGACAATGCCTAATCTATTGTGTACAGGTTAATAAGACTAGCTTTCAGTATCCCATTCATACTGCATCCAGGGAAAGAAATCTAAGAATTGAGAAGAGTAATTGGGCACAGTGACCTTCCATAAAAGTGACAGAAGAGGACTTTGAAAATTTCTCCAAGATCAGGGTGGTGATTTTTGTTTTAAATGTATGTGAAGAACAAAGTTATACCAAAATGAGTGACATGATTCTTGCAGGCAAGCACACATTACTCATTAACTCTCATGAGAAGAATTGTATGAATTTTTAAATATTTCTGAGACAATAAAAGAAAAAATAACCTGAAAAACCCACAATTGAGAATCATTTCAAAGTCTCTTTTTCTTGCGTCTACTCTAGAATCTTAAAGTTTTCTTCTCCTTTTTATCCAGAAACAGATATTATAAAGGGGTTAGTTTTAACTAATAATACTAGGAGAGGTAGAAACATTCATATAACTCAAGAGGAAATACAGAACTGGCTGAGTTGGGATGTAGGAATAGTGGGCCAAATAAAATAGAACAGGGATGAATCTAGGAAGGAGGACTGGCTTGAAAGGATGTAAGATAATGAGGAAAAAGAGACAAGATGAAGAGTGAACATATCAAATACATCCATACATATCAAATTCACTGAATGAATTTGTGATTGGTGACGTGCTATGTTTTTAGCTGGTCATTAAGTGGTTTTGCATCATTCCTTGAATTCATGGCTTGAATTTGGTATTGGATATATTTAATAAAGATATGGGTAAACGTCCAGTTTCTCACAGGGCATGTTTGTGTCTTCAGCTGACATGTAACAACTGTAGCTTTATATTCTATCACATATTTCTCATCTCTTTCAGGTCTCTAATTACATTCCTAAAACAAATGTTTTGCTCATTTAGGGTTCAAATATTAGAAAGTTCTATTTATTGGGTATATATCTTTCAAAGGACACATCAGCATCAACAGGTTGAAGACTATGTTCCCAAGTGAAACAAAAGCAAATAAACTCTATGCCCACATAGCCCCTAGAGTACATGAAAGCAAATATATGATTAACAGACTCCCTTAGACTGTATATGAGTCTGTGAGATGTACACAAACCTTTTC
Organism: Cryptoprocta ferox; assembly: GCA_028646485.1. Classification (NCBI taxonomy): domain Eukaryota; kingdom Metazoa; phylum Chordata; class Mammalia; order Carnivora; family Eupleridae; genus Cryptoprocta; species Cryptoprocta ferox. The sequence continues at coordinate 63,068,403 of CM053567.1, forward strand.
AAAACAATAATGAAACATATTTGGATAAGTGAATACATGTGAAGAAGACTTATTTAATATTAAATAAGGAAACGTTTTTATAATGAGACATAAAAGGAAAATATACAATTATTTAGTGTTGAGGGTGATTAAAATATGTTAATACATATACATGCATACATTATATCTATATTATATCTGTCTATATATAGATATTATATATATATAATATCTATATATATATCTTCCATATACATTATAGAGTCTCCCTAATTCCTTGAGCTTCTAAATCACAAAAAATAGGGAAAAAAAGTATAAAAACACTAATGGGCAGCTGCGAACATTATTAATGGTAACACAATCTAAAAGCTTAAATATGAATCCTTGTTGCTTTTCTCTCCCAGATTTCTAGGATTCAGTGTTTTAGAAGAGCTAATTTAATGATCACAGACACTAAACTCAGAGCCAAAGAAAAATTTGAGCCCTAAAATCTGGCTTGGCTTTAAGTGAGGCACCATTCCTTAATAATGGACCATTTGCTCTAGGGAGAAAATAACAGGAAAAAAAATGTGTCTTTTAGGCCATAAATGCTACACATAATAGTCAAAATATTTCACAGTTTTTCCACATTTAACAATGTTTATTACTACTAGAGCAACCAAATATACTATATATAAAATAAGAATACACTTCTCTATTATGGCAGTTAGTTTTGATGACTGATCCCTAGCATAGTTGTTTATACTTAGTTTTCTTCCCCTCCAATAAAATTCCTTTCATGTACTATAGATAGAGTATGTGTAGAGAATTAAGTCTCATTCTTTTCAACCACCTAATACTTACATGTAAAAATATTGATTGAAAGAGTAATTTCTCCATTAAATATGTGTTCCACTGTGATGAAGCAGAGCTATAAACCTTTTGAAAAAAATATATAAGCATTAGATGAAATAAATTATTAGTATAGTCCTCTTAGTTTAGCGAGACATTTGAAAATAATGTATTTAGTTAGTGGAAGTGGAACCATACATCTTAACAATATTAAATATGAAGCATTCAATCTATTTATGGCCTTGTTTGTATAGAAATTATTTATCCACATAAAGCCTGGGGGAATTAAAAACCAGCAACTCTCCAGGGCAATGGCAATGTCACATATCAAACTCCTAGGAGTGCAGAGAAAGAAAGTAGTAAACACAGATGGGCAAAGGCTGTATCTACATATATAATGTAAGCAAAAGTATGAGTGATCTAGACTACTAAAAACTTATATCTTACTTTTCTAAGAATATCAGGTACCCATGATACCTGATAACAATATTCATAATCCATTTGAATTATGGATACATGCTTCATATTTTACCTGTACATAAAGCATCAAACGCCCCAAGGAAACACTGCCAGGCTTTCAAAATACTTCTGTAAATATAATATTCTTCATATTTGAATGAATTCATTTTCACTTCTGATGTGCATATTTCTCAATAATCACTACTATGCATTAGATAAAAAGGAGCAGATGCAACTCTGTAAGACATTTAAGGCTGCTTTGCTCTTCTAAACAGCACATCTTCTTAGATAGAAAGGTTTATGAAACTTTGTAATTTCTGCTAATAAGCAGGAAATCATTACCTGAGTCTTGAATTACCCCAGTACACTCAATAGCATTGCTTACATGTTGGCATGATGAAATTCTATCCAATAAGAAGAACTTAAGCAAGAAATAACCTCCTCTAACACAATTGACTTGGCAAGTACATGGCCTGCATAAAGAGCAAAAAATTTTAAATGTTGTATCTTTGTTATTTCCAATCCTTAGAGTTAAATATTTGTAGAATGCTATGTTAGAGGAAAGAGGAAATAACATCAGTCACATATTTATGAAAGAAATATTTACATTTCTCAGAAACATAATGGGATCAAAACCCAGCATTTTATTTGAAGGAAAAGAAATAGAAATTTTGGCTCCTATGGGTTTTCTGCTCCTTGCAACACCCAAATTACCCAAGTTAAGGTGGATTTTATTTTCCCCCAACCAATAAAAAATTGGATTTGATATTTATTCATGGAAGTCAGAGAGAAAAAGTTCTGGCATTTTTTATTTAATGTGCAGCTTTTCTTTTCAACTACACTTATGGCTAGACTTTCATCATTCTGCTATAGGTCTCTGAGATTGAAATTAAATTTGACTTTAAAATAAATAACCCTTAAATATAAACTTGTGCCTGATCCTTTCTTCTACTTGTGATAGCAAAAAGAAAACATAACTATACATATACATATATATATATATATATATATATATATATATATATATATATAACTTGCACCTATAAAATAATTTGGTGTAAAGAATAATCTGGATTTTGCTTAGATTTAGGGAACACCTTTTGATAATGAACAATTTGCTTGGTGGGAAAAAAAATATTTGAGATGCATAGCATATACTCATGTCGCTTTGTTTTCAGAGTCAACCAAAGCAGCGTTGTATGTAGTTTATTTTCCTATGAGGAAAAAGAAATTAATCCAACTCATTGTATAAGCAGTTATTAACCTTATACCAAAACCAGACAACACATCACAGGAAAACTATAGACAAATATTCCCTATGAATATAGAGACAAATATCCTCAATAAAATACTACCAAAGTAAATTCAGGAATACATGAAAATAATTTTACAACATGATTAAATAAGATATATCCCAGGAATGCAAAGTTGTTAGAACATCCAAAAATCATTTAATATAACTAACATATCAATAAAATGAAAAACAAAAACCATATGATCATCTTATCAGATGCAAAAATAGCATTTGACAAAATCTAACACCCCTTCATGATGAAAAACAATCAACAAATTCAGACTAAAAGGGAACTTCCTTAAGCAGAAAAAAGACACCTATAGAAAACCCACAGCTAGTATTACACTTAATGGTAAGACCAAGAACAAGAAAAGAATATATGGTTTCCCTACTTCTACACATTATTCTAGAGGTTTTAGCTAGACAATTTAGCTAGGGCAATTGGACCAGAATAATAAATAAATAAAACATTTCTTTGAGAAGAAAGAGATAAAATTATCTCTACTTGCAGATGACTTGTTCATTTATATAGAAAATCCTAAGAAACCTGATAAAAATGATTAAAACTAATAAATGAAGTCAGCACATTTTCAGGATATAAGATTAATATATAAAATTCACATGTATTTCAATATACTGGTAATGAACAATTCGAAAATGAAGTTACAAAAACAACTCTTTTTTTATAATGGCATCAAAAATAATTAAATAAGTAGTAATAAATTTAGTAAAAAAGAAAAACGTATTCTGAAAATACACAAACCTGCAGAGTAGGGTGGCAGTCCAAGCTAACAATATATATTTGGCAATAATTAGTGCAATGCACACAAAAGTCATTAACCTGAATGACATTACAAGAGAATTAACACAGACAAAATTGGAATAAATGCAAGGATTGAGTTTTGGAGTTTTCAACTTTAGAGATTAAGGAAATGAAAAAAAAAGATTGAGGAAATTAGGAAAAACTGACTATGAATAGTGTAGTCAAGAAAAATGAGGAGAGAACAGTGACTCTATATAATTTTTTAATAAAGAGTTTTCAATAAGCAGAAAATAATCTGCTGTGTCAAATACCCTTGATAAATAGAATTGGATACTAAAATTAGGAAGTAATTCTGACATTGCTAAAAACAGCATCAATAAGATGATGGATAGTAATAGCCTGGGTGGATTGTGTCCAAGTAAGAATGAAATAATTAAATCATAATTTTATTAATTCCTGAAATTTAAATCAAATTAAACAAGTATACTTGTGTACAGAGTTGGTGCATTGAGCACACATAGAACAATTGTTTCAAATAAATTTAAATATTTAAATATGTATTTATTTATTTATTTTGAGAGATAGAGAAAGAGTAAGCAAGGGAAGTGCAGAGGAAGAGGAGAGAGAAAGAATTCCAAGCAGGCTGCACACTGCCAGTTGAGCCCAACGTGGGGCTGGAATTCACCAACCATGAGACTATGACCTGAGCTGAAGTAGGATGCTTAACCGACAGAGTCACCCACATGTCCCAAATAAATTTAAATTAAAAAACTTAGCTCCTTAAGGCTGTTAGGATATACCTTACCTAGAGTGGACAACTGTCCTATTTTCCCTGACACTGATGGAGTTCTAAGAACAGGAGAATTTTGTTTTTAAAACCAGAATGCAAGCGCTCCTGGGTGGCTTGTTGGTTTAGTGTTGGACTCTTGATTTCAGTTCAGGTCATGATCTCAGGGTCGTGAGATAAAGCCCTGTATCAGGCTCTGCACTGGGTGTGGAGTCTTCTCCACTGGGTGTGGATTCTCCCTCCCTCTTCCTCTGCCCGTCCCCTTCTCTTTCTCTCTCTCTCTCTCTCTCTCTCTCTCTCTCGCGCGCGCGCGCACACACACACGTGGAAACAAACCAAAAAATGGTATGCAGAACTTTCAGTGCTAAAAATATGTCTCATAACAACATTTTTAAAAAGCAAAAGAACAAATAAATTTAAATGATGCTCTTTGGCAAATACATACATATGAATCATATTAATACTTGGAATCTAAAAAGTTAATATCATCAGTGACCAATATTTTCAGTAAAAAAAAGTAACACTAATATATAAACAAAACCTTAAACACTGAATTCCCAAAATTGAACTGAAGAAGTATTTACTGTCTTAAAAAATATAGCTGTTTAAAAACCTCTGTTCGCTGAAAAAGATCAATCACCAGTTTAGTAATGATGAGCGCCCCTAGTGTCCCGGTTACGGGATCTAAATCATATTTTCCAAGAAAAACAGCAAGAGCTCCCTGGAAAAAATAGCCACTCCTAAATCTGTCATACTAGAGAGGAAATCCTATAGCATCTTTTATTATAAGGAAAAAAAAAAACTATTAGTGATACCAGGGCTACTTCATAAGTTCTTTGGAGCCAAGATGGAGAGACTCCATTAGCCAATATCAGGAGAAATGTAGCTTCAATGAGAGTAATAAATGCACTACAAACATACCAAATCTTTTAAAATTCTTGCTGCTCAAAAAACAATTATGGGTGAACTTTTAATACTGCTAAAGAAACAACTAAATATCCATAAACTGATAAATAAGGGAAAGAATCAAGCATATCCATTTCATTTCTTATAAAATGCTAGAGTTCATTTATGGCAACCTTAAACTGATGGGAGAATATTTTCCTTTATGGAAGTATTCCAGTGAATAAAGAAACACTAAAAGAATTATAAAATCAAAAGTTTTGCAAGCCCCTGAAAGAAACATGGATGAAGGTAAAGGTCATCAGTGATTGACAATGTAACAAAATAAGACTGATCACAACTTTAGATCTAAATATTGTTTTTCATGAAATACAAGACAGAGAGAAACAGGTTAGTGCAATGGGGGTGAAAAAAGCCAAATGAAGAAATATATTAATGACTAAATTAGGTTGTTTTTTTTCCTTTTTTAATAAAGGAGAGAGAGAGAGAGAGAGAGAACTATAGATCAAAAGATATAACATTAATTTACATGTGTAGGGTATTGTTAGATTCTAATTCAAACAAAACAAACTTAAAAGTTAGCAGAAAACGGGGTATTTGAACAGTAAGTTGATAATTGACAATATTAAAGTACTATTGTTACTTTTTAAGGTGTGGTGATATTGTTGTGATTATATTTTTTAAACAATTCCTCTTTCCTAAAGATATTTTTACCCACATACTGACAGATAAAATTATAACAGTAGTGAGGATGGAGGTATATGGGAGATACAACAAAATGAGATTGGCCATAAATTGATAATTGTAAAAATAATTTTAGAAAAATTATAGAAATTCATCCTTTTTTGGAGTTGATTTGCTAATGTAATGCAGTTTCCTGCAGTTTACAGATTTGTACTATAAGTGCAAGTTTTTTTTTTTCTCAGCCTGAGAGATTTCTCAGCCATAATAGGAGTTCTCTTGATTTTCCAATGCATAACCCAGAACTGTGTGGAAATAATGACTTTAAGAACAACCCTCAACCAAACCAATGAGAGATGGGAATAGAAGAATAAATCTCATGGGCTCCCCAAACACAGTAACTAGGGTCAAGACTCAACATGGGAAACATTGTCCCTGTTGCAGAAAAAAATATATTATTTATCAAATTCACTGTAGGTCTTGCACAATATAAACCAGTATAAATTTGGAGAAAATATTTGGAAGTTGATCTTGAAGGTGTTGGACTCCAGTATTAGGATATGAAATAGAAAGAGTGGATTCAATAGAGTTTATTGATAGTGTCACTTTCCTATGATTGAGAATACAATGTCCTAAAAAAAGACACTTGGGGTTGACCCGATCTTCCTGCTGGGATGGCTCCTTGATACATAGTAAGACAATAGTCTACAGTAAATGGGGTAGACATACCAAAATTGCCTTCATAGAGTATTAAAGAAGAGATTACATGTTTCATAGATTTGAGCATGTTAGAAAAGATTTATTGGGGGAAACCTAAGTCAGTATGTTCCCCAAGAATTCACTATGTTTCCCAAGAAGGACCAGAGGACAAACTCTTTGCTAGAGTAATAAGAAAAGCACTAGTGAGAGAGTACTTCATGAAAAGATTTTTGGTGGTCTTCTTCTGAAGTCCAGGATTGAGAAAGGATATTGAAGATGGTGTCTTGAAAATAGGCTCACTAGTACCAATGGGATGATAGGACTATTGAATATCAGAGACCAGATAGTTATAATTAACCAATGTAATTAATTTGCCCATAATTATCTAAATGGCAACCAGATTGGAATGGTAAGAAAGAGTTCTTGATCTAGGGTCCAGGGTTTTTTTTTTTTTTTTTTTTTGAGAGGTAGTGGAGGGGCAGAGAGAGAGGGAGAGAGAGAGAGAGAGAGAATCCCAAGAGAAGCCCCACATTGGGCTCTGATAGTACAGGGCTTGAACTCATAAACCATAAGAGCATGACCTAAGCTGAAGTTGGATTCTCAACTAACTGAGCCACTGAGGCACTCCTTGATCCAGGGTTCTTGACCTGTGGCAATAATAAATAGACAGTGGTATTCCTAAGGATAAAACATAAAACCTAAGAACAGACACCAAAAACATTACTGATTTATACAAAGCTCAGGAGCTGAAGGCTGATGTCAGTCACTAAAATGGAAAACATATGACCCCTTTTCCAATTTGTAGACCTGAGCCATTTGCTAATACAGAACTCATCAAAAAGAGGGAAATTTGCAAGGGGTCCTTAATATAAGTGTGTCAGTTCACCCAGTTCTGTGCACAAAGGGAACTTCGGGCTTTTCTCCAGATTGTGTCTTGTATTTTCAACCTTCTAAGGTGCTTAAACTCATATATGTGGGAAAAATCATGAGATATACCTTAAATGGAAAGGAATACACATGTTTAAAACCTGGTTTATATACATGTATATAAACCTGGTTCTCTAAAACAGGAAGATCTAAATAATCATAGAACTGTTGATTTTTATTGTCTTCTTTGTAAACTTGCTTTTATTTTAGTAACTGTTTTACAAAGATTGTGTGTTATTTTTCATATTGTATTGGCAAGTACTAAAATATAAATCTACTCTATTACTTTTCCATGAGGAAATAAAAGTTTCATAGCTATTTCCAGAAGTGACTACCTGGTTTGAAAATGAATGCTGAAAATTTGGCCAATGAAAGGTAATGATAACACAGAAAAGGCAGAAGCAGTGTTCCTTTGGGCTCTTCTGCTTCTTCTGGAAGCAACTATCCAACTTTTGGCTCCTGTTTTGGAATCAGAGTTGGAAACCTGAAATCAAAAGTTCAGTCCAGCTGTTCATTTTAAGGGTATGTAGAGACTTTATTATTACTCTTTGGAAAAATATAGGAACTGAAATATTGTCCTTCCTGGACATAGTCTGAATCTCCTATATGTATGTACTCTATCCATTCCTTACTTTGCTAGAATGACCAAATGATTGTAATAAGAACAAATGCTTGCATAGTATTAACTATTCTATCTTTATTCTATCAGAATCTATGTAGTAACAGATGTTCATTCCAAAATTATCGCCTTTATTTTCTACATTGCACTACCTACATATCTCTTTTTAGTGCCCTATCATGTATACGTGAACTATCCCAATCACCAGATTTCCAAATATGGTCATTAGTTTATGTTTCACTTTTAAAGAAGACTGCTTAAAGCACTCTATGTTTTTATTTACTTAATCATGATTTATGGCAATTTCTGTCATGACTTAACACATTGTCTGTATATATGAAGAATATTTTAATAAAAATCTAGCAGTATTTCTTTAGCAACCACTCATACTGGAACTATGGATCTCACTTTTTTTTTTAGTATTTATTAACACAGCTGTTTTACCAGCAGCCAAATAAAATTTAGGGACCCATGGCTCTACCAGTGGTTTTCCTGAATATTCTGTGCAAAATAGTGGATTACCGTTTACTGCAGGTCCATTTCAGCATCTTTTTTACTGGGAAGGTCATAGGAGAGAAAATCTGTCTTACTAATGGGCCCAGCCCTATCAAGAAAATCAAAAAATTCATGAAACTAAATTATTCAAAGAGTAGAGGGAAGGCATTATGGGGATCAGAGGGATAACAGATACACATGGGATCCTTGATGTGTCTATGTACATGATTGTGTGTCATCATTCCACAACACACTTCCTCTGCCAAGAAAGCTTGACCCACAAGTGTGTACCCAGATTTTATGTAAAATTATGAGTCTAGGGATCTCCCAAATGGCATCTTTATTTCTTCAATAAATGGCTGGGAAAACTGGATATACACATGCTGAGTAATAAAATTGGACCCTTATCTTATACCATGAACAAAAATCCACTCATAATGGATTGAACACTTAAACATAATACATGAAACTATAAAACCCCTCAGGAAAAAAAATACAGAAAAAACCTTCTTGACATTAACAAAATAGAGATTACATCAAACTAAAAACTTTGTACAGCAAAATAAACAATCATCAAAGTGAAAAGGCAATCCACTGAATGACAGAAAATATTTGCTAACTATGTATCTGCAAAAGGGTTAATATTCAATATATATAAGAAACTCATACAACTCAATACCAAAATATATAAGTAACCTGATTTGTAAATGGGCAAAGGACCTGATTAAACATTTCTCCAAATAAGACATAGAAATAGCCAATGGATATTTGAAAAGGTGCTCAACATCACTAGTTATCAGAAAAATGCCAATCAAAACCACTGTGTTATATCACTTGACACTCATTAGAATGTTAGAATGGCTATTCTCCAAAAGGTAACAAGTGTTGCCAAGCATGTAGAGAAAGGGAAGCCCTTATACCCTGCTGGTTGTAATGTGTATCATTGCAGCCTTTGTGAGTTTCTTCAATCTAGAAGAACACCATACACTAGTTACAAATGCCAAGAGAGAATTCCACCTACATGAAGCATAGCAAAGATCATCACTATACTACTAACTACTACTATTACCAACTACTACTACTACTACTACTAACTACTAACTAGGAGTAGAAGTACAAATGTTTCTGCCCACTGCATTTTGCTACTGGAGTCACCAACAAAAACACAACATATTCAAGCATTAGACTGAACAACATTTTTACTCACACAGAGAAGAGACAGAACAAGTTAAGCTCTAATAGTATCTTTTGCTCTGCCCACCCCTCTGGCTATCAGGCAGGCCCTCTGGCACACAATGTGGGACAATCAGCCTACAGGTTGCTATAGTAGGACCTCTCTTCCCTGCCATTTCCCCATGAAGTCTGAAATACTGAAATCTCAGGGCCTGCCTGAGGCCCACGGATGCACACACTTAAAGCGAACAGAGTTCACTGAGCTCAAAAAGGAAAAGATACTCCCACATAAAGTGATAAGCCTGGCAAAGACTATGTGGACTCTTTATTTCGTGATTAGGAAATGATCCAAGGCCAAGTCTTATTCTTATGCAGTCAAGCTGGGGTAGAAAGACTGAACACATGAAATTGCCTTTCCCAACATGCAAAAAATTAAAAATAAAACTACCATATGATCCAGCAATCCCACTTCAGGATATATAATTTAAAAAATTGAAATCAGGATCTCAAATAGATATCTGCACTCCCTTCTTTATTGCTGCATTATTCTCAATAGCAGACATGGAAACAACTTAAGTGTTCATTAATGAATGACTGGATAAGGAAAATATGGTATTTATATGTAATGAGCTATTATCCAAGCTCAAAAAAAAAAAAGGAAATCCTGCCATTTGTGACAATGTATAAAAACTCAGAGGACATGACACTAAGTGAAATAAGCCAGATGCAAAAAAAAAAAAAAATACTATATGATCTCACTTATATGAGGAATATAAAATAGTCAAACTCCCAAAAGCAGAGAGTAGAATGGTGGTTACCATGGTAGCTGGGGGAGAGGGAAAATGGGGAGGTAGTGGTCAAAGAGGATAAATTTATAGTTTTATACAAGATAAGATGAATACGTCTCAGAAATCTGCTGTGTAGCACAGTGCTTAGGTTAACAATACTATTTTAAGTGTATAGTATACTTAAAATTTTGCTAAAAAAGTTTGCTGAGACAGTATATCTTATGTTAAATGTTCCTATTACACAAAACTAAATAAAGAGGGCAGGGAAATGGTGATGGTTTCACAGGTGTATTCTTATATTCAAACTCATGAAATTGTATACTTTAACAATGTACAGCTTTTTGTATGTCAATCATACCTCAATAAAGTGCTTTTTTTAGAAAAACAAAACAAAAAAGAAAAATGACTCTGACCTGTACACAGAGGCAATTGAACAAAAATGGAAGAAACAGACAAAAATGGAGCCAGAGACTAAGGTCATTAATCCAGAAAAGAGTGTCCAAAATATGTGCAATGCAAGAAATAGTATTTTAAAAATATAAGAAAAGCTAGAAAATCAAGCTAGAGAATTAAATTTCCATGTAGAATATAGCAGGAAATAGAAAGTTTGGTAGTCAAATAGCAAACAAATATCAGGCAAATTCTTTGACCTTGGTAGCTTTAAAGAACAAACAAACAAAAAATACACAAAAACAGCTCTTTGCAATATGATGAAATTGTTCCAGGTTTAATGAAATAATGATGGAATAAAAAGAAAGAAGGCATTTATATTCTAGTAAAGCAGCATAAAGAATACATTTTGAATTATAATCCTGCTATTAATTTCCTCTTTGATTTAAAGAGAGTCCATCCGTCTTTTTGGGACTCAGTTTCCAGATTCATGGATTCAGAGAGTTAAACAATATAACCATTAAAGTTTCCTTTGAGACCAAAAGTCTATGTTGTAGGATGTGAATCAACCCTACTTGGCTTTTCACTTATATCATCATAAAATAAGTTTGGAGTGAACAACAAGGATCATGAGTAAAAATATCCCAACAACAACAAATCTATCAAAGGAAGAAGCACATCACAGTCCTTATTTGGCATCCTACTGGCCAGGATCTACCAAAGTGCATTGAGCGACACTGAGAGTTGAGTGAGTTCAACTTGTATAATGGATAAAAAGGCAATTGCTTATATCTTGTAAAACATAATTTATGGATTCTTAGAGATTGGGAACATTTTTCGCACAATATATGAAGTGATCCCCCAACTGACAAGTGATTTCTACCCGTATCAAGTGAACATTTAAAAATCACAAAAGAGACATTTGTCTAATATTTGCCATTTATTAACTAGCTGGGTAAAACTGAGTTGTCTATTTCATCTCTGTCTCTAATTTCTTTTTATAAAAATTAAAAATATTTTGAAACTACCTATTAAAAGGTACCATGTAACTGCAAAGATATTAGCTATATTAAAATATTGTTACATATTATTGAAACCCACCAAGTTACATGTTTTTTTTTAAATTTCTTGTTACCACCCACACACATTGTCATGAAGGAAAATGCACCAAATTAAAATTCAAGACATTTGAAAAAATATTCAGAATTTTGCAGAACTGTCAGTATTTAAGCAGTTTAGAGAAAACTGTGCTTTACAGAAAAACAGCCGACACACATAAAAAAGAATTAGGTTGGTGCAGAGTACCTAATCTAAATTCAGAGAGAGGGAGGACACTAAACAAGTCAGATTAATATAGAGAAATGGGTTGTTTTCCCAGAATCATTTTGTAATCAGGTAATGTATCACATTATCCAATCATCTCTGACAGGAAGGTTGCTTTATCCTACCTTGACTAAGAAGAGCAGTGTAAACTGTATCACTTGAAATTATAGCTTTTCAAATTGAATTATATTATTTTACATCAGCTATGTCAGGGCTTTTACAAATTGTTAATCTCCTGGTAAACATTCTCACATCTAAAACACAAGTAATATTTACAAGCAAAGTGAATGTGTTAGGGAAATGTAACAGATAGTTATTGTGCATAAATTGCTTGCTGTCCCTGAAGACTAGAAAATGAGACATTGCATCTCTTAGGGGGATTCTAAAAGGAATATTGATAAGTAAATAAAATCACTGAACATTTGGTAAATTGCCATTTCAATGAATCATGTCCTTTCTAGATTCAGGAGGTAGCACCTTTCAGGAAAGTAGGAAAATTGGGAAACGGATATGAAAGCATTCTAAAAATGAATTAAGAAAACTTTGACTTTTAATACTGAGAGTTCACATTTAGAAGTGAAAAATGATTTTTTTCTTCATATATAGCAAACTGAATAATTATTATATAAGCATGAATATCACAAAATACAACATTTACTCAGCCTTCTTCTTCATCTAATAGGGGCATAAAAAAACACAACAGATCTTCTGAGAAAATATTAGAACCTAGAAAGGCAACCAAGAGGCTAGTCAGTTGTGATTCTTAAGTGAATATTTATGCTAATATACATAAAAAGCAAAATACCTTATATGCCAGAAAGTGAATAGAATATATTCATTAGCTTCAATCAAAATTGAATGTCATGATTTTCAGGTACTGAAATTTTTTATTTTTCTTATTTTCGATTCTATATCTGGTATTTAATAGTTGTATACTTTTAAAAGCAATTATTTTAAGTGTTTATGAATTTTTATGGGCATATAAGATCATTTTAATGACCCCATATTTTCATTATCTCTAATAAAAATTTAATGAATATTCTTGAACAAATTTTAATTAATTTTATACTTTATCTTAGGAAGCACATCACTTAAGTTTTCTAAGGACAAACTTTCACATCTTCCTTACAGTTTTGTAGCAATCTCATAGACAGAATTGTGATTTATTCGATTTTTGATACTAAATTGGAACCTAAAGCACATGTTTGGCAAAATCTATCTGAATGTTTAGATAAGCCACATTAGGCATATCTTATTCTTTACTCTGCATCTTTCCATTTCCACGGTATATATTACTATATAAGATACTACTAACTTAGGATCTAAGTAACTCAGGTTTTAGTTTTTCAATTAGAATGCGATCATCTTAAACAATTCTTTCTGTCCATTTTATTGGTTTCAGTCACCTATGCAGAGAAGTAAAGTGCTCTAAATACAAAGATTCCTCTGCAAATATGTTTGAAATGAACTATATTGTAATGGAAAATTGTCACCTCTAGACTGTAGGTTATATTCATTCGCATTAATGAATTAATTCATTTGGTCCACAAAACTTTTGGGGCATTTTGTCTGCCAAGCGCTGAACTGGACACTGTAGTTGCAGACATGAGGACTGTCCATTGCTTTCAAAGAATTTACAAGAAAGGTTTGTCTCTCATCATTTCAAAGGGTCTATAGCAAAGCACGAAGTGTGGAACTGTTTAATTGTAATGATCTCCTTGTCTTATTCCATTATACTTTATTATGCAACCAACTAATAGTCTACATTTCTTATAAATGGCACATCAGCTATCAAGCCAGATCTTTAGACCCCTGCTTTTTCACTGCCTTGCTTTTTTTCTTGCTTGCTTCCTTGCAGCTTTATTGAGTCCTCTGAAATTCAATATGTTAAATGGATATTCAATTAATGCTAGCCTGCTATAATAAAGCAGTTATGGGATACCAAGCAGAAGCATAGGAATCACTGCCTTTAAAATCATCTTTAGTACCTTCTGACTAGCGTTGCAACCAAAGCACTTTGACACAGCAACAGAGAATGCAATGAACCAATTTGTGGCAAATACGGTATTATCTTCTGTACATAAAGTTTAAGGAATTATACTGGGGCTCTAGGGCAGACGACAAGTACCTTCTTGGTTGCAGAAGAGTTAGGCTTATCTGAGGATGAATAAATGAATGAATGGGACGTGTGCTATTTATCTTTCACTACCCAGTACATGTTATTAGGCCTGGCATATGGTTGGTGCTTTCCTATTTTCTTAGTTTGAAGGCCATTTGAAAATTAAAACATTCTACTTCTATGAAATATCACTGCACTATAATAAAATACCCTTCTTTGACACCAAAATGCCTCTTCTCATATTTCTTTTTCTTGAAGTTTTGCAATTTGACAGGACTCATGCTTTATCCTTTTTGGGAATTGCCTCTAATATTTTTTCAACATTTTTTTTTTCATAAAACAGAGCAAGGCTTCAAATAATATTCCATTCCTGGTTATAAAATCTAAAGAATACAAAAAATAGAATCCAATTTGAAAAGTCTTCAAGATAAATATTTTCTTGTAAACAGAGCCATTCCTTCAGGGATAGTTCTATAACCAGGAGTGCATGAAACCCTGGGGATAATGAAATGGTTTCATTTTCCATTTGTTTAGGAAAGGCCAGAAGGCTATTTATGTACTAATAGGTTTATTAATAAAACTGAAAAGCAATAACCTCACCTGTATAGTGATCAGTGAAGCCAGAGATAATGGAAAACCAACTTTATATAAAAGGAAATTTTATGGCTTTTGTGACTACCTTTGATTTTTTTTAAAATAATGATTGTTTGATGAGCCTCTTGTTTTTTCTGTTTACATATGTCTCTCTGAATTTCATTTTAAACTAAATGAAAAAATATTAAGGTAAAACATTTTTTCTTTGCCTGAATATGATCAAATACAAAAAAGTCTCTTATAAATTAATAAAAACTCCTGCACATTAATGCTGCTCATTATAATCATCTTGTAAAGCTATTAATTTGGTGACTTTGCTAAGTTACGTCCTCATCAGCATATGTCCTTAGCCAAGTTTGCAATGACCATTATAATCAATCCTTTCAAAGTAAGTTATGCATTTTAATGAAAGGTCTACAAGAAAAATGAACTGGCTATTTCCAGCACTTGTAACTCTGTGGCTAAGCTATAAAAGGGAAAAAAATTGGAGGAAGAATTTTGAAAATCAATTATTCCATGTGTGCTGAAATAAAATATAGATTCTACAGTTCTGTTTATCTGCATGAAAGTGACTACTACAAAAAAATGTTCATCCAGCCTGTTAATAATATTCATCTTTAGGAGAAATGCTGTTGTATATTAAAAACATCATTTTGCCAGATGTTCACTCTTGTTTGATAGGAAATACAATAAATAGCTCATTGTTTCCCTTTAAAATTAAATATAGATTATTACCACCAAGTCTAGATCTCAGATGCTCTCCAATTTTAGGAAAAACATGTCCAAATAAGGCTCTACTTATATTTTCTGATAATTTAACTTGATTGTGTTTAATTAGTAAATATAATCAACCTGATGAAATATGTCACAAATGCCTTTCAGTGATCAGGTCGTTGTTAATTTGATGATTTCATGTACAAACGGTTCAAGGCAATATAATGGCTAAAAACTGTTAGAATACCGAGTGTTGAGATTAAAAAATGTTTAAAAAATAAATTTTTAAGAATACAATTTTGATTAAAATTAGACATGCTTCAATTAGCAAAAGAAACATCTTAGGGATACAGTGAATTTAAGAGAGCACGAGGCTAAAGGGAGTTGAACTATATAGAGAAAAGGAGCAGACAATCATAGTTGGGTAAGCAAAGCAATGTGTAAAGTGTGAGACAAAATGGATTCAGTTAGAAAAAAGGTAGAAATGAGGCCAGTTAAGATAGAAATACCATGCGATACATTTGAATCATCTTAATGTTAGAATAAGAGACATGATTGTATCATCTGATGTTAAATTTGCATGAACTATTCAAAGATATGTTTTAGATATCTATAAATATATTATTTAAAATGATTAAAGTAAAACAACAAACAGAAAATTTGATCCTTTTTAAAGTTGGCATGGAATATATAGAAAATATTTTTTTATAAATTGATCTAATAGCAGAGTATCTCCTACTTCAAAAGCTGTCAAAGGACTGCAGTGTAGACAAGTGAAGATAAGACAAAACTGTTACAAAGAAGTACATATATTTACTATAGATAATAAATGTTTGATGGTAGATTAAGTGATTCTTTACAACGTGAGAGAAAAAATTTTTGAAGGTGAGTAAAGAATTCCATATGCTAGTCACTGGAAAGGAAATTCTGAGACTACAAGAAATTCTGAATTACTTTATAAAGAAAGATGCTTAGATTTAATTTCTGACACTTCAAGGAAATATCACTGTTCACTTTTGAGAATATCTGAGTGCAGCTTTTCTTAATATCTATTTCACATCTAGGAGTCCATGATTTTATGAGCAAAGAACCTTAGGAAATATAAACATGTAAACACAAGGTGCTTTTATTCTTTAGTGTAAGTGTTATTTTCCGTTTTTAGAAATAGTTTATTTCTAGTTCTCAGTGGTTTTTTAACACTTTTTGGAGAGTCATGGGTTCCATTTATGAATCTCATTTTAAAAAATCCAACTTTTCCCCCAGAAAATCCTTTTACTAATTTCCTAGAATATTTTCCAAATAAATTTGGGAATGTTCACAAATCGTCTGAAGTGAGGTTAATAACCACTGATGTAAACTGTACATTCCTAGGAACAGGATAATGAACAAGCACTATATTAGTTTTACGGAAGCATCAGTGCATCCACACCAATATTCCCTACTCCCACAATGGTATCCAAGGCGGTGGATTTAGATTGGGTCTACACAGCAAAAAAAAGGGGAAGACTTGAGAATTGCCCGTGATTTAGAATTATTCACAAACTGCTATTCTATGTTTTCCATTTCAAGTCACCTATTAGCCCCCTCCCAGTCTTTCCATTCTTTTCCCAAAATTTGTCTAAGTTAATTCAGACAAAAAATAACCACAAATGTGTTTTCCAGATTCTTAAGCATATTCATTAGTAATCTAAACAGCTGCATCTAGGATATTTTTTAAGGCCTATACTTTGAAGAATAAATTAAAATGACTATTGCATAGCAGTGTATCAAAAGCTGAAAATTGGATATTTTCCATCTGTATAATCCTATGTTACAAAAATGAAGAGATATTCAAGTATACTCCTAGATGAGGTTTTGTTTGAATAGTCTAGATTTTTTTAGCATAATTTTATGTCCCTCAGGTAATATTTATTACTATATTACATACAAAAGAGCTACAATTCAGTTCAATTTAAAAATAGTAAACACTATTTTAAAGCTGGCAAGTCTTTTTAGTACCATGATAATTATTTTATTTCTAAAACTTCATATTTTCTGTTTTGAGTTGTACAGTGCAAAAACATATGCATTTTCAATTAAAGCTATAATAAATTGGTGACCTTGTCATTATTTCAATTGCATGCTGTTAGACTTTAAGTATAACAATGTAACATTTCACTCTCCTAGTGCTCTAACAGTTAAACACAGTTAATACCTTAAGATTTGAAGATTCTATGAGATCAGCTCAAGGTTGAAAAATATTTTTTTTTTGAGGTTTTAGGGTGATTTTTTCAAATCTAAAAACACCAATTCAACTAAATACTTTCAACTAAACACTCCCAAGTAATTAAAAGATGCTTGGACAAATTACATTTGAGTTAAGAAGCTTTAGAATCAGGTTTACAGCATAGTAAAACTATTTCACTTAGCATCCTTTCTCATTTGCAATTTCTATAGCACTATTATTAGTACTGCACAAAAGAATGCTGGCAAATGGTTTGGATGTTCTGGCATCTTGAAACAGTAAATGCAATTAAGCTTGAAAAAATAGATCACTTTTCAAATGCTTGGCAACCTTTTTAAAGAAATGCAAAAGTACAGAAAAGTACTCAGGGAGGCTTTCTCAACAACTTCTTAGGAAGATTGGGGAAGGAAACACTTCAGCAAATAATAGCAGAGTCCTCACTGCCAATCAG
Organism: Cryptoprocta ferox; assembly: GCA_028646485.1. NCBI lineage: Eukaryota > Metazoa > Chordata > Mammalia > Carnivora > Eupleridae > Cryptoprocta > Cryptoprocta ferox. The sequence continues at coordinate 63,086,616 of CM053567.1, forward strand.
TGCATTTATTACTTTCTTTTACTGAAAATATTCTGCAAAAAAATGTGCTTTTTAGAGTACAATAAACTTTATTGTTTGTGACAAACTTAGTATGATAAAAGATCATATTTCCTAAAAAATAACTTCAAAAAAAGCCATGTAAAATGTTTTATTCATATGTCTATATATAAAAGATCATAAAGATACTGCCATTGGTAAAACCTATTTTCCATGGATAAATTGACAGTATGAAGAGTTTTTGTTTTAATTTTTATTTTTTATTAAAGTTACTGAACTTTGGTTTTATTCTAACAATGGTTATGTGTGTTTTGGCCAGGTGGAAGTTCTTGTCCTTTGTGAATTCCACTGGGAATCTTAGTTTCCTCTGATAGCCTTAGTATTTAGTAACATTGTAAGATATAGTCTTGGAACATTAATTTTAAATATGTTCATTTAAAGATAGGTAATATCATGAAAACATAAGTGAACTCATTAATAAAATAAATCAAACTTTCATTGAGAAACAGAATAAAAATATCTAGTGATGAGTTATGTTTACATGACTATTTTGGTGAATATGAAGCATATATTAGCATCTTTTACAACCATCCAGAAATGCCAGGTTTATATCAGAATATTATTTTTTAATATAATTTGTTGTCAACTTGGCTTACTTTCAGATGCTGGCGAGGATGTGAAGAAATGGGAACCCTCTCACACTGTTGGTGGGAATGCAAACTGGTGCAGCCGCTCTGGAAAACAGTGTGGAGGTTCCTCAAAAAATTAAAAATAGAAAATATCCCTTTCAAAATTGTGACATTTGTTTTAGGGGAGCTGTTTGTTCTCATTCATGAGACTATAAGGGTCTGAGGACACATACAGCCCACATCTAGTCTAAGTATATAATACCCACTAGTACTTAGCTAGCAAATATGTATTACACACCTGTTATATGCCAATGACAGAATTTAGATTTTAGTAAAAGACATGTACCATAAACAAATGAATAAAAATTAATAAATGAAAATTCGGAAAGTGTTAGGTGGCCAACATAGTGCCATTTCAGAGAATAACAGGAATATACTTAGCTACTTTAGTTAAGAGAATAGAGAAAGGTTTACCTAAAAAAGTAATTTTTAGACCAATTCCTGATTCTAGGTGAGAAGGTCCTAGGCATATACAAGGTTGGGGAAAGCCATTGCTACACAAAAACAATCCTCTAAAAGAGGGTGCAGTACTGACGACATATTGCTGTGCTAGATACTATACAAGGTCAGTGCAGAATTGCTTTTCATTGCACTTTACTCGTATTTTTTATTATCTTACATAGCAAGTCAAAAATGGAACATCGGATTTAAGTGATTCTGTCTTTGCAGCTTTGTAGAGAATATTTTCTCCTATTCAGACCACAAATCCTTTCTTCTTAGCATCATAGACTATCAATTAAAACTAGGTCAGCAACTCTAGAGGTTTAAAAAAGCCACATTAATATCTCTGACATTTCTGCTGATGGTAGGTGTACTTTTTGCTCTGGTGCAGTGGTGAATGCATTCTGGAGTCTCAAATCATTAATGACTTCGTTCTGAAATTAATAAATCAGGTAAATGACATCAGATATTAGAATCTAAATTGTATGCTGTGTAGAAAACTAAGTCACAGCAATATATATTTTGTTGCATTTACATTAGAGTTGCTCTCTATGTAAAAATATTCTTTATTTTAATAAATGGGAATATGATTTAGGATTAGAAAGTCTATCATCACTTCTACCATTTGATTAAACTTATTACTTCTTGGATTGTATGGTTATATGAGAAGAGTAAGGTTTAATTATTTTGTAATCAGCCAAATTAAGATCTGATACCAATGTCTCTACTGAGTTATCTTACCATTCACAGTGTTTCAAATCTCATTCAATTTAGAAAACATGTTTTGTTTTAAGCTTTTCTTTAAGTTCTAGTTGGTTAACATAGAGTGTAATAGTTTGGGGGGTATAATTTAGTGATTCAACACTTACATTAAACACCTCATGCTCTTCACAAGTGCACCCCTTAATCCCTATCACCTGGTAACTATCAGTTCTCTATAGTTAAGAATCTGCTACTTAGTTTGCCTTTCTCTCTCTTTTCTCCCCTTTGCTCTTTTGTTTCTTAAATTCCACCTGAGTGAAATCATATGATATTTGTCTTTTTCTGATTGACTTATTTCACTTAGCTTAATACTCTCTAGCCTATCCATGTCATTGCAAATGGCAAGATTTCATTTCCTAAGACTGAGTAATATTCCACTCTCTCTATATATACCACCTCTTTTTTAAAAATGTTCATTCATTTATTTATTCATTTCAAGAGAGAAAGTGGGGGAGCAGAAAGATAAGGAGACAGAATCCTAAGCAGGCTCACCTCTGTCAGAGCAGAGCCCAGCGCAGGGCTTGAACTCACAAACTGTGAGATCATGACCTGAGCCGAAATTGAGTTCAGTGCTGAATTGATTGAGCCACTCAGGTGCCCCTATACCACCGATTTTTTTATCCACTCATTAATTGATGTACATTTGGGCTGTTTCCACAAAGTGGCTATTTAGAGAATACTGCCATAAACATCAGGGTGCATATATCCCTTTGAATAAGTATTTTTGTATTCTTTGGGTAAATACCTATTTGTGCAATTGCTGGCTTGTACAGTAGTTCAATTTTTAACATTTTGAGGCACCTCCATACTGTTTTCCAGAGGGGCTGTACTTGTTTGCATTCCCACCAGCAGTGCAGGAGGGTTCCCCTTTCTCTGCATCCTCACCAAGGCCTGTCATTTCTCGTGTTGTTGATTTTAGCAATTCTGACAGGCGTGAGGTCATACCTCATTGTAGTTTTGATTTGTATTAGCCTGATGATGAGTGATGTTGAGTCTTTTCATGTATCTGTGTTTTAGAGCAAGAAATTTTGTGCTCTAGTGGATAACAAACACTCAATTTTTGATCATGAGTACCCTGATTTGGGTTGTTGTTCTTTTTATGTCCTACTCATACAAGTGAGATGAAAAAACACTCTGTAGACCATGTACTCTGTTGTCAGACAGATGAGTTTTGAAGGCTGGCTATATTGCTTACCATCTGTTACCATCTCAGGTGAGCTAGTTAACCCCTAAATCAATTTGCAAATTTGTGAAAGAGAGTTACCTGGTTTATGAGATTATTTTTAGGATTAAGTTGCATAACATACTTAAAGTTCTTTTACAATGTTGACACATGGTAAACATTAAAAATTGAGAGTTATTGGGGCACCTGGGTGGCTCAGTCAGTTAAGAGACTGACTCTTGATTTTGGCTCAGGTCATGAGCTCACCATTTGTGGGTTTGAGCCCCATATCAGGCTCTGCACTGACAGTGCACATCCTGCTTGGAATTTTTTCTCTCCTTCTCTCTTTGCCCCTCCCCCACTGGGTCACTTGTGCTCTCGCCCCATCAAAAATAAATAAATAAATAAATAAATATTTAAAAACCAAAAACTAGAAGTTGAGAGTTATTAATTACCCCTATTGCAGATTGGAAGATTGTGTTTGTATAAAATGGTAAAGTTTTCTTGTGCTTTCCAGCACTCTTTTATATATTATAATCATCCACATTCTATCCAACATTTAGGATGCCTGAAATTATAAACTTGAGTATATAAATATAGTCATCATCCTTTATTTCAACTCACTGTGAAGAGAGGAGTTGGAAGTAATGACCAAGAAATGTTTAGTCAGAGAGTCCACACCAACCTAAGAATACATTAAAAATAAAACGATCAGAATGCTTTAACATTTTTTTCAAAAGAGATATTAGAAAAAATATCCTCAAAAGTTTTAAATTGTTCCTTTTAATAACTTTTGAAATGTTGGGGAGACTTATTCTTCTTTCACAAAAAAAAACATTCTAATATAACAAATCATAGATTGTAGTCAAGAAAACGGGGGCCGAATAGGAAATATTTCTGGAAGAAGTTTAACTCAATACTATTGCCAAAAAGTGTTGTTGAATTTGTCTTTTCAAATGGAATTAAATAATTTTAAATCATTCAATCTATTGCTAAGCAGAAGTGCAAAGTTTTACTTACTCTTAATATCTAGTTAAAATGAAAATAGCATATGAAGGGAACAATCTTGGGAAGCTTGACCAAACAGGAAAGGACAGGAAAGCCCCTTACATGGAAAATTTGGGGGTCAGGTGAAATTCTGAATATTTCAATTTAAGAAAGGTAAAGAAACACCACTTGTGTATAACTGACACCTCAATAATTTATCAGCATCCCCAAATCAAATATTATATTAGAAATTCTGTTAATTTTTCTAGACTAAAACACATGAATATTCATGGAAGTTAGGTAAGACTATAAAGAAACTTGCCAGTTAAAGTCTGATAAGGTTTTTACCAGCTAAATAAAATTTTAAAAAACTTTTTTTTTCAACCTATTTGGATATCTGGATTGTGATAGAACAGTTATGTAGAAAACAGGGTGCTAGCTGGAGAGAGATTTGCCTGTAAAAGATTTGTTGTCTCTTGTTTTGATTTGGTTTTCTACTAAAGCTACCAAACATATCTGAAAAATGATTCAGGGGATACTAATAAAGAAGCAGCTAAAAATTGAAGAGAGATAGGACATTTCTAATAGAATTCAGGTCCCTGAGGAATCAATTTGTAAGAAAATCCAGAGGACTCAGAGAGGGGCTGCCACTTCACAGAGAGATACCCTGCCTTTAAGTTAAACCCAGAGAAAAGGAAAGAAAGGGAATAGATTCAGAGAATTTATTCATGTAGTGGAGGGAAGATAATAAGATTCATTTTTAATAATTTTTATTTTCTCTGTGAAATGTGATAAAAAGATATTGCCAGAGAGTTTATAAAGCAGATGGTGAGTCTACTGTTTGTAATATAACTATACGAAATAGCCTTTGACAAATATGGGAGAGCAAAAATAACTAGAGAAATACTGCTATAAGATGTTTTAGTTGCATCAATATACAGTTAAACTTGATAAATTAAGATTAATACGAAATCATTTGCTACATATAAGGGTCTGTTCTTATAGACCTGTTCTACATATTAAAATAAAGAGGAGGAGCTAAGACAAAGTCACCTTCCTTGTTGTATATTAAATCCCAGTGCAAGAGAAATAGCACTCTATTGTAAAGACATTCAGAAATTAAACTCATGGAGCACCTGGGTGGCTCAGTCAGTTGGGCATCCAATTCTTGATTTTGGCTCAGGTTATAATCTCATGGTCATGAGATCCAGTCTTCTGTTGAGCTCTATGCTGACAGCACAGAGCCAGCTCAGGATTCTCTCTCTCCTTCTGTCCCTCCCCCGCTCTCTCTCTCTCTCTCTCTCTGTCTCCTTCTCAAGAAAAATAAACTTTAAAAAAAGTAAATTAAACCCTCAAAGATACATTGGGAATATTTCTCAATTTGTTTAAGCTTTTTGTGCAGAAGTGTATAAGAACAGATTCTAGGGTCAGAATTTTCAAAACTGGTGCTGAAATATCAAGTTATTATAACCAAATTAGAAATATTATAGCAAAATAGAAAAATGTTTCATATAAAATCAATTTTTTACCTCACATGATCATTTGATGAACATTTCTGCAGAACTATATGTGCTATTTAATTTTAAAATAAAAAATGAAAGCATCAACATAATGAATGTTTGATTTTTCATAAAATAGTCATGATCTTTTACAAGTTACCATAACCTTCCATTGCTGTGTGCTGATCTGAGAGAGTGTTTGAATCATGTGTTATAGAAAACTTATTTTCTTTCACAAATTCATCTGGGGCAGGCACCTGAATCATATTAGCAATTACAAATCATGTAAAACACATTTCCTTCACTAGCCATGGCATTTTCTCTGTGAGAAGCATCTTTCATCTTCTCCTGAGGGAACTGTATAATATAAAAGAATCTCACTGAAAATGTGTATCAAGAATTGTCTCTTGATTACAGTGTCATGCATCATGGTGCTATGGTTTAAAGTCTTTGTGCTTCCCTTCAAAACACTGGTTTTCGAGCACTTTTATAACAGCAACTCAAAAATGTAATGTCCTGAAACCTGGCACTCGAATTGCAAACTGAGATGAATACTTTTTTATAAGAATTAGTGCAAGTCGGTCAAGCCATTTCATTTTTTAATGGAGTTTCTAGGACTTTTCCAGTCATCCACAAATAAAACATGTTCTCAGTACTTTTAAAGATTAATAGTTCAGCAATATGTTGTGCAACAGCAAGATAAAAATTAAATAAAGGCTGATGCCAGGAAAACTTACTTTTTTATTCTGGGATATAAAGAACAAAAAAGACCGAATATTGCTCTCAAGTGCTTTTCAAATAGCAATGGGATAGCAACTATTCTCAACATACTAAATACAAATCAAATTTATAATCTCTATCTCAGATCCTCAAGTTATTTAGGTTTTATTAGACTGAGTGCATTAAGGCTTATACACACACACACTGCAAAAGCAGATCTGACTCAAAGATTCAGGTAATCTATGGTAGGGTGAGCAACCCCAGTGTGAGGGCAGTGTTTTCAGTTCTCAAGTAATTTCACAGCTATTGATACAGAAAAAATAGATATATGGAAATTTTTACACTGTTTGCCTTACAAACACTATTTGACTTTACATCAAGATAGAGAAATTTCAAGTATGTCTCACTTCTAAAAGTACCACCCTTCTGCATGTGCCAAGACAACAAGTGGGAGGCAAACCATAAGAGACTTTTAAATACAAAAAACAAACTGAGGGTGGAAGGGAGTGAGGAGGTGGGAAGGTGGGGAAAATGGATGATGGACATTGAGGAGGGCACTTGTTGGGATGAGCACTGCATGGTTTTATGTAAGTGATGAATCACAGGAATCTATTCCCAAAGCCAAGAGCACACTGTATACATTATGTTAGCTAACTTGACAATAAATTATATATATATATTTTTTTAAAAAGACAAGCCACACCATTGGTTCTACTCCCTTGTGTCATCTTCTAATGGAATTATATGCTTCCAAATGAGGAGACTACCTTAGACATAACTTTTAAACTTATCACATGGCATGTCAACTCAGTTGGGACATAAACTTGCATAAGGAAGATGAATTAAGTGCTGAGTGAATTGTGTTTATTAAAGACTATAATTCTGATAAGAATGAGTGATTTCAAAGAGTCATCAAACAGATCAAATTCCTTTCAAATTTAGGTTACTGACTTTTACCTGTTTTACTGAATTAGGCTTCTAAGTGTCCATCAATAATTGGTTTTAATCATTATGTTGATGGTTTTAGTCCATTTACTTCTACATTAGGAAAACACTACACACTTGCATTCTAAAAAGAAAGAGAGAGAAAGAAAGAGAGGAAGAGAGAGAGAGAGAGAGAGTAAGAGAGAAAGGGAGAAATAAAGAGAAAGAGAAAAAGAAAGACAGAAAGAAAGAAAGAAAAAGGAAGGAAGGAAGGAAGGAAGGAAGACTAATAAGGATAGATTGTGAAAAACTACAACTTTTTATACCTTCTATGTAATCCCAAGGAGGAAAAAAAATGTTTTGAAGTGTTTTGAAATGTTTCAATTATTGCTGTGAAAAATAATAAAATAATATGAATGTGAATATAATAATATAATATAATAATATATAGGAAAAATTGACTCCCTTTTCCTTGCTGTCCCTTTTCCAGAAATCTAAGCAGTTTAATGTTTAATAATAAAAATATTTACAGTGTACTTACTCTGAGCCAATAGCTTACAACAGTGGGATTTGAACCCAGGCAGTATGGCTCTAAAGTATGTGTTCTTATCCAATAAGTTCCTTCACAAATGCTTTTTAAGAATTTTATTAAAACCTACTGAAATTTAATGCCCCCAAAATGTTATTGAGCAGTGGCTAAAAAGCACTATACTGGATGCTTTAGAATCTCCAATGTGACATGGATTTCAAAATCACATGGTCCAGTACAAGGAAAACCTATAATGAAATGCAGCCTATAAGTAGTAGCAATTAGGGCATTATTTCTGGATTATATAAATATTTCTTCCTGGGAATAGCCAGACAGAGTTCCCAGTTCAACTGCCCTGATTTGTCAGAACGCTATTCTAGCGTTAGTGTTGAAAGACACAGTCTTGGAACACTCGACAGTCCCTGGCAAACCAGGATTATTGGCATAGCAAAAGTAGTACTCAACCCAAAATACTGAAAACAGGTACTCAAATAATTGTTTACCAATGTTCACAGCAATAATATTCACAATAGCCAAATGTGGAAACAACCCAAATGTCTGCTAATGAATGAATAGGTCAAGTAAACAAAATACATACGTACAATGGATTATTCAACCATAAAAAAACATTCAATTCTAACGTATACCACGATATGGGTTAACCTCAAAAGTGAACTAAATGAATGAAGCCAGACACAAAAGGTCATATATGATTTATTTATATGAAATATGCAGAATAGGTAAAGTCATAGAGTCAGAAAAAAAATGGTGGCTTCTAGGAGCTAGGGGTGGGCTGGGAAACAACTATGTTATGGGTATAGAGTTTTATATCTTTTAGAATGATGTAAAAGTTTTGAAACTAGACAGAAATGGTGGCTGCACAACACTGAGAATGGGCTAAATGCCACTGAAATTTTCACTTTAAAATGGTTGATTTTATGTTGTGTGAATTTATCCTTAGTAAAAAATGTAGCACTCAAAATTCTAGAGAACAAATAGAACAATTTTAGACACACATTAATGCACAGTACTCTACCCAAAATTAAAGAACTAGTCTTATAAAGTACACAATTAGCATTAACTAGAAGAATCAGAGTTAAAGGATCAAATAATATTAATTCTTTACTATAAAATAGGCCAGCATTGTGCTTTTAATCTTGATATGTTTCTATGATAAAGAAAAAAAAGCACTTTCTTAAGTCATATTTTGATACTAGCTTCTGAAGACATTCATGAATAGAGGTCAATTAAAGTAATTGTTGGTCTTAAATTTTACCTATTTTAAAACTCTGTCACCTATAAATGGACTACATGTTATAAGAAAACATAAGGAAGTTATAGTCACACTTGCTTAATTAAAAACATCACCAAACAAAAATAGAAGAATAGCTTTTAACCAAAAGACTGACTGACTTGCTAAAATACCACATGGTAATTTAGCAAATTCCCTTGAGGAAAATAATTTCACTCTTTTATTTTTGGGATTTAGTGAGAAAAAAGAATATGCACCTACTATAATTTGCATCAACTGAAGCATTAAATTTTCCGATTTACTTGTTCATGGAAGCATATGAAATCAGATAAATATTCCTATCAAGAAACAATATTCTTACTACCAGTTAAAGATGCTTATTCACTAGGCCAATGGGAAAACTGAAAATTAACCTTAGTATTTAATCTTTGTTACTATAAATCTTTCCTTCCAGGGTATGACCTTTTTTTTCTCAGTTGAAATGCAGTTTCCGAATGTGCCATTGATTTTTCTTACAGCATATCAACTCATCTGTACATGAACGAATAGGCAAGTGAAATTCTAGCTCTAAAATTAGATTTGGTGCTCTCACTTTGGTTCCTAGTGTTCCATTACCATCCCTTTGCTGCCAAAACACATTACTTCAAACTAGAGCACATAATGATTAGAAATCATTACACCAAAATACATTTGTCTTTATTTGGGGTGCTGTTGTTTTTATTATTGTTAAATATTCATTCATCTTTGGATGGAACATGTGATTGCTTTCCTGGCAATGTTTCCTGTGAGTCTTCAGTTTATACTATTCTATCACACTACCTGAATTAAGTGTAATTATTTATCAGAGCACTCACGATATGAGAGAGAACATTTTATTATGTACAAGTCTGATTGCCATCCTTGGATTTGCATGGTATATAGCTCTGATGTGCTTCTTATCATTAAGTAAGTAATAAATATAACTGAGTACAAGTTTTTTTTTCAAAATATTCATTTCATATACTTCTATTTAATTCAACAGGTTTATATTTTCTTTTTGGGTCACTTCATTTTCTTGTGACTTTGTTATCTGTATTAGCATTCAATGAGCACCAGATAAAAGTACATAAGCAGGTGTATTGGAAATTGTTACTGATACCAGATGCTTCTGATGATAAAAAATTAACAAAATTAATAATAAATAATTTTTGATATATACTACAGACATTCTAGGAAAGAGAGAGATGACTTCTTAAAGATGACAAAAAAAGCTTTCATGAGGAATTTGAGATAGTGTAAACAAAATCATAGACTTAGGAACCCTCAAGCTGTGTTTGCATGAAAACAATAGGACCAGAGGCATATATTGGAAGGAGAGTTAACAAAAGTAAATGTAATAAAAAAAAAAAAAAAAACAAGGCCTAAACATGTTTTCGCATGTTGCCAAATATTTTTAAATGACGCAGTTGAGAATTTGAAATTTAATCTGTAGGCTATGATTAATTTTTGAAAGTTTTTCAGCTTCCCCCAAAATAAATCTGATAAATAAAGTTAATGTGACAGTATAAAAATGATCCATTGTGGGTAGGAGGAGACTACAGGCTGCAAAGCCACTTAGGAGGCTATTATTATATTCCATATTTGAGATAATGAGGCCCTAATGAGGTGGAAGCAATACATTTGGGAAAAGAAAAAGGTATTTGCCTTGAAAAAGACTAGTAATTGTCCCTAGTAAATTAAATGCCATGGTAATTGAAGTATTGTGTTACAATTGGGAGAAGTGTAGAACTCACGGACAGGCTGCTTGGTGGAAACAATGATGAATTTTAGGTAGAATGACCATATGTTCAGCTTTTCTGGATCAGCCTGGTTGACATCTGTTGCCCAGATATAATTATTAGTAAGGGTTATTTAAAATATTTTTCTTGAAAATGTCATGATTTGAATTTATGTGAGAAATCTAATTATACTTAATAGAGTAACACTCAAAATAAAGTGTGGAGTATGAAATAAGAAAAATAAAAAAAATTTTAATACAACTTAAGTTTAGAAAGAAGTGTTTGAGATTCATTTATACACAGAGGGGCTTTATCTATGGGAATCAGTACTCTCTACTGAATGAGAAGATAAAAAGTAGAGGTTGAAGATTGCTTTTGTAGTATTGAAAAAAAGGCATTTAAGGATTTGAGGAGTTGTTAGTCATAAGAGGCAAATCAGAATGGTGCAGTGCTGTGGAAACCAAAGACAGAGATTTGAAATGACAATTGGACCCCTGTCAAATAATGCAGATATCAAGGAATTAAAGACCAAGATGAGTTCACTGATTTTATGACTAAAAAGAACTATAAAAGAGTAAGTCTCTGGAATCTGAAAATTATGATGTATATGGCATTATCCCCAACCTACTGTTTACCACAATGCTTGGTTAAAAAAAAGAGCTGAGAAGCTAACTTATCTGCCACTATAAAATAGATATTTCCCCTTGTCCATCCCTTCCATATGGTGCGGTAACATCTGCAACTGGCAAATGGCAACAACCTATACACTGCTGGAAATGTTTCCCATTTTAAAGGTGATTTCTTGGAATGGGTTTGTCTTTTAACAGGCAATCTCATGCTATTTGTGCATAGAACAGTATTTTTTGCTGAAGAATTTAGATTTTGAGCTGTTACTGAAAGAATGGTGAGTGGTAAAATGGAAACAGCAATTTTATGCTTGAAATTCACAGTTTGGATGTGACAAGATTAAAAAGACTTATAGGTGCTTGAAAAAAACATATGTAGAACAGAGTAAGCCAATAATGAAGAGAGACAAACTGGCACTGCCACATGCTTGAGGAAGGGAGATCTCAAAGGAAGCAGGAGGGGATGGATTCAATGGCTGAGATGGAGAATAATGTAGGAAAGGAACGTGCAAACTGTTGTTTCTAAAGCAGGGGGAAAGTGCAATGCATAACAATATGGGAGAGGAAATTTTGTGATTAGGATAAAAAAACTCATATTTAATGAGGTTATGCTTTGTTCAATGAAACTGAACAGCTCTTTTGAGAACAAAAAACTGTATGTTATTTAAAACAAAAAATAAAACACTATATACAAATTATGCTTGGTGATAAGAACTTTACACATCCCCAAACACACCAAACATACCTTCCATGTGAAACCATTGAGGAGCTATACCTGATATAGTGTCTCTTCATCTATTTGTGTGTTGATTATTCTTTAAGCCTGTTCTCAAGTCTCATGTCCTTCCCTACATCTGTCTTGACTGCTCTGGCAGATAGTGATGTCTCATTCCCCTGAAGGCTCACAGTATCTGCTGCATTCCTCGCACATTTGATACTTCATCATCCGTGGCTCTGTATTGCTCTTTCCAATTATAAATATGCCTTGCTTATATTTTCAGAATGAATGCAATCTCATGTGGGTGAAAGATGACATAATTTTTTGTTTTATGCCACAGTGATTCCTCTAAATCTTCTTGTGAGAACTAAATAAAAATATAATATTCACATACACTCATCCAAATGACTGGGAAACTGTGAAAATGAAGATTTTTTTCCAACTGTGTAAATATTGTTAACTGACATGAAGTAAAATAGAAAATGTGTTTGTATTATTTCAAAGGCAATAATAAATAATTACAAAGGCATCCATAAAAATTATAACTGTTTTGTTCAGATTCTGAGAATTCTTAAAGTACTTTATCATGCTGTCGCATTTTACGCAAACATCAAGTAATCTTTTACAAATGAACATTTAATCACATGAGATAACATTTGAGACATTGCTTTCAAAAGTAGATTATAACATATTTTGCTTTCAGAGTATTTTGGTTGGGAAATAAAAGTATCCCTAGAAATGAGCCTGGAAAATATACAATACAGGTTTTATATCTGATATCTCAGAATGGTAGAATTATAGCTGCCTTTGGGATTTTGTACATACAATCAATGTTTTCTAAAGTGAATACGTAATTCAAAATGACTGTATATATATTGTAAGACATTCATCTTCATCTTATAAAACAATTATAAAACTAACCAAATAAATGAGATATATGAATTTATCAGCATAAATAAGTTGTGCTGAAGAGAAAGTGCACTGCAATTGTATGGAGACACATCAGTGTACCACAACTTAAAGCAAGACCATATTTGTATAATGTAATCAAATGATAGCTCATGAATTTCATTACTTCCAAAAAAATCAAAATAGTATTTGATATGACAGGTTTTTTTATATAGCACTGGATCATTCATAGAGTTACTTTCATAGGTAAGGCACTGTGTTAAATACTGAGAATATGCCACACAAAAAAGTTTCTTGACTAGACTTTAATTCATAGTATGAAATGATCACACACACACACACACACACACACATGAGCTCATAAATATATTGTGATAAATACCAAGGCTACAAAGTATAAGATACCTTATACTTTCCTAAACATTTTCAAACAGATTTAAAAAACTTGATATTCTTTACTGAATTATGAAAATATTTTTCTCAGAATTGTCCCATTTTGTTATAGTCAAAAGTGTTTATTTTCTAATATTGTAACTTCTATAGGGATGCAAAGGTCAATTATATCAAAATCTGATTTTGGGATTTCATGTTGGTAAAGGATACTATTAATTAACTAGGGGGTTACATGAGTGGAAAATTTCAAATCATCCAAATTATCAAGGGTGATATATGGAAGAATAAGTTGTTGTGTTAACTCATGTAGGGAATAGGAACCAATGACAGTTATTTAAGTGGAATAATATGAAAATAACACTGTTATAGAAAAAGCACTGTGTCACCGGTGTGGAAACTGGAATGCAGGGTTTTGAAGCTTAAGTAAGAGAAAACAGTTAAGACCCACTTGCATCTGGGAATACATGAAAACAACAAATGAGAATGAATGAAGTGAGAAAAAAAGCGCAAGTTTTGGAACCCTAAGAAATGACCAGAAAAAAAGAGACTAGCAGGGGGATTCCCCAGTGGGAGAGGATGGTGGTGGTGCTGAGAAGGAATGACCAAATATATAGAAAGCTTTGCATTCATTCATTCATCCATGCATCCATTTATTAACTTAAAGTATGTATTGATCACTTAAGGGCAGGTTTGTACTAGATGACTTTCACTGTCTTTATCTAGCTCTGTAAAACCATTTCTATCCCCTATTCTAGAGTCATATATCTCAGTTATCACATGAGTTAGGATAAATACTTTGTTTATTTTGTCTAACACCAATGAGCTTTGTATCCTTTTTAATTTTCAAAAAAAAAGAAGAGGAAGAAAGAAATAGTGTGTAAGGAAGATGTGATAGAAAAAAGGACACAGAGTAGGTGAAAGTTAATTAAAATCTTAGTCTGTCAGCATTCTCTTAATAAGTCAAAGTATGGAAAGAGCCCAAATGTCCATCAATGGATGAATGGATAAAGAAGATGTGGTATATGTATATATATATATATATACATATACAATGAAGTATTATTTGGCAATCAAAAAGAATGAAATCTTGCCATTTGCAACTATGTGGATGGAACTAGAGGATATTATGCTAAGTGAAATTAGTCATCAGAGAAAGACAAATATTATACGACTTCACTCATATGAGGACTTTAAGATACAAAGCAGATAAACATAAAGGAAGGGAAACAAAAAATAACATAAAACTGGGAAGAGAACAAAAACATAAGTGATTTTTTTTATTTTTAACATTTATTTATTTTTGAGAGAGAGAGAGAGACAGAGAGTGAGCAGGGGAGGGGCAGAGAGAGAGGGAGATACAGAATTTGAAGTAGGCTCCAGGCTCTGAGCTGTCAGCATAGAGCCTGAACTCAGGAACTGTGAGATCATGACCCAAGCTGAAGTCAGACGCTTAACTGACTGAGCCACCCAAGGACTCCCATAAGAGACTCTTAAATATGGAAAACAGAGGGTTACTGGAGGGGTTGTGGAAGGGGGGATGGGCTAATGCCTGGGTAAGGGACATTAAGGAATCTACTCCTGAAATCATTGTTGTACTATATGCTAACTAACTTGGATATAAATTTTAAAAATAAATTAAATAAAAATTAAATAAAAATATGTTTGAGAGACTAGGTGCTGACTGACAAATCTGAGGATGTTTGGCTGACTGTATTTTGGGAAGGCATAGTATGATGAAATGATATCTGGAAAGTAAGCTATCTAAGGACATAGCAGCTAAGTCAGTCACAGTGTAGTCACTTGAAGTGGAAGAACCTTATTGCAAGAATACGGGATAAGTGGGGAAAACCAAGCTGTAAAACAGTCAGAGGTAGAAACAACAAAGTGATGAGGTAGGCCTTGTAGGAATCCCCCAACATATCTTTGGCAGCAACACAAGAGAATGTGTTAGGGTTTAGGGGCACTTCCTTTTCCTCTTTCCTCCTGCCCAGTTTTAGCATTGGATCCTGTGGTAGGCAGAATAGTGGCTCCCAATAATGCTCACACTCTGATTACTTACGTGACAAAAGCTGAAGAATATCAAAGTCCTATGCCCCTATCCCATATAAGGTAGATGAGTACATTATAATTGGTATTTCTACAGTATGCTCCAGGGACATGGGTTTCATATGGCTCCCACTTGTTGGGTGTTCTTGAAATAAGTTACTAGAGGATTCTTCTGATGAGAAACATTTTTCAGTGTATCTTCTTTATCTTACAGAAGCACCTAGCACATATCTCTGACCTTGCATTATAGATACACAAGAGGGATTTTGAATACCTCATTATAGCTGGGGTGGGGGTAGGGAGAGGGGATATAGATGATAATGAAGCTAAAGACAGGTGGAGAGGCCACTCCATGCATGGGCAAATATAGCAAGCTCACGAGTTTGTTTTTGATGCTCACACAATGGGGATACAGGAAAGGACTATATATAAGAAAGCACTGTGGTCAGTAACAGAGGAAGGTAAATATAGGAGGGAGATGAGTTCAGTTTTGTACATGTTGAGACTGCTGTTCCTTGAAGGACATGTAGCTGCAGTTACTCACAAAGCAATTGAATAAATAGCTTTACAGCTCAGGAAAGTGTGGTAGGATAAATAGAGATGGTGGAGTAGCAAAGTTCACATGTGGAGAGAGCACACAGTAAGACTAGAAAGGCCTAGGACAGAATCCTGAGCAATGCACACATTTAAGAAATGTAAAGGAATAGGAATTCATACACACAGTCAGAAATGAGCAATCTGAGAGGGATAATCATAGCCAAAAGAGTCTGTCATGGCTCTTTTGCCACGAGTTTAGAGTTTACATGCCAAAGAGTTTAAAGAAGAAATCATGAACCACAGTGACCAATAACCAGTGATGTCCTCATAAATGTTGAGCAACCCACTAAAGAGTGGAAGGAAAGCTGTGCTTTGTAGCATTTGCTGATTTTTGTTGTATAAGTATTCTTATTATGATTGATTTTCGAACTGCCAACATGATGTCAAACGGCTCTCAAAACTCCTGAAATTGTAACAATTGGCCCCTTCGAGTGGGTAAAAGCTGGCTCCTTTATACCACTACATCGAGTTTAACTAAAGTGGGCTTGAGAATTCATTAGATTACAACCTTGGGCCATTAAGATGCTTTTCTATGTGTGTAGGGGCAGAGTGGAAAGACAGAGGGAAAAGTGGTGCCTGAGCGCTCTGAGTACATGTCTTTTTGCGTCACACAAATTCCTTTTCTCCTGCATTCTCGACCATGGAGATAACTGACCCTAATAGAAACTATATTGATGCCCTATCACACTAAACAAATCTTCCTTGATATTTCAAATACTTGTGGTTGTGTACAATTCTTTCCTGCCCACTGACTTATAGATGGGCAATTTTTTTTAATTCCATGGATGCATAAAAATACAAATAATGACAGTTGTGTTAGAAATAAGAATACAAAAAATTATCTCGTTTTGAAGTTTAGTGGTAGTATACCATATGTAATTAATACTTAAAAGAATAAAATAAAGACATGATGTTTGGTTTGCTTTTTATAAATCTTTTTTTTTAATAATTTGGATGAAGTCATTCAGATACTGAAAAAAAAACCCAGATCAAAAAAAAAACCCATATATACTTCAACCACGCCTAACCTAGAAACATTTTTTAGGGCAGAGACCACATTCTCCATGTCTGGATGACACTAAACAATAACACATACTATAGAGACTTTCACATATCAATTAAATATGCATCCCCCATTTAATTCTATATAATATCTAACTAACAAAAATGTTTAAAGAGCTTTCTACCATATTCAATAAAATTGTTAAATGGCTGCTTAGAGGAAGAGAAAGGAAACTACCCTATTACCCAGCAACTGCACTATCAGGTATTTACCTAAAGGATACAAAAATACTAATCAAAGGGATACTTGCACCCCAATGTTTATAGCAGTATTATCTCAATAGCCAAATTATGGAAGCAGCCCAAGCGTCCATGGATTGATAAATGGATATATATATCCCACTCGTATATATGAATATTATTTAGCCATAAATAATATTTGCAACATGGATGGAGCTAAACAGTATTTTGCTAAGCCAAATAAGTTAGTCAGAAAAAGACAGATACCATATGATTTCACTCATATGTGGAATTTAAGAAACAAAACAAAGAAACAAAGGAAAAAGAGAGAGAGAGGGAGAGAAGCAAACCAAGAAATAGACTCTTAACTATAGAGAAAAAACTGATGGTTACTAGATGGGAGAAGGGTGGGGGGTGGGTTAAACAGATGACGGGGATTAAGAAGGGCACTTGCGATGAGCACCAGCTGTTGTATGTAAATGCTGAATCACTATATTTTACACCTGAAACTAATATTACACTGTATGTTAACTAACTGGAGTTTAAATAAACACTTTTTTAAAAAGGAAATAATGAGTTAAAATGATGAAATACTTGTCCAGGAAAGTATACGGATTTGCATATTCTTTAAGAACACTTCATGTACATAAGACCATCTTCTATTAAACCTAAATGATGCATGTATTCAGATGTTTTCATTCAATTTAAGCAAAACCCATCCTTTGCATTTCTGTTGCAGTCAGCTCCACAACGTGGTAAGAATTTATCATTCCGTAGAATGACTGGTTTGACACTGTGACTTAATATATACATCACCTACCTGGCTCATTTACCTGGCTCTAGCTCACAAGGCCTCCTGTCACCCAGCTCATCTTCACATACTTCATCTTTTCCCAGAGTACACTTTTTTTCCAACTGGAAAGAGAAACAAAATACATTTCACATAAGCTAGAGTTTTGTATATGTTGTTTTCCTTTTTTCAAAGCATTAAAGTCACTTTCTGAGTACTGTACCACACATGAATTTGACTAGAGCTTTCATTATGGGCCCAAAAGACAGTGAAATTTCAGTGATATCTCTCCAGATATCAAAGTCCATCTTGCAGCCACTATAGAGAATTATCCTGTTATTACTGGAATTGTCCCCTAGGCAATTTATCATATCATATTATCACAAAAAGAAGAAGGGTGAGGACAGTACAATAAAATATTTTGAAAGAGACCACATTCACATAACTTTTATTGTAGTATATTGTTATAATTGCTGTTTTTTTATGAGTTACTGTTATTAATCTTTTACTGTGCCTAATTTATAAGTTAAATTTTCAAGACATTTTATGTAGCAAAAATCACTTTCATGAGCCTAATACAAAAGACCTTACAAATAGCAAGTTAATTTCTTACCACAATACTTTCTCTGTCTTATTAATAGTGAGCTCATTTTTGTGTGATTTTTCTCTGTAAATAATTCGTACAATCAGTTAACTCCTTCTGACATTGTCTGAAATAACATTTTCATTTGATGTCAAGTGAATTTACAAGGTTTTTTTGTTTGTCTCCCATGGATATATTTACTACTATATTAATCTTTCCTATATTGTGTATAATTGTAAAGCAAATGTATAATGATAAAGGAAAAAATGCAGTCTGATAGGTAAATAGTCTTTTAAACCTAAAATGCTAAAAAAAAGAGTCAATGAGAAAATAAACAATTAACAGTGTGTCTGCTAAGTAGACAGATAATATTCTAACTTGAAGTACTTTCCTTAAAATTTATCATTTCCAGGTAGAAAATTATTTTCTAACATCAATTACTATAGCTTTATTCTAAATTAAAATCTTCATAGATAAGGTGCATTGTCTTTTGAATATTAGTTTATTGACATTAATAATTTGTCATCCTCTAATGCTATTTGATGTTGCTATTTTTTTTTAAAAAATCACCTTTATCAACTTCTATATTCCTAAAGTAGAATACTTGTACCACACTGACAGGTAGACAATATCAGGGGAGTTATTCACACATTAGCTATCAGGTGCATTGGGAAAAAACAGTTTTCATTGTCAATGTCAATTATTTATTGTTTTGTTGCCACAGCCATCATATACCACAGCTGTGGGATTTCTGTTGTGGAATATGGCCTGTTTCATGATTTAATGTCAAAGCAAACTTCATAGTAGAAAAATACACCTGAGTAAATATAACTCTCAGAAAGAGCTTTAGTGCTTTGAACATGCTATCTCCCTGATTTCCCCCTCTTTCTAAATACTAATAAGTTAGCTATCCAACTTTGTTTCTAATCCTTATTGTAATGTTTTGAAGTAGTTAGTTTTTTCCATCTGCTAAGAGTATGTTTTTATACATGATATAAATATATTTTATTTTTGAGGCATTCTTATTTATATATTTTTAAGATAGTAACTTTATGTCTAGAAAGCCTTAGAACAAAAGTCAGGCCAGAAAAACAGAAGTAAGACCAGGCGTCATAAACTGTGTTGTTTTTTAAAAATATTTTCTAATGTTTATTTCTATTTTTAAGAAAGAGAGAGAGACAGGGTACAAGTTGGGGGAGGAAAGAAAGAGAGGGGGACACAGAATCCGAAGCAGGCTCCAGTCTCTGAGTTATCAGCACAGAGCCCAACCCAGGGCTGGAACTGACAAGCCATGAGATCATGACCTGAACCAAAGTCAGACATTCAACTGACTTAGCCATGCAGGCACCCTAATAAACTGTGGTTTTTAATTGTTTCAGTGTCTACTTTTTTTTCTATATGCTTATAGACACAGGAGTCAATATGTTCAATGTAACCATGTCAGAAACTCCATAACTAAAAATACCTTTGTATCAAATAAAACTTCTATCAATAACAGAAACATATTTTTCAACAGAATTTAACATAACAAAAAGATCCATATGTAAATGTTTCACATAATTCATAAATAGGTCTATAATTAGTATACTAGGAACAGAACCCACTCAAATATAAATCAAATATGAAAAGTTTTATCCATACTTGTTTTTATTTTGTTAATTATTTGCATTAACAATGTAAAAGGAACAGTGGTTTAGGCAGTTAAACCCTCTTGTTCATCTCTTTGATAAACAGTGCAACATACTAAATAATACATGTTTGATAAAAGATGTATTAGCATTTCACAGCTTTGTATCAGGAAAACCATTGTGGACGACAGCCTTCATATTAGAATTGCAGGTACAGGGCTTGTCTTAGAAATGGAATCTTATTAGATAATACAACACCAGTTTCAGAAGTGTATATAGCATCTTAAACAACAGCTCAAGCGCTTCCTAAAGGAAATAGATATTAAAGCAAATATGACATAGGATTCTTATGAAAAAATAACCAATTTAGGAAAATAAGCCTGTAGATGATGGGTATGTAAACAAGAATAGGACAAGGATTGAAATGGGATCATGGTAAGAACAATGCAAAAAAAAAATTACTGATACCCCAGAAATGATGGCATCAGGATTCATACAATAGAAACAAGAAAGATGAAGCTGTCAAGAATTAATATAACCATTTATTTTGAGTAGAATATAGAAGGATGTGAAAGAATTTTACATCTGCTAAAACAAGATATTACCAGACAAAACAATCATACTAAATATTGTGGAAAAAATTCCATAGGGATAAAACTCTGAATGTAATTTCTCTTCCTGGATGGGCACACAAGGGAGAAAGCTTTCATACCTGGGGATTATAATAGAAGTTGGGTACAGGACATACAAAAGAGTATAAATGATTCTTAGACATGGAAAAACTAGCAATCTTCCGATGAACCTATGGGCTGGCATGTCAGATTTAAATGTGAAAGAGATCCAGATGTAAGGAGAGTCTTGCTGAGTAAAGACTGGAAGTAGGACTACACGATCTTGTAATTTTACAATTCTTTAGTCTAGCGATCTCATGGTTTTGATGTTTTATGTTTTCAAATTGCTGGGTCTTACGGGGCCCTGGTCCTGGAGTCTCAAAGCCTCAGAGTCTTGAAATCTCATGGCTTCATGGTCTCATGTTCTCCTAGTCTCCCAGTCTCCCACCTTGGAAAAAAAGAAAAGTCTTAAGTTTTCAAGGTTTCTAAGTAGTTGCAGTTGCAAGTTCTAAGAGTGTAAAATATTCTCTCCTTGAGACAGAAGGCTGAACTCAGCATTAACATATTTTAAAACAGCGGTGAACTTGGTCTAATCAAAGCTACAATTACTACCCGATTACATTTCTGATGTTAGTGAGATTATAAGTCCTTTGGCAGTGCAGAAAATGTTGAAAATAGGTTGAAAGCACAGAATCATCTTAGACTTGTTATGCCTGACCCATAGCAGAACTAGAACCATAACTTCACTCCAAATCTGCTCAACATCAAATTATCTAGCTGAGTCAAACCAATCACCCTCCTATTCTAGCTGTTAAGTTTTCTAACATAGGAAAGAAAATCAGAATGTGACCCCTTGATAAAAGCAAAATTAGACAATATAAATAGACAAAAGGTACAATCATCAATAAAGAATTTTAACATATTTATGATAAAGATCTTAAAATTATCATAAAATAGATATGTTAGGAGATGAATTTCAGAAAATATTTGGAAACTGTAAAAAAAAAGAACAAAACTAATATTTGAAATAAAAAAAATCATTGGGAGGGAATGACAGATGAAGAAACAGCAAAAGACCAATCAATAGAAATATTTAAACTTAACAGGGGAAGAAAAAGAAATTGAAATAAAATGAATAGGAACACTATGATTTGTGAAAAAAATCTAACAGTGAAGCCTATAATTAGAGTAGTAGCTAGGTAAGAGATAATGGTGTAAGAAAAATACTTGATAAAATATTAAATGATTTTTTTGATGAAAAAGTACAACCGTTTAATCTAAGAATCTTAACAAGCTACTAGCAGAATAAGTATAAAGAGTACCATTTTCAGCAAATCATAGTCAAACTGCTAAGACCAAAGGTGATTAAAAAAATCTTAAATACAGAAATAAAAAATGAATACATAACACAAAGTGGAAAAACAATAAGCAGGACAGTGTATTTCAAACCAGAAAAAAACAGACTCAGAAAAAAAGGAACATCTTTAATGTGCTCAAAGGAAAAAAAACAATCAAAGAAAACCTGTCAACCTAGAATTATACATCAAGCAAACATATATTTTAATAGGAACAGGGAAGTCTTCATCTCTTACCAAAATGGAATATCAAGAATTAGATTTCCTTTCCTGCTTAAACCATCTAAAACACTGGATAAAATATGATTCATAATTAAAATATATGACATAATGACCATCAAGCCATTGTGTAATAGAAAGGGAAAGGCCATAATCCCTAATGGATGGGAAAACAATTAAATGAGATTAGGATTGCCTCAGTTTAATGACTTCAGAAAGTTTATAGGACATGACATAGCGAAGTGAATTCCAGGCAGAGGCTTTCATCATCCTGGGATGAAGAGATAGATCAAATTTTTCTCTTTGAAGGAAAATATTAACACTATATTGGGATTTATAACATCTGTTGAAGAAAAATACATACAACTATAGTACAAAATGTAGAAGGGTTCTAAATGAAATTATACTACCACATAGAAAAAATTAACTTAAATTTAAACTCAAATATATTATTACCTTAAATCCAAAGAGTTAAAACACTCCATTAAAATAAAAAAGATCAGCAGATTATATATAACGTGAGACTTAACTATATGCTTTTTACCAGAGATATATGTTATATATATCCCACATAGATTGAAAGATAATGTAAAATGAAAAAGCTAAGCATAAGAATGATGGAGTACCAATACTGACATTTTATAAAATAGACTTCAAGACAAGGAGCCCTGTCAGAAAAAGAGTTTTCTTTTTTTTTTAAATAATGATAATGGTTAATTCCTCAGGAAGACACAACTATATGAACTGTGTAATTACTAATAATAGAAATTCATTATGCATAAAGCAAAAATGGACAGAAACAAAGGAGAAAAAAAAGTAATCTATAACAGTTGTTTGAGTTTTATAACATCCTCATGGCTGTAAGTGAGAATAAGAAGGAAATTTTTAAAAGCAAAGATAAAGAAGACAAACAACACTGTCAACCAACTCGAGTTAAATGACATTCAATGGACATTACACAAAACAAATACAGAATAATCTTCTTCTCATGTACAATAGTCACAATATTTTTATACAAACAAGTTTTAATATATTTAAAAATAAAAATATACAGTAGGATGTCCAAGCACAATGCATTTTAATTAAAAAGCAATAGTAATCAATTATCTAAAAAAAACTTTCATGTAGTCAGAAATTAAGCAACACACTTCTAAATCTGTATCAAGAAAAAATTACAAGGAATTTTTTTTAACCAAACTAAGTATCATGAAAATATAAGATATCAATCTGTGTGGATTCAGCCAAAATAGTGATTAAAGGAAATTTATAGATTGAAACACTTGTATAACAAAAGATGAAATTATTAAATCAATGATAGATGTTTCAACATTAAAAAAAACCTGTATAAAGAAAAGAAAGTAAGCAATTAGAATTTTTTTTCTAATTAGGAATTAGAAAAAAAAGTAAGCAAAGGCAAAAAGTTAGAAAGATAGAAGGGGAGTTCAAAAGAACAGAAAACAAATCACAGTAGGATAAAAATAAAGTGATGCATATATCTAGACATATCATGGTAAAAACACTGAAAGCCAAAGATAAAGAAAAAAATTGGAAAGCACACAAGAAACAGTATTCATCATGGGCAAGTAAACTATAATAAGAATAACAGCTGACTTTTCATCAGAAACCACAGAAAACAGGTGACAGTGGTATGGCATACTCAAAATGCATGAAGAAAAAATCTAACAGTCAACCAAGAATTTGTATCCAGCGGGGAGGAGGACAAGATGGCGGAAGAGCAGGGAGCTCTGTAATCCGCGCACACCAGTATGGATTGAACTGAGAAGGACTGAAGGGATAAAACTTGGATTTGCAAGTGGGGGAAAGAAGAAACAGACGCCAGAAAGAAGACAACCTCAAAGATGCCTGAGTGAGTGACTGTGATCTGGGAAATTAGGAGACGGGCAGGTCCCAGTGGTGCAGGGGAAGGAGCCCTCGAGCCCAACACAGTGAGAGCGCGCTGTGCCCCGGAGAGACCAGGGGAAGAGAAAGAGAGACGGAAAACGCACCTAGAACCATCTCTAAGGGAGGAAAAACTCGCCCGTCTCCCCATATATATCTGCCGAGCGCCGGGAGAGAAATCCGTCCCATCTGGC
>CM053567.1:63111644-63128686 GCA_028646485.1 Cryptoprocta ferox
CTTAAATAATAAATGTTTAATGTCAAAAAATAAAAATAGCTAATTATTTTTTACCTTATTTTCTGAAAACTAGTACAGATATATGAACCACATACTTTTAAACATTTAAGTGCTTCAAATACTTTCTATTTCAGCTTCTCTCAATTGACTTTCACATTTTAATACCAAATGTCCTTTGATTCCTTTTAGAAAAAGCAAATACACATCTTAATGCTAGTAATAATAGCAAAACAATGCTCATCTCAACACATTGTTCAACTTCAGTGAAAAAGAATACACTTCAATAATGTTTACTAAAGTCCTTAAGCAGTGCTTCCTTGGTATTTTCAAGTGCTAAGAATGTACATAAGGGGTCAGAAGCCTCCTTCGAAGAGCTTTACTCTTAAGCTTAGTGATGGTTCTCTGGTGAGTAATTATGGTGGCCACACTAGCAGACTCAAGAGAGGAAGTAGGGATGATCTTAGAACTCAGGAAAGATAAAGACACTTGTTTATTTGTTTGTTTTCTTTTCCACTCTCATTTTAGAACACAAGCATAAATAGCCACATCTGAAGACACACCAGGTGCCGCTCATAGCAGCTGCTGTGACAAGGCAGAGGCCAGTAATTCTATGTAGGAAAAAATGTAAAAGAGCTACTGATGATCAATTAGAATCCTCAATGCACACTTTGAAGATAGATAATGAGTATGTTGGGTAGCATCAGCCTTAGGAAAAAAGTACAAAATATACAAAACATAGCCCTGGGAAATCTTTTTTATCTACTTTATTCAGACAATTGTATTAAAGACACTTTGAAAGACATAATTGCAGTTGGTGATTAGGATGCTTTTCTTGGAGTTTGAGCTAATGTGAAAGTATCTGAAAAAGCTATATGTCTATTTACATATATATGTAATATATTAATATTAGTGTTCAGATATGTTATTGGTTTATTATTTACTTATAGGTACAGGCAAATGTGTAAAAGACTTAATTTCTGCTGAATCAATTAGTATTCTATTTCCATTAAGGGATACATTAGGGTCTATAACTAGGGCTGTGCTGGTGAATTTGTAAATTGACTTCATATCTCCGAAAGGAAGACTTACCATGTTACAATTGCTTTAATATTCCTTCTGACTCCTAATTCTGTTGAATAGTTCACTAATATGCCATTATATTTGTTTGCTGTGTACTAGAAAGCTTTGCATCTTTTTCCCCACAAAGTATATATTCAATATTATTTCTATATGGTGAGCACCCTATATAACTTAAAGAGAGCAAGTCCCTAAAACTGTTTCCTTCTCTAAGACATAGGTTGGTCAATAACATGTCACATATTGTTTAGTCTTCTACTGGTTTGAAACTTGAAACAAGTCTCACATCTGACTGATAAGCAATCTTCATCAAATCATGAATTTTTCCTATCATACTCTATGTGAAACAAGTGCAAAAGGAAAACATTTTCCCCCAAATTACTCTGCAAACCTAATATGAAGTACATACTAATCTTCATTATGTGGCAGAAGTTATTTAAGCTACTTAGCTCTTAGGATAACAATGATTTGAATTTGACTTTAATGTAGAAAACAACTACAGTACATTTTCCATTTAGAATGAATGCAGTTTAAATGAGGTTTAATTTTAGCACATAGTTACAAGGCACCTTCTGTTTAGAAATCCTGCTGTTTGGATGTGATTTTATTTCAGAAAATCTTCAGTTACAAATTCCATTCTCTTCAGAATGCTGCCATGTGAATGAGGCTTTTGAGCAGAACACTTGCTGTTACCAGCTACCTTCCATTCACAGGACTGCTTTCTGAATGTACTTTCAATTAGGAAATCTCAATGAGTTCATTTTAAAATCCAAAAACCCCAATTCAACTCTGCTGCTTTGAATTATCAGGCCATTTTGAAACCCAGTCCCTACTGTTTTTGATGCTGGTCATCCAAATAGGAAAAAATAAAATAAAAATCACATGCAAGAAAATAATTATTCTTAATTATTCAAATTTTTAAAAATTTTGTCCCAAAAGGACAAATGATATAGTCAACACAATCTAATCACCATATCTGCCTTGTATCATAAATAATTTTGTCTGTAAGAACTTGTAACAATATTGAAAGAAATGAAGCAAGTAAGTATAAATCTGTGTTTTAATCATTCAGAGTGCGGAGAAGGTAGCCTAAGAAGTTAGCGAATAAAAGAAAGAATAAAGGGCAATAAAAAAGTGTCACAGGAATATCATCCATGCATTCGAGCAATTGAAAAATACAGGGATTTACAACATAAAAATCTATGCCACTTTCAATTTGTTGTAATTCCTTCTTCATCTAGTTCAAATAAGCCCTGTTTCAGAAAAATCTCTAGTAATCATCATATTGACACTTCATCTAGACTGAGTGCTAATGAGCCAAGAGTTTTCTGCCATAATTTTTACCCAGGAGTTCACATTGTCACAGCCTATCAAAGAAATGGTTCCAGGTACACTTTCAATCTAAAAACGCTTTTGTCTTTCAGAAGCTTCTGTTTTCGAGTGTAGGGGGTTATTTGTTCCTGAATATCTTTTCCCCTACTCTATTTCAATTGTCTACATGACTTGTAATGAAATGAAGCAAGAATAAAAATGTTCCCTTCACTGTCAGTTTCTGTCTTTCCTAAATCCAATGATTTTCACTTAGACCAAGCCCTTTAGGAAGAATTCTTTAACAGCAGCTATGTATATTCCTGATTTTAAAATAAATTACGAAACTGTCTTGGGTAGGGGAAAGAAAAATATTGTGATAAAAGAGAGACAAAGAAATCTGTGTTTTAAAAAAGCCTCAAATATATGGAAAGTACTGAACAAATAAATCTTTTTCATATTAATAGTAGCTACTTTCTTAGCTATCTAGCCTTTTTTCTTTTCTCCACTTTGTAAGAATGATCGCTGCCATACAATTTTTCTTTCTCTTTTTCTGCTAGTCTCTTCAGAGCTGTGAAGCTGCCTTAGAAACTAGGTGGAGATAGTCAAGACTTACTTTTAAGGTGAAGACTGCTCTTATTCTCTATCAAGGTAATTTTTGTTTACATGGTAGAATCCAAATAACAGCATTAAGTTGTGCCATTAGAGTTCTTGCCCTTCCATGAAACAACAAACATAGGCATCTAAACTGATGAATAAAAATATAATATGTAAATATAAATACATAAATATAAATATGTATATAATAGGTAATGTACGGAATTTTTTTAATGTTTATTCATTTCTAAGAGACAGACAGAGCATGAGAGAGGGAGGAGCAGAGAGAGAAGGAGACACAGAATTCAAAGCAGGCTCCAGGCTCTGAGCTGTCGGCACAGAGCCCAAAGCAGGGCTTGAACCCATGAACCATGAGATCATGACCTGAGCCGAAGTCAGATGCTTAACCGTCTGAGCCACCCAGACGCCCCATGTAATGTACAGAATTTTATTGCCAGCTATTAGGTTACTACTCCCAAGTAAATAAATCAGCATTTTCCTCCATCTACAGATGTTCCTCTCTCTCTTTGAGTCACTCAGCTTGTAGTAGTTATTCTGGGCATTTTGAGAGGAGTGGAGAGCTAATTGTTTTTCCCCTGAGTTCAGACCACATGGGATTTAAGAGAACAAGAATAATGTTTTTCCACCAAGTTCTGTGCTATGGAACATTTCAACTATGGAACTGAACTCTACAATAAAGTTGTTTCTATACATTTTTGTATTTTTCTGTTGTTGTTCTCCTACTATCCTAGTATAAATTCCTGTCAAAATATTTCAATGTTGAACTGTGTAGAAATAAGACCCCTCTTTTCCCAAGTCTGGATACTTTGGGGTGGAAAGACACCAGAGGAGTAGAATGTTCAAAAACTTGTTCAAACATACATACACACACACACACACACACACACACACACACTAAAATCCAAAGGATCATGCTTAAACAGGTAGAAACAGGAGACGGGGAGGTAAAAATAAAGATATAGATGACCCCATATCTTTATTTTTTTTTCTCTTAAGGTCCAGTGTAGTTATGTTGCTAACATAATGCATCAAACATATTTTAATCACTTAGCCCACTGAAGTAATGTCCAGCATTTCAATGTGTATTTTCTTCTAAGCATTTTAGACACTGATTTTAGGACCTAGCTCATGAGAGGTTTATTGTGCCCTTATATAGTAGTTCCCATTATCTGTAGGGGATATGTTCCAAGACCCCCAGGGGATGCCTGAAATCATGTATAGTATCAAATTCCATATATACAATGTATTTTCTTATACATACATACCTATGATAAAGTTTAATTTATAAACATGATAAGAGATTAACAACAATAACTAGTAATAAAATAGATCATAATCATATGTAGTAACAAATGTTATATGAATTTGATCTCTCAAAATAATTTATTTTACTGTCCTCACTTCTTTTTCTTGTGATGGTGTGAGTTGTAAAAATGCTTATGTGAGGAGATGAAGTGAGGTGAATGATGTAGGCATTGTGACATAGCGTAAGCTACTGACCTGAAGATAAGTCAGAGGAGGATCACCTACTTTCCAGACCATTGTCTACTATGGGTAACTAAATTGTGGAAAGCAAAATGGCAGACAAAGAAGGACTACTGTATACAACTTCTAAAAATGCTTGCTATATTTGCTGCTTCCATTTCACATCTGTTCATTCTCTCTTAAACTTATTCTAAACATCTCTCTGACGCATTGCTCCACAAAACTATTCTTATTAAGGTCACATAGCAGATTTAATGATCAAGTCTCTGAATCCACTCTTACTCTACTTAACAACATTTGATACAGTTGATTACTTCAGCCTCAAAATACTTCCTTTATTAGCCTCAGGGAAACCACACTCTCTTTATTCTCCTCTCTAATCATTAGCATCTCCTTTTAGTCTTTGCTGTTTCTCTTCATCCATTCTTCCTCCCTCTAAACACTGAAATGACCCAGAATTCAGAACTTGAATGTCTTCTCTTTTTAACCTAAACCCAACTCTTAGGAAACTTGATGCCATCTCTTGGCCTTAAATGCCATACCGAAGACTCCCTGATTTATTTTTTCATCCTAGAAAACTCTCCTGAATTCCAGACCTATATTTAGCCATTTGGATTTCTGCATTTCCACCTGGATGTGTAGGAATCTCAGACTTAGCATTGATGCAGCACAGATGACTTGGTGATTGTCAAAGTTTTGTGCTTTTACTTATACTATAGAGCTGTTGGGAAAGAGCTGCCCAGTCAGGGAATGCATTTCCTGTATCCCTCTCCTGACCTAATTTCTACTTTTTTAAAATGTTTATTTTTATGTTTTTGACAGAGAGTGAGCAGAGGAGAGGTAGAGAGAGGGGGTGACAGAGGATCTAAAGAGGCCTCTGCACTGACAGCAGAGAGTCTGACATGGGGCTCAAAGTCACCAACTGTGAGTTCATGACATAAGCTGAAGTCAGATGTTTAACCAACTGAGCCACCCAGGTGTCCCATAACCTCATTTCTAGATGTACTTATGTCACTATGTCTGGATGGCTGAATGTAGGTAGAAGCACTGTGGTTCCCTTGCATGCTAAAAGTAGGTATAGAATGTGATTTCCAACTCTGTCTGCTGGTAGAGGACAACAAGGTGATCTTGAAGCCACACAATGGTAAAACTATGAGAGGCACCTCAAATCCTAGTCAACCCTTAAGACAAATGTGTCCAGGAATCATCCAATCTGAGCCTCTATGTTGGATAATATGTGAGTAAGAAATATTTACTGTATTGTCATGAGATTTTTAAGAAATATATTACAGCATTTACAATAATACCCTAATCATTAGGATCTAATGCACATGCAAAAAGAAAATTCCTGATTTACTTCCTCATCTTACCTACCCCACACAGAAATTCTTATTATGTGCCAATTGCTTAGGTTACAAATCCTATAGTCATCCTGGATTTCTCTTTTTCTCTCATATCTCACCTCTAATTTACCTCCGAGTCTTATTGGAACAACTACCAAAATAAATCTAGACACCAAACCTCTTGCCACGTCTTTTGATCTAAATATCTTCTCTTTTATCAACTACTGTAATATTTTCCATTCATCTTTGTTGCATTATCTATCTAGCATTATCTGACTTAGACAGGTTCCCAGAGAAGCAGATTCTATTACAGAGATGAGTCTGAAGGAGATTTATTAGAAAGTGACCTGGACATCACAAGCCATGCAGAAGGAAGCAGGATTGGACAGAAGGAAAACGGGAATCTCAGTGTGGTCTCCGTGAAGGCCTCAGCCAATCACATAGGAGCTCTGAAATTGCTGTGGCCCTGTATAGTTTCTTTAAGTTTGAGCAGTAAGACTGAGGCTTTATGGTCTCATATCAACCACTCATCATTGCAGCCTGCCCAAGAGTGAGGCATGCCTTGGCAAGGCAATTCTCTACAGTTGAGATAATTCTAGGAGAGGACTGATGGCTCCGTGTTCCCTACTGGCAATGTTTTCATCCTCTGATGGAGTAAAACCTCCAGTCCCAAATGGAAGTCTAGTGCCCACTACATCAAACCATGTTACTGTTATACTGAAAATCTTTCAGTGGCATTGAACTGAACTGAAACTTTCAAAGTCCTTTTCAGAACTGAGACCACTTAGTGATCTTGCTACTAATTATTTTTATATTATCTCTCAAAAGTACCTACCTCACTCATTTTGCTTCAGCCACACCAGCTACCATTCTTCCTTGGATTCGCCAATCATAATCCCACTTCAGGTCTTTTTCACTTGTCTTTCCCTCCACCTGGAAAGTTTTTTATCAATATATCACATGGCTTGACCTGAGCTCAGGAATTGACAGTCATTGTTCTGCAAAGGGTTTGATAATACAGGTCATATAGTCTTTGTCACAACTACTCAATTCTGTTAATATAATCCACTAAACAGAAACAGACAGTAAGTGAATGTGTGAGTGTGGCTATGTTCCTATAAAACTATTCATCAGAACAGTTAACTATATTTGGGCTATGAGCAGTTTGTTGACCTCATTATTATCAAATCTTGGCTCAAATATGCCCTTCTCTGAAAGCAGTATAGCAAGGTGATTAAGGTTTTGGTTTAGGGGTTCCTGGGTGGCTCAGTCAGTTAAGCATATGACTCTTGATTTCAGCTCAGTCATGATCTCATGGGTTCATGAGATGGAGCCCTGAATGGAAGCTCTGCTGACAGTGCAGAACCTGCCTGGGATTCTCTCTCTCTCTCTCTCTCTCTCTCTCTCTCTCTCTCTCTCTTCCCCTCCCCCTCCTCAAAGTAAATAAATAAAAATTAGAAAAGATAAAATAACATTGATTCCTCATTAAAAAATGAAATTTGGGGTAGAATCTACATTTTAAGCATCTCTTCTGGCTCTGACAATTGTTAACAGTATAACATTTTCTTTATATTTCCAAATATAAATTTGGAAATTTCCAAAGTGGAGATTATAATAATTCCTTCTACATAAGCTTCTGTGTTAAATGTCAAATGAGATGGTACATATAAAACAAATGTAACAGTGCATGACACAAATCAGTGCTCAATATAAAGCACCTGCCCATCACTCTCAGTTTCCCCATATTGCTTAGCACTTATTCACTAACATATATTTGGCTACTGGGTAGTTATTATTCATATATTTCCTTTTTACCTTTTCACACTAGAAAAAAGCTCTGTGATTGTAGGGATTGTCTTCTTTATTCACTGCTGAATCATCTGATCCTCCCAAAGTACCTCAATAAAGTTTTTTTAAAGATGTATCTTTTTTCCCCCAAGTTTTATGTATTTGAGAAACAGAGAGAAAGGGAGGGAGAGGGGGAGAGAGAGAGAGAGAGAGAGAGAGCGAGCCTGATGGGGGAAAGGCAGAGAGAGAATCCCAAGCAGGCTCCACACTGGTAGCACAGAGTCCCACACGGGGTTTGAACTCACAAACTGTGAGATCATGACCTGAACCAAAACCAAGACACTTAACTGACTGAGCCACCCAGATGCCCCCCTCAATAAAATTTTTGAGTAAATAAATGAATTAAGAGAGTTCTGTACTTCAACAACTCTGAAGTTAGATCCGAATGGCATGAGTTCTCATTCCAAATATATTAGTAGTTTTGGTTTTAGCTAAGTCACTTATATGAGCCATGCAGTCTTTATTTCACAATGGAGAAGACCAAATGCTGAACAACTTAAAGCACACATCAGTCCTATGCCTCAAAACTACCTGCATTTTCTTTCATCCTAAGCCTAAACTTAAAAGAATACATACATACTTAACATTGGAATTCAGTGGGTAGTCGTATTGTCACCCTTGTGTCCTGACAATGCAGCATCAACATTCCTGAACTGGCACAATTGTGATGATTTCCTAGAGACATAGGAGGCTCCCTAATCCTCCCTGGATCAGGCTGATCTGGGCATAACCTAAGAAATATGTTAAATTTAATTTAACACAGTTCCACTTTGTTGTTTTTGTCCTTTGTGAGCCCTTTTACAAGAAACTAAACTTTAAAAGCTTTGACAATATTTTATTAAATATTGTTGCATTTTTGTTATAGGCTCTTTATTATTTCCTTATTATAAATTCAAGGGAAAAAGTAGAATGACTTTGATTTATAATACTCCCAGGCGCTCATATTCTGGAGAGCCCTCTCTTCTATATGCATGTCAACACCCTACACAGCATCCCCTCTACCTCCTTCCCTGCATTGACTGCAGAAGCCCATAGCAAACCATCCTCTAAAGGTAAACTGGCTCTACCCTGTCCACAGTATGTAAAATGCAATCCTTCTCCCAGGTCTTCCAATATTTTCTTTTGTTCCACTTCTTTCTTTATATTTATTTCATGAAGGGCACATCACCTTTTAACATGCTATAATGATGTTCTCCTTTCCTATGTCTACTGTTCATTGTCTACCTCCCCAGAATATAAGTTCTACAGGGCAGGGATCTGCCTTGTTATTTGAGTAACTGATATGTCCTGAGAACCTAGAACAGTGTCTGACACATAGGAGGCTCAAAATAAGCATTTGTTATATATATTGTTGTTAATGCATCACCACTCCATCCATTGTTCATTTCATTCCTTTTTTGTACTAATGAAATGTATGTGTGCTTATTTTATTTCCAAATAAATGAGAAATGTTGAGTTTCTTCTCAACATCCCTCTCCCCCTCCTAATGACAAGAGCAACATTACACAATAATTAGAAATTCAATAAATATTTTTGAATGATTCATTGAATGCATAAATGAATGGTGGTTTAGGGCTTTTGTCATCTTTCACAACAGTCACAGAGCTAAACCCATGTTGTTTTTTGTTATTGTACTTAATGAGCGATAGATGCAAGTTTTTATTAATATGTTATAATATTTTCTTTGAAGAAATAATATTATCTACACAGGAACAAGTATTTAACTCCAATGACCCTAAGTAAACTATTACACCAAAGGAGTGTTTTCAGAAGCTCTGAGGCATCAGCACTGCTGGACCAAACTAAAGGTTTCAGGGAAAGAAATTATTACTCTAGAACACTGTGTTTTCCAACCATTTCTGGAAATTATTCCCCAACAACATAGAATTATATTTATTGTATCAATTTTTCTAAAAGGTTGGCTTTTATTTTCCTTCTCAATTCTCTTGAAGAGAAAGGAAAAAGGTAAATTATATCATTTTTATTGTGAAATTGAAGAAAGAAAGTTTGAATAACATTTATAAATGAAGCAATTAAAGGATTTTTCGGGAAAAAATTTCAACTCAAAATACATCTAATACCATCTTTTTTAATAAAAGAAAGTTTTCCTCTTTTATAATATTAAAAAAAACCAAAGTAACCCAATGTTAAAAATTTTATATATGCAAAGAACTTTTTAGGCTATTACTGGAACATTGTATAATGTTGGGAATATCACATGAATTGCAAAGTTACAATCTCAAAAAATACAGTTTGTAATCAAGAAGAAAAAATGTGCACTTTTGTTTTTAGTGACTTCAATGTGTTCAAGACAGCTGGGTTTTTAGAGAACTATTCATCTAGTTTTTTTTTTAAATCAGGATAGTTTTTTGTTAATTGAAGTATAATTAATCTGTAACTTTATATGAGTTTCAGGTATAAAGCATAATGATTTGATATTTCTATACAGCCCCTCACCTAAAACCAGTGGGTGTGCACAGTCCACACAGGGCACGCCACTTGAGCCCTTCGCTCTGGTGGCCAGGGTCACCTTGAATTCCTGAGCCCCATGGATCTGAAACAGAGAGACAGCTCTTAACTGCTACCGTCCCCAAGGCATTACACAGAGAGCAACTGCAACGCTCTCAGTCTTCCTGTGAAAAAGGCCTACTTTTACTTCCCCAGGGAGATTCAGCACGAGAAGCAGACTTCAGGTTTACCACACACCTAAAGGCTACAGGCATGCTTTCAGAGAGCATAGACTAGGTAGGGGATGCCATCTTTGTACAGTCCCTTGGCCTTGTTATAGCTCACCAGTACTCCCAGCAAGGAGTTCATAAACTCATCTGCATCTGATAGTGTTTAAATTATAAAAATGAGAAAATTCCAGGGTTTTTGAATTTAGCTTCCTATCTTGATTTGAAATTATATCTAAATGAATAAAAGTAGATAGTCGTTTATCCTATTCATACAGATTTATAAGAGAAATATTTTGTATTTTTTAATCTTTAAGTTGTAAAGTATGTAGAATATTCCTATTATGTTCACATAAATTCTCTTGGTGCAATAATATATTATTGAGGGGTGTCTGGGTGGCTCATTCAGTTAAGTGTCCCGACTTCAGCTCAGGTCATGATCTCACGGTTCGTGGGTTCAAGCCCCGCATCGGGCTCTGTGCTGACAGCTCAGAGCCTGGAGCCTGCTTTGGATTCTGTGTCTCCCTCTCTTTCTGCTCCTCCCCCACTCATGGTCTGTCTCTCAAAAATAAATAAACATTAAAAAAATATATATATATATACATATATTATTGAACTCTGAGGAGGAGAGAGATCAGTGGTCTAAAGATAAAACAATGGTGTGACTTTGGGCTTATTATAGTTTCAAAATAATATGTAGCCAAGTCTAAGGGTATCAACAAATTGCAAATATATTGTCTGAAATGGCAGAGTAATTCCAACAATGAATAGTATTGAGTTAATAGATCAATATTAATCTATTTGCAGAATGTTAAAATTTCCCCACACAACTGCTGAGAGCAGTTTTGATCATCTATTTTTAAATAAACTTTAAAAAATTTCAAAAATATGTTCTGCACTTTTAAACTTTTAATACTACATCTCTAAATTGGGATATATTGTTTTTCCTAAAAAAACTCTTTTTTTCATAAGTATAATAAAATGTATTCAAATGCATAATTATATTCTAAATATTTTATTTAAGTAGAAATCTAAAATACAACACCTAACTTTGTCACTTCCAACATTATGTCCTATGATTCTATGTACTCACAGTATAAACCCGAACTGTTTCTCCAAGGCTCCCTAGTCCTTGAAAAGTCCCCTACTAGTATTTAAAACAAAATTTTTTTTAAATGTTTATTTTTGAGACCGAGAGAGACAGAGCATGAGTAGGGAAGGGGCAGAGATAGAGGGAGACACAGAATCCAAAGCAGGATCCAGGCTCTGAGCTGTCATCACAGAGCCCAATGTGAAGCTCGAACCCAGGAATCATAAGATCATGACCTGAGCTGATGTCAGACACTTAACGGACTGAGCCACCCAGGTGCCCCAATAGTATCTTTGTATATTTACTTTTTACTCAAGTTTAATATGAATTCCAGACAATTTTAATTATGTAAATTTACGATGCTGTCTAGTACTCCATGCAGATATGTACTGGCATATCTCATTGTATTGTGCTTCTTGCACTTCACAGGTACTGCATTTTTTTAAAAAAATTGATTATTGTGACAACTCTGCATTGAGCAAGTATATCGGTACCATTTTTCCAAATAGCATTTGCTCACTTCATGTCTCCTACACATTTTAGTAATTCTCATGATATTTAAAACTTGTTCATAGTTATTCTATTTGTTATGGTGACCTGTAATCAATGATTTGACTCACTGAAAGCTCAGATAATGGTTATCATTTTTTAACAATGAAGGATTACAATTTTTAAAAAAATGTTTATTTATTTATTTTGAGAGAGAGAAAGAGTATGAGTGGGGGAGAGGTGGAGAGAGATGGGGAGAGTGAGAATCCCTACGTGAGGGCTTGATCTCACAACCAGCCTTGAGATCACGACCTGAGCCGAAATCAAGAGTTAGATGCTTACCGAACTGAACCATCCAGGTGCCCGAATAATGAAGTATTTTTTAAATTAAAGTATGTGGTTTGTTTTTCTAGACAATATTCTATTGCACAGACTACAGTATGGTGTAAACATAACTTTATGTATTGGGAAAACCAAGAAATTCATTTGACTCGTTTCATTGTGATATTCACTGTACTCTATTGTCTGGAACTGAACCTACAATATCTCTAAGGTATGCCTGTACTTCTCATGCAGAATCTAAGCAGATCTTAAATGTTATAAATTTTTTTCACTTTTCTTTTTTCCCCTTCCTTCTCCTTTCTCTTCATCACTTGATTCCTCTGCCCCATTCCTTCTCTCTTTCTTTCTTCTTTTCTTTTTTTATTAGTTTTATTGCAACTGCACTTGATCAACTTACTGTTGTCAGATACAACATTTAATAAGTTCAATGTTTAAACTCTGGAAGGAGCATTTAGTTTTTGTTATTTATTATAGGCTTCAATATCTATAAATAAATTCTAAGTTTGTCACTGTGATAGATTTGGAAACAAATACAATCTTTACCACATTTTTGCCTTGTATAAAATTTGAAATAAACGATATCCTTAAAGAATACATGTAGAAATCCTAGGATAACTTTCTTATAAAGATAGCAAATAACTACTAAACATGCACACGATTTTATATAAAGACATTACCTATCACCTGTCAATGTTAATATTTATAAATTAACAGGTTCATGTATTGATTGATGCATTCAATATCAAGTAAAAATTCTTTCCTGAGGAAACTTAGGAAAACATATATGTTTTCAATAGAGTAGATAATATAGAAAAGGACAAACTAACATCTGGAGGGCATCAGAGGCCAAGGTCCCTCCCCTGCAACACACACATACATACACTCTCAGTAATTGGGGTATATAGGATAATCCCACGGTAATTAATAAATGACAAGTATCTCCCCTGGTTTGTCACTGTATATGGGATGATCTCTTCATTTATTCTGGGTGGTAACACTGAGCTTCTTGGTATGTTTGAATAGTGAGTATGTCAGGATTTGAGTTTCTAATTCTACCCAGGCAATCGGCATTTCAAGAGTGCTTCTTTTTTTATTATTTTTTATAGTTTATTAATTTTTGAGACAGAAAGACACAGAGCACGAGTGGGGGAGGGGCAGAGAGAGAGGGAGACACAGAATCTGAAACAGGCTCCAAGCTCTGAGCTGTCAGCACAGAACCTGACGAGGGGCTCGAACCCACCAACTGTGAGATCATGACCTGAGCCAAAGTCAGACGCTTAACCGACTGAGCCACCCAGGTACCCTGTCAAGAGTGCTTCTTAAACATGGCTGATCAAGGGGTCTTGAGTATCCACTTTCTCACAATAGCCAATTTCTTCGAAGCAGTTCTTCTGTCGGAACACTTGGTTCCCAATGCAGCCTCATTTCAAACTCCATGGTTGGGTTCTATACCTTTGCTCTGTTTGTATATCATCCCTCCCCTGGCTCTCCCCAACACTCAAGAGATAACCCACAAGTATAGAGCAGGAGTGGTCATAGGGAGGAATCCACCGGAAGCAGCACAACTCTTCTTTGCTTCATAACTTACCTTTATTCTCTCACCTCCACAGACTGCTATTCACAAAGCAGTCCTAATATTCCTCTCTTCCACCTTCTTACTTTTGCCAGTAAGGCCTGATATGGGGTCCTTTATCCAGCAGCTTAAAAACAACTTGGATTCTGGAGTCAGATCTAGAATGATGACACCCATTTTTACTTCTTTGTAGCAAGCAAGTCACTTCAACAGTTCTCTCACCTTTACAGTAGTGATGAAATACCTATCTCAAGATTTATAATGAGTTACATGAAGTCTGACTAGTAAACCCCATAGCACAGAGCCTGAAATAGGCAAAGCACATAATAAAAGGGAGCTGGTGTCATTTTTGATATGAAAATTTTATATTATTATTGTTAGATGCTTAAATATTAATACATTGGATTGATCAGGTGCAAATCAAGCCTAGCAGAACTTTTCTAAAAATCAGTGAAAATTAGGTATAGCTAAATTTGTGAGCATGATGTAAAAAATATATACAGTGGAACCTCAAAGATCTATATCTAAGCATTTTATAAGTGGACTGGTAAGAGTTAGCTTCTTTGAGCTCTTCCTCTATTTCAAGTTTATGTTATCTCTTGCAACAATATAAACTACCATGAGATTTTCACAAGATAGTGGTATGATTTCCCTAAATATTCCACGATTGGTCACCAAACTCTATCAACCCTTTGAGCCCTACATCTCTTTCTTTTACTATACTAACTAGGTCCCAATATTTTCCCTTCCACAAATCCTCCTCAAATTCACCTGAGCATACATTCAGTTCATCTTTATTCATAGGTATAATCCATTGTAAATTTGTGAAAAAGAATATTTTTCTTCATGCCATGTTACTCTTTCATCCTCTATTCCAAAACCAGAATTAGAGGAAAGAATAAACACATTGGGAACTTTATAAACCATAAGTAAAATAACCAAGCAATATTTAGACTCATGTGGTTAAGTTTCTAATATTTGCACTACATGATCCCTGTTTAATCAAGGACACTTTAAGTGAAGATGTGGTTTATAAAGACTTTGAGAACCAAACAGAATAAATAGTTCAATATTCAATATTAACTGAATACTACAATGAATTTGAGTAACATTTAAGACTTTATCTCACATAATAAGAAATATACAAAACATTTTGGAAAATTATGTTTTATTTCCCACAGTTTTGCAGGAATAATGGTTAGTTTCAATAATGGTTAAGATAATATAAATTATAACTCACAGAAATTAAAATGTGTACTGCTTAATACCATACACTATTATGTGAAAATTATAGTCATGATGACATTTACCAAATTGAAAATCCAAAATTATTTGTATTTTTAATTGAATTTATTGGATTACTACTTAGATCTTATTTTGAATACCTGATAAATATTTATGAGTCAAATGTATTCCTTTTGTTCTATAATTTAATTTTTAATAAACAATTGGTGCTTATTTGGAGTAAAACTTAAGTAAATTTAGTATTTAATAAACCGTACAATTGTTTATGTTTTTACAACCATCAGTGAAAAAAATCGACCCAAATTATGTGTATGCTGTACACGCATGAAAGTGAATGACAGTTTAACAAATACATTAAAACAAATGCAAAATGTGTCTTTCCACATTTTGATTTAGCTAATTAGAAACACTGTGTATCAGAAGAGTTATTCAGCAATCAAGGAAAAGCTTCATTTTAGAAGCCAAACTATCTTGATATTTAGAAAAGCAGCAGAGCAGTAATTTCACTGCTGTCTTTATGAGTGTCTTGTTTAAATTGGGTATTGATGGGTTCGGTCCCCATTGCTAAATGGAAAAAGAAATCTTTGCTCAGAGCAATTAAAAGGACTGAAGGGATGATAAATAATGAGGTGTCTATGAAAAAGGAAAGTGGTGTCTAACAGGCCTGCCAACCAACTCTGTTCCACAATAGCAGCCATAGCTGGAAGATGTGATTACATCGTTATGCACCAATGCTAGTCCCTGAGGACTGACTTGCATACCTGCCTTGGATTACCATTTAGGCATTTAACCACTGTTGATGTTTTATGCTACACCATTGTCTGGAAACCTGTGCACATCACCACATGAGTTCAACACATTCCTAAACCATTTGTTTTTATGTTATTATCTTTCTATCTCCTCTGTTTACATTTGAACTGGTGAAATAAGTTTAACAGTATTTAGACAATTCTGGTTTTATGTAGTGTTTCTAGTTTCCCTGCCAATGCAATAGTAGGTCTAGTTACCAACTTAAGAAAATAGATGTTATCTGGTTTCCCTATAGGGATAGGAGCATGAATAATGTGATGATCAGGAGCAGGAGGTACTCCTGCCCAAAGATTATGCCCTTGATACTGCAATCCACCTCGCAAAGCAATCCATGATACATATCCCTCTCCACAATGTTTGTCCATGAGGATCAGTTCTATATCACCCTTCTATATCTCCTCTAGGAGAACATTATTCTGCTACCCAATCTGTCTTTTCAACTCCCTGAGAACAAATTACAGACCTGCAAATTGAGTCAACCCATATACAGTAGTAGCTCAATTCCAGGCTCTGTTAGTCACAGAAAAACCATTTCCCAGTTTTGCTATGATATTGGTGTGGTTTTCCTAAAGCACAGCAACAGGGGTATACATTTTTTGTATGTCCTTGAAGAACTTCATCCAGGTGCCCTGCCCAAGCCCATCGCTCTTAAGTTCATCTAAAATAGTTTGGTTATCTGGATGTTATCCAGTCTCTTGACAATTGCAGTGTAGCAAAGTTGAGTTTTTAAGACCAAACCTTTCCCTGGGAAGAATGGAGTAGATTTCAGTTTGTTTGTTTGTTTGAGGACATTGCTCTCATTACTCTTTCAGCATTAAATATGAA
This sequence comes from Cryptoprocta ferox, assembly GCA_028646485.1. Taxonomy (NCBI): domain Eukaryota; kingdom Metazoa; phylum Chordata; class Mammalia; order Carnivora; family Eupleridae; genus Cryptoprocta; species Cryptoprocta ferox. The sequence continues at coordinate 63,128,373 of CM053567.1, forward strand.
GTCTAAGTGACTTGCTTGGCATTTGTTGAGTAAATAAACATAACAGCAGTCTTGTAACGTGAACTATCTTATCTATAAACCTATTGGAGGTCTGAGCACTAGCTAACATAATCTGGTTGTAACTCAGCATCATTCCTGGTGTGGAAAGGAGAAAACCATTCTCTACAAGATTCCCCAATGACATTTGATTGGTCCAGACAAATGCCAATACAGGAAAATTTTTAATAGTCAGTAGGTAAACCCAGTTAGGAAAAGGTGAAGTATCTTAGGGGATAAATTGTAGTTTGAGAAGCCTGGCTGCTAGGATCATTACA
>CM053567.1:63128786-63149754 GCA_028646485.1 Cryptoprocta ferox
AGAAAATAGTGTATAATGGCAATAAAATGCTCTGAAATATAGATACAGTATAATTGGAAAATGAGATGTAGAAATATTATTATTTTGGTAATCATATTAATGATGGTAATATCTGTATTATTAACTGAGACTATTATAGATGTAAAATGGCACAAAACATATGAGTAATTATATCATATTCTAATTGAATCATCCTCTGTGATCTTGAGAAGTAGGATTCTCAGTGTGGAAAAACGGACATGCAGATCTCAGAGGAGGTTAAGTAAAAATGTGGTATCACTGAATCTGAATTACAAGTATCAGTATGAACTCATAACTCATTTTATCTTTTAAAAAGTTTATTCATCATCTGTTTAGGCCTGTATACAATTTCCTTGCTCCATCTACTAGAAATTCAGAAATAATGAATAAGTATCTTTCACTTATTCCCAGATTATTGTCTTACAATGCCATTTTCCTCTAATAGAATCCAGGGATTCTTGGAAAAATGGAAAATTCCAGGTCTGGGAAAAAATATTCAATATGAGCCTAGAACATCTTGTCATAACAGATAACAAGGAAGTTATCAAACTCAAGGATGCATCAAAAGGACTCAAGAATCAAGCTGAAGAGTGCCCCAATGGCCAAAAATGAAACAATTTGATTATCAATGAGGATAATAACTGCAATGCATTGAAACACATCAAACTGCTTATCTCTAAGGGTTAGTAACGATTTAAAAAAAAAACAGGGGGCCCCTGGGTGGCTCAGTTGGTTAAGCATCTGACTTTGGCTCAGGTCATGATCTCGCGGTTTGTGAGTTTGAGCCCCACGTTGGGCTCTGTGCTGAAGCTCAGAGCCTGAGCCTCCTTCAGATTCTGTGTCTCCCCCTCTCTCTGCCCCTCCCATTTCATGCTCTGTTTCTCTCTGTCTCTCAATAATAAATAAAAACATTATTTAAAAAGAAAACAAACACTAAATGATCACCTTTAGAGGAGAATATGGAGCCAATTCAATATTTTGAAAACTGGTGAATACAGGGAAAAAGAAGCTGTTATCTTGAATTTCCTACACAAAATGAACCTCTGTGTAAGCAGATAGTAGAGGATGAAGTTTATTATTTCAGAAGTCCAACTAATGAATAAGGAATAATAGAATCAGAATATTACCATTTGAAGACTGCTGATGAATTAATGAATACAATGTTTAGGTATTAATGGTTTTCAACATCATAAGAGTTTGACAAATAAACACCATTTCACCTTGATATAACCAACTATAAAGTGGTCTTTCCAGAAAAAAACCAAATTTGACCAATTCTTCAGAACAAGTACCAATTTATACGAAATATTAAAGAAGGTGGAACATCACTGAAATGCAATCAACGAAATCTAAACATAGAAAATTCTTTAGATCAATTTGACCCAGTTTGTTTGATAAATAAACTATACTGGAAATATGAATAAAATTTATGTTAAATATTGCTAACAATAAAAATATCTTTCACTGTACACAGACTACTTGATAACCCTTGCATGTGTAATTATCTATAAAGCACCTTGCTTAGAGACCCTTAGAGCAAAATCAAGGGGTAACATGCACAAGTCTGATAATATATCAAAACTACCATTAATTTTAAAAGCTGTGGTGTGCCTGGGTAGTTCAGTCGGTTGAGCGTCCAACTCTTGATTTCAGCTCAGGTCATGAACCCAGTGTTGTGGAATCAAGCCCCATGTTGGTCTCCAGGCTGAGTGCAGAGCCTATTTAGGATTTTTTTTTTCTCTCTCTCCCTCTACCCCACTTATGAGCTCTCTCTCTAAAAAAATAAATAATAATAATTAAAGTATAAAAATAAATAAAAGATAAAAGCTGTTAGACTAATATTTATGAAAAGATTGGTTTATGCCAGGCATTGTTCTAAGTGTTTTACATGTATAAAATCAGTGAAACTTATCAGCTTAGGAACTATGCAATATCATTATCTAATTTGCTGAAGAGAAAACTGAGGCACAAAGAAATTAGGTAACTTAACTTGCTTCTGTCCCCCAGCTAGTGTTTGGTAGAGACAGGATTTGAACCCAGGCAGTCTAACACTCTAACCTTAACAATACGGTATGCCCTCTGAAATAGATCCGTGGTCTGCTGGATACAACAAGGAAGAGATGACCAAGCAGGGGACACTTTCAAGATGGTGGCATTTCAGGAGAATTCAAAAGATATTCAGGAAGATGTTCTATCTTCTTCACTTGCAGTCCATTGTTGTAAAATATCTAAGTAAGCATACATTCTCTTATATATCCCTCCCCCAAATTTGTCTTATCTTTGTTTCTTTTTTTAATCAATTAATTTATTTTTGAGAGAGAGAGAGAGAGAGAGAAGGAGCAGGTGAAGGGCAAAGAGATAGAGGGGGAGACGCAGAATCTGAAGCAGGCTCCAGGCTCTGAGCTGTGACACAGGGCTCGAACCTACAAACTGTGAGATAATGACCTGAGCCGAAGTCAGACGCTCAACCGACTGAGTCACCCAGGTACCCCAATCTTATCATTATTTCTAGCTCCCAACCTATTAAGTCTGTGTATGCTTACTTCTACTATGATCTCTTTCCTGGATTCAAAAGTCATAATTTGACATGAAGATTACTTTAGAAATTTGAGTATCAAATGTAGCCTCATCACCTGCAAAAATTTGCTTCAAGTTAAGTTTGCACATGTCCCTTTACATGAGAGTAGGAAAGTTCTCTTTCCATAAAAATATTTTAGGTGGATCAGATACGTGTAAATCTGAAACAACCTGACATCTTCATATCACATAGGATCAATACAATGATTCTTAGCCTAGGGAGGAAGAAAATAAAGATTTTCCTGCTTATAATTGTGCATTAGAGACTTCTTTCTAACTCTGATGCTAAATTAATCAAACTTCAGGCTTGTTTTAGCTTTGTAAATCTACCTTATTTCTAATAGCAATCTGATTAGCATCAAGAGTATCTAAACGCTGAATTTTAAAAAACTCTTCTACTAGTCTCTACTCCAACATTCCTTTCCATATGAAATTTGCTTGAGGGCTCAAAGTGCTGTTTCTATTAGACTTTTAAAATGTACTTTGCCCAGTATAACCTCATACATATTCTATAATATAGCTATAGAATCAAAAATACAGAGTATGTATCCTCTAAATAACTGTAATTCAGGCATTGGTGGCAATGCTTAGATTTTCTTATATGTAAAATGGCAGTGCTTACATTTATGCCAGTTGTTATTCATGGGGGGAAAATGTGCCAAAAATTAGAGATTGCAGGTTAGTGATAGAAAACTGATTTAAAAAATCATATTAGTGTGCTTCAGAGGTCAAAATTATTTTGATTTTCCTCATCCATAAAAGGAGAATAAAAATAAATGTTTTAGTGATTGGTATATTACACAATTACAGATATATTTATGTAGTGCTATATAAAGACTTGTTTTTCAACTAATAAAGAATACATATTACATTTACATAAGATAATTAATTAAATTTTAGCCATCTTCTGGTTATTATATTCTTCCTAAAAATACAGAATGAAGAATTTTATTTCCCTGTACACATTATTGTTGACTTTTTAGAATGGATTTTCTGAGAGAATTATCTTCCCAAACAAACATAACAAATTACTGCACTATTCAACAGCACCAGGGTGAACACCCCCACACTCAAAATTTGGTTCCTATGTTGAAACAGATAACACTGCATACTCACCTAGAGTATATGAAAAGGGTTATTACTTTCTCACATAATTAAATTTTCTGGATAGAGTTCTAGTGGGTGGCAAGCCGGTCCAAAAATGGAAAGGAGAGAAAATGAAAAGGAGACAAGCGGGTTTTTTATGGTGGTCAGGGTGGGAAGGGGTGAGAACTCCCAAACTCAATAGGGGTTTGAATCTTTCACTGGAGCTAAAGGGAAGGTTACCCTGACATTATCATCAGCTTGCTCAGATATAGGGCCACAGGGGAAGAAGAAAAGACAAAGCTTAAAAGCTATCGACATTCAAACATCAAAAAAATAAAATGGACTCACACTCTTTATTACACAATTATAAATTACTTTTGAAGCGAGGCAAGAGGACCTCTAGTATATGATAACTGAAACAAGAAGTATAAAGTATTTTAAGCACAGAAATTACAAAAGGTGATTTACATCTTAAAAACATGTCTTTTGTTTTACTGCTTGGTATAATACAGGCTCTACGGAGGCCATGGTAAAGTCAGGGCAACTGGTTAGGACTGCAGTGGTGCAGCTAAGAGGAGACGGTGGCCAGGACCCAATTGGTAACACCAGAGATTGGAAGGAAACCGGCAAACCATGTTAGAACCCAGAGGACTTGTGGATGGATTGAATTAGGAGGTGAGGGAAAGGGAGGGACATGCATGAAAAGCCTTCCATTTTTGACTGTAGCAATCGGGTTTATGGTTTTACAATTTATAGAGATGAAGATTTCAGATGAGAAACTGTCCTGCAAAAAAAGTCAAGGACTTTGCTCAAATAAATACTTGGCTGAGATGAAAAGGCAAATTAAATATTTGTACAGAGACAGGTTCTTTAAATGCCACTACTGATATTTATGCATATATTAAGGAACTAAATTTGTAAATTTGTAAATTGCATAAAGGAGCTTTTCGTATATTAAACTTTTGATTTCTTCCAAGGTGTAATACAAGTCACTATTTCATAGAGGTTTCATATTCTCATCTCTAAAAATGAAAGAACCATGATTGCTTCTAAAGCCTCTACTCAAATTTGTATGTTGCTCTGAGTCTAGGTGTGCAAAGAGTGGCTGAGGTATGATATAAAAAAATGCATGTGTTGCTGAGTTTGAAGAGGAGTTTCATTCAAGAATGATGAATAAGTCCAAAATTCCTTCTTGAGTCTTGATTATTTAGGTCTTTGATGTTTCTGCATTGTCAGCTAAGAAGAAAATTCTGGTTTTTACAAGCAGTTCTCTAATGATAACAAATGGTTGAATTCAACTTGGCAAAGCCTCTTTTTTTCAAAGTATTCTTTCTGGAGATTGATGACACAATAGATTCCATGTGCCTGCCCATTTTACAAAAGATATAACATGTAAAGTGATGAGTTAAAATGAACAGGAATGTCATACCTTAAACAAATTTCTTTTCGTTTAGGGTACTCACTTTCCAAAGGTCACAATGACTTACATTACATTTTAGCTGATCGGACTGCCTCTGTTTATAAGGAAATCAGAAAGAATATTATCAGAGAGACTTCAGGAGCCAAATAGCTTGATCTTAAATCATGGGGATGACCTCTGAACCAGTTTGTCTCCTATTTGTCCCTGAAAGTTGCATGAATAATAAATAAAACTACATCACCAGAGGTCTACACAGGTGCTGTGTAAGCCAAAGAATGTAACTACACAGCAAAGCTTCAATCTGAAAGCTAATAAATCAAGAACTAGTCTATGTAGTAAAACTGCAGCAGTAGCATGGCTGGTTGAGAGCCATGACAGCCACATTGTATTCATTCAGAAAAAAAAAAAAAAATGTGCTCCATTGTTTTATTCCTTTTAAATCTAATAGAAGCAGAAACAGAAGTGTTTACCATTCTTTTAGCAAAATAGACTTTTCAAAAGATGAATGTATCTACCTGTATTATACATAAAACATATGTCAGCAAGCACTAGATTTCTCTTATGGTTAGAAATTAAAGTGATTTAAAATTTATTCCCTAAATTCAGCAGTTAAGGTAGGTGAATCACTTCTCTGCCAAAATATAAAGAAATAAAAGTTGTCTTACTGATGCATTCATTTAGTAAGCCCATGATACCTCATTAAGTAAAAGAGCCATGTAAACCTGCAACAATTTGCAGACTATTATGTCAGATTCATCAGGGATTAAGTAAAAGAATTGCAAACCAATTCATGAGGATTGCTAGAAGGTAATCAGGTAAAGATGCGTGGTATAATGATAATTCATTTATGTATAATTGATATGTGTTTGGGTGCTTCTTCCTATAACATAGTTTATTGAAAATCTTAAAGTTGTAACGGATCCAGATTTTGAACTACGGGTGGAAATTTCTGTAACAAGTAAAAAAATGTGAATCAAATAATGTAGCCATACAAATATAAGTAAGCAAATGTTATCTAAAAATTTTGTGTTTAGAGGCACCTGGGTGGCTTAGTTCGTTAAGAGTCCAACTTCAGCTCAGGTCATGGTCTCACAGTTTGTGGATTCAAGCCCTGTATTGGGCTCTGTGCTGACAGCTCCGGAGCCTGGAGCCTACTTCAGATTCTGTCTCCATCTCTCTCTGCTCCTCCCCTACTCTCACTCTGTTTTCTTTTTCAAAAATGAGTAAACATTAAAAAAATAAAATAAAATAAATAAAATGAAAATTTTGTGTTTAAAGAAATATTAAAACACAAACAATATCAATATCTATAATAAATGATCTGACATCTTTTAACATCCATTATCATTTTTTATTGTATTTTAAAGTTACTATTATTTTCTAAAGAGAGTAAAGTACTAAGTTGCAGTCTGTGTAGCCAGAATTCCAGTTATGGCTGTGTGACTTTTAGTAAGTTACTAAACCTCTCTGTGACCCAGTTACCTCATCTATAAAATGCAATCTAATAATGGTACCTACCTTCTGGGAAGGTTGAAAAAATTTCATAAATAAGTACAGGTTAAATCTTTATTATAGTGGGTGGAACATTGTAAACAATGATAAAATTTAGCTATTTCTTTATATCCAGTCAGGGGTTTTCACCCTGTGTATGCCATGGACCCCTTTGGAACCCTAGTGAAAGATTTTTCATATTTATTTAAAAAAAAATACTTCGGGGACACCTGGGTGGCTCAGTCAGTCAAGCTGTTGACTTTGCCTCAGGTCATGATCTTGTGGTCTGTGGGTTCAAGTTCCGTGTCAGGCTCTGTGCTGATAGCCTGGAGCCTGGAGTCTGCTTTGGATTCTGTGTCACCCTCTCTCTCTGCCCCTCCCCCACTCACTCTCTGTCTCTCTCACTCTCTCTCCCTCAGAAAATTAAATATTAAAAAAAAATTTTAAATAAATAAAAATTAAAAAATTAAAAAATACTTCAAATAAAATAAATACAATTAAAAGAAAACCAATTATATTGAAATACACTTCTATCCACACACACAGGGATCTGTGAACACAGGGTAAGACCCCTGAGCTTTATAATGTCAGGTAGATAGGGTTGTTACTCCTCCTTTTAGTTTACAGAAGTTATTCCTATAATAAACTCTCTATCCATTCTGAAATGTAGTTTTTGTCACACATATATGTATGAGTATTTCCAAACATTTTCCAAATTCTCCATATATGTAATATAAATCCACTTTACATTAACTTTTCCCAAACAGACCATTTCTAAATCAAATATAGAGTCTCTGAGAGATTTACATTTCATCAATATTTTAAAATAATCAAATAAGGTGTTAGTGATAATGTACAAAACCTCTAGAACAAAAAATGTAAATAAGTAGTAACACTAAATATGTACCAAAAAAGAAATCTTTATTCACATATTTCAAACAAATGGGATGAGCATTGCTTATACTAGTACTATGTGAACTGGAAAAAGTGTCCTAAATTTCTATAACTTGATATAGCAAAGGACACTTACAAAGAAGCCAATAATAGGTCAGATACAGACTGGAAGGAAATACATGAAAAGATTAGGTTTATAAAGTTTTTAAAAAGAACACTAAATAAATCTTACTGACATTATACTGATAAGCATTGAAAAATCCCAGTAAATAATATTTTCTGTGTATTCCACTATACAACAGGTACAAATCTAGTCAAATGTTAAGTCTACTTGCACTTGTCTGTAGTTCTCTTAAAAAGTTTTAACACTGGATTGGGGCGCCTGGCTGGCTCAGTCAGTTAAGTGTCTGACTTTGGCTCAGATCATGATCTTGCAGTTTGTGAGTTCAAGCCCCAAATCGGGCTCTGTACTGACAGCTCAGAGCCTGGAGCCTGCTTTGGATTCTGTGTGTGTGTCTCTCTCTGCCCTTCCTCTGCTCACACTCTGTCTCTCCCTCTCTCTAAAAAATAAATAAAACATTTAAAATATTAAAAAAATTTTAACAGTGGAATTTCTTTACCCTTATCAATTATAAAACCTATAAAAAATGTAGCACATTTTCATTTTACAAATAAATTAAGAAAAAAGTGAGAAGTATGATTTGAATGAAGACTTTGAGACCTTTAATACGTTAGTCAACATGTGTTTTTATTAGTTGCCAAGTGATTACAGACAGAGATTAACATGTCTACATAGAGCAGTTTGAAGTTTTAACATTATTTTCCTCATACCCAAAAAGTAATAAAATTATATTCAAAACAATGAAAAATCCTATGATGGTAGCATTTGATCAACACTGAACACATTGTGCAAAGGAAGCCTGAGCAAAAAGAAGAAAAATAGGTGTGTAATTGATACTAATGCTTGCTCAAGAGAAACCAAATGTTAAACCCAAGTTCCATTTATTTGTTTTATATTTTCCTTTAAAACCAAATAATTTATTATCAAAAGAACACAAAATATACAACTTTTCTTTAGAAGATTTTTCCAGAATAGTGGGAAAATGTCAGCTTCCTCCTATCACCTTTAGTTTCAGCCCCCTTCCTCCCTATCACATTTAATTACCAATAAAAATGAAAGTTCATACTTAAGATCCAAATAAAAAGGTGAGTGGATAGATTCTAGCTGTAGCAAGGTCCTCTCCAAATTCTATTTGGACCAGTTTAACAAAAATGCCAAGGTCTGTAATCTTTCATAGCATAGTCAATTTCAAACTCTCTCAAATTACATACACCAGGATAAACTGGAGATGGTAGAATGTGTCAGAAGACAAGGGTACACTCAATCTCATCTGTCATCCCCAGTGCTGTATATCAAAATCTTAAGTGGCCATGATGTGCCAAAGCTACATATCACACACACACACACACACACACACACACACACACACACCCCTTCCTCTCATATCCTCAATCACATGCCTAACCCAGTCATTACAAATGACTATGCCTTACAAAATCAATTTAAAGCACTTCTTTCTCCAACCTGTACCTTTTCTCTCTAAAAAATTCATGCTGCTGTCTGGTACTTTACAGTAAACTGCTTCAATTACACCAAAAAATCTTTTCACTATCCTTCAACTGATCTTCATGTCCTCAATCACCTCCTTACCCCGTATATATTACATGGCCTAACACTGAAATCACTCCCTGAATAGACCCTCAATTAGCCTGACTTCTGTGTTGTACCCACTTGTTCCATTCACAGGACAAAATTCTAATACTGGTGAAATCCAATGCATTTCATATTTGTACCTTTTCCACTTGGAAGAATATGGATAGAGAAAAATCACATAACTATACCAAAAAGATTTGATTTAAAATCAAAATCCAGTAACCTCAAGTGGTTCTTAATTACTGCTGCATAATTATATTAATTTCCAAAGTCCATCACCCTCCTACTCTCTCAGACTATTTCACAACTTCTGTGTCTTCTAGTCTCTAACTTCTCCATCCTCTTTCTTACTTTCAGCAAATGTCTCTTTTTTCCTATTTTACTGAAAGAAATAGTAGTAGTTGGAAGAGAACCTTCACAGGCTCCCACCATTACATTCACTAACTCATCTGCATATGTACCCATGGATCAATTGTCTTTGCTAACTTTCCTCGAGTAATACTGAAACCCAAAGTTTCTGGCCTACACCTTCTCTCTGGCATCATCAAATATATTCAGTATCTGACTACTAATTTTCACCTCCCCAGAGATACTAGTAACCTGTTACCATTTATCAGTTGACTTATTACTGTAACTTTCTGCCTAGTCAGTGTCCCTGCTTCTGTGTTTTCTCTCCTACAACGCATCCTCAACACAACAGCTAGGACATGACATTCTTCCCTCAAATTCCTCTAATGATTTCTGGTTCGGACAGAGTAAAATCTAATACATGTTTTAATTTCCACAAATACCTAGTGATCTGGCCTCTCTTTACATCCTATTTCTCACCCACTTACTCTGCTTTCTTGATTGTTCTTAAACACAACACCTCAGGGTCTTTGCACATGTCTGCATGTCCTCTCTCTAGTTAAAAAGCTTTCTGCAATAGATTTGTCATTCACTTCCTCAGGCCTCTCTTTAATGTCACCTTATGAGTAAATCTTCTCTGATTACTATATTAGTAATCCATCAAGGCTGGCCAGGGAATTCTTATACTCCTGCCTTGTAATTTTATTTTCCTCCATAATATTGCCACCATCTTATATTTGTTTGGTCGATATTTTTTGGGTTATTTTTATGTATAATTAAAAATCTGTGGTATACCGAGGCTCTCCAAAGTGCTGCTCAATATCTAAGCCTCTAAAATGTAAGTAGAACTGCTAGAATAGACAGATGCACATATGGAGACAATAATCCAAATACAAGCAAACCTACCAGATCACTCACTCTCACCACTGCATCCTATATTCTCCCACAGTGGTGATTCTTTGCTCCAATGCTAACCCCATCCCAAATGGCTCTCGCTAGCCGCATATGTCACTTCTTTATATATAACATTAATAACATAAATGTGAGGCTTAACTGCTTCCTTTTGTTCTAGTGTCTTTCAAAAATGCATGGACCCACTTTTGTATTATTAGATAATTATCCCAAACATTAAGAACCATAAACACATTCTCTCTACAGGCATTAGAACTTATTCAGAATAGTTGTACTGCAGACACTTTAGACAGTTTCTGAAAACATGCAATGGAGATGGAGTGTAGTGATGCAAAACTCTCTTACACAGTGTTTTAAGGATATTCTGAAGCCTCTTTTAAAGCAAATACTTAATGTGGAAGATTAGAAGTAAGCAATAGTCACTAAATTCTATAGGTGCTTAAAAATAAATTAGGTGTTGTCATTCCAAGGTTCAATCTCTTGTCAAGTGAGAATCAAAAGAGGGAGGTGACTCAAACTCCAGCGAGTCTGCTAGTAGACGGCTCTCATGATTCAGAGAACACACATAAATCAACAGTGTGGCAGAGATTTCCACTCACACATTCATCATGTGACTTCCATTCTGACACACCCGACATAATTCAATCAACTGCTAAAGACAACCCTCCCCTAAACCATGCCACTGGAGGATTCATGATGACATCGCAGATAATGAAAAAAATTTTAGAAACATGACAGGAACAACCTATTCACCACTGTAATATGAGTAACAATAATAACAACTACCCATTATGCAGTGTCTACTGCTTTAGGTTAGGATCCTTACAGATACCATTTTTAATACTTTAAAACAGTTTTCTAAAAAATTATTCTTATTCTGTATTACAGAATACAAAACTGAGATCCAGAGGGGTCAAATATATGTCTTTAATCAAATAATTGATAAATAGTAGAGCTGAAATTACATCCCAGGTCAATCTTACTTCAAAACCTGATTCCTTTAACTATGTCAAACTTTTTCTCTTGGTTGTACTAGTAAAGCCTTTAATAATAGCAAATTGGGGTGCCTGAGTGGTTCAGTTGGTTAAGTGGCTGACTCCTGATTTTGGCTCAGGTCATGATCTCATGGTTCATGGCATTCAGCCCCACATTGGGGCTCTGCACTGAAAGCACAGGGTCTGCTTGGGATTCTCTCTCTCCCTTCCTCTCTTCCACCTACTCCCTCTCCCTCCGCTGTACATGCCTGTGGGCACATACTCTGCCTCTCTCTCTCTCTCAAAATAAATAAACATTAAAAAATAGTCAGCAAATAAAATTTAAATCTAAAGCAAAGAGACTCAATGACAATTATTAATCAAACTGACATCCATATAACTCAAAGAAAAATTACAGGGGAGCTTGGGTGGCTCAGTTGGTTAAGAAACTGACTCTTGATTTCAGCTCAAATCATGATCTCACAGTTCGTGAGTTTGAGCCCCATATAAGGCTCCTTGCTGACGGTGCCTATCCTGCTTGAGATCCTCTCTGCCTTTCCTCTGCTCTCTCTCTTGCTCTCAAAAATAAATAAATCTTTAAAAAAAAAGAAAAATTACAAAGAGGAATGGATATAGAATAGTCCATGCCATAGACTCTATGGGAATAATATTAATTTTATTTGTATAAACTGGGTTAGAAAACTCTAATGAATTAAATCTATATCTTTAATTATTATTAACAAATGACCAACTAAAATATTAGGAAAAGTTTACATGATTTTAATTCTATTTTTTAATATTTATTTATTTATTTATTTTATTTTATTTTTAAGAGAGAAAGAGAGCACACAGGGAGGGATAGAGAGAGGGAGACAGTGGATCTGAAGCAGGCTCCACACTCTCAGAGCAGACCTCAATGTGGGGCTCGAACTCATGAACTGTGAGATTATGACCCGAGCTGAAGTTAGACACTAAACTGACTGAGCCACCAGTCACCTCTACATGACTTTAATTCTAATTGTTAAAGTTCTGTTACCATTATAATAATATTCTCAAATTTGCTAAACTTCAAACATAACATAAAAAATAAGGTACAAAGGAAAACATATATATTTCATACATTTTTATATGCAAAATATATAGAAAATATTTCTGTACCTTACTTATATTGACCTTTTTGCATTCATATTCAGGATTAACACAGAAAACTGATTACAGCAAGACTTTTTAGATGTTGAAGGAGAATACACCCATGCCTCAAAGTACATAAAACAATTGAAACATATAATTTCAAGTTCTATAGTAAGGATGAAAACGAAGAGACTTTGGAAGCATAAGTAAGGAGTAATGGATTCTGTCCATGATGAAGGAGTAGGAGTTGGTAGCAGACAGGCCTCAGAGAGAAGATATAATTTGAGCTATGCCTTGAAAGATAAATGAATTCCACTGGGTTGAAAGGGAGGAAATAACATTTCAGACAGACAGAACAACATAAGCAGAAGCCCAGAGAAAAAGAGACAGTGACATTCTCATTCCAATGTTAGAATTCTTTGGGTCTAGATTATGGTTCTTGAAAGTAGAGTGGGGAGAAAGTTACAAGAGACAACACTAAAAGAGAGGTTGGAGCTTTGAATATTTCTATTTAAAAAATGGAGTTTATTAGATAGATAAAGTAAAGCAAGGAAGGATTTACATGTAAAAATAAATTCAAATATGTATTTTCACAAAAATAACTACCAGCATAATTGAGGATGAATTTGAAGATTAAACTATTATAACTGTCTAGTTAAGAAAGTAACGGTGAGGGCTTTAGAGATAAGGAGAGGAATCATGTGAAAGATTATTTCTGAAAAAGAATTGAGAAAGACTTAAAGACCATTTGCCTGTAGAGGATGAGAAAGCTTAAAAAAGACCCTTCTAAGATTTCTAGTTTGGACAACTGAACAGATGATGCTGTCATTAAATGAGCAGGAGATGTAATGAAGTCATAAGAGTTGTTCACTTTTGAAGAGTAGAGTTTGATTTGTCTGGAAAACATTTGCAATGGATATGCTTAATAGATATATATATATATATATATATATATATATGTCAGGAGAAATCTGGAAATTGGGAAGATACTACCCAACATAATTAGAGAGCAATATAGGGTACTGGTTAGGAATTAAGAATATAGCTGGGAAATCTGTATTTGTAACCTGACTCCAACACAATTATCTGCATGCAACTTAGTCTCCTCTTTTCCTAATTTGTGATTTGGAAACTATACTGTTGGGTCTGATGAGAATTAAGAGAAATAATTTTCTACAACCATGAAAACATTTAATAAATGTTACTTATTATTATTATTTTTGTCAGGAAATAGCTAATTATTTCAGTAATAATGCCAGGTAAGTTTGGTAAAACAAATAAGCAAACACAAAAAAACATCACCACACACACAGAGAAAAAATAAAACAGAGCAAGGCAGAAATGGAAACAATTGAGAATACCCAAACCTATGATTTTTCTAGGGAAACAGGAACAAAATAGCCTAAAAAGTGATGTGGTCAAATATAGAGGTCAAAGAGTACTTAGAACATAGAATTGTTTAAAATTGTCAAGTACTGCAGAGAAATGGAACATTCACTGCAGAGAGCTGAAAAGCAGGCATTGTAACTGTCAACTTGGAGGATTATGTGGGCTGTAAAAACAGTATTAAACCCACACCTATCTTTATAAGGCTTATAATCTGTTCAAAGGACTGTGCATTCTGAAATAGTCCAATTAATTCAATAAATATCTATTGAAAGCCCACTCTGTGCAGGAAGAAACAAAAAATTAAAAAGTATAAAAATGTAAAGCCAAAATTAATAATGCAGACAAAAAACTGTCATAGCAGAGCAGAGCAATTTCATGCACAGTGCAATAGCCAAAGAGAAAACAACATGAAAAAATGAGAACCAGGATCAGGAAGAGAGGAGTGGAGAAGACATTCCAAGAAGGAGGATCTTTTTTCAGTAACAAATGTATAAAATGAGACAATAATTGAGAATACTCCTGGATTTTCATGAAATAGTTTCACTGAAATTCTTCCTTTTTTATTTTTTAAATTTGTTTTTAATCTTTATTTATTTTTGAGAGGGAGAGAGAGAGAGAGAGAGACAGAGTGCGAGCGGGTAGGGGCAGAGAGAGAGAGAGACACAGAATCTGAAGCAGGCTCTAGGCTCTGAGCTGTCAGCACAGAGCCTGACATGGGGCTCGAACTCACAAACGGTGAGATCATGACCTGAGCTGAAATCGGAAGCTTAACCAACTGAGCCACCCAGGCGTCCCTGAAATTCTTCGTTTTGATACAAATGTGTAGGGAAGCAAAAAGTGGGGAAAACCAGTTATCTATAGAAGTAAAATTGAAAAAGCATTAGTCCAATATTCAGAAACAATCCTCTTAGCTTACCCAATGGAATAATATGAAGGAACTGTGTCAAAGAACAACATGGAGAGTTATATAGTGGGAATAGAAAATAGCCTACTTTCACTATGCCAATGTTTTTAAAAATATATTTTAGCATTTCATGTCATGATCAAATTTACTATACAAATATAAGACACTCTGTGAAAAATAAGATACCCAAAAACATTCATTTTCCAAAAACAACTCGTTCAGCAACACTGTGAATGTGAAGGTCACCTTAGTGGTGAATTTTATGATTTTATTGCCTTGTTAAATGTAATCTGTACAATCATATTATAAATCATAGTGAATATATCCTATAAATAATACAGATAATCCTCAAAACTATAAAATAAAAATGCCCTGTAATTACATGATTTATTTTGCCGTATTATTGCTGAAGCCATACAATACTTATCTTTGGATACTAAATTCTAAATAAAAAGTTTTCATCTAAATGTTCAATTAATTTTTAAGTAGTTGGCTGTCAATTTCTATATTTCATCTTTCTCATGACTTGCTATATGTATAAATAGTGAAATATCTGGTTTAAGATATTCATGTGTCATTTATCCCCTAATGACTTTATGTTGACAGGGTATCTCACAAATATCCATAATAATTAATATGAAAAGTATATAACTAGAATGTTAATAAGATTTAATGCTGTTTAAAATAGATCAGGGACTAAGTAGCAAATTTAATGTGATTTATATGACTGATGTTTAAGTGTCTAGACAATTTATATTTAATGGCACTTCATTGGAATTAAAATTTTAAAAAGTCTACACTGATTAGGAATTTTAATTCATCATTGTATTACCTAAAACTGAAATAATTGATTGTGGTAAGTAGAAAAATTCTCTTAGTATTAAGCACAGAATTTCTTACATACCTAAAAATGATCTTTTCCTAGCCAGAAATTTAGTGAATGTTTTATAGATTGTAGAGATGACTACATGGAAAATAAAAACAAATAACATGGTTAAATGTTATGGTTATTTGAATAAAATCTTTTAAGGGCAAAGTTTGGTGTTTAAAATATCAAATCAGATTTTCTGTCCCTGGCCTAACATGTGAAAGATTGGAAGTCACCATTCTGTCATAATAACAAGTGAAAATCTAAACAAAGGAAAAAGTAATGACTTCTTAGGTCATTAAGAGAAGTAAGGTCATAGGACAGCTGCTTATCTTAATCTATTTGGTCAGTGCTAACAAGTTATCACAGACTGAATGGCTTATAAACAACAGAAGTTTATTTCTTGCCATTCTAGAGTTCCTAAGCCCAAGACGAGTGTGCCAGCATTCACCAGTCTGGTTCTGGTGAAAACTCAGGTTGCAGACTGTTGACTTCCTGCTGTGTCCTAACATGGTAGAAGGGGCCAGGGATCTCTCTCAAGACTCTTTTACAAAAGCATGATAGTCATTCATAAAGCCTCCATCCTCATGACCTAATCACCTCCTAGAGGTCCCACTTCCAACATCATCACCCTACCCTGGGCATTCCATTTTAAACAGTTGAATTTTGGGGAAACACAGAAAACCATAGCACTGCTGCTTCCAAAATTGGAGAAACCAATAGGGGAATAAAGAGAATAACAACTTACCTGAGTAAAAAACCACCAGATGAAATCTCCATGGTACCTAGTGCTGGGGTAGGGAAACTTGAACTGTAATCGATTAACTGTTAAGAGGCTCAATGTCGACCGATAGTCAAAAACTCCAGAAGGACCGAGTTATAGAGACCCCTACACTTTTGTGAGTTTTTATCCAGGAGCTTAACTTGGCTCTTATAGTAACTATCAAAACAAAACAACACAAAACAAAATCCTGCAATGCTTCCTGCAGGGGAGAAAGAAGAAGCCATTTTGAAATATACCAGAACATTTTGTTCTTCTTAACAAGGTCTACCCTTAGAAGAAACAATCTAGAGCCTAATTGCTAATAAGAGCCTAATCAACCTGCAGCGAGGGAAAAATCCAACTCTAGTCAGCTGTAACCTTCCATGTAAGAGAAGGCAAATACCCTATTCCAATCTACTTTAGCCATTCTAACCCACATGAAGTTCATAGCTCAGAGGCACCAGTTTTCTAAAAAACTGAGACCTAACCTTAACTATAGAATATTTCTCATGCTCCCACATCATACCAATACAATACTAAAGGCCTTTTTACAGCAGATAATTTTACCTAGGGCATCACATCCAGCCATCAAGAAAAAAATTATAAGATATAATAAAAGACACATATGCAAATACATATGTACACACATATGTACGTACATAAATCCAGACATAGATCTTACCTACTTCATAAACGTTAACTCAAAATGAATCATAAACCTAAATGTAACACACAAAACTATAAAACTTCAAAATAACAGGAAAAAATCTAGATGATTTTAGGTTTGGTGATGACTTTTTAGATACAACAGCAAGACGCAATCCATGAAAGAAAAAACTGATAAAATGAACTTCAGTAAAATTAAAATTTCTGCTCTGTGAAAGATTCTATCAAGAGGCTGGAAAGATAATCCATAGGGTAGGAGAAAATACTTGCAAAAGTCATATCTCGTAAAGAATTATTTTCCCAAATGTACAAGAACTATTAAAACTTAACAATAAAGGGGCACCTGGTTGGCTTTGTGGTTTAAACATCCAATTTCAGCTCAGGTCATGATCCTATGAATTCAAGCCCTACATAGGGCTATGCACTGACAGCGCAGAGCCTGCTTGGAATTTTCTCTCTTTCTCCCTCTCTCTCTGCCCCTCCCATTCTCTCTCTCTCTCTCAAAATAAATAAACTTTAAAAAAAATTAAAAACTCAACAATTTAAAAAACTTAACTTTAAATATAGGCCAAACACCTTAATAGACACCTTATCAAAGAAGATATGCAGATGGCAAATAGGCATATGAAAAAATGTTCCACATTGAGAATGTAAATTAAAATAATAAAATATGGCTATATATTAGAATGACCAGCATCTGGCACACTTAAACACCAAATGCTGACAGGGATGTGGAGCAATAGAAACTCTTTCATTTCTGATGGGAATGTCAAATGGTACAGTCACTTTGGAAGACTGACAGTTTCTTTCAAAACTAAACATTTTTACCATACAGTCCAGCAATTATACTCCTTAGTGTTTACCTAAAGGAGCTGAAAACTTATTTACACAAAAATATTAATAAGGATGCTGAGAGTCAAGCAGTCAAGATTTCTCTCAGTAGGTGAATGAATAAATAAACTGTACATCCAGAAGATGGAGGACTATTCAGTGATAAAAAGAAGTGAGTTATCAAGTCATGAAAAAGGCATGGAAGGAACCTGAGCACATATTGGCTAAGAGAGAGAAGTCCAATTGAAAAGATTACCTGCCAAATGATTCCAATTATATGACATTCCAGAAAAGGCAAAACTATGATACAGTAAAAATACCAGTGGTTGCTAATGGTTGGGGAAGGGAGGGATGCAAAGGAGAAGCGAAGTGAAGTGAAGTGAAACTACTCTATGATCCTATAATGGTGGATATATGTTGTTATAAATTAGTTCAAACTCTTAGAATGTAAAACACCAAGTGAACTCTAACAGAAACTACAGACTTCAGGTGAGAATGATGTGTTGGGGATGGTCTATCAACTGTAGCAATTGGATCTCTCTCGTGGGGCATGTTGACAATGAGGAATGCTACACATGTATTGGGGGGAAATGGTATTTAGGAAATCTCTGTCTCTGCTACTCAATTTCCCTGTGAACTTAAAACTTAGCTAAAATTTAAAAAAACAAGTTATGAAAATTGTTTTACTGAAAATGACAAATGGTAGTCACCAAGTTCTGAATCCTTGTGTTCACTTCATAAAACATTACTTTAAAATAGTTGTCAAAAATCTGTAACAGTGGTAATTATTTCCAAATAAATAGAGGGCACTACTAGTTCTTCTCAACAATCTTTGCTCCTGCCCACAATTTAATCTGCTCTCTGTAAAAGGAAAAACAAAATCTGAAAAAATACACCTTTATATTTAATGTGACTTATACAAGATTCTCAACATAATTTTCATCATCATGTAAAGAACTTACTTCTTTAAAGATTTCTCAAATGTTTTCCACTAACATATGCAACATATTGTAAAAGGGAAAAAAATCACAAGAGGTTTTTAAATTTTTCTTTTTAAACACAGAGATCAAGTGCAAACCTATTATCTATATTTTACAAGTACCATATGGACTCAGAGTAAGCTTAGTAGAATAAAGTTTTGTTAACTGCAACCTGTACTGATTTGGAAAATAGTGAGGAAAGTATGCAGATTACATACTGCATCATTATTATTATGGTGAGAAGTTATTCATAAACAATGGTGGTTGTTAAGGTTTGCCAATAGTCTTTAAGAAT
Source organism: Cryptoprocta ferox (assembly GCA_028646485.1). Classification (NCBI taxonomy): domain Eukaryota; kingdom Metazoa; phylum Chordata; class Mammalia; order Carnivora; family Eupleridae; genus Cryptoprocta; species Cryptoprocta ferox. The sequence continues at coordinate 63,148,051 of CM053567.1, forward strand.
GTAAATTTAATGCTAAAATATTTGCAGTTTAGTTTGATTTAGAAAATCATAAATATTTCAGTTATACTTGTGAACAGAATTTTACCTATTAGAATAAAAAGGGAAAATTTTCTAAAAATCTGTATATTTCAAAAGTAGTATGTTGTCAACTGAGTTAATACAAAGTTGCCACAAATATGTGCATATTAGACTCTCTCTCTTTCCATATATATGTTTGTTTTGTTTTTGTGTTCTTTTTCCTTTTGTTTTTTAACGTTTATTTTTTAGAGAGGGAGAGAGAGAGAGAGAGAGAGCACGCAGGAGGGGGGCAGAGAGAAAGGGAGACAGAGGATCCGAAGCGAGCTCTGCGCGGACAGCAAGACAGCATGACTCAGGGCTCAACCTCAGGAATCAAACTGTGAGATGGTGACCTGAGCCAAAGTCAGCTGCTCAACTGACTAAGCCACCCAGGTGCCCCTCCACATATATGTTTGAAGGAGAAAAATGAGGCTAAAGTTTACACGAAGTCATTTAATATATGTAATGTAAAATTAATATACAACTTACAAGATTTGAGTTGAAAACCTATTTTTCTCTTTATACTATGTAAATTTTAATGAATAATTTTACTAATTTCACAAAATTCAGTGACAGAGTGTGCAATATTATCCAAAGTCTAGTTTTACTTATCAGTAATCTCCTCCTTCTTCCTCACCCAAATTGCATTTCTGAACAATATTCATAACAATTACCTTCTATTATTTTTATCTCCCTCCATAACTGAAGCACAGTCTATGGCTTATGGCTTGTTTTTGTAAATAACATTTTATTGTAACACAACCACACTGAATTGTTTATGTATCATCTATGACTGCCTTCCTGGAATAACTGCAGGGAAGGTGGTTACAAGACAGACTGCATATCCCAAAAGGCAGAAAATATACATTGTCTGGTTCTTTGCAGAAAAAGTTTGTCAACTTCTGCTCTGTAAGATGTAAACTTTCTAGGAGCATGGGGGTGGCTCAGTTAATCTTCCAACTTTTGATTTCAGCTTAGGTCATGATCTTGTGGTTTATGAGATGGAGCCCTGCCTGCTTGGGATTCTCTCTCTCTCTCTCTCTGCCCCCCACCCCATTCTCTCTCGCGTGGTGTGATCTCTCTCTCACAAACTAAATAAATATTTTAAAAAGATATAAATATTCTAATGAACAATGCTGATTATTAAAGGATATATTAAGAGAACTAGCCATTTATCTAAAATGGTATAATTAATTTTTAGCAAATCAAGACATTTATACAACTAGAAAAAATGAGGAGGTAATCAATCACTATTTTATATATACATAAATTATTTTTATATTTATAATAAAGATATTACTATTAATATTATATGTATAATATATTTTAGGGATCAAGTTAATTGAGTTTAATAGAAAGGTAACACTCTGCCTGATTCCATCACCAAGGGGTAGAACCAGAATATGAAGTAAAATCTGCCAACTCCAAGTACATGCTCCTTTTCAGTCACCAGCTGAAGTGAAGGTCTTCGGGAATAGAGAAAGGCAATTTTTAAGACATGTGACAATTCAGACTTAGCATAATACTCTCGGGCGGAAGAGCAGGGAGCTCTGTAATCCGAGCACGCCCGTATGGATTGAACTGAGAAGGACTGAAGGGATAAAACTTGGATTTGCAAGTGGGGGAAAGAAGAAACAGACGCCAGAA
>CM053567.1:63150254-63198715 GCA_028646485.1 Cryptoprocta ferox
ATTATTATTATCTTTGTTAATAAGTATCTCAGGCATATTGCTGCCATCAATTACTATACAGTAGTTTTGCTTAAACGCTTAATAGGTAACTACCCATTGGACAAAATTGTTGAAGAAGTGTAATTTTGCATTTTTTTAAATCTTTCTGGTGCTGCACTATCCTTAGAAGTGAACACTAGTGGACGTTATTTATTATATACAAATCCAAAGTGTTTGGCTCCAAATTCATTTTTTAAAGTTTATTATATACAAAGTATACATGTAGCTTTTATTCACCATATTTCCAAAACATACACAGTATTGACTTAGACTTAATACATGAATTGCATGCGATTCAACATATCATATCAATATTTAAAAATCAATTTTTGTGTGTAGAAGCTAGCTCCTTTCTTTAACTTAAAGTTGAGAAAAGATAAATTGATAACAGAGTGAGTCAAATTATATTTGTGCAAAGTCAAGGGTATATTTTACCTGTGTTGTATTTGTATTTAGATAAAGTAACTAAAGTTCCCAGATCAGATTTCATCAGATGTTGTTGAAGATTTCACTCAGTTCTTATGTTCTGCTGGTATACTAATAGAAATTACAATTTCTAATAATCTTTAAGAGAAAGCTATCAATTTTTCACTGTTGAGTATGATGTTAGCTAGCTTTTATTATGTTAAGATAGTTTCCTTCTAACTGGGTGATGAGGGCATTTGTTGGGATGAGTACTGGGTGTTATTTGTAAGTGATGAATCACTGAATTCTATTCCCGAAACCAATACTACACTATATGTTAACTAATTTGGATTTAAATAATATAAAACAGTTAATTTCCTTCTATTACTAGTTTGTTAAGAGTGTTTACTAGAAAACTGTGTTGAATTTTGTCAAATACTTTTTTGGCATCTGTTAAGATGATCATGTGGTTTTTATCCTCCATTCTGTTAATGCGGTATATCACATTAATTGATTTTCATGTGATGAGCCATCTTTGTATCAAAAAGATAAATCCTATTTGGTCATACCATATGATTCTTTTGATGTGCTATTGAACTGAATTTACATATTTTGTTGAGGATTTTTGCTTCTATGTTTATCACAGTTATTGTCCTGTAGTTTTCTTTTCTTGTAGTGTCTTAGTCTAGCTTTGGTGTCAGGATAATGCTGGCCTCAGAAAATAAGTTGGGAAATGTTTTTTCCTCTTCAATTTTTGGAAAAGATTGAAAAGAATTGGTATTAATTTTCTTTAACTACTTGGTGGAGTTTACCAGTGAAGCCATCTGATCTGAGCTTTTCAGGAAACCCACCCTTACCGCTTCCATTCAAAATAGTACTGGAATTCCTAGAGAGCAACTAGACTACAAAAGGAAATAAAATGCATTTGAATACTCAGAGAAAAAATAAAATGATCTATGCTTACAGATGACTTGATCTTATACGTAGAAAAATCTAAATAGATTTTAAATTTTAGAATAAATAAAAATGTTCAGGGGGCACCTGGGTGGCTCAGTCGGTTAAGTGTCTGACTTCAGCTCAGGTTATGAACTTAAGGTTCATGAGTTCAAGCCCCCCGTCGGGCTCTGTGCTGACAGCTCAGAGACCAGAGCCTGCTTGGGATTCTGTGTCCCCCTCTCTCTCTGCCCCTCCCCTGCTCACACTCTGTCTTTCTCTGTCTCTCAAAAATAAATAAACATTGAAAAAAAATTTTAAATATTCAGTAAAGTTACAGAATACAAAATCAAAATACAAAAGTCAGTTACATTTCTATACATTAACAACAGATTATATGAAAAGGATATTTAAAAACAATCCCATTTAAATAGCTTAAAAATACTTAGAAATGCACTTAACTAAGGAGGTAAAGTTTATACAGTAGAAACTACAAAACATTGATAAAGATATTAAAGCAGATACAAATAAATGGAAATAAATCCCATGTTCATGAATTGGAAACTTAGTATTGTTCAATGTCAATTTTACTCAAAGCAATATAACGGCATTTCTTTTTACAGAAATAGAAAAAAATACTAAAATTCATTTGTAATCACAAAGAATTTTGGAAAGCCAAAACAGTCTTAAGAAAGAACAAAGCTGGAGGTATCACACTTCTAAATTCAAAATATATTATACAGCTACAGTGATTAAAACGGTATTGTACTGGCATAAGAATAGACGTATAGATCAATGCAACATAAGACAACCCAGAAATAAACTCACACATATATAGGCAACTCATCTTCAGCAAGAATACAAAAACAAAACAAAACAAAACAAAAACAGAAAACAGAATGAGGAAAGGATACTCTCTTCAAAAAATGGTGTGGGGAAAACTAAAGGTCCATACGGAGAAAAAATGAAATTGGACCCTTATTATACACCTGCACAAAAATCAAATCAAATGTATTAAACATCTAAATGTTAAGATGTGAAACCATAAAAATTCTAGAAGAAAACATAAGGAAGATGCTTCATGACATTGTTCTTGGCACTGAATGCTTGGATATGACACCAAAAGCATGGGCAACAAGGGTAAAAATAGACAAGTGATACTATAGTAAACTAAAAGAGTTCTATAAAACAATGGAAACAATAGAATTTTTATTGAGCTACTACAGAATTCAAGAAAATATTTAAAACCATATATCTGACAAGGTGTTAATATCTAAATTGTAGAAGGAACACATTCAACTCCATAGTAATAAAACAAATAACCTAATTAAGAAATGGGCAAAGTAATTGAATAGACATTTATCCAAAGAAGACCTACAAATAACCATCAGATACATAGTAAGATGTTCGACAGAACTAACCACCAGAGAAATGCAAGTAAAGTGCAGTGATATAACACCTTATACCTTTTAGGGTGGCTATTATCAAGAAAACAAAGGGTAAGTGCTGGCAAGGACATAGAGAAATTGGAACGTTTGTACACTGTTGATGGGAATGTAAAATGATTCAGCTGCTATAGAAAACATATACAGCTTCCTCAAAAAAGTTAAAAAACAGAACTACAATATGATTCTACTTGTAGATGTTTATCCAAAAGATTTGAAATCAGTATCCTGAAGATATACGTGGATTTCCATGTTCACTGCAGCGTTACTTACGATAGCCAAGATGTAGAAATAATCTAAATATCCCTCACTAGATGAATGGATAAAGAAAATGTGGTATATGCATGTACTGAATAAATGAATGACTTTTATTCATTCTTAAAGAATAAGGAAATCGTGCTGTGACAACATGTATTAACCTTGAGGACATTATGCTAAGTAAAATAAGTCCGTCACAAAAGGACAATTACTGCATGATTCCACTTATATGAGCTATCTAAAGTAGTTAAACACATAGAAGCAGAAAGGAAAATGATAGTTTCCAAGGGTTAGGGGAAGAGAGAAAATAGAAGTTTGTTACTCTCTATGAGTGTTTTTACTCACACAAAATGATTAAGTGCTGGAGATTTGCTATACAATATTTTGCCCATAGTTAATAATACTGTATTAAAACATAAAAATTTATTTGAAGGGTAGATATCATATTGTTTTCTTATCATAAATAAATAACAAATATTTAAAAGTGAAAATTAAAAATCCATAAGGTAAGGTAAAGACATGCAAGAAAATATAAATATAGATTAAAATTGTGTTGGCTATGATTTAAAATTTGTTCCCGGTCGCCTGGGTGGCTAAGTTGGTTGAGCATCCAACTTAGGCTCAGGTCATGATCTCTCTGTTCATGAGTTGGAGCCCCACATCAATTCTCTGTGCTGACAGCTCTGACCCTGGAGCCTGCTTCAGATTCTCTGTCTCCCTCTCTCTCTGCCCCTCCCCCACTCACTGGTGCGCTCTCTCTCTCTCTCTCTCTCTCTCTCTCTCAAAAATAAATAAACATAAAAAAAACTCTGTTGCCAAAGTCAAATCGCTTGAAATGGTCAATGGTATTTGATTGACACAAACTTTTTTCATTACATATATCCAATTTATATTAATATTTTCTTTTGCACTTTTCAACATATTGAGAGGTTTTGTGCTCAGCAAAGTGCAAGTGAAGAAAATGATCCCTGAAACACAATAGAGCTGAATTAATGTTTTGAAACTGTTGAAACATATTGTCTAATTCAAGGCCAGGAAGATATTATCAACACTGGATTCTCATGTTTAAGCCTCAATATTGAATATTCTATAAATCTTAGAAACACTTGAATTAATAAAATGAAGAATGGAACAGAGAAAAGAGTGAAGGATATAGAGGAAAGTGTCTTGAGCACCATCTCATCTCTTCATTCATAAGAAACCTTACCTAAGGGGGCAGATGGTCAATGTTCTTGTCCCCAAGCACAGCGAGTAATTCAAGTATCTTTATTTCTTGTAAGATATGCCACTCAAACAGACTATTAGGTTCATCCCCCTGGCAAAGTGAGTTAGAGATTAAGGAGGAAGGTATTGAACTGCTCCTTTCAGAGAATGATAAAGTAGCTTGGAAGTTGCTCCTTGTTTTCTAGTGTTAGTGTTTTATTGTATTATATCTGAGACATTTTATCAGTGTTGATTCTACTTTGGAAATTATTTTTATATACATTGATGATATAAAAGAACGATTTAGTAAAAGTCTATTTTCAAAAGCCACAGTATATTCTTATGCAGTAGGTCATTATTTAATATTTCATTAGGTTAGCTGAAAATTTATGACCTGATTTTTACTTTGTTTAATGACTTTTTCATAGACATTTGTATAGTAAATTGTTTTAACTTTCAGTTTACTGCCGATCTTTGTTAAAAATTATTATTCTATCTCTATCCTGGGGCTTTATTACCTATTATCAACTTAACTGATACCCACTTTAGAAATATTTTACTTCCTTTTCATATTATATCATCTAATCTGTCCTTCTAGTGACTAAGGTAAGCCTATGTCTTGACTTATTAATTTTGTGTAAAATAGAATCTTTATATTTGGCATTAATTCTGGTCACTAGCAAACCAGTATGGTTTTGCATTGCAATATAAGAGTTGTGAAATGATTTATTAGAAAAAAAAGTTTATGTGAATTATGAAATTCAGACTTATAGATAATACCCTGCATGGTGCATGTGACAATGCTAAATACATCCAATGTTAAGTGAGGTGATAGTGGCCTAGCATATACATGCTCTGGCTAGAGCATGTATGTTCAAGTTATTCACCAAACTTTGAATGATCTCATTATAATATAGTGTAGAAAAGATGGTAGACAATACAAAGGTGAACTCATTGCCTAATAACTGAGCAGGTTTTAAATAATAGTACTTTAAAAATTCTTATATATTTAAGATCAACTGCTCTTAAATACAAAGATGTATGAATAACCTGTGAAATATGGAAGAGAATGTATGAGGCCCACCCAAGAATCATTTAGGGTGGAGATTCAAAACAGTATGCTCTAAAAGCCTAATAGGTGGTTCTGATTTGCAATTAAAATGGAAACCTACCGCTTTTCATACAAGAAGTGTTGACAGAAATTTTTATTTTATTTTATTTTATTTTATTAAATGTTTATTTATTTTTGAGAGAGAGAGAGAGAGTATGAGGAGGGAAAGGGCAGAGAGAGAGGGAGACAGAATCTGAAACAGACTCCAGGCTCTGAACTGTCAGCACAGAGCCTGATATGGGGCTCGAACTCATGAACTGTGAGATCATGACATGAGCTGAAGTTGGATGCTCAACTGATTGAGCCACCCAAGCATCCCAGAAAATTTCATTTTAAAATTAAAAAATGTTTTATGTGTGTTTTACTTATGTTCTTGTGATAATGGGAAAAGAATGAATTACCCTTAATATCAATTGAGCTTTTTTTTTAATTTAAAAAAATGTATATTTATTTACTTTGAGATAGAGTGCACATGCATATGTGTGCACATGGGGGAGGGGCAGAGAGAGAGGGAGAGAGAATCCCAAGCAGACTCCACAGTCAGCACAGAGCCCAACACAGGGCTCGAGCCCATGAACCGTGAGATCATGACATGAGCCGAAAAGAAAGAATCGGATGCTTTAACAAACTGGGCCATCCAGGTGTCCCAAATGGTGATCTTAAATGCAAAAATAACCCAGAAAATTTGAAATGTACTTCCAGAGCTTGTTAAATGTGTAATTTAAAGTACTATACTAAATAGCCAGAATTCCCTACTATAAAATATTTTTAAAATACATTGAGATGTAAAAGTTCCGGAGTAAAATTTTCACATTTCTAGCTACACTATAAAATTATATCTTTATCTTGAATATCAAAAACAACATATAATCTTATATCTCATATCTTTTCTGGGAACTTAACCTAGAATTATTCTAGTACACTTAAAATGACTTAAAGGGCTATTCATTGAAGCATTTTTTAATAATAAAATATTGGTAACTACCTGTTTTTCATTAATAGGCAACTAGTTATATAAATTAAATTATTGTATACGCATGCAATAAAATATTATGTAACTAAAAAGAAAATAAGGGAGATATGTACCATGGAAATATCCCAAAATATATTAAGCCAAAATAAAAGCAAATATATCGTGTAATTTTACTCATATGTAGAATTTAAGAAACAAAACAAATGAACAAAGAAAATAAAAGAGGCAGGCACAAAGTAAGAAAAGGATGCAAATTGATGGTTACCGGAGAACAGGTGGGTGGAGAGATGGATGAAATAGATGATGGGGATTAAAGAGTACGATTATCCTGACGAGCACTGAGTAGAACGCTGTATGTTAACTACTCTGGAATTAAAATTTTAAAAATTTTTAAAAAGCAAATGATAAAGCAGCATGTATAATACAGTGTTTTTAGTACAGGAAGAAGAAAAATATATGATACAATATGTTACATGCAATATCAAATATTAGTTTCTAATATAGCTAATGCTCAGCGTATTTACTCTTCATGGTCAAGAAGGCAAGCCCCTATCTTGATTTATTAATTCTGCATAATATATAACCTTAGGAATTTGTATTAATTATTTCTGTTTAATTTGTATTAATTAATTAATTAATTAGTATTTCTGAATTTGTATTAATTATTCACTGCTTCTTACATATTAGTTTTTGCTTATAGTATATGAAAAACTTAGATGTATATACAGAATAATAATAAAATTGGTTATATATGTAATTAATTATATGCTTAATTATAGAGATAATAAAACTATAATTTTGGTGATATGTATAACCTGTTATATATGTGTGTATATATATGTGTGTGTGTGTGTGTGTGTGTGTATATATATATATATATATATATATATCCTATTCAAAAAACTACCTTAGCAACCAGTGGTATATCAAATGGGAGACAAGTCCCTTAAGAGAAGTCTCCCTTGTGGTATAGGCAATAATGGTGTGAATTTTCTATAGAAAATTTTAAGCAACAGTGACTAGAAGTCCCCCTGCCTGTTATTTTACCATGCACAGGACTTTTAAAGAATGTCAGTGACAAAATTCTTTCTCTCTAGAATGGACTTCTTCTACAATCTTTCTATTCTTCATGTGCCAGTGACAGAAACAAAATTACATCCCAATTTGAATTTGGGTTCAGTTAGTTTCAACAATCATTTCAAATAGGTAAATGAATAAACTTGGTAAATAGAATGTCTTCACTATTATCCATTTGAGCTCCAATGCCTATCTGCTAAAACAACTATTTTGGTTTTGTTTTTGAACTCCTCTTAACAGAAATTGGCAAACAGTTTCATTTGATTTTTAGGGTACTCTTGGGAATGTGATAGTACGACATCATCAGTGCGGACAAAATGCTTGTTTTTCTGTTTACTAAAATATGAGAACTTTTATGTCATTCATCTAAAATCTGTTTGGAAATAAACTACAAAGAAGGAGAAGTTGAGTTTCATTAAATTACATAAACAAGTGATGAGAATTAAAACATTTATCAGAAGGCCATTTCTACCAATTTTGTATTGAAATTGTAGGATTAATGTATCTAAAGAAGCCTTAAAATCCTTGGACTTACATTTAAACTATACATTGATTTATTTGGTGTTTTACAAATCAAACTAAAGAAAAGCTGTATAGACTTGGTATTAGAGGTCTCCATGGTCCATTCATTCATCTAATCCTTTGGTTGTTCAACAAATATTTATTAAGTTCCACTAATTGCAAGGTAACATGCTGCACATTAGACAATCAGCAGTGAGAATAATGGGTAAGATCTCTTCCCTCAAAAGTATAAATTGTAGTGATGACAGGAAAGAATAAACAAGTGAATCAACAGATATAGAAGATAATTGCAAACATTGCTAAGTACAAGAAAGAAAATAAACAACATAAGAAGGGATTGGGGAGTTGTTCTCTAGGTAAGATGTTGAAAGAAGACCTCATTAAGAAATCATAATTTGAGCTATGCCAAAACCCAATAGAAAAGTTTCCACACAGAGTGAAGAGGAAAAATAAAGTTCCTAAAGCAAGAAAGAGCTGTGCATATTCAAAAACAGAAAATAAGTGGTGCTTTTTTTTTTTTTTAAGAAAAAGGGTAGTGTTAGAAGGAGTTTTTGAGTTATTCAAAGCTCTAAACATAAAAGGCCATACAGATCATTGCAAGGGTGTTAATTTATCTTAAGTGTAACAGGGAGACATAAAAGGGTTTTAATAAGACAATAATATGATATGATTTTTGCTTTTAAAATACAGTCTCTCTAGTTGTGACGAATGGCTTGGAAAAGGATAAATAGAAATTAGGAACCTATTTCAGAAATCCAAGTGAAAAAACGATGGTAATAGCTTACACTTAAATGGCAGGACATGGACAGAAGTAAACAAATTTGAAATACATTTTGAGCTAAAATGAATACATCTTCCTGATTTTGTGTGTGTGGGACGGGGTAAATGAAAGAAAAAATCAAGTGAGTCTCATACAGGAGGTGGATTTGTTTTGTTTTGTTTTGTTTTGGCTCTTAGCAACTGGCTGTACACTTAATGACATATAGAAGACTAAGAAAAAACAAGTTTGAAGAAATATATAAGAGTTGTATATACATTAAGTTGAGATGTTTAAGTGATATGCAAATGGGATGTAAAACACAGAGTTGGCTATAAAGACCTGAAATTAAAGATATCAGATCTTCATATGCAATTTGATTAAAAACCAGCAGTAGTCATGATATTTTTGTCATATAACCCAATGAGATCACCCTGAAATAGAAGAGACAATCACCCTGAGAGAAGAGAAAGGTCCCAGCTCTGAGACTTTAGATGTAACATAGATGAAGAAGAGCTAGCAAATGACACAGAAAGAGTGGAGCCAGAATAGTTGAAGGAAAACAAGAAGAGAGTGTTGTCATGAAAGCCAACGGAAGAGAATGTTCATAAAGGAAGAAGTGAGCATCTGGATTAGTTGCTACTGAGAGGGGCAAATTAGAATCTAGAAGTATCTTTTAGATATGGCAGTTAGGAATTTCAGTTCTTGACTGGGAGCATAAGACCCATTAGAATGTGATTCAGAATAAATAAAAGGTGAGGAAGTTAAACAACAATGCTAAAGAATTTTGGTTTCAAAGTTGAGTCAACCAGGGTGATAGCTGAAAGGTTGTAGAATTATTGTAGGTTTGTTTTCTTTTTTAAAGGTATATTATGCATATGCCAATCCTCCCCAACCTCAATATAGGGATAAGCCAACAATAAAGGAAGTCTTTCTAATTTAGTAGAGACAGAATACAGAAGCAAAGTCCTTGAGAAAAATGAGAACAGAAGCTATACTGAGTATGTGTTTATATCGTCTAGCCAGTATTTGTAATGTCAGTGGTAGGCTATAAAAATATATCTCACAAATTTTGGGGAATTGCCTAGAAGAGGATTGACAATTTTTTATACGAACTGGCAAAAAGTTTTCATATTTGCATTGTATGAGGAAAAGACTACCATAGTCTTTAAACTGTTTGTAATTTTGCTACTTAAAAAAGAGAGAAAGAAATTAATGTTTGTTAAGGCTCAACTATCTGATGACTGCTGGTTTCCTGGATGTCTCCATTTTTTAGTAATTCCCCCTGACAGCACAGCTGTAGGAAAGAACAAGGATTCCACCCAGCAACAAAACTGACAATGATCTAGGTCAAGCCTGTGGTCAGATACAGTTAAAAAAGAGTGATTCTTTATCCTTAGCTTCAAAATCTTCTGGGAGCTTATAAAAACAAAATTGCTGGCCCCAATCCAGAACCATTGACTCTATAATGATGGAGACAATACACAGGGAAATGGATGTTGACTAGCACTTCAGGTAAATGTATTATATTCTCTTGGCCCTGGTCTGCAGATCAGTGTTCAGTAGTGTTGAAAGAATCTTACGTAGTCCATTTTGAAACTCTATAACAAAATACTGTAAACAGAGTGGCTTAATAACAACATTTATTTTTCACATTTGCAAAGGCTAGGAAGTCCAAGATTTTAAGATGGTAGATTGAATAGATCTGGACTGGGGTCAGCAATTTTGTTTTTATAAACTCTCAGGAGCTGTGCTGTCAATCATGAGAGTGCAGCCCTCATGAATGGGATTAGTGACCCTAGAGAGATCCTCTACACTTTCTTCCATGTGAAGTTACAGCTAGAAGTCACCATTTATGAACCAGAAGATAGGCTCTCTATATACATGGATGACCTAATCCCCTCTCAAAGGCCCCACCTCCTAAATACTATTGCCTTGGGGGTTAGGATTTCAACATATGAATTTTGGGAGAATATAAAATTCCAGTCCATAGCACCTAGGTAAATATAAGGGTGGAGGGTATAATCTAGATTAACAAATGTCAACAATAAATAATCATGTGGAAAACATGTTGGGAAGAAGTGAAGCCACAGAGTAAACAGACAATGAAACCAATCTATATCCAGTCCATAGGCAGCCTTGTTATCCACGGAGTTTATCATTCCCTCCAAAGAAAACACTCTATCAGGCATAAATGAGAAACAGACATGTTGCTGACAGGTTACAGAGGGGAAATGAATGTGACTGGATTTATCACACAATATATAATATATTAAATTAGTGTATGCTTCTTAATGTCTATTCTCAATTATTATCTGAGTTGCTTCATTCTTGTATATGGCCTCTACACTCCCAGACTCCTGTCTAAATCTCCCTGAATAGCTCATCTTGGTCTTTATTTGTATCTATTTTGTCTGCAGAGAAATTTAGCTCCATCTGAGTTACACAATCATTACATTCTTGTAGGCATTCTTTATTACTGTGTTTAAGTTTTGAAAGCTCAGCAAAGTGGAATTTATCAACATTCCATGTACATTTGTGGAGAGTGGCAGAGAATTATAAACATTTTTCTGTCATATTTTTCCATACAAAGGTGGTATAATCATGGATATCTTAAATACACTATGTAATAGGAAAAGTTGGCTACAGTTTGTAAAATGAGAAATTTAGCCAAGAACAAGACAAAAGGCAAGTTAGCTCCATGGATATTGGTGTAAAGTCAGAACAACTTTATTTGGTCTTTACACTCTGCCAAGCAAACTTTTAATTTCAAGGCCAATTTCCAGGACAAACCTTTATTGTTCTTATACAACAGACAGATGTTAGGACAATTCTTTAGTAAGGTACCTGAAATCTTACTAATTGGACCCCAAGGTAGGATAGAGAAAAGATGAGTAGTAGTGTTTCTAACAGAGGATTGCCAATTAAGGAGCAAAGGGCAGAACTTTGGTGAGACCAAATGAAACTCAGGATTTGATGAGATGAAGATTTCTCTAGAAATTGGTTTTAAAGTACATTTATCAATTTAAATTAGGAGCTGGTCTCTGAGAAGACCATCACTGGCATTTTGACTATTTGAAGGTAGATTCTCAATTAGAAAAAGAGCAATTTTAGAGACAATTTTTGGAATAGGAAGAAGTTAAATCTTTCTCCATTCACCATGTGAGATTGTAAGCACATGAATATTGCTGCCAATATTTCCACATAATTTATAATAATAAAAACAAGTATTATTTAAAAAAACTAACCATATACTTGAGCATATGTTACTAATTTTAAACATTCTTCTAAATTAACATGCCTCAAACCCTCAACTATAAATGAAGGATAGACCCTATATCTGGTATACAAGCTCTTAGTGGAATTTCCAGAGACTTTGGGATATAAAGAAAATTTTTTGTAGTTTTTTAGCTTTGAGTTCAAGAAAACTGTTTTAGTTTTGATCAAACTGTTTTAGCTTAGAAATATGATAAAGAGAAATGAGGACTATATAGATGAATGAGCTACTGTACTCTCTTCTAGGGTTGTGCTATATTTTCTAAAGCTCTGAGATTACTGATAAAGTAAACTGGTTCAAATAAGAATGTCACTAGCATCCAAACACACCTATATATACAGGATTACTCCAGCCTAGATTTGGAGAAGGAAGTTCATATTTCAGAAGGTCTAATAAGAAATCTCATCAGGGCTATTGACTACAATCTCAGATTAATAACAATTTTCTGAGCAAAAGTACCCAAAACATCCAACAGTATTTTACCAAGTTTTCTGTTTGCTAATAAAAATAACAACAACAAGAAAAACAAGGAAGTGATTATCCAAAAGAATAAAATAAAGTGTTAGCTCAGTGAATGCTTTTAGAAATCATATTGTTAAATCTTGAAAGTTTTGTTAAATAAAATAGAAAATATACTCCATTATAAGTAAGGATCCTGTAAACTATCCATACATTAATTTTATCCTTTCTAGAATTAGAAAAGCAAGAATATAATTTATAATATTTTCTAAATATGATATATATCCTAATAAAAATTCCAAAAATAAATACATACATATGTGGTCAATAAATTTACAAAAGATCCAAAAATACACAATGGGGAAGAAGAGATCCTTCAACAAATGCTGCTGAGAAAATTGGACAGCTACATGCAAAAAAATGAAACTGGACCATTATACAGTGTACAAAAATCAACTCAAAACAGATTATAGGCTTGTACATAAGACCTGAAACCATAAAATTCCTAGAAGAAAACATAGGAGGTAAACTCCTTGACATCAGTATTACGATTTTTTTAAATCTGACTCTAATGGCAAGGCAAAATAAACAAAGGGGGGCTACATCAAACTAAAAAGCTTCTAGACAGTGAAGGAAATCATTACTAAAATTAAAAGGCAATTTGCTGAATAGGAGAAAATATTGGCAATCATAGGTCTAATAAGGGGTTAGTACCCAAAATACATAAAGAAATAATACAAGCCAACAACAACAACAACAACAACAACAAAACCCCAAAAAGAATCTGATTTAAAAATGGGCAGAGTACATGAATAGACATTTTCCAAAGAAGACACAGAGATGGCCAATGGCACATGAAACGTTGCTCAACATCACTAATCATCAGGGAAATGCAAATCAAAACCACAATGAGATATCACCTCACACCTGTTGGGGTAGATGTTATCAAAACAACCCAAAAGATAACAAATGTTGGCAAGGATGTGGAGAAACAGAAACTCTTAGACACTGTTCATTGGAATATAAATCTGTAAAGCCATCATGGAAAATAGTATGAAGATTCTTTAAACACATTAAAATAGAATTATCATATGATCCAGCAAATCCACTTTTGGATGTATACTCAAAATAATTTGAAACAGGGTCTCAAAGAGATATTTCCAGTTCCATGTTCATAGCAGCATTAACCACCAGCTAAAACGTGGAAATACCCAAGTGTCCATCAATGAATAAATAAGGAAGCAAGTATGGTATATACATACAATGGAATATTATTCAGCCTTAGAAAGGAAGAAAATTTCCCCTTATGCTACAACATGGATGAACCTAGAAGATATTGTGCAAGTGAAATAAGCCAATTGCAAAAAGATAAATGCTGCATGACTTCACTTATATAAAGTACATATAGTAGTCAAAATCATAGAAGGTCACCTGGGGCCAGGTGCAGCAGGTGTTTAGTCTAGCACCAAGGACCGAAATGTGAAGTATGAGCCGGGAGCCTTGGCCCATTGGGTAGCCCTCGAAGGTGATGGGAGGGTCCAACCCTCGAATTCCAGAGGTAACCAAAAGGACCCAGCCAGCAGAGGAAGGTCCAACTTGGAGGAAACCTGCTCCTTTGCCACACCTTGTGCAAATAACTCCCCGTACAGGAGAGAGGAGTTAAGGTGGCAGAGAAGTAGGGGGGTCGGGATTTCCCTCGCCCCTCAAATACAGCTACATTTCATTCAGAATACTTGGAACACCCAGGAATTCTGTCTGCAGCATGATAGGAAAATCTCCACAAGTGGACAGAGACAGCTTGATAAGCCAGAGGTGGGTGTATGGGAGTTTGAGAGATAAAACGAGTGACATAGGCACAGAGGGGAGAGAACTCCTTCTGTGGAGAGATGAAAGGGAGCAAAGGGGCTGTGTAAGTATGGTATTGTGTTTCAACAAGAGAAAAGCCTCTCCAGACCATGGACTTTGGGACAAGAAATACAGAGAGTTCCAGATTTTACTGTGCAAACAGCTTTAGGAGGTGAAGATTGGAGCTTTCAGGAATGTGTGACTTTCTCCAGATAGTAGGCACCACCTTGTGTGCGTACCTTGAGGGGATGGAGCCAGGCAGGGGGCATGGTAGCTATCTCAGGACCATACTGAGAGAATAGTCCCTTCCCTCTAGTACTGTGGGAAGAGGGTATATTACCCCTCACACCAGCACAAAAGATCCTGCAGAAACCCATCAGCCAAACACACCCTTTGTCAGCTGGGTGGAGTGGTGCTACCCCAGAACCAGGGTCATTTAAGACAACAGGTTTTCATTCCCAGCTGAGTGCCTAGGAGGAATGGGAGACTGTGGAGCAGGACAAGCCAGAGGCCAGAGCTGCTCTGTGAGGGCTGCCTGAACAGTGTGGTTTGAGACACCCAGTCCAGGGAGAAGAGATTGGGGAGTCACCATTTTACTTCTCATCACCAGCACAGTGGGGCTTCAGGGAACAGGACAGTGGCCCCACAATGAAGGGGGGACCTGCTTACACCAAACTCTGTCCCTTTGTGCCTGGTAACTGCTTATCCATTAGAGTGGGACTTACACTGACCAAACTAGATGGCCTCTCCTCCCGACCAACACAGCCATTGGTCCCAGGCATCAACAAACAACTGTTTGTTGTTTATATACTTTCATACTGTATTCTGGTTGCTCATTTGTTTAATCAGGCATTTTTACACTATTCTTTTCACACATTTTCTATATCTCCTTTATTTTCCTCTCCCTCTCTCTCTCTGGATTAAGTCTTATAGTTTCTTTGATTCTCTGCCTTGTCTTTCTTTTCTCACCCCTTTCATTTTTCTCTTTGTATGAGATAAGGTTCCCCCCATTCATTTTTTCTAGAGTTACTTCAATGAACAAATCAAAGCACACCTGGTGGCAGATCTGAACAATCCACCACTATGAGCAGTGGGATAAAGCAGCCAAATATGCAACAGTAGACTGCACACAACACACTCCAAAAACACCTCCTGAAGTGCCAGACCATGGATAGTGTATGACCCATTTTTAATATGGTAGTACTTGCAGGTGGAGGACACATAACAATCTATTAAAACACATAAAAGACAGAAACCTAGCCTGAAACAGAAGATTTCTCCTCAAAATAAATTCCAGGAAGAAATGACAGCCAAAAAATTGCTTAAAACAGATATAAACAATATATATAAACAATATATCTGAACAAGAATTTAGCATAATAGTCATAACACTAATAGCTGGGCTGAAAAAAAGCATAGAAGACAGCAAAGAATCTATTGCTGCAGAGATAAAAGACCTAAGAAATAGTCACAATGATTTAAGAAACACTGTAAATGAGATGCAAAACAAACTAGATGCAGTGACAACAAGGATGGAAGAGAAGCAGAGGACAGAATAGGTAAAATAGAAGATGAAATTATGGAAAATGATGAAGGCTGAGAAAAAGAGGGAAAGGAAATTAGTAGACCACAAAGGGAGAATTAGAGACTTAAGTGATTCAATGAAATAGAATAATATCTATATCATAGGAGTTCCAAAAGAAGAAGAGAGGGAAAGGGGCAGAAAGATTATCTGAACAAATTATAGTGAGAACGTCTCTAATCTGGGGAAGGAAACAGATATCCAAGTCCAAAAGGCACAGAGAACTCCCTTCAAAATTAACAAACGCAGGTCAACACCGTGACCTATCATAGTGAAACTGGCTATATACAAAGATAGAGACTTCTGAAAGCAGCTAAGGACAAACAGGTCTTAACCTACAATGATAGACACATAAGGGTCATAACAAACCTGTCCACTGAAACTTGGCAAGCCAGAAGGAAGTGGCAGGAAACATTCAATGTGCTGAAGAGGAAAAATATGTAGCCAAGAATTCTTTATTCAGCAAGGCAATCATTCAGAATAGGAGAGATAAAGGCTTTCCCAGACAAAGAAAAAGGAAGGAGCTCATGACCACTAAACTAGCCTTGCAAGAGATCCTAAGGGGGACTCTGTGAGCGGAAAGCAGCAAAGACTACAAAGGAGCAGAGACATTACCACAAGCACAAAACCTACAGATAACACAATGATACTAATCCATCTTTCAATAATCACTCTGACTGTAAATGGACTAAGTGCCCCAATCAAAAGACATAAAGGTATCAGAATAGATTTAAAAAAAACAATATTCATCTGTAAGCTGCCTACAAGAGACTCAGTTTAGACCTGAAGACACCTGCAGATTGAAAGTGAGGGGATGAAGAACCATTTATCATACTGCTATATGGCAAAAGAAAGCTGGAATGGCCATATTTATTTCAGACAAGCTAGATTTTAAAACAAAGACAGTAAAAAGAGATGAAAAAGGGCATTATATCATAATTAGGGGATCTATACTTCAAGAAGAGATAACAGTTGTAAATGTTTATGCCCATAATATGGAAACAAATATATGAATCAATCACAAACACAAATAAATATATAGATAGTAATACTGTAATGGTAGGAGACTTCAATATTCCACATACAGCAATGGACAAATCATCTAGGCAGAAATTCAGTATGGAAACAACAGCTCTGATTGACACATTGGAGCAGATGGACTTAACAGATATATTCACAACTTTTCATCCAAAAGCAGCAGAATACTACTTCTCAAGTGCACATGGAATATTCTCCAAAATAGATCACATACTGGATCACAAGTCAACGTTCAACAAATATAAAATGATTTAGATCATACCATGCATATTTTTCAGATGACAACATTATGAAAGTTGAAATCAGCCACAAGAAAAAATTTGGAAAGCCCCAAATACATGGAGGTTAAAGAACATCCTACTAAAGAATGAATGGGCCAACCAAGAAATTAAAGAAGAAATTTAAAAATATATGGAAGCAAGTGAAAATGAAAACATTACAGTCCAAACCCTTTGGGATGCAGCAACAATAGTCCTAAGAGGAAAATACATTGCAACTCAGGCCTATCTCAAGAAGGAATAAATATCTCAAATTGAGAGCCTAACCTTACATCTAAAGAAACTAGAAAGGCAGCAGCAAAGAAAGCCCAAGGCCAGCAGAAGAAGAGAAATAATAAAGATTAAAGCAGAAATAAACAATATAGAATCCCAGAAAACAGTAGAACAGATCAATGAATCTAAGATGTTGTCTTTTGAAAGAATAAACAAATTGACAAATCCCAATCAGACTTCTCAAAAAGAAAAGAGGACCCAAGGAGATAAAATCATGAATGAAAAAGGAGAGATCACAATCAACACCACACAAATATCAACAATTATTAGATAATACTATGAAAAATTTTATGCCAACAAACTGGACAATCTGGAAGAAACGGACAAATCCCAAAACACCCACATACTACCAAACTCAAAAGAGAAAAATAGAAAATTTGAACAGACCAATAAAGAATGAAGGAATTGAACCGATTATCAAAAATCTCCCAGCAAATAAGAGTCCTGGGCCAGATGGCTTCCCAGGCGAATTCTACCAGAGATTTAAAGCAAAGTTCACACCTATTCTTCTAAAGCTGTTCCAAAAAAACAGAAATGGAAAGAAAGTTTCCAGATTCAGTTTTTGAAGCCAGCATTACCTTGATTTCCAAACCAAAGACCCCACTAAAAAAGAGAATTACAGTCCAATATCCCTGATGAACATGGATACAAACATTCTCAACAAGATACTAGCAAATGAAATTCAATAGTATATTAAAAGAATTATTCACCATGATTCAGTGGGATTCATTCCCAGGCTGCAAGGCTAGTTCAATATTCACAAATGAATCTATGTGATACACCACATTAATAGAAGAACGGATAAGAACCACATGATCTTCTCAATAGATGCAGAAAAAGCATTTGACAAAATACAGCATCTTTTCTTACTAAAAACCCTCAAGAAAGTGGGACAGAAGGAACATAACTTAATCATAAAAGTCATATATGAAAGGCCCACAGTTAATATCATCCCCAATGGGGAAAAACTGAGAGCTTTCACCCTGATAGCAAGAACATGACCGGGATGTCCGCTCTCACCACTGTTTTTTAACATAGTGTTGGAAGTCCTTGCCCCAGCAATCAGACAACAAAATGAAATAAAAAGGCATCCATATTGGCAAAGAAGAAGCCAAAATTTCACTCTTCACAGATGACATGATACCCTACATGGGAATCCTGAAAGATTCTACCAAAAAACTCCTAGAACTGATACATGAATTCAGAACTGATATGTGAATTCACCAAAGTCACAGGATATAAAATCATGTACAGAAATGAGTTGCATTTCTATACACAAATAATGAAGCAACAGAAAGTGAAATCAATAAATTGACCCCATTTACAATTGCACCAAGAACCATAAAATACTTAGGAATAAACCTAACCAAAGAGGTAAAATATCTGTATGCTTAAAACTATAGAAAGCTTATGAAAGAAATAGAAGACACAAAGAAATGGAAAACCATTCTATGCTCATGGATTAGAAGAACAAATATTGTTAAAATGTCAATACTACCCAAAGCAATCTACACATTCAATGCAATCTCAATCAAAATTGCATGAGCATTCTTCACAGAGCTAAAACATCAATCCTAAAATTTGTATGGAACCACAAAACACCTGAATAGCCAAAGTAGTATTGGAAAAGACAACCAAAGCTGGAGGCCTCACAATTCTGGACTTTAGACTGTAATACAAAGCTGTAATCATCAGGAAAGTATGGTACTGGCACAAAAACAGACACAGAGACCAGTGGAATAGAATAAAGAACCCAGAAATGGACCCCAAAATATATGGCCAACTAATCTTCAACAAAGCAGGAAAGAGTATCCAATGGAAAAAAGACAGTCTCTTTAGCAAATAGTGCTGGGAGAACTGGAAAGCAACATGCAGAAGAATGAACCTGGACCCCTTTCTTTCACCATACCCCAAAATAAATTCAAAATGGATGAAAGACCTAAATGTGAGACCAGAAACCATCAA
The DNA here is from genome assembly GCA_028646485.1 of Cryptoprocta ferox. NCBI lineage: Eukaryota > Metazoa > Chordata > Mammalia > Carnivora > Eupleridae > Cryptoprocta > Cryptoprocta ferox. The sequence goes on from CM053567.1 coordinate 63,169,695, forward strand.
AATCCTACAGGAAAAAACAAGTAGCAACATCTTTAACCTCAGCCGCAGCAACTTCTTATTTGACATGTCTCCAAAAGCAAGGGAAATGAAAGCAAAAATGAACTGTTGGGACATCATCAAGATAAAAAGCTTCTGCAAAGCAAACAAACGATAAAACTAAAAGGCAACCTATGGAATGGGAGGAGATATTTACAAATGACATATCAGATAAAGGGTTAGTATCAAAAATCTATAAAGAACTTAAACTCAATACCCAAAAACCAAATAATCCAGTGAAGAAATGGGCTGAAGACATGAATAGATACTTTTCCAAAAAAGACTTCCAGATGGCAAACAGACACATAAAAAGATGTTCACCATGGCTCACCATCAGGGAAATACAAATCAAAACCACATCGAGATACCACCTCACACCCGTCAGAGTGGCTAAAATTAACAACCTAGGAAACCACAGATGTTGGCGAGGATATGGAGAAATGGGAACTCTCTTGCATTGTTGACAGGAATGCAAACTCGTGCAGCACTATGGAAAACAGTGTGGCTCCTCAAAAAATTAACACTAGAATTACCGATGACCTAGCAATAGCACTACTAGGAATTTATCCAAAGGATATAGGAGTGATGATTCATGGGGACACATGTACTCCAATGTTTATAGTAGCACTGTCAACAATAGCCAAATTATGGAAATATCCCGAATGTCCATCAAGCAATGAATGGATAAAGAAGAAGTGGTATATATGTATTTATAATGGAATACTACCTGGTGATGAAAAAGAATGAAATCTCGCCATTTGCAACAGTGTGGATGGAACTGGAAGGTATTATGCTAGGTGAAATAAATCAGTCAGAGAAAGACAGACATCACATGATTTCACTCATATGTGGAATTTGAGAAACTTAATAGAAGACTATATGGGAAAGGAAGGAAAAATAAGATACAAATAGAGAGGGAAGTAAACCATAGAAGACAAATACAGAGAACAAATTGAGGGTTGATGGGGGTAGGGGTTGGAGGGATGGGGAAATTGAATGATGGGCACCAAGGAGGGCACTTGCTGGGATGAACACTGGGTGTTGTATATAAGTGATGAATCATAGGAGTCTATTTCTGAAGCCAAGACTACATTGTATGTTAGCTATATTTACAATTAATTAATTAATTAATTAAAATTAAAAATCAGAGAAACACACAGAAGTATGGTGTTTGTCAAGAACTGGAAGGAGAGGGGATTGGGAGTTATTGTCTAATGAATACAGAGTTTCAGTTTTACAAGATGAAAGATTTATGGAGATTGATTATGGTGATGGTAACACATTATAATCTATTTAATACCACTGAAATGTTACACTTAAAAATGATTATGATGGTAAATTTTATATTATATGTGTTTTACCACAAGAAAAGAATGGGAAAAAAAGGTAAATTATTTTATGTCATCATCGCTTATGTTAGAATAAGTTAAAAATGGATACATTTTCTTCGTTTTGATCTGTGGTGGAGTAAAATAGACATTAATTTGAGTTACAGTAAAATTTTATCAGCAATTTTTCAAAGATTGCAGCAAATGTTCAAAATACCTCATTACAAATACAGAATATTATTGAAGGCTGAAACAACATTAATAGATGCTTCTTAATGTATATTTTCAAATAGCTGATCCCACTACAGTAAGAATATGTAATTCACAAATTATAAAATTTGATGTAACAGTGTTGATATCCCTTTGTTTTCTTATTCTTTTCAAAATCACTGCTTTTATTTTGTTTTGAGATTTAAAAAAAAAAACCCAAATTTAGTATAGTCCCAAATCCAGTATAGCATTCAATGAAAGCATATAGGGGAGAAAATCCTATGCTTTTTCTCAAATTTTTGTGCTAGAAAGTCAAATCATTACTTTTTCCAAAATTGTGGAGAGAAGGAGTTAAATCTGATAGAGGTGAGCAAGGATATTTTATTTGCCTTCAAATATTTCTCCTGTTACTCCTCATTTCAAGATACAATTTAAGTTACAGATCTGATTTGAATACCTTAAAAGTGATAGAGAGTAGGAATAGGTGGTATTAGTTTATAATTAAAATAATATTTAAGGGTATTACAGGAAATGGGCCACTTGAATTTTTTGGATTATTTATTTCTCTGTTATATCACAGAGACATATTTCCCATTTTTAAAATTTTTATTTAAATTCCATTTAGTGAACATACAATGTAATATTAGTTTCAGGTATAAAATTCAGTGATTGATCACTTACATATAATACCCAGTGCTTATCACAAATGTCCTCCTTAGTACCCATCACCCATTTAAAGCATCGCCACTCCCATCTCCCCTCCAGCAACCCCCGATGTGTTCTCAACAGTTAAGAGTCTGTTCTATGGTTTGCCTATCTTTTCCCCCCTATGTTCATCTGTTTTGTTTATTAAATTCCACACATTAGTGAAATAATGTGGTATTTGTCTTCCTCTGACTGATTTATTTTGCTTAACATAATACACTCTAGCTCCATGCATGTCAATAAAAATGGCACAATTTCATTCTTTTAATGGCTGAGTAAAACACACACACACACACACACACACACACACACACACACCACACACCAATTCTTTATCCATTCATCAATGGATATTTTTACTCTTTCCATAATATGGCTATTTTTGATAATGCTGCTATAAAAATCAGGATATATGTACTCCTTTGAACCTGTATTTTTGTATCCTTAGGGTAAATATCTAGCAGTGCAATTGCTGGGTCATAAGGTAGTTCTAATTTTTTTTAATGCTTATTTGAGAGAGTGACAGAGAGAGAGAGAGAGAGAGAGAGAGAAAGGGAGTGACAGAGAGAGAGGGAGACACAGAATCCAAAGCAGGCTCCAGGCTCTAAGCTGTCAGCACAGAGCCCGACACTGGGGTTGGAACTCAAGGACCACTAGATAATGACCTGAGCTGATGTCTAACAATTAACTGACTGAGCACCCAGATGTCCCAGGTAGTTCTATTTTTCATGTTTTAAGGAAATTTGGTATGGCTTTCCACACTGGCTGCACCAGTTTGCACTCTCATCGAGAGTGTAAGAAGGTTCCTCTTTATTGTACCTCACCAACATCTGCTGTTTCCTGTGCTGTTAATGTTAGCCATTCTGACAGGTATGAGGTGATAATTTATTGTAGTTTTGATTTGTATTTCCCTGATGATGAGTGATGTGGAGCATCTTTTTAGGTGTCTGTTTGCCATCTGGATGTCTTCTTTGGAAAAGTATCTATTCTTTTCTTCTCCTATTTCTTCGCTGGATTATTTGGTTTTGGGGTGTTGAGTTTGATAAGTTCTTTACAGATTTTTTATAGTAACCCTCTATTAAATATGACATTTTCAAATATATTCTTCCATTCCAAAGGTTGGCTTTTAGGGTTTTTTTGTATTTTTTATTGTTTTCTTTGCTATGCAGAAGCTTTTTATCTTGATGAGGTCCCAATAGTTCATTTCTGTTTTTTTTTTCCCTTGCCTCAGGAGACATATCTAGTAAGAACGTGCTATAGTCAATGCCAAAGATGCTGCTGCCTGTGTTCTCTCAGATTTTGATAGTCTCATGTCTCACATTTAAGGTCTTTCATCCATTTTTTATGTTTATTTATTTGTTTTTGAGAGAGAGAGAGAGAGAGAGAGTGAGAGAGCAGGGGAAGGGCAGAGAGAGAGAGAGACAGAATTCCATGCAGCTACGTGCTGACAGTGCAGAGCCGCACGTGGACCTCAAACTCACAAACTGTGAGATCATGACCAGGGCCAAAATCAAGAGTTGGACACTTAACTGACTGAGCCACCCAGGTCTTTCATGTATTTTGAATTTATTTTTGTATATGGTGTAAGAAAGTGGTCTAATTTCATGTTTTTGCATGTTGCTGTCCAGTTTTCCCAACACCATTTGTTGAAGAGACTTTTTTTCCAGATAGTATTCTTTCTGGCTTTGTCAAAGATGTTGCGGGTCCATCTATATGTCTATATGTCTGCTTTTATGCCAGTACTATACCATCTTGATGACTGCAGCTTTGTACTATAACTTGAAGTCTAGAATTCTGATGTCTCCAATTTTATTTTTCTTTTTCAAGATTGCTTTGGCTTTTGGGGTCTTTTGTGGTTTTATACACATTTTAGGATTTTTTGTTCTAGCTTTATGAAAAGTACTGGTAAGTATTTTGATAGGGACTATAATAAGTACATAGATTGCTTTGGATAGTACAAATGTTTTAACAATATTTGTTCTTCCAATCCATGAGTATGGAATGGTTTTCCATCTTTGTGTCATATTCAATTTCTTTCATAGGTGTTTTATAGTTTTCAGAGTACAGATCTTTTATGTCTTTGGTTAGGTTTATTCCTAGGTATATTATGGTTTTTGGTGCAATTGTAAGTAAAATAGATTCTTTGATTTTTTTCTTTCTGCTGTTTCATTATTAGTATATAGAAATACACAAATTTTTGTATGTTGCTTTAGTATCCTGCAACTTTGCTTAATTCATGTATCAGTTCTAGCAGTTTGTTTGTTTGTCTCTTTCTTTTCTTTCTTTCTTTCTTTCTTTCTTTCTTTCTTTCTTTCTTTCTTTCTTTCTTTTTGCAGGGGGTGTCTTTCAGGTTTTCTATGTAGAGTATCATGTCATCTGTAAAGCGTGAAAGTTTGACTTCTTCCTTGCTGACTTGGAGGCCTTTTATTTCTTTGTGTGGTCTGATTGCTGAGGCTAGGACTTCTAGCACCATGTTAAATAACAGTGGTGGTAGTGGACATCCCTGTCTTTTTCCTGAATAGTGGAAAAGCTGTCAGTTTTTTCCAATTGAGAATTATCTTAGCAGTGGGTTTTTCATATTTGGCCTTTATTATGATGAGGTATGTTTCCTCAATCCCTCCTTTGTTGAGGGTTTTTATCAAGAATGATGTTGTACTTTGTCAAATGCTTTTTCTGTATCTATTGAGAGTATCATATGGTTCTTATCCTTTCTTTTATTAATGTGGTTTATCATGCTGAATGACTTGTGAATATTGAACCACACTGCAGCTTGATCATGGGATTTAGTGTACCGCTGGATTTGATTTGCTAGTATCTTGAGAAATTTTGCATCTATGTTCATCAGGGATAATGACCTATAGTTTTCCTCTTTAGGGGAGTCTTTGTCTGGTTTTGGGATCAGGGCAATGCTGGCTTCAAAGAATGAGTTTGGAAGTTTTCTTTCCAGTTCTATTTTTTGGAACAGTTTGAGAAATAGGTACTAACTCTTCTTTAAATGCTTGGTAGAATTCTTCTGGGAAGCCATTTGACCCTAGACTTTTGTTCTTTGGGGAGATTTTTTTGATTACTGATGCAATTTTTTTTTTTTTGCCAGTTATTGGTTTCTTCAAGTTTTCTATTTCTTCCTGTTTTGGTTTGCTAGTTTTTATGTTTCTAGGAATTTATCAATTTATTCCAGATTGCACAATTTTTTGGCATATAATTTTTCATTATTTTTCTTATAATTATTTATATTTCCTTGGTGTTGGTTGTGATTTTCCTCCCTCATCTGTGATTTTATTTATTTGGGTCCTTTCTCTTTTCTTTTGATAAGTCTGGCTAGGGGTTTATCAATTTTATTAATTCTTCCAAAGAACAAACTCCTGGTTTCATGAATCTGTTCTACTGTATTTTTTATTTTTATATCACTTATTTTTGCTGTAATCTTTATTAGTTCCCTTCTTCTTCCAGCTTTATGCTTCCTTTGTTGTTCTTTTCTAGCTTGTAGGTGTAAGGTTAGGTTTCTTATTTGAGATTTTCTTGCTTCTTCAAGTAGGCCTGTATTGCTCTATTCTTCCTTTTTATGACCACTTTAGCTGCATCCCAAAGCTTTTGGACAGTCATATTTATTTTCATTTGTTTCTATGTATTTTTTAATTTACTCTTTAATTTCCTGGTTGACCCATTCATTCTTTAGTAGGGTGTTCTTTAACCTCCATGTATTTGTGGTCTTTCCAAATTTTTCTTGTAATTGACTTCAAGATTCATAGCATCATGGTCTGAAAATACATACTGTACAATATGAATCTTTTTGTACTTATCTATGACCTAATATGTCATGTGTTCTGAAGAATGTCCTACGTGTGAAAAGAATGTGAATTCTTCTGCATTTGGATGAAATGTTCTAAATATAACTGTTAATTCCATCGGGTTTGTGTGTAATTCAAAACCATTATTTCCTTATTGATTTTTTGCTTAGATGATCTGTCCGTTGATGTAAGTAAGGTGTTAAAGTCCCCTATTATTATTGTATTGTTATCGAGTTCCTTTATGTTTGTTATTAATCGTTTTATATATTTGGGTGCTCCAAGTTGGGGAAATAAATATTTAGAATTGTTAGATCTTATTGTTAGATAGATCTCTTCATTATGATATAGTGCCCTTTTTCATCTCTTGTTAATCTTTTTTTTTTTTTTTTAATCTAGTTAGTCTGATGTAAGTATGGCCATTCCGGCTTTCTTGGGAAGTCTGTTCGCATGATAAATGGTTCCCCATCCCTTCACTTTCAATCTGCATGTGTCTTTAGGTCTAAAATGAGTCTCTTGTAGGCAGCATATAAATGGGTCTTGTTTTTTTTTTTTAATCCATTCTCAAATGCTATGTCTTTTGATTTGAGCATTTAGTCCATTTACATTCAGAGTAATTATTGATAGATATGAATTTAGTGCCATTTTATTATTTGTTTTGTTATTGTTTCTGGATATTTTCTTTGTTCCTTTGTAGTCTTTATCACATTTCGTCTTTCTTTCCCACTGAAGGAGTACTAATTTAATATTTTTTGCAGGGCTGGTTTAGTGATCACAAACTCCTTTAGTTTTTGTTTGTCTGGGAAACTCTTTATCTCTTCTATTCTGAATGACAGCCTTGATGGATGAGTATTCTTGGCTGCAGATTTTTTACCTTTGTCACATTGAATATCATGTCACTCCCTTCTAACCTGCCAAGATTTTTGTGGAGAGATCTGCTGCTAAACCTATTGGTCTTCCCTTGCAAGTTATGGACTTTTTTTGTCTTGTAGTTTTTAGGATTTTTTAAATCTCTATATTTTGCAAATTTAACTACAATATATCTTGGTGTTGGCCTGCTCAGTTGATTTTGATGGGAGTTCTCCGTGTCTCCTGGATATAGATGTCTATTTCCTTCTCCAGATTAGGGAAAGTTTTCAGCTATAGTTTCCTCAAATCAACCTTCTGCCCCCTTTTCCCTCTCTTCTTCTGGGATTTCTATGATTAAAAAAAAAGAAAATTTTATTCTTGATGGAGTCATTGAGTTATTTTTCTGATCTAATATTTTCTTTCCCTCTTTGGTTCAGCTTCATTATTTTCCATATTTTTATCTTCTATATCATTTATTTGTTCCTCTGTTTCTTCCATCCTTGTGGTCATTACATTCAGTCATTTTCAAATCTCAGCTATTGCATTTTTCATTTTGGCATGATTAGATTTTAGCTCTTTTTCCTCTGTGGTAAGGTCTCCCTGGTGTCTTCTATGCTTTTCTAAAGCCCAGCAGCTAGTATCTTTATGACTGTTGTTTTAAATTCTAGATTAGGCATATTACTCGTATCTGTTTTGACTAGATCCCTGGCTGTGACCTTTTTTTGTTCTTTATTTTGGGATGAATTCCTTTGTCTTGGAATTTCTTTCTAGGTCTCTGTCTTCTTTGTGTTAGGAAAGCCTGTTATGTTTCCTGTTTCTGAGAGTAATGGCTTTATGAAGAAGAGGTCATATAATGTCCAGGGTCTGGCCCTTCAGGAAGTATCTCTAGTGTGTGCTTCATGCACTCTGCTTCTGTGTTTTGGCTTTCTATGCCTCATGTTAGTCCTCTGTAGAGTTTCTCTTTGCCAGCAGTGGGGAGTGTTTGAACCTTGGCCTAAATGTGGGGAGTTTTAATAAGGTGTGCTCCAGGCTGCTTCCTGAAAGAGACTTGATGCTATTTCCACTAAAACTGAAGCTCTGCAGAACTCTATGATCAGTAGATGTGGTGCAGATGTGGTGCTTGTGAGTGTTCATGCTGGTCTTCTTGACACTTGAATATTTAAATGCAATACACTTTCTATTCATACTTGAGCAATGATTTCCCCCTTTATTCATTCAATTGCATTAAAATATTTAATATTATAATTAGAAAACTAACGCTTCATAGAAAGTATGTTAAAAGATATAGGGAAATCAGAGGGGCACCTAAGGCTCAGTTGATTAAGTGTCCAACTCTTGGTTTTGGTTCAGATCATGATCTCATGCTTAAGATATCAACCCCTAAATTCAGTTCCATGTTGAGTGTGGAGCCTGCTTAAGACTCTCTTGTCCCTCTTTCCCCGTATCTCCCCTGCTCTTTTACTATCTCTCTTAAAAAAATAAATAAAGAAAAGAAAGATATAAGATATATATCTGTCTTCAGTAAACATATAATTACATGGAGAGGAGACTTACAGACATAAAAATAGTTGCATATAAAGATTAATAATAAATTCTAAATTATGTGTATAAGAATTGTGTATGATGAGAGATAAGGCTTCATGGACAAAGAATTTTAGATTTTCTTGGAAAATAATGGTTATAATAATCATATTTTTATAATAAAATGTAAGCATTGAGTAAGGAAGTACCGGGAAGAATGCTTTCAAAGCAGAACATTTGTCTTCCTCCTTAGTATAGTGGTGCGTATCCTGCCACTTGTCAAAGGAGAATAGGACAGCTAATGAGACCTTCAGGACTCTATACCATTAAGATGCTGTCATTGTTGTCAAGAAGTCTTCATTTCCCAAAGGAGACTGACATATTCAAAAATAATTTATTAAAACCAAGGGCTAGCAAACTAGGAAACAAGAAAACATAAACAATATAAAAAAGGCCATTTACAAAGTAGAGTTTTTTGGATTGACTTGTATAGAAACAGTGAGAAATATAATTTTTAGGTTTTCTTGAATAAGTAAAAGCAAAAAGAACTAATTCACTTTAATTTTTAAAACATACTCAGGGTGCCTGGGTGACTCAGTTGGTTGAGCGACTGGCTTCAGCTCAGGTCATGATCTCCCGGTTTGTGGGTTCGAGCCCTGCATCAGGCTATGTGCTGAACGCTTGCTCAGAGCCTGGAGCCTGCCTCAGATCTGTGTCTCCTTCTCTCTGCCCCTCCTCGCTCACATTCTGTTTCACTCTATCTCTCAAAAATAAATAAAAATGTAAAAAAGATAGCAATAAAAAATTAAAATATACTTAAATAATGAAGACCATTAAAAAAGCTTTGTAACTATCTTTAATAGAGGCCAACTATGATAATGTGAATCTTTTATAAACAGGATAAATTTTTATCATAATAAAAGCTCATAGAAAGGAAGTTATTAGTATGTAACCTATACATCTTAAAATTCTACCTCAAATTTTATCATTTAATATTGCTGAGGAAGCTATAGGAATTTTTGAAAAAGTTACATATTCAGTAATCTATATAGAGGAAGTAAATGTATTATTCATATAATTATCTCTCTAATCAAGAGGCCTCAGAGTGCAAGGAGTCTTTCAACTGTCTATGTGCTAGGCACAGTCATTGGTTTTGAAGATGAAAATTTTTTTAAAGTGATAGTAAATACTTTCAGTGAATTTAGAATACAGAAGGTTACACTGTCAATTTGCCTTAATAGTATTCTGCTCCTCTGAACCAAAGGCAAACACCCTTTGAAAAATATAGTATCCTTCTGATTCAAAATCTATTACAAGACACTTATTTCTAGTCAAAATGGAGTAACAGAGATCTTCCAAACTAAATCAATTTAAAAATATGAACAGAATGTGTACAACCATGCTTTTCATGACATTGACAACAAGTATAAAAGGACATGGGACACCTGAGTGGCTCAGTAAGTTAAGCATCTGGCTCTCAATTTCAGCTTAAGTAATGATCTCAGGGTTGTGAAATTGAGCCTCACACATTGGGTGTGGAATCTGCTTAAAATTCTCTTTCTCTCCCTCTTTATCTATCCATCCTCTCAGCACACCGCTCTCTCCCTTTCTCATAAATAAATAAATAAATAAATAAATAAATAAAGGACAGTGATGCCAGACAGACAGAAAATGAAAGAGCCATATGAATGTCCCACCTTACTAACTGGAGACATTCTCTAGGCAATGACACTGAGATGGAAAACTCAGTTGGAGTCCAGTCTACTCCCTGAGTTGAGGAGTTAAATCTGACAAAAGATATGCAAAATGTCTAATTAGCAAACTATAAAACACTGCTGACAGAAATAAATTTAGAGACATGCCTTTGTTATGATTGAGAACACAATATCTATAACAATTTCTCCCAATCAATCTATAAATTCAATGCAACTTTAATGAAAATCTAAGCTTTTTTTCTAAATTTATACTCATTCTAAATGGAAAAGACAAAATAGCAAAATCAAACAAATACAACTTAAATAGGAAAAACAAAGAACTTATCCTGCTTAATGTTCAAACTTATTATTAAGCCACAATGATCAAGACAGTATGGTGTTGGCATAAAATGCTTGGCAAAAATTATTGGAACAGAATAACAACTCCAGAAATAGACCTACACATATATGTTCAAGTAATTTTCAAAAAAAGATACACATAATTCAATGGAGAAAAGATAGTATTTTCAACAAATGATACTGGAAAATGGATATTTATATGCAAAAAATAAATTTCAATGGATACTTTACAGCATCCATAAAAATTAAATCCAAATGTGTTCTATAGAGGGAATGTATCCTTAGAAGAAGAAGGAAGGAAGTTTTTAGTGTTGGGTTTTTTGAGATGTTTATCATTCAAATTTGTAAAATAACAAAGAGCTGTTTTTTTAAAGAAACTATCACAGGGACACCTGGGTGGCTCAATTGGTGTGGTTGTGAGTTCAAGCCCTGGGCTCAGTGCTAGGTATGAAGCCCACTTAAAAAAAAAAAAAAAGAAAGAAAGGAAAAAAAAGATGCTATCAAAAATATGAATAATGTTAAAAATCAAAAGAAAATTTTGTAATGTGTTCTAGACCAAAGTATAAAAGCTAAACCTAGAAAATATCAGGAAGGACAAATAGAGAAAATCTTTGTTATCTTGAACTGGACAAATATTTATTTTTTTGCTGTTTTATTTTATTTTTTTAATTGAGAGACAGAGAGAGAGAGAGCAAGAGCATGGGAGGAGCAGAGAGAGAGGCAGAGAGAGAGACCAGAATCCGAAGTAGGCTCCAGGCTCTCAGCTGTCAGCACAGAGCCCAACCCTGGCTCAAACTCACAAACCTCGAGATCATGACCTGAGCCCAAGTCTGACACTTAACCAGCTGAGCCACCCCGGTGCCCCAAATTGGATAAATATTTCTTAAATACTCTAAGAAAAGCATAAAGCATAATCCACTAAAATTTGATAAATTGGTAAATTGGCAAATTGATACATTTTTATAAAAATTTAAAATGTTGAAATTTTCACCTTAAAAAGATGAAAAGATAAAAATCATCGACTGCGAGGGGCGCCTGTGTGGCTCGTCAGTTGAGCGTCCCACTTAGGCTCAGGTATGATCTCACAGCTTGTGCGATCAAGCCCCACGTCGGGCTCTGTGCTGACAACTCAGAGCCTAGAGCCTGCTTCAGAGTCTGTGTCTCTCTCTTGTTCTGCCCCTCACCCACTTGTGTTCTCTCTCTGTCTCTCTTAAGAATAAATTTTAAAAAAAATCATCGAGTGGGAAAAAATGTATGAAAGCCACTTATCTGATGAAGGATTTCTCCTCATAATCATTAGCTATGGATGGCAAATAGGTACATCAAAAAAATGCTCAACATCATTAGTCTTTAAGCAAATGCAAAAACAAACAAAAACACAATGGAATACTTTGTATGTCAATTTGAATCTCTAAAATTTTAAATATTGTACTGAATGTTATGATCCACTGTAATTCTCATACATTGATGTTAAGAATGTGAAATAGAACAACCCCTTTGGGAAAAAAAAAATTGTGCTTGCTTACCAAATGCCAAAGCCATTTCATTCTTAGGTATTCCCTTGAGAATTAAATATATGTTCCATACATAGATTTATTTATAAATGTTCACATAGAAATTCTATATGCAATACTCCAAAACTCTAAACTACCCAATGTTCACTGACTGGTGAATGGATAAACCAATTGCAGTATTGCCATAGAGTGGAATAATATTCAGCAAAAACAAAATAAAAAATTATGCTGAATAATTATGCTGAAATGAAAGAAGGTAGAAAAAAGTACATATTATGTGATTTAATTTTCATTAAATTCTATAAAATGCAAACAAATTTATACTGATGAAAAGTAAGTCATCAAGTGAGTCAAGATAGGGGAACAGGGAAGGTGAGGGGAGAAGTAATACAAATAGGCAGGATAAAAATCCTGTGGATAATGAATATGTTGTTTTTCTTGATTGAGGTGATAATTTCATGAGTGTATGCATATGTCAAAACTTATAAAATTGTACATTATAAATATGTTCAATTTATTGTATGTCAATTATATCTCAAGAATTTCTTGATTTGGGGCATTTTGTCAAGACACACACTTGAAAAAAATAATAGAAAACATGGCAATCTCCCAGCTAGTGTGTTTCCTAAATACCTGTGAAAAGCAATGGCCAATGCTGAGAAAATGAGATTCCTGGCTTCCCCTAAAAGTAGACTAAGAAATAAAGAGGCTGAAGGAAGTGAACATGAAAGTAGATATACTATGTGAGGTCAAAGGCTTATAAGATTATAGTTCATGGGAGGGAGGGGCAGAACTTGTTATTCACTAATATCATCAGAAATGCACTGATGAACAGAGTACTAGTATTCCTAAGAAGTTTCTTGGTAACTCTTCTCTGAAAGCCAGGGCTGATGCCAAATAGGCCATCACAGAGCCAGGTTTGTTCTTAACAATGAGCATAATAATGTTCCAAAGTAATAGAGGCCAGATGGTGACACTTAACCTCCAGAAGCAAAAAGGCCACAATTATTTTAATAGCCAGCCAGCTCAAATGGTCAATCAAAAAGCCCTTCCCCACAGGAAGTAATAGATATGGCTGATAAGGCATTATCCTTATAGGTAAACAGATGGGCAGCTAGCAAAGATCTTTTTAACATCTACAACCAAAATAGGTAAGAATTCAGAAGCAGGAGTCTGAGGATGATCACTCCAATTCATAATCCTTTACTCAGTTTCCAGACCTGAGCCAATTTTTAGATCTGAAACCCATTGACTTAAACAGTGGTGGGATAGTAAATATACACTGTGATGATTCTACTAACAGTTTTCCAAACAGACAAAAGACCGTTTACTTGGGGACTATACAATGTGGAAAATTTTAATACTCAGATATATCAACAAGGACTGTTGCAGGATCAGAATAGGCACCATCCCAGACCCCAAGTTACTCCCCACAATTTCATGAGAACCTCTCTCTTAGCTCACACCTATAGGTGATATAAGGATTTCTTTATGACAATGTGAAAGTAGACAAATTGTCAAAAAGTTTTTGAAACTGCACTGTGACCTGAGACTCTTTCTAGCCAGTATATCTTCTTCCTTCTCATTCACATTTTTCAGATGTACATTGTGGTATAAGGTTTTTCACACTTTCTTTGGTTCTCTTCTCTTTTTCCTTAACATGTGTTTTTCCTAATACATCTTCTGCATATCTAATCCCACTAAGCATCTTCTTTTCAGAGAACCTAACACAGAGATATAGGAGTTGAGGGTATAAAGAAAAGAATCTTTCAGGGTGATAAGAATCATCTATCTATCATCTATCTATCATCTATCTATCTAGCTATCATTATCATCAGCATCATCAATCTATCAGAGACAGTAAACATACTGTGTTTAGGAACAGTGCAAATATTGTCCAAACTAAGGGAAGTTATGTATTTTCAATGGAAAATAAAGTTTAGCACAATGTGTGACACTTGCTATTTTTAACTAATTAAATATAAATTTTAGCATAATTAAATTTTGAAGAACTTTTAAAGCCTAGAAAATTTACACAACTAGAGATATGCATTCATCTCAGTACCTGTGCAACTGAGTTGTAGCTGGGCACATAGCCAAAGAAATAAAGACATCTCTTTTGAGCACTGTAAGGCAAACTTTGTAACCTTAGGCCAATGAGTTATAATTACAAAGAAGTGTGCAGCTTTTAGATCATAGCCCATCTCCTTCCCTGCGTTGGAAGGTGGTAGGCTTTCTTAGATATTGGAGATAAGGAATACTCTCCTGGTAGTGTAACAAGAAAATAGGAGTAGTCAGGTCTCTGACACGAGACAGCTGTCACTTCAGTCTTGGAATGTGAAAATCAGATTTACAAGAGAGACAGATGAACTTCTACCTTGTTTGAGCTGCTGTTGTTTTGGCTCTTTATTCCACTAGACAAAAATGAAGTGCTAACTAATATAAAGAATATAGATATGTTAATTATACTTGAATAAAAAAAGAATGTAGAATGTAAAAGATAATGTAGCAATATAGATTTTTATCAAGAAGGGACACCTGAGAAACTGTTTAGGAAGTGTGTGTGTGTGTGTGTGTGTGTGTGTGTGTGTAAGGAGGCAGTATAAATGAATTAGAAATATATGAAATATGAAATTCTGAGGAAATAATTACATGATTTTAATAATGTATTTCACAAGTAATCTAAGCATGCAGAAGAAAAATATATCTAAATTATATATAAAATATATCTAAATTTATATATAAAATATATCTAAAAATATATCTATTTAAATTTTCTTAAATGAGAGATTAGAAAAAATAAGTATAAGAATATTTGTAGGCTTGGGGCACCTGGGTGGCTCAGTTGGTTAAGCGGCTGACTTCAGCTCAGGTCATGATCTCACAGTTCATGGGTTCGAGCCCCATATCAGGCTCTGTGCTGACAGCTCAGAACCTAGAGCCTGCTTCTGATTCTGTCTCCCTCTCTCTCTGACCCTCCCCCGCTCACACTCTGTGTCTCTTTCTCAAAAATAAGTAAATGTTAAAAAAATTAAGAAAAAATAAAAAAATATTTATAGACTTAGTTTAAGATTATATCTTGGATTGAAAAACCTGACTCATTATTTTTTGAAATCTCTCAGTATTCTTCTTTTGTTTTAATTAAATTCTATAATTTATTTGGACTGCTTTAGTTTTTCCAGTATGTCCTTTTTCTGTTCCACAATCTCACTCAGATTATCACACTACATTTAGTTGTCATATATCCTTAGTTTCCTTTGGTTTGTGAGTTTTTCAGGTATTCCTTGTTTTTGATGGCCTTGACAGTTTTGAGTACTCTTCAGGTATTTTTTAAAATGTTCTTTGATTTGGATTTGTGTAATGTTTTCTTCATAGTTAGATAGGATTACAGATTAAGTGAAGAGCCATTCTCATTACATCATATCAACAGGATCTATCACTGATGATAACCTTGATCACCCGGATAATGTAGCATTTTCTATATTTCTTCACTGTAAAGTTATTCCCTACTCCCTTTCCATATTGTATTCTTTGGAAACAAGTCACTAAGTACAGTCCACACTCAAGGGTCAGGGAAATTTAAGCTCCAATTCCTTAAGAATGAAATAGCTATGTAAATTATTTGGAATTTTCTTGGATGGGAAATTTGTCTCTTCTCCGCTTACTTTTTTGATCATTTATTTATATCAGTATGGACTCATAGATTTTATTCTATAATTGGGATTATAATCTAATATTACTTTATTATACTGTTGTTCCAATTTCTCCAACATTGGCAATTTGGAACTCTTTCAGTTTGACCCTTGGGTCCTTTTGAAATGACTTCATTTTTTTGTTTTGAGTATTTCCTTACTCTCTGGAACTATGAGATGTTCCAGACTTATCTTGTATATTTCCTACCCCAGATCTAGAATCAGCTACTTTCCAAAGAGTTCTGTTTTCTTATGTTGGAGAATATATTAGTAACCAGTATCTGAATATTAAGTATCCTCATTATCACTGGGGTATAACTGTTTCTAGGTGCTATCAGTGGAAACAACTAGGAAATATATGTATATATACTAAACTATATATGCACCCAAACATTTAAGTAATTTCTGCATCTGGGCATCTATCTATATTAAGGTAACCATGAGTTAATACTGATGTCTTCACTCTAATCCAGTTTTACATGACTAATTCTAGTCCTCCACTTTACTTACCTGTAGCCTCCTACTCCAGCTGTTAGACTTCTGGCTCCAACCATGTTCTAGGCATTCATTTATTTATTCAACTAGATCATATATGTGCAACAGTTTTAGAATAACTCACATCTTCAAGAAAAACACCTTCTCATGTACCAACTAGAGTACAGTGTTCATGTACAACCACTAAAGATCTTACAGTTGGCAGTGAAAACATAGTTTTTCAAAGTTATTTGATTGACATTTTTCCCACTACAGTAAGTTTATTTTAAATAGATAGATAGGTAGGTAGATAGATAGATAATACTGTTAAATCATTTTGTCACAATCTGTTTTTGTAGGATTCCATAAAAAATGGTTGATTACTTTTTTACTTGCATACACTAAGGTTCACCATACGTATTAGTTCCATGACCCTAAAATATCCCATATGCTTCCTCTCTTCAAATTATTTTTCTTCTTAAATCTCTGAAAATGAGTGATCTGTTTTCCACATTTTCCAGAATGTCGTATGAATGGAATCATAGAATATGTAACTTTTCAGTTGCTATTTTCACTTAGCAAAATGCATCCAAGATTTACTATGTTGTTACATAAATTATTAGCTCATTCACCTTTCTTGCCAAATAGTATTTCATTGTATGGATGTATCACACTTTGTTCATTCATATATTAAAAAGGGGAAATTTCCAGTTTGTTATTTACAGTTTGGAGAAATAATGAAATAATATAAACTTTCATGTGCAGGTTTGGACATTAATATTTAAAGCAGTTGAGTAATTGATCGATCATATGGTAAGTCTATATCCAACTCTAAAAAAAAAGCCAGAATAATTTCTCCTCTATCATTTTGCTTTCATCACCAATAAATAAGGGTACCTGCTCCTCTACATTCTTACCAGCATTTGGTAGTGTTAGGTTCTTCTGGATGTTAGCCATTATAATAATGTGTGTTGGTACATTACTGTTGCTTTAATTTACATTTTTCTAGTGACAAATGATGTAGAGCACTTTTTCTTAGTTTATTATTTTCGAGTTTTAAGAATCCTTTAGATAATCTAGATGCAAGTCTTTAATCAGATATGTGATTTGCAAATATTTTCTCTAGTCTATGAATTATAATTTTATTTTCTTAAAGACTTTCATAGAGCATTTTTTTTAATTTCATAAATTTATTTTTTTGTGTTATACATAAATATTTATTGACAAACCCAAGGTCATATAGATTGTCTTCTATATTTGCTTCTAGAAATTTTACAGTTTTATGTTGTACATTTAGGTCTATGACACAGTTTTCGCTAATTTTTGTGAAAGATGTAAGGAAATCTTAGTCCATTTGGGTTGCTATAACAAAATAACATAGACTTGGTGACTTATAAGCAAAACATTTATTTCCCACAGTTTTATAAGCTGGAAAGTCCAAGATCAAGGCACCAGCATGGGCCTTTTCTGGTGAGGGCCATTTTCTTGGTTCATAGATAGTACCTTCACTCAGTGTCCTCATGTGATGGAAGGGGTTGAAGGATCTTTTATAAGGACAGAGTCTCTGTCCTCATGACCTAATCACCTCTTAAAGACACTTACCTCCTAATACCATTACATTGGTCAATGGGATTTCAACATATGAATTTTGGAGGGACATGAATACTCAATCTAAGGCATATGTTATGTGTCTAGATTCACTCTGTTTCTCATGGATGTCCAGTTGTCCCAACATCATTTCTTGAAAAGACTATCATTTCTCAATTGATTTGCCTTTGTGTTTTTGTCAAATATCACTTGATTATATTTGCTTGAGTCTATTTCTCAGCTCTCTATTCTGTCTCAATGAACCATATCTATGCTTTTATCAATACTGTCTTGATTGTGTGTATGTATGTATGTGTGTGTATGTGTTAAGAACACTTAGCATGAGATCTTTCCTCTTAAATGTTTAAGTGTACAACACCATAGACTTAACTCTAGGGACTATTTTTCATATCTTGATTATTATAGCTTTATAGTATGTATAGAAATCAGTATCAGTCCTTTGATTTTACTATTTTTTTTCCTTCAGTCATAGGTTGATTAGTGGGCAGTTTTGCCTTTCCATATAAATTTTAGGATCAGTTTGTCTACATACACAGAATAACTTGCTGTGATTTTGATTGGGATTATGTTAAATCTAAAGATTAAATTGGGAATAATCAACATCTTAACAATATTGAGTCTTTTGATCCATAAACATAAAATATCTCTCCATTTATTTAAATCTTCTCTGACTTCTTTCATAAATGTCACAATAACTTCCACATACAGATCCTGCACATATTTAGTTTGGTACTATTGTAAATATTATTTTCTTCATGTCAAATTCTATCTGGTCATTGCTGGTAAGTAAATAATTGACTTTTGTCAATTTCTTCATGTGAGTCTTGCTCAAGAATGTACATTTTCAGCTTTTCAAAATAATAGCTCCAAATTGGAAGTACCCTAGTGATCATGAACAATAGAATGGGAAAAAGAGTAAGAAAAAACTTTATTACTTAGTGATATAAAGAAATAAACACAGGTCAATTTTTGAAAATATTATTCTGAATGAAAGAAATATTATACAATGAAGTTTATATTGTGTGGTTTTGCTTATAGAGAATCTACAAAAGGCAAATTAATCTATTTTTTTAAATCATAAGAGTGCTTTTTACTAGGAGCATGACAGTTATAAGAGAGAGTTGGATAAGAGGTGCCTGGGTGGCTCAGTCAGTTGAGCGTCCTGCTTCAGCTCAGGTCATGATCTCAAGGTTCCTGGGTTCGAGCCCCGCGTCGGCTCTGGGCTGACGGCTAGCTCAGAGCCTGGAGCCTGTCTTTGAATTCTGTGTCTCCCTCTCTCCCTGGCCCTCCCCTGCTCACATTGCCTCTCTCTCTCAAAAATAAATAAAACACTAAAAAAATTTAAAAAAAAGAGAGAGAGAGTTGGATAGTGCAGATGTATGTATTTGTCAAAACTTATCAAATAGTAGAATTAGGATTCTCTCTCTTGAAAACAAAAGCAAAAACAGAACAAACTCTAAATAATAATTTGTGTGGAGAGATGTTAGGGGTAAAGTATACTGATATCTCTAACATAAATTAAAATAAAAAATAAATGAGATGGATTTATGGATACATAAAAGGATGTATAGATGTATGGATGCATAATGAACAAAATATAGCAAAATATTATTGTAGATGTTAGGTCATGGTATATGTGTATTTTGTGCTGTTATGAACTGAAATGTGTCTCCCCCAAAATACACAGATTAAAGTCCAAATCCCCAGTATGATGGTAATTTGGAGATAAGGCCTTTAAGAAGGTAACTGAATTAAGTGAGGCTATATAGGTGAAGCTCTTATAACTAGAAAAAGAGGTAGGAGGGATACCTATAGACAGAGAAAAGACCATGTGAGGAGTCAGTGGGAAGACCGCCATTTGCAAGCCAAGGAGAGAGGCTTCAGAAGAAACCAAACCTTCCAGCACCTTGATCTTGGATTTCCAGCCTCCAGAGCTAAGAAAATAAATTTCTATTGTTTAAGTCACCCAGTCTCTGTTATTTTATTATGGTACCAATATATTCAATTCTTTCAGCTTTTCTATATGCTTGAAATTTTTCATAATAAAGAGTTGGGACAAAATAGTGAACAATTCTAGAAAAAAAAACACAGCTTTTTCCATACCACTATTGACAGAGTTTGGTGAAGTTTTCCACTAATTTCATAATAGAATTTTTCTATTTGAGCTTTCATTCATAAAGTATGTAATAGAACTATGATCTCGGTCTGCATTTATTTTTCAGAGAAAAAGAAGACAATTAGAAAGAACATTTGAATGTTTATGATTCATCAATACTGTACATATTTTCATATTTGCAAGATAAAAATCTTGGCCTAGATAGTATTTAAAGCAATACAACTTCATCTTTATAACGATCAATTATCTTGAAACAAAGCCTCAAAACAGATGGATATCTAGGAATGTATCCAAAAACAAACTCAGAATATTTCTGTGCATGATCCAGTAAGGTCCATGAGAGACTAGCAATGGAATCTGTTTTTTTGCTAATAAGACTTCCAGCAGGGCCTTTGTATTACACTTTTTTAATTATAAGACATTTTAAAAGCAGTTTTAGGCTTGAAAAAGGAGCAGAAAGCACAAAGTGTGCATTCACCCCTCTTCCCCATCTCTTGTCTTCCCAAGTAGACAGTTTCCCCTATTATAAACATCTAGTATTAGTGTTGGTACATTTGTTATACTAGATAATATTGATACATATTATGAACTAAAGTCCATAGTTTATGTTAGGCCCCACTCCTAGTGTTGTATGTTATATAGATTTTGACAAATGTATGATGGTATGTATTCACCATTACAGTACCATACAGAATAGTTTCACTGTCATAAAAATCCCCTGTATTCCATGTATTTATCTCTCTTCCTCATCCTTAAAATCTTGTCAATCATTGATCTTTTCTACTGTCTCCAGAGTTGTGCCTTTTTCAGAATGTCGTATAGTTAGAATCCAACAGTAGGTAGTCTTGTCAAATTGGCTTCTTTCACTAAGAAATCTGCATTTAGATTTTTCCACATCTTTGAGGGATCTTATTGTTCATTTCCTTGTTATCACTGAAAAATATTTCATTGTATAGATGTAACACAGATTGTTTATCTATTACCCATTGAAAGAAAACTCTACTGTTTACAAATTTTAGCAATTATGAATAAAGCTGCTGTAAACATGTGTACAAGTTTTGTGCAGATGTAAGTTTTCAAATTCTATGGGTGGATACCAAGAAGCACGATTTCATATGGTAAAAGTATGTCTGATTTTGGATAAAAGGCCAAACTGTGTGGCAAAGTGACTATATCATTCTGCATTTTGCATTTTGCATTCCCATCAGCAATGAATAAGAGTTCTTGTTGTTGGACATCCTCACCAGCATTTGATGTCAGTGTTTTGGATTTCAGTTATTCTATTAGATGTGTAATGGTATCTAATTGTTGTACTGACTTGCAAATCCTTTATGATATATGATGTTAAGCATTTTATTATATGTTTACTTACCATCTATAGATCTTTGTTGATATATATGCTTATATGTTTTTCCTATTTTAATTCACTTATCTTTTATTATTGAGCTTTAAGTGTTCTTCGTATAGTTTAGATACCAGTTCTTTATCAGATATGTGTTTTGTAAAGAATTTCTCCTAATCTGTAGTTTGCCTTTTCATTCTTCTAACAGTATCTTTCATAGAACATAATTTTGTAAAAACTTTAAATAAGGTCCAACTTATTAATTATTTCCTTTATGAATTGTGCTCTTGGTATTGTATCTAAAAACTCATTGCCAAACCAATATCACTTATATTTTCTCCTGTTATCTTCTAGAAGCTTTATAGTTATCCATTTTACATTTAGCTCTAGGAAAGATTTTGAGTTAACTTTTATAAAATATATAAGATCTCTAACTATGTGTAAGATGTGTGTCTAGATTTTTTGATGTTTTGTCTGTTGCTTTGCATAGGAATGTCCATTTGTTCCAGCACCATTTGTTGAAAAGACTGTTGTTTCTACATTAAATTGTCTTTACTCCCTTCTCAAAGATTAGTTTATTATAATTATGTGCATCTATATCTGGGCTTTCTATTCATTTTCTTTTAATATTTTTTAATGTTTATTTATGTTTGAGAAGCAGAGACAGAGTACAAGCAAGGGAGGGGCAGAGAGAGAGGGAGACAGAATCAGAAGCAGACTCCAGGCTCTGAGCTGTCAGCACAGAGCCCGATGCAGGGCTCGAACCCACGGACTGTGGGATCATGACCTGAGCCGAAGTTGGACGCTCAACCCACTGAGCCACTCAGGTGCCCCTGGGATTTCTATTCTTTTCCATTGATCTATTTGTCTATTCTTATGTGAACCTCATACTGCCTTAATTAGTATACCTTTATAATAGAAATGGACATCAGGTAGCATCAGCCCTTCAATTTTGTTCTTTTTCTTCAGTCCTATGTTGGCTATTTTATGTATCTTGACTTTTCATGCAAATTTGAGAATTCATTTGTTGATATCTTCAAAATAACTTGCTGAGATTTTGTCTGGGATTGTATTGAACATACAGATTAAGTTGGTAAAAACTGGTTGTTTTATTTTTAACAATAATGAGCCTTCCTATCCATGCGTATGAAATGTATTGCCAATTATTTAGATTTTCTTTGATTTCTTTCATCATAGCTTTTGTTCTTTTCCTCATACAGATCCTATACATATTTTGTTAGACTCATTCCTAAATTTTATGAGTTTTTTCAGGTGTTAATGTAAACGATGATTTTAAATTAAAATTTCATTTATTCACTGTTGGTATATAAGAAAGCAATTGGTTTTTATATATTAGCCCGCCACTTTGCTATAATTGCTTATTAGTTTTAGGAGATTATCCTTTAATTATTTTGATTTTTTGGGATTTTCTACATAGACAATCATGCTGCCTGTGAACAAAGACAGTTTTATTCTTTGCCTCCTTCTCTACATACCTTTTATTTCATTTTATTATCTTATTGCATTAGCTAGGATTTCCAGCACAACACTGAATAGGTTTGGTAACAAAAGACATCCCTGACTAGCAAATTTAGTGTGAAGCATCTAGTTTCTCATTACTAAGTATAATGATAACTGCAGGTATTTTGTAGATGATCTTTATCTAGTTGGGAATGCTTTCCTCTATTTCTAGTTTGCTGAGAGTTTTTATCATAAATGGATGTTGGATTTTGTCAAATGAGTTTTCTGTAGATCTTGACATGATCAAATAACTTTGATTATTTGATGTATTGATGTGATCAATTATTTTATTTGATTTGTGAATACTGAACTAGGTTTATGTGACTGGAATAAATCCCACTTGCATATGTGTATATATTTTTGGACTTAATTTGCTAATATCTTGTTGTGGATTTTTTAATTTATGTTCACGAGATGTTGCTTTAAAAAAACTGAATTTTATCATTACCCTATTGAAATAAATAAGGAAAAGTTAAAATATTTATGTCTGTATCATTAAAACTGAAAAGAATGTGTACGTATTTTGAAAATTAACAAGACAGTAATTTTTTTACTTAGTATACTGAGAGATTTTTCAATAATTTTTGAATAAAATATTAATTCAAATGTTTTTGAATCAGAAACTGACACAATCCAAACTGTGTCTTAGAACGATTAATATGAAAGTAATGTAAGATGTGGAAAAGAAGAATGGGTGGTCAGTAGATCATTTAGAAAAATATGCAAAATTTGGGGTGAGGTAATTGAAAACAAAGCAAGATATATGAAAAACAGACCTGAACTTAATATCTGATTTGCTATTAGAAACAGGCAGAAAGCAATAGGATGAATTAGTTCCAGAGATTAAAGCCTAGATAACTGAAGAAAAAATAGGAAACAAGAACATTCAGAAGAGTAAGACTTTACTGATATGAAAGTAAGAAAGTAAATTTTAAGATTTTACACCAGAGACAGGGGAAGGGAGTCTGAACAGAATCCTGGTAGTAATTAGTGATACAGAACCAGAGATCCAAAGGGGATTGGTTTATATTTGACTTCCATTGTATTGCACTCCAAACCATCCCCTCTTCCAATTTCTCCTTTTGTGTGTAAGTTTAATTTCTTCTAGGTCTTCTAGATGCTATGATAATTCTTTTTTTTAAGTTTATTTATTTTTGAGAGATACAGAGACTGCACAAGTGGCAAGGGTCAGAGAGAGAGGAAGAGAAAAATCACAAGCAGGCTCCACAATGTCAGTGCAGAGCCCGACAATGTCTCAAACTCACAAAACTGTGAGATCATGACCTGACCCAAAACCAAGAGTAGGACACTTAACCGACTGAGCCATTCAGGTGCCCCTGCTATGGTAATTGTTAAATGTATGCCACTAGGGGTGCCACCAGAGTGGCTCAGTTGGTTAAGTATCTGACTTTGGCTCAGGGCACAATCATGGCTTATGAGTTCGAGCCCTGCATTGGGCTCTGCTGACAGCTCAGAGCCTGGAGTCAACTTCAGATTCTCTCTCTCTCTGCCCTTCCCCTGATCATGCTCTGTCTCTCAGAAATTAAAAAAAAATTTTTTAATATAGGTCACCAGTTCAAACTTCTCAAAATTTTAGACACCAGGTGAATACCACATGTATTAAAACAATCACTGTTAACTCAAAATGTCAGAGTTCAAATCTTTCCCCAAACTTGTCTGTGCCAGGGATTCTCAGTCTCAAATTATGAGCCCATTTTTTTCCAGTCATTCAGTTAAAAAACTAAGAAAGCATTATTTCTCCCTGTTTCCCTTCTCCACCTCTTACACACATGCATGCACATACAAACATGAACACACACACACACACACACACACACACACACACATACCTTGCTGAATTTATGTGCTAACTCACTCTCAATGCTAACTTTGATCTGATGGTCTCCACAATTTGTTCTGATGGTATCACAAGTCACTTCTTTCTGGTTTCTATCATTTCTTACCCTGCCTACAAAAGACTCCCAACTGGCACCAATCTTTTTATTGCATCAAAACTTAGCTGAATTCAGAGAAGCTCTTTCCTTACACAATCATCCAGCCCAGCCATTGAAAATCTTATAATGGCTGGGGTGCCCAGGTGGCTCAGTCGGTTAAGCATCCAGTGAGTTTGAGCCCCCTCGTCAGGCTCTGTGCCTGTGCCTCCAGCTAGGAGCCTGGAGCCCTCTTCAGATTCTGTGTTTCCCTCTTTCTCTACCCCTTGCCTGCTCACATGCTGTCTCTCTCTCTCAAAAATAAATATAAAAAAATATTTTTCAATCTTCTAATGGCTAATTTTCTCACTTGTAGATTGCCCAACCAAAAAGCTTTTGTTTTTAATAATTTACTTACCATAAATCCATAGAATTTTCTGTATTTAAGTTTTTCACATATATTTCTCTATGTATCTGCCTCATAATGGAGTAAGTGGCAACATTGTTGTGGTATCCAAAAAAGTAGCTTTTTCCATTTAATTTTCCTTTCTATTTTCCATGATTTTTAAAAATATATAATTTTAGAGAGAGAATCATATGAAAGCAAAGAAGGAGCATTCCATTTAAACACATACAAGTATATATTTATAAACATATTACCGATCCTTTTTTGACCTTCCTTTTTTATTGAAGTACAGTTGACAATGTTACATTCATTTCAGGTGTATAAATTATGCTGTCCACAAGCGTAGCTACCATCTGTCACCATACAACACTATTACAATACCATTAACATATTCCCTATACTGTACCTTTCATCTCCATGATTTAATCTTTCCATAAGTGGAAGCCTATTCTTCCCCTTTCCTTTCACCCATTTTCCCCATTCCCCACCACCACCCTCCCCTCTAGCAAACATCACTTTGTTCTCTGTATTTATAGTTCTGTTTCTACTTTGTTCATTTGTTTTGTTTTTCAGATTTCACGTATAAGTGAAATAATATGGTATTTTTCTTTCTCTGTCTGACTTATTTAACTTAGCATATTAGCCCCTAGGCCCATCCATGTTATCACAAATGGCAAGATCTCATTCTTTTTTATACCTGAATAATATCCCACTATATGCGTAGAATACATCTTCTTTATCCATTCATATACCAGTGGACACTTAGATTGCTTCCATACCTTGGCTATTGTAAATAATGCCCCAGTAAACATAGGACTGAATATAACTTTTCAAATTTGTGTTTTTGTTTTTTGGGGGTACATGCCTAGTAGTGGAATTACTAGATCATATGGTGTTTCTATTTTTTAATTTTTGGAGGAATTTCCATACTGTCTTCCACTTTGGCTGCACCAATTTACATTCCCACCAACAGTGCACACGAGTTCCCTTTTCTTCACATCCTCACCAGCACTTGCTATTTCTTCTCTTTTTGATACTAGCCACTCTGAAATGTGTAAGGGGATATCTCATTGTAGTTTTGATTTGCATTTTCCTGATGATGAGTGATGTTGAACATCTTTTTATGTGTCCCTGGGCCATCTGTATGTCTTCTTTGGAGAATTGCCTATTCATGTCTTCTGCCCATTTTTAAATCAAATTATTTGGGTGGGCTGTTGTTGAGTTGTATAAGTTCTTTATATTTTTTGGACATTGCTTATTAAATATATCATTTGCAAATATCTTCTTTCATTCAGTAGGTTGCCTTTTCATTTTGTTGATGATTTCCCTTACTAAGCAAAAGCATTTTATTTTGATGTGGTCCTAATAGTTTAGTTTTGCTTTTGTTTCCCTTGCCTGAGCTATTTTAAAAAATTTTTTAATGTTTATTTATTTTTGAGAGAGAGAGAGAGAGAGAGAGAGAGAGACAGACAGACAGAGCAAGAGTGGGGGAGGGGCAGAGACAGAGAGGAAAACACAGAATCTGAGACAGGCTCCAGGATCTGAGCTGTCAGTGCAGAGCCCGATGCGGGGCTGGAGCCAATGAAATGTGAGATCATGACTGGAGCCAAAGTCGGACACTTAACTGACTAAGCCACCAGGCACCCCTGCCTAAACTACTCTTAATACCCACTATTAAGACTAATTTGAAGACCCAAACACCTTCAAACAGCTGAAACAGTGTAGATTATTGATGCTAAGTCTTTTAAATGTAACTGGACTATATTACAGGAAAACAGAAAAAAAATTAGAATAAATAAATCTCCAGGATAAAACTTTCATGTCGTGTCTTAATTAGGTGTCATTTAAGAATATAGTTATGATTTATTTAATCCAATAAATAACATGAAGTAATTAGTCTAATGAGAGTCACTCCTAATCTTATTTTATTCTTTTAAATATTTATAAACTTTCTATCAACAAAAAGGTAAAATAATAAGCTAGCCAGTGGACTAATTGGCTTTTATGGATTTGTAATTTCTCTTTTATCAAATATATGGGGAATGTTGATCAGGATTCATCTCATTAAGAGTGTCATTTACAATAAAAGTTTACTTTTATCTTTAATAATTATTTATCAAACTTTTAAAAACATTTAGTTTGTTCAAATTTATATTTATTATAATTGTAGTGTTATTTAAATCCTGAAAAGAGATGTAATGCTTTATACCTATTGTCAAAGGAAATAAATTTATCCCCAAATTCCAACATCTATACACATTAATATATACATATATACATTAATTTATAGACATATAAGTCCTATATAAGAACCGTAGGATGATCAATGAAAGACTTTCAATTGCACAAAAATATAAATTATATTTTAGTATTAGATATGTAGGAGTAAAATACTTATACTAACATTTTAACTCATTTTTATTATGTCAAGTGATCCATGCAGATAAACTGATTGAAAATTATTTAAATATAATATAAGGATATAAGGATAGAAGTCTGTAGAGGGAGAGGAATGAAAATAAAGTTATGACATGAAAGAAAGATGTAAATTCTGAATATTAATAATAAGCTGTCAGTTCTTTTTTAATCTGAGTGTTGGTAAATATCAAATCAGTCAGGTATTTAGATTTCATTGGTTATTTTAAAAAGTGATGCAATTGTTTTATTTCTAAATGTCAGTATTTGCAATATGCACCAAAATTACATCCTGGGTAACTATTTAAACTTGTAATGAGAAAATTTAAATGAAAATTTAAAAATATGAGACAGGAAACATAGATTTCAAAATTACTTCAAACATAGTATGTGCAAAACTTATTGCAATCTTTAAGTGATCTCTGAACATGTACATTTCTTTCCATTCAGCATTTTATCTATGTAATTCCACAGAAAATGCAAACTTCCAGGGATAGCTGTTTCAGAACTTTTCTGAGGAAATTATTTTCAATGTATTAAACACTTGCCAGCAAATTATCTCCTATATCTAATGACTCGTGTTAGAATTTAAATCAAGTTCTTCTATTTCTAGTAAAGATATCTAACTACTATCAAAATTTTCTATTAAATAACTCAACATACATGTACAAAATTTATTCCTTGAACTTACTTTTTCAACCCTTTAATTCATTTATCTAGTTAAATCAAACTCTTCAAGCATCACTAAGAAATCTATGTAGCAAACTTGAAATTCCATTACTTTCTACTTGAAAGCAGTGTATAGGATTTTGAGCTTTTGTAATGCCAGATAAAGCTTAAATGAGGTTTTAAAACCAGATTACTTTCTGTAGGTGAAATCCTGAGCCTCTTTGAAATGGAGCTTACTATCACCTCTACCCACATGAAAGTGTATTTAATTCACAAAGGAAAAGAGTGGATTTATTAATTAAAATGGTTTATAAACTCCCTGTTAACAGTCAATTTACAGAAGAAAGGAAGCATTTTCAGGAATACAGAATGAGCTATTTGAACACAAAGCAGTGAGGACCTTCTAACACTAGCAAAGTACAGTTAGGTATCTTAATTGGCAGAGATCAAACAACAATTGAAAAACCAAAGAACTGATAATATTAAAAACATAGACAAGTTAAACAACTTTTGAAAATAATTTCTTAGTGAACCTAAGGGTTAAAATAATAAGTAACATTTTTAAATTAAATGTATGTGTATTTTAGTGCATAAAGAAATTCAAAGAATCTGGAATAGTTTAGCCTGACAGCATAATGGCACACCAAATAAACCCTGCCCCTTACTATAAGACTTTCTTCTCCAAAGTACTTGCTTAGGAAGGAAGAAGCATTCAACATATGAACTGATTTTTCAGCATGTGAGATAATAAGTTCCACCTGGCCTGGATTCCCAAATATGATCAACAAGCATGCCCAAACCATTTTTATTAAGTTCTGTAATTACCTGGCATTTTATTGTCAAAG
>CM053567.1:63199215-63221285 GCA_028646485.1 Cryptoprocta ferox
AACAGGAGAAACCCAACAGAGGACCATGGGGAGGGGAAGGAGGAAAAAGAGTTAGGGAGAGGGATGGAGAGAAAACACGAGAGACTCTTGAATACTGAAAACAAACTGAGGGGGGAAGGGGAAGGGGGAAAGGTAAAGGGGGGTGAGGGTATTGGTGGAGGTCACTTGTGGGGAAGAGCACTGGGTGTTATATGGAAACCAACCTGAAAATAAACTATAAAGTTAAAAAAAAAAAAAGACAACTTATCTACATACATAAACCCAATACACAAGTGTAAAGGCATTATAGCAGTAAACAATGCTGTTCAGAAAGGGAGAACTAAAATGCAGGAATAGTCACTGGTGTTCAGCCATTCTGAAATCTCTCTGAGCACATGTTGCTAGGTTTTAGTGTAAGGCCTATTATTACTCCCTGGAAATGATTCTCCACGGGTCTTATCTCTATTCTCTGAGCTTTTGATGCAAGCTTCTGAGTCACCATCCTTTCCCAATAGGAAAACAAAGATTATAACTGAGTATTCTCAGCCTATTCTCCATCCAAAAATGTTGTGGGTCCAGAAACTTATTTTTAACTTGTGTTCTCTCTTTTCCTTCTTGTTTAAGTTGGCAGTCCTTCGAAGAGAAATAATATCCTAACAATTTTGTGAGTACTCTATAAATCTTATTGGAGTTCACTCCTTTAGATAAAGTATACAACTGGAAATAATTACCACATCGGCCCTTCTTTACATTGAGCTCCCAGTGAAACTGCTGTAGGACAACACTTGGGATTTTTAGAAGTCTTGTTGTTACTAAAAAAGATTTGGAAGACATGACCTCAAGATTCTTAGAGGTTTATCTTTTTAACTATTTCAATGAGGCACCCGTTCATATTTCTTTGAGGTCATCATAAAGAACCATATAGCCTTCCCCTGTTTGTGATCTTAGCAAGCAAGCCTTTTTTCCCCCCTTGGAGAAGTTTTGCCATCTGGGAAGGAATGAGAATTTTATTTTCAATTTAAAGGGTCTTATCTCTTTCGCAGATTTTTTTTTCAATTTTACTGTACAGTTTCTTTTTTTCTTCCCTCTCATTGCTCCCATTTTAGTATAGATGACTAGAAAAAGCCATGTGGTATGTTCAATACTCTGTCTGGAAATTAGTTTAGTTAAGCTCTTGAGTTCCTTAGGTATATTTCCTCTTTCCATGTTATCCTATAAGACAGAGTCCCCCAACTTTCTGCCAAATGAGGTGTAGTTTCTTCTAGCTTCACAAAACAATTAATCACTTTCCTTTAAGCCCTTCATGCACTCCTGATGCCATTGAGACACCTTAGCCTCTCATTGACCTTTAAGCTTTCTCTAAAACACTCAACACCTTTCCAACTGCTATCTTTCTCCAAAGCCAATGAAACATGTTGCAACCTTTTGTTATGGCACTTTCAAGTGCAAAAATTAGTTTAATTACTTTTGTTGGACAACAAATCACTTCCAAAAAGCAGTTACATAAAAGACAGTAACCATTTTTTTTATAACCTTATATATTGACTGGGTTCAACTCGATGATTATCACATAAGTTTTCACATGCTTTTTATAGTAAAATGGAGGTTCGGGTTGTCATCACCAGAAAAGTCTTCTTCCTTCATGTATCTTGCAGTTGATGCTGACTACCATCCAGAACCTCATCTGGTGCTTTTGGCAAAAATATCTCCATGAGGCTTCATCATATGGCAGTTTGGCTTTTCTAGATGTTGTGTTTTAGTGTAAATCTCCCAAGACAACTAAACAGAAGCTTTACAAGTCCAGCTTCAGAAATTACTTAGCATCTCATCCTCCATAGTCAAAAATCATTCAGATTCGAGGAAACAAAACATGGATTCCACTTTCTGATGATGAGAGGAGTGTTGAATTTGGGGGCATTTAAAAAATAACACTACAATGGGCAAATGATAAAGTAAATTTTACTGGAAACCTCTAACATACTCATCCATTTTATAAGATAAGAGATTCCTTTGTTTATCGGAAAAGTAAGCTCCAGAAAATTTGATTTTTGAAATATACTTTTGTTAATAATGATTACTCTTGTTGAAGATGAAGTTACTGAGTTATTAGAAAGATACATGAAAGGAGTTTCTTGAATGTTAGTAAAATTTTGTTTCTTGATAAGAGTGCTGGTTAAACAGGTGCATTCACTTTATCAAAATGCATCAAACTTTACCATTAGGATTTATGCATATATATGTATATAGTATTTTACTAAAATATTGCAAAGATTATGTAAATGAGGTTCTACATGAAAAGACCTTAGAAGTCACCATTCTATCTTAATAACAAGAAAAAGCTAAACAGAGTAAGAAACCAGATATAGTAGAAATTTGGAATCACCAGATCAGGAATTTAAAACAACGATAATTAATATGCTAATGGACAAAATAGATTCATCCAAGAACAATCTAGGTAGTGAGATGGAAATTCTAAATAACCATAAATAAATACTAGAGATTTAAAAAAACACTGTAACAATAAGTAATGCCTTTGATTGACTTATGAGTAGACTGAACACAACTGAGTAAAGAATCTCTGAACTTAGAGATATATCATTAGAAACCTCTAAAATGATGAGAAAAGACAGACTGAAAAAAGAATCAGAATGTATAAATATTGTGAGACAACTAAAAATGGTATAAATATTCATAATGAGATAACCAAAAGAGAGAAAGAAACAGAAGAAATATTTGAAAAAATAATGATTGATAATTTCCTAAAATTAATGTCAGACACTAAACCATAGATCTAGGAAACTAAGAACAAATGGAGCAGTATAAATTCTAAATACTAAATTTAGACATAATATTTTCAAATTATAGAGTATCAAAGATAAAGAAAAAACTCCTCAAAGAAACCAGAGGAAGAAAACACCCTACTTATAGTGGAATAACAATAAGAATTATATCTGATTACTCCTCAGAAACCAAACAAGGGAGAATAGAGTGCAGTGAAATATTGAAAGTGTTCAGGGAAAAAAACAAAAACAAAAATGAAAAACATCAACTCAAAATTCTGTACTATGTAATAGTGTCCTTCAAAAGTGAAGAAGATATAAATAATGGTTTTTCTTAGACAAACAAAATTTGAGAGAATTTGTTGCCAGTTGATCTGCCTTGAGAGAAACATTAAAAGAAATTCTTTAGAGAGAAGGAAAATAATGTAGGTCAGAAACACATATCTACATAAAGAAAAGAAGAGCATCAAAGGAGATGTAAGTGAAGGTAAAATAAGTTTTCTGTTTCATATTCTCAGTTGATCTAATGGATAACAATTTGTTTAAAAAATAAGTGACAGGGGCACCTGAGTGGCTCAGTCGGCTGAGCGTTCGACTTCAGTTCAGTTCATGATCTCACAGCTCGTGATTCGAGTCCCATATCCATCTCTGTCCTGACAGCTCAGAGCGTAGACCCTGCTTTGGATTGTGTGTCTCCGTCTCTCTCTGCCCCTCCTCTGCTCATGCTCTGTGTCTCTATCTCACTCTCTCAAAAATAAATAAACATTACAACATTTTTTAATAAATAATGTTACAATGCATTTCATTATGTCTACTTATGTACATGTATACTTATATATATCTACATTGATCATATATGTGTCTATATAAGTGAAATGATAGCAATGATACATAGGTCAGGAGGGAGGAGTTAGGATTATTTTATTGTTATTTTATTATTAGCCCTACCCATGATACAGTGCAGTGCTATTTGAAAGTGGACTTAGATCAGTTATAAATATATGTTACAAAGTCTAGAACAACCACTAAAAAAAGTGAAAAAAATGTATAACTGATATGCTTAAAAGAAAAGGAGAGGAAATGTAACCATAAAAAATATTCAGTTAAAACCACAAGGTAGAAAAAGAATGAAAGATCAAAACAGGAACAAGAAAGGAGGAAAACAAAACAGAAAATAGTATCAAATATGGTAGATATTTATCTACCATATCATTATATACCAATAATCATTTTGAATGTAAATGATCAAAAGGCACCAAGTAGAAGACAGAGATTATTAGATTAGATCAAAAACTAATACCTGACTGGGGCGCCTGGGTGGCTCAGTCGGTTAAACGTCCGGCTTTGGCTCAGGTCATGATCTCGCAGTTTGTGGGTTCGAGCCCCACATTGGGCTCTGTGCTGAGAGCTAGCTCAGAGCCTGGAGCCTGCTTCAGATTCTGTATCTCCCTCTCTCTCTGACCCTTCCCTGTTCGCGCTCTCTCTGTCTCTTCAGACATAGCAGATCTCAAAGCAAGGAAAGTTATCAAAAATAAAGGGCATTACATAAAGATAAAGGGAATAATTCTAAAATAAATTTTAATAATTTTTAACATCTATGTATTTAACAATTGAATCTCAAATTATATAACATAAAAACTAAGAACTGGGGCACTTGGGTGACTCACTCAGTTTAGCATCTGACTCTTGATTTCATCTCAAGTCATGATCTCACGATTCATGGGATTGAGCCCTGTGTTGGGCTATGCACTACAGTGTGGAGCCTGCTTGGGATTCCCTCTTTCTCCCCCCTCTCTGCCCCTCCCAGCTCACACTCTCTTTCTCTCTCAATATAAATAAATAAACATTTTTAAAAAGGTAACAGAATTATAAGAAAGAATAGATTAATCCACTATCATAATTGGATATTTCAATATTTCTGTCTTGAAAATGGACAGATCTAGAAGGAAGAAATTCAGTAAAGACATAGTTGAATTCCATGACACCATCAGTCAACTGAGATTAAATAACATCTATAGACTACATCATCCAACAGCAGCAGGATACACATTCCGCTCAAGCTTATTTGGTATATTAACCAAGATAGACTATATCTTGGGCCATAAAATACACCTTAACAAATATTAAATCAAATAACATCTACTCTCAGAATACATTGGTATCAAACTAGAAATCCATAATAGAAGGAAACCTGGGAATTTTCAAAACATGTGGAAATTAAAAAACAGACTTCTAAATAACACATGGTCAAATTAAAAATCTCAAGAGAAATTTTAAAATATTTTTAACTAAATGAAATGAAAACACAACTTACCAAAGTTTGTGAGAATTCACTGAAAGCAGTGCTTACTGAGAAATGTATGGCATTGGATACATATATTAGTGAAAGCAAAATATCTAAAAATCAATAATCTAAGTTTTCATTTTAGAAAACTGGAAAAAGAAGAGAAAATTAAATATAAAATAAGCAGAAGAGAAGAAAATAGAGTCAAAACCAACAAAAATAAAAATAGGAAATCAATAGATAAAATAAACAAAACAGAAATCTGATTCATTAAAAAATTAGTAAAGTCAATAAGCCTCTAACAAGGCTAAAGAAAAAGAGGACACAAATTACTAATGCTAGAAAAGAAAGAGGAGACATGACTACAGATCCCATGAATATTAAAGGATAACAAGTAATATAATATTAAAAGATCATAAATAACAGTATGCCCATGAATTTGATAACCTAGATAAAATAAACTGATTTTTTAAAAGACACAATTTGTCAAAACTCACACAGGAAGAATTTAGACAATATGAATAGACCTATAACTATTAAATAAATTTGTTCATTAGTTAATAACTTTGCAAAACAGAAAGTACCAGGCTTAGATGGGTTCACTGGTGAATAGTACAATACATGTAGGGAAGAAATTATACCAATTCTCTACTATCTCTTTCAGAAGATGAAAAGTAGAGGGAATATTTCCCAACTCATTTATAAGGCCAGCATTACTCTGATACCAAAAGAAGACAAAGACATTATAAAAAAAGAAAACTACAGACCAATATCTCTCATGCAAAAATCCTCAATAAAATATTAGCAAATTGACTCCAACATTGTATAAAAATAATTATACACCATGGCAAGGTTGGATTTATCCCAGATATTCCAGGCTGATTCAACATTCAAAATTTATTAATGTAATCCATCACATCAACAAGGTAAAGAAGAAAGTCACCTGATCATATATATCAATGGATGCAGAAAAAGCACTTGACAAAATTCACATACTCATTATAAAAACCCTAAATAAACTAGGAATAGAAGATAACTTCAACTTGACAAAGACAATCTACCAAAAGCCTACAGGTAATATACTTCATGGTGAGAATCCTGAAGCTCTTCCAATAAGATCAGGAACAAGGCAAGGATAGCCCCACTAACCATTCCTTTTCATCATCACAGTGGAAGTACTAGCTAATGCAACAAAACAAGAAAACAAAATAAAAAGTATACAGATTGGACAACAAGAAATAAAACTGTCATTGTTCAGATTACATGATCATTATGTAGAAAATCCAAAAGAATAAACACACATACACACATACAAATGCACACACAAAAGAACTCCTAACATTATAAGCAATTATAGTAAGGTTGTAAGATATAAGGTTAATAAACAGAAGTCAATCATTTTCATATAATAACAATAAACAAGTGGAATTAAAGTTAAAAATAAAATACAACTCCATTTATATTAGTATCTATCTCCTCAAAAATACTTAAATATAAAGTAAAAAACCATGTACAAATTCTATATGAGGAAAAGTACAAACTGTGATGGAATAAATCAAAGAAGATCTAAATAAATGGTGATATATTTCATGTTCATGAAAAAGAATACTCATTATTAATAAGATTTGAGTTTTTACAAACTTGATTTATATAATCAATATAATCCCAAACAAAATCTCAGCAAGTTATTTTGTGGATATCAACAAACTGATTCTCAAATTATTATGGAGAGCAAAAATATCTACTGTAGCCAACACAATATTGAAGAACAAAGTTGGAGAACTGACACTATCTGACTTAAAGACTTAATATAAAACTATAGTAACTAAGACAGTGTGGTATTGGCAAAATAATAGACAAAATAGTGAACAAAGCATAGAGCCCAGAAATAGACCCACATAAATATAGTCATATATTAGATATATTAAAAAGGCAAAAAGGCAATGTAATGGAACAGTTAAATAAATAATTCTGGAAAAACTGGACATCTGCATACAAAAAACGAATCTAGACAAACATGTTACAGCCTTCACAAAAATTAATTCAAAATGAATCACAGACCGAAATGTAAAACTCAAAACTATAAAACTCCTAGAGAATGGCATAGGAGAAAAACTATATGACTTTCTGTATAGGGATGACTTTTTAGACACAATACAAAAGACATGATCTATGAAAAATATCATTGACAAACTGGACTTCATTAAAATTAAAATTTCTGCTTTGTGTAAGACAATGTCAAGAGAATTATAAGACAAGCCACAGACTGGTATATATTTGCAAAAGATATATCTGATAAAGGACTGTTATCCAAAATATACAAAGAATTCTTAAAGCTCAACAACTTCATTAAACTGGGACAAAGATCTTATCAAAAAAGATACATATGGCTAATCAGCATATGGAAAGATGTTCTACATCATATATCACCAGGGAAATGCAAATTAAAGCATTGAGATATCACTATATACCTATTAGAATGGCCCAAATCTGGAAGACTGAATACACCAAGTGTTGACAAGTATGTAGAGCAACAGGAACTCTTGTACATTGCTCGTGAGAATGCAAGATAATACAGCCACTTTGGGAGACAGTTTGGCAATTTCTTACAAAACCAAACAACTACATCTCTTAGCATGCAATCCCACCATTGTGCTCCTTGGTATTTACCCAAATAAGTTGAAAACTTATGTCTACACAAAAACCTTCACACAGATGTTTATAGCAGCTTTATTCATGATTGCCAAAACTTGGAGACAACCAAGATGTCCTTCAGTAGGTGAATGGATAAATAAACTATGGTACATCTAGACAATGGAATATTATTCACCACTAAAAATAAATGAGCTATCAAGTCTTAAATAGAAATGAATGAGCCCAAATGCATATTTTTAAGTGAAAAAAGCCAATCGGAAAAGACTATATACTTTGATTCCAACTACATGACATTCTGGAAAAGACAAAACTATTGACACGGTAAAAATATCAGTTGTTGCTAGAGGCAAGGGAAAGATGAATAGGGGAATGCAGAGCATTTTTAGGGTAGTTAAAATACTCTGCATGGTACTACAAGTATGGATACATGTCATCATATATTTGTCCACACCAATAGGATAGATGTACATAGAATTGGCCCTAAGGTAAACTTTAGATTTTTGATGATAACGATGTATTAACTTACGTTTGTCAATTGTAAAAAAATGTAGCACCTGGTAGAAATGTTAAAGATGGGGGAGGCTGTGCATGTGTGAGGGTGGAGGTTATATGGGAAATCTGCTCCTTCCACCTCATTCTGCTGTAAACTGCTGTAAAAAAAAGCTTAAAAAACGTGGAGAAAAATATTTTTAAAGAGTATATAAATATATCTTACTTTTCTGTGAGCAATCATTGCAATATTAACCATTAATTTCTTGGAAAAACAAAAAATTCCAAACAAATAAAATCATAATTATGTTTAATTAGAGCTTAAAGTGATGAGTGGTTCTACAACAGCATTGGCCATAAGATGATCTATATTTCTGAGTTTTGAAAGTCATTGCACATGCTCAATTCACTGTTTTTAAATATGATATATCATGATTGTAGAAACTACCTCTGATGATTAAAAATGTGCAAATACACATAGTTTATATACTGAAATTATTCATCAAATGTACTTTTATTTTATTGAAATTTAACATACCATAAAATAAAACCATAGTTATATATCATGTTTCATTAACTAAAAAAAATTTATAAAGTGAAAAAAATTTATATTGTTTTTGGATTCTTGCTGGCAGGATATCCCTTGATGAGAATCAAAAATTTTAAAATAAGCCAGCTTTCACTAAAGAATTATAGCTCCAATGTGTTTCAGTAGCCTTCTGCTTTTCCGTTTGCTTGTATTATGTGTCTTAGGGTGATTCTCACAATAGCATTCCACATAAACCCACAAGTTGGTAATAAGGTGTGGATATAGTAAATATGGGAGGCAGATGGCAAGCATTGCTCTTCTAACTATGATCACTGTAGTTCCTCTTTATTTTTCTTCTTGGAGCTGCATTATCTATACTTCTTCTAATGTTAAAATTATTAGATTTTTTAGCACTTTCATTTTTATCCTCCTAAAGCCAGCCTTAGGACTTAAAAACATTTTAACCATATAATATCCTACATCATAGGCTAAGACTTGGAACATAGATGCCTTATAAGTAACAGATTATCTGTTGCAGTTCATATAATGATACCTGGATAAAATTAAGAGAAACATAGATTGTTAAAACTCAGCAGGTAATATTGACTGGCATCTACATGCTAATTTAAGCTGTTTAAATGTCAAGGAAAGTGAGAAATTAAAATACTACATATAGTACTGAGATTTATCTGGTGAACTTACATCATAGCATGGCAATATGTAGTTTCCAGTGCAGCTAGTATCTAGTATATAAGACTAAAAGACTCCGTAAAGGGGCGTCTGGTGGCTCAGTCGGTTAGGCATCCGACTTTGGCTCAGGTCTTTATCTCACAGTTCATGGGTTCAAGTCCTGCATCAGGCTCTATGCTGACAGCTCAGAGCCTGGAGCCTGCTTTGGATTCTGTGTCTCCTTCTCTCTCTGCCCTTCCCCCACTCATACTCTCTGTCTCTCTCCCTCTCAAAAAATAAATAAACATTAGAAAAAAAATTAAAAAAAAATAAATAAAAGACTCAGTAAAGATATCCTAGATCATAGGACAGCTAATGAAATTCAGATATTTCAGAAATATCCATAATTTTTAAAACTTCTATCAGGACATCAGGACTGTAAAATGATGGAGAGAATTTGCAAGTTCCAAGTATCAAGGCAGAAAAAAATCACATCTTAAAACAACAGACAGGCAAACAGGAAGTAGATAGTAGATATTGGCAACTATGACTAAAAATAGTAAAATGAACATGGCCTTTAAAAATATTTCCCTCTGAGTTCATACATGAAGACAGAAAGCCAGGAAATAATACTAAATTCTATCATCTTAGGAATTTCCAAGTTATTCCAGATGGATGGTCCAGCTCTGGGTTTTTAAAACTGTGGCATTCAATATACTGCATGATAGAACAACCCTAAAACTTAGTGGTTTAAAACAATGCAACACTTTCGACAATAGCCAAATCATGGAAAGAGCCTAAATGTCCATCAACTGATAAATGGATAAAGAAGATGTGGTTTATATATACAGTGGAATACTACTTGGCAATGAGAAAGAATGAAATTATGCCATTTGCAGCAATGTAGATGGAACTGGAGGGTATTAATGTAAGTGAAATAAGTCAGAGAAAGACAGATACCATATGTTCTCACTCATATGTGGATCTTGAGAAACTTAACAGAAGACCATGGGGGAGGAGAAGGGGAAAAAGTTACAGAGAGGGAGGGAGGCAAACCATAAGAGACTCTTAAATACTGAGAACAAACTGAGGGTTGATGGGGGGTGGGGGAGAGGGTAAAATGGGTGATGGGCATGGAGGAGGGTACATGATGGAATGAGCACTGGGTGTTATATGGAAACCAACTTGACAATATGTTGTATTAAAAATAAATAAATAAATAAATAAATAAACAAAACAATGCAACACTTATTGCCATGGGTATACCGGGGTCACTCTGTGTCACATACTGAACACTGCAGATCTGAGAGTTTGCATCCAGTCTACATGTCTCTCTCCCTAGGAAAGTCATGTTTTTCTCCAAGTGATTGCTGAGGCACACACAAAAAGTACCCAATCTTGATGAAATAATTAGGCCCTACTTGTGTCCCATCCACCAGCTTGCCATTGACAAAGCAGTTATATGGCAGAAGTCTAATTCAAAGTATAGACAAATATAATCTACTGTTTGTGGGGTGGACTGAAATTTTTCATAGCGAAGAAAATGGATACAGAGAAGAGTAAAAAAATGAGGCCAATAATTCTATCTACAACAGTGGTTCTACCTAGAAGTAAGCATTTTTTTTTAATGGAGAGTACTGTAAGGCTAGTTTTAAATCTTTTTTTGGATTTTATCAAACCTAGATGGTTCCAAGATTAAGATGTAATCTCTAGGAAATCATTAAAAGCAGAAGATTAACTCCACAAAGTGTCCTATCCTGTTTTGTGTCCAGATCCTGTTTCGTGAAGAAAGATGTTCAGAGTTTTGCAAAATATATTTTCTTAGTTTTTTTTAGATTGCTATAATAAAATACCATGGACTAGGTAGTTCAGGAACAAGATAGTCTTCTTACAGTTCTGTTGGTTGGAAGTACAAGATCAATATGCCAGCAAGGTCACATTCTGGTGAAAATCCCTTTACTGGTTCATAAACTGGTGACTTCTTGCTGTGCTCTTATATGGTGGAGGAGACTTGGGAGGTAGCTGTGTGGATTCTCTTTCATAAGAACACTAATCCCATTCATAAGAGTTCCATTTCCATGACCTAAGTGCCTCCCAAAGGCCATCCCTCCTAATACCATTATCTTTAGGGTTTAGAATTTCAACATATGAATGTAGGGGGATCCAAAAATTCAGATCATGGTAATTTTTCTTACAAATGTATCTCAATTTAGAGAATATCTATTAATTTTATGAGCACATTCAAAGTGTTCCAGATGTCTATTCACTCATCTATCTATTCATAGCACATGTGTATAGTAATACTGCAGAAATATACAAAAATATATTCACTAATGAAAATGCAGATAAAGGGGGTTAAGAGGGACAAACTTTCACTTATAAAATAAATAAGTCATGGAGATGAAAAGTGCAGCATGGGGAATACAGTTAATAACATTATAATAATATTGTATGGTGACAGATGGTGACCACACTTATCATTGTGAACATTGAATAACGTGTAGGATAGTTAAATCAATATGCTGTACGCCTGAAACTAATATAATGTTGAAATGGATATGGCGATTATATTTCAATAATAAAAACAAAGCAAATTGTATATTCCCAAGTCATCTTCTTCATCTTTTCAACTACATTTTGTTAATTATAATATTTCCCTAGTGAAATACAATTAGTTAGAAGTAAAGCTACTTACGATGCCTGGCATGGAAAGGACTCCAAGCCATTCAAGAGGCATGCATGCTTAACAAATATACCTCACATGAGAGTCCAGTTATATTGAGCTAAAAATCTTACGGGAGGCTTAAACAATTTTTTAAAATGCAAGTCTGTTATTTAGTTTTTCTAACACTATAGTAAATAGTTTCTTCTGCCAGAGCCATCATATGAAGGAAAGCAGTTCCTTAATAATCTATGCCCCAACTGCCACAGCCAATCAAAGCCAATATTTTTTGACCAGGAACTCAACACGCCAATTGTCTTTTGTGTTACCAACCAATTCCTTAATTTTTAATTCATTTTTAAAAGACAATATTCAGTCTGTTATGCATATAAGACTTTTCAAATTAAGAAGCTATACCTCGGTACATTTAAATTATTTCTAACAGACCAACAAAATTCTCCAAGAGCCAGTGATTGATTCTTTAATCACTCTGCTAGTCCACAGGCATCATTTGATTATCCTGCAATACCTTGTTATAGTGTTGCTGATCTGTGACTATCATTACTAATAGCATTTCCCTCAGAAAAAAAGAGATACACTTCTCTCCTTGACAGCATTCCACAGATAGAAAAATCTTGTCAAATGCACTTTGCTAAAATTAAAAAGAGAATGAGAGACTGTGCACAGAACAGGTGGTGTCTACTCAAGGAGAGAATTCTATTTTTATGCCTCTAATATGCATTTCTCCTTTCCTAAATATGACATTGGAGTTACAGTGGAAGATAAAGTATATCCTAAAAGAGAATAAAAAGTATTTCACATCAAAAGAGTCTCCAGCATCACGTAGCATGCCTTCAATTTATAATAACTGTTCCCAGTTTGCAAGGTTGTCTGTTTGTATCTGGCTTTTAGTCAGTGCTTTGATAGTTTATATCTGTCTGTTTTTAACTTTAGTATTCACAAAGATACAACTCTTCCTTAGGGTCTTTAAGTACTTGAATTAGTCAGGATAGAATAGGCTTTTGCTTGGGTAGCAAACAACCCCAGATATCATTGGCTTAATAAAACCAAAGTTTATTTCTCACTCACCAAAGTCCAAAACAGTTGCCCTCAAGGAGCAGGAATGCAGTCTGCTTCAATCTTATGGCTCTGCCAACTCAACAAGAGGTCTCTTCCAAGACACCTGCTGCAAAAGAAGAGAATGGTTGAGTAATTGCACAGGGACCTTCTGTTGCTTCAGGCCAAGAGTGACAAATGTCCTTTATGCTCACAAGTCATCCATCAAAAGTAGTCATATGATCTGCTTAACAAACTAGGATATGTGGTTTCCCTGAAACAGAGTCCAGTGAGCATATTTCATTTTCTTGGTCACACTACTTAGAGCACTTCTCTTGAAAGAAATTCCACTGTAGTGTAGGAAAAATGAGAGTCAAAATGTCTGGGTTTCATGTATAACTTGACTCTATTTCAATTCCCTTATATGCTAAATTAAGATATTGGATTAAATGATCTTTGTCTTTTCTACAATTAAACTTTCATAATTCCTCACCCCTAGGAAAGAAGTTCTCTCATTTCATCTTGTGTCATAATCGTTAGCATTTAGATACTGGCTTTTGTTATATATTATAAGAGGAGTATCAGCAGTATTTGAGGAATGATTACATCACCTCAAGTTGGTAATACAATGGCAATGATAAGAAGATTGTTCCATTGAATGTCTTTCCATATGAATTGCATAAGAAATGGAGCATATACTCATAATCATAGGATTAGAGAAAAATCTTTTAACACTCATGCTTTTACAAGAATGTAAACTGATGAATTTGGACTGAAATTACAACCATTTAAGTACATTTAGGATATTTTCTTGTCTCTCTTCTAACTTCCTTCTGGTCTGTGTGGAAGCTAACTGGTAGATACAGCTACAGACAACCTAAAGTAGGAGAAAGAACATGGAGTTTGATAGAAGGCAAACTTTTGTTTGAATTACAGTGTTTCATTTCCCAGTTTCATAATCTGGTATTTTCTATGTGATATTGAGATCAATGTATTTAAAAACTATAAACTCATTGAATTTATAAACAAAAAATTTAACACTGCAACACGGGAAATATATCAGCAAATTTCACCCAATGAAGGAAATCATAACTTAGCTCACACTGTAATCAGGTGTGAGTTAAAAAAAAATTTCTTAAGCTTAAAGTTTAAAAATTCCTTCCTGTGGCACTGACCAGCAAAACGTACAACAGGTTAAAAAAGTTCAACAAAAAACAAACAAGATTATGTAGCTGTGCTACAATAGCAAGAAAGCAAGATATTACTGGTTGAAATACAAATCCAGCAGCTAGTATCTGTTAGAGCACATTGGAGGTAGCAAAATATCTAGTGAGAGTTACTGAGGACAACTAAGTATAATATATACAACTATCATATACAGTATAGATTCAGTCTTTCTCAACAAATGTCTGTTTGTCCCTATTCATGTTCATTAGATCCGAATTTGAAGAACTCAAGCAGGTATTGTTATGAACAAATGCCTCATCTTAAGACTGAAAAGTCTTAGGCAATAAAAGTAGGAAAATGAGATGCACAGCAGTCTGTACAGAATGCCATCTTAGCAAGCCTATTTTCTCATAAGTTTATTACATGTTGCTTTCTCCTGGGTTTTCTGTAACTTTTCACATGCAGCTCTCTTTTCATATCTCCTTCCGATTTCTCCTATGACTTAACTCTAAACTTTTTGGTGACTCTTAGGTCCTTGAATTTCTTCTTATCTTCCTGTTTGCTTTTTCTCAAACTATGATCATTTTCTTTCATGGCTTTAAGAACAATCTATATGATAACTCTCAAATTTATATCTCTTTCGTACACTTCTCTTAATTCTGGACTCAAATATCTGATGGCTTACCAGATACCTATTTCAATTACTGAAAGTATTTCAAATGTAATATGTTCAACATTGCAATTCTGATTTTCACTCTATCCCAAAATTGCTCTTCTCTCTGTCGTCTGCTCTTCAGCAAATGGAAACCCAATTCTTCAATTTAAAATGCTTCTTCTTGGGGCACCTGGGCAGCTCATCAGGTTAAGCATCCTACTCTTGGTTTCAGCTCAGGTCATGATCTCGCAGTTTGTGAGTTCAAACCCTGCATCGGGCTCTGCGCTGACAGTGCAGAGCCTGCTTGGGATTCTCTCTCTCTCTCTCTCTCTCTCTCTCTCTCTGCCCCCCCTCACTTTCCCTCTAAATAAATAAAAACTTTAAAAATAAAAATAAAATGTTTTTTTCTCTTCTTCTGACAATCTTTATTCATGCAATTTCAACTTTCAAAATAGTTTCACAATCTGACTCTTCTTCATGATCACAGTTGCTACTACCTTAATCTAAGCCATTCATATTCTTATTCTAATCTAAATTATTCCAATTTCCCCCAACATCATGCCTGAGTAAGTACACTTTTCCCACCTATTATCCATAGCTTCCTCTTTTTTTCCCCCATTGATTTTATCTTTGAGTCTTTACTTCTTTGGACTCTTTCACATTAATATTCATAGACAACTGGTCCTTTTAATGAGAACCAAGGCAGTATGGTAGTTTTAGACATCACTGGTTTCATAACGACACACCAATACTAAAAGAAGTGTGTGGATAATACTAAAATTATGTCTTG
Organism: Cryptoprocta ferox; assembly: GCA_028646485.1. NCBI lineage: Eukaryota > Metazoa > Chordata > Mammalia > Carnivora > Eupleridae > Cryptoprocta > Cryptoprocta ferox. The sequence continues at coordinate 63,214,931 of CM053567.1, forward strand.
GGCATCTGCCTCACTATAGATTATATCATATTTATTTTCTGACAAAAGGTAATGTTAGAAAACATCCAACTGTGTTTTTCATTGATTATAAGCAAACCTGCTGCTAAATCATTGACAAGCAAATTGTGCTCTTCATGTATTAATAATATCATCTGTAAAATGAAAATTGTTTTTTAAATCTATCTGAAAAATCAATGAAACTAACAGTAAAAATTGTTACTTATCACTTTAAATACCTAGAAAACTTGGAAAATTGACATTTCTAATGTGCCCAATATAAATGGTAAATCTTTTACTGTCAGGAAAAAATTCCCTCTCCCCAAAATTATCAAGAATTTTGAATTTTACCCAAGGGGAAAATTATTTTTAACTCAATAGGTTTTATCTTTAATATGGAAATCAGCATTTCAGATTGTTTAATATATACCTTTTATAACTCGACAATGTTAATATTGGAGTTAAGAAGGAACTCCTCAATTAGTCTAAATGGGTATATGATCTAGTGGTAGAGATGAAGCAGCTGAATTTTCATTTGTAAAGGGAACATAGGAAAGAAGTCTTATACATGAAAGTATGGAACCTAGAGCAACTGACAAAGATTATAATCATGATAATTCACCATTCATTGACAGTAACTCTGTACCAAGCCTTAGTGCTTGACACGTTATTATCACAATGTCATCCAATTCCTATAACAGAATTTGAACACACATTTAATTCGATAGTCAGTATCCTTAATATTTCTGCTATATTTACTCTAAAATAATAATTTAATTTATGAACATTTCATAAAAAATTCTTACACATTATTTTATTTAATCATCCCAATAAATGTGCAAGGTGTTTAATCATTTTGCAGAGAGTAAATGAATATTCTAATTTCATAAGTGAAAGAGCTCTTTACATCCAAAGATCATTCTTGGATTCCATTTTACCAAAATTTCAAAGTGAGGAGGTTTATGAGGAAAAGAGACATCAGCAAGATGATGAGTAGGAGTTTTCTACCATCTTCCCCACAAAGAACACAGATTTTGACAACTGTCTGTGGAAGAGTAGCTCTGTGGAAGTCCAGGAGTCCAGTGGAGAAGTTCCAGCACATAGTTGGAACAAAACAGAGATTGTGTGTGTTAATGAGCATAGAGGAGCAGTTTCACTTTCTCTGAATTACTTTTCCTCTACCCTAGTGCCTCATCTCTGCCACTAAAATAACACCTACCACGTAGATTAATTAAGGATTTTCTTCTTAACTCCAATATTAATATGGTTGAATTCTAAGAGGTTCATATTAATTTGAAATACAAATTTTTTTTATTAAAGATAAAACCACTGACTCAGAATAGCTTGTACCAAGAAGGACTCTCTCAGCTCACATTTTCCCCCATGTGGTAAATTGAGAGTGTGGGAGACTCTGGCTTTCCACTTCTGCAGGATGCTGCCAAAGAGGCCCACTTCTTTCTTGACCCACCCAGAATACTGAGGTGAGCTGCATGATTGGGGATGGGAAGAGGCTGGGATAATAACAGCCGGGACTCTCAGAGGGCATCAAAGGAACACATATTCTACTAATCACTTAATGGAATCCATCAGGAATCCATCTGTAAGCTGCTGGGGATGCCTTACCTGTGGATCCTCCAAAACTAGCTCATGGACACACCCAACATGTCACATGACTATCCCACATATCTTCTATCCTGTGTCCAGCTCCCTTCTTCAGAGAAGCTAGGAGTATGAGCTTTTGCAGACAACTAGTGAGCATACACATAAAGCCAGCTACACTCTTCAGGATGGGAAGAGAACCCACAAATCTGATTACTCAGCACCACCCTAGAGAAAGCAAATGGCGTTTGTCAGCATCTGGTCTAGCATTGCAGGATCTAAGAAAGGAACACAAGCTTTAGAATGCACCCTTGAGAGGAACAAAAAGTAAACAACAGACATACCCATAGAAAAGATCTGAGAAAGCCTCAAAATCCTTATTAGGGCTGAGAGAAGGGTTTTCTCTTTCAAATCCAGCCAGTCAAGATTGGAGGAGGTGACTGCTTCTCCAAATACAAAGACAGCAACACAAGTCTTCCAAAAATATGATAAACCAAGGAAACATGAGATCATCAAAGGAACACAATAATTTTCCAGTAACCAACTCCAAAGAAATGGAGATCTGTGATTTGCCCATTATAAATTGTTGTTTTAAGGAAGGTCAATTACCTATGAGAAAACACAGAAATACAGTTCAACAAAATCAGGAAAACAGCCCTGAAAAAAAAGAGAATTTAACAGAGATAAAAATCATAAAAAGTAAAAATAACCAAACAGAAATCCTGGAGCTTAAAAATACAAAGAGTAAAATGGAAAACGCAATACAGAGCATCAAAGTCAGACTTGATTAAGCAGAAGAAATAATCTGTAAACTCAAAGAAAGCTCATTTGAAATTACCCAGTCAGAGAAGAACAACAACAAAAAGAAAGAGTGGAGAAAGCCTACATGAAATATAAGATACCATCAAGTAAAACTAATCACACATTATTGGAGTTCCAAAAGGAGAAGGGAGGTAGGAAGAGGCAGAAATCTTATTTAAAGAAATAATGGCTAAGCACTTCCCAAATCTGGATAGAGATTGGGACATCCAAGTTCATGAAGCTCATATGTTCTCAAAGATGTTCCGCCTACAGAGAGCTTCTTCAAGACAAAATATAATAAAACTCTAAAATCAAAGACAGAGAAAGAGTTTTTAAAGCAGAGAGAGAAAAAAATGACTCAAATAGATGAAAATCCTTAGAAGGCTGTCAATGGATTTCTCAGCAGAAAAATGCCAGGGTAGGAGAGAATGAAATAATATATTCAAAGTGCTGAAAGAAAAAAAAATGTCAACCAAGAATTCTTTACCTGGCAAAACTATACTTCAGAAATTTAAGAGAGATAAAGTCTTTCCCAGACAAACAAAAGCTGAGGGCTTCATCACCACTAGACCTGACTTATAAGAAATACTGAAAGAAAAGCACACAATGACTGATCTCAGCTACTCAGACTCCAGCACCCCAGAGCAAAAATATGCATTCATTATAAATCATATTGTTAGCATAGACTATCTAATCAAACTGGTACCTCAAGCCTCATCTCAAACATATAAAAACAAGTGTTTATTATTTATCACATTGTTAGCATAAACTACCTGATCAAACAAACACATCATGCCTCAAGTCTTCATAATACAAAAATATTTTTATCAGGTAGAATATTCCTAGCATTCAGAACTCTTCTCCCACAAACTAGCCAAGGGCCAGTCCCAAAGACAGACTCCTCTTGTAAATGTGCAGGGTTTGAGCAACCAAAATCTGCTGAGTTTACTCTCTTCTGTACATGAGGCAACCCAGATATCCTGGTTATAGGAGATAGCAACTCCTACCTCTAGCACTGGCAGGAGAAAGAGTAAGAGCTTGGAGAGTTATCCTTTACATGGTGGGCACTTAGTTTACCAGTGGTAGGTGGTGGGGAAAATGTGAAGCTGGAGCTTGGAATCATTGAAAGAGATTTAGTTGCCTGGTGTTAGTCTCTCTGAGAGGCTGCAGCAAAGCTAGTGCTGGAAGTGCCCAAAGAAGGCAGAGCAGGAAGCTGAAACTGTCTTCTCTTGCTGGGATAACGTTATTAAAAACTGAAAAGAAGAAGTCCTTTCTCTCGTCGTCTCAATTTCTCATTTTCCTAATTTTTCCCTTAGGCTTTTCTTTTTAATGCCTTTCTGCCAAAAGAGTCTGTGAAATTTAGTATGGAGACTTCTGCTCCAGCAGAGAATCAATAGATAAGTATCCATCACACTAATCTACAGAAAACTACTGGTTAACAGCAGAATCCTGATAACATGATATTTTTCTTGCTTCCAGACCAATGGTCTTTCTATCATATCCTGACAACCAAGTTGGTGAGAAAAGTGATTAGGCAGACAGTGCTACTTGGACCACCAAAGGAATATAACCTTCAGTTTTTATAGGAAAGGATCATTGAAATGATAATTGTTTAACAAAACTAAAGAGTAAGATAAAATATTAGAGATCTTGAATCTTGCCAACTTTCTCTGATTTTAGTTAACATTTGTTTTAGTATCGTGGTCTATAAAACAAATGAAAAGACCATGAGTTTAGTTTCAAGTTAAGATCTGAAATAACCCAATTAGGTCGAGGAAACAAGATGGTTTACCCAAACCCAATTTACTAAATTAGCAATGCATTGAATTTATATTATTTTAACTATTTGGTTTTGGTTGACCAGTTTTCATTTTGCCCTCATAAGAGCATTTTAAGAAAAATTCAATTAGTCTTTGCTCTGCAGGTAGAGACTAGGGGCAGAGAGATCAGTAGAAGCACCACCTGCTCAGTCTAACTGATGGATGATTTCTTTTCCTTAAGATTAATGTCTTTAGGTGAAAAGACCATCTGTTGTCATAACATGCCCACAAACTGTCTTGGAAGGCAATATATAACTGCTAGTACCACATGTTAAACACACATGTTTCCAAATCGTTTCTTATAAAATATATTCACAGCATATTTTCCATCATGTCAGTCCTTTGCTTGTGGAGAAGTAACTTCAGTTCTTGAGTTTAGGTGATATATAACACCAACCAATAAGATTTGTTAAGATTCCATTCTTTTGACATATTTTTTTCACAAAATGGAGTCGGAGTTTCTGAGTATAGGCCTGAAATATGCTGGTTTGATAAGCACTCTAGGCTGTCCTTATTTGCCCCTAAATTCAAGTTTAACTGGTCCAAGGGTCTATCTCCTGGTTTTCCCAATTCAGGGGTAAATTTATCCAATTTTATTTTATTTAGCCAATGACATGGTTATAATTACCTAGGTAAGTTCCAAACATGTTCCATTTGCATTACCTTAAGGTATGTATTAATGAAAGAGTTCCAAATTCAAACTTCATAAAAATAATTTGCTGAAAATGACTGGATTCATACTCTGTTAATAGAACTTTAAAAAAAAATAGAAACTTTATACAGGTTGTCACTCAAGGTTATACAGTAATATCTAATACAAATCCCCAGTTTCTTCTCACAAAGCACTAAATGATAGCTCTTTACCCATGTGATTAAGAGAAAGTTCTCTCTTTTCTTTCTAGACCCTCCATTGTTATGGAGGTTGGAGTTTTTGATTGTGTTAAATTATTCCTTGAAAAAAATTACTACTCCATGATTAACTTGAAAGTAAGTGGACTTCACATTGCACAGGAATTTAAAGCTACTGCATGTGCAATATGAAGTGCTCCACCCCTTCCTTCCCTCTCTAGTAGTAACTTTGAGCCTCTTTGTTTAAAAATAGACTCATATTGAACAATTGATTTTTGAATCACTGATGGCAAAGGGAATCAAATTGAAAACTATTGTTTCTGTCTTCAAAGGAAGTTTTAATCAACCATATATTTTCTTTTTTAAGTGGTGTAAAATACTCTTCTCCAAAGGGCTGGTTTTAATTCTTGTCACTATAGAACTTTCAAGGTTTATTTCATAGTTTAAAATGATTTCCATAAATTCTTTTGAAGAAAGTTTATGACACATCTTTCTTAAAACTAAAGGGACCATTTCTAAGACACCTTAGTATATTACAACCATAGGATAGAAGCTGGCTTCTCTCTTGTAGTTTGGGGTTTTCCTTGATGAAATGGAATACAGTTGACACTTGAGCTACATGGGTTTGAACTGCACATTCCCACTTACATGTGGATTATTTTTGATAAATATGGTACAGTAATATAAAAGTATTTTCTCTTCCTTATGACTTTTTTTTATGCTTATTTATTTTTTGAGAGAGAGTAAGAGTGGGGGAGGGAAAAGAGAGGGGGACAGAGAATCTGAAGTGGGCTCTGTGCTGACAGCAGAGAGCCCGACAGGGGGTTCAAACCCAGGAACCGTGAGATCATGTCCTGAGCCAAAGTCAAATGCTTAACCAACTGAGCCACCCAGGTGCCCCCATTATGACTTTTTAAATACTGTGTCTTTTCTTTCACTGACTTTATTGTAAGAATACAGTATACAATACATATAACATACAAAATTATGTTATCAGTAAGGCTTCTGATCCACAGTAGAGTATTAGTAGGTGAACTCTAGGGGAGTCAGAAGTTGAACATGGATTTTTGACTATGCAGGATATTGTTGCCCCTAAACCCTGCACTGTTCAAGGGCCCACTTATTTTAGAAGAGGTTTTGTATGTTTCTGAGAGAAGGATCATGGGCTTGTAATTTTGAAACCAGTTTAATTTTTCATTCTCCATTACAAATAATCTCATATAACTTTTTCCTCTGTAAGGATGCATCATTTTACCATGTCACTGTTGAACCTCTATGTGAATTCTCAA
>CM053567.1:63221785-63271926 GCA_028646485.1 Cryptoprocta ferox
TTTATTTTACTAATTGCTTAAGGATTCTTGGTTATTGACTTTTTCCTAACTACATTCAAGGTAATTTTTATATAAAAAAATACCTTCCAAAATATATCTTTACTTTTTTTTGTTTTTGTCTTTGTATTACATTCAGGGTTTGAGGTTCAAAGTTGATTTTAAAATTCTGCTTTGAAGAATTTAAGATAAGAAAAATGATAGAGATACAGAGGTAGAGAAATAGGCAGGTAGAGATATCCCCTCAGCATTCAAAGGAGAATTTACCTTGTTTCTCAAAATTCGGTGATATCTTTGAAAGGACACAATTATTTTACTTATCTCCATTAAATAAAATAATCCATAAATGCAGTATTTTATATATAAATTTAGATGATGCCATCTGTGTTTCCTTCTTTCAGTGGAATAATAACATGTGTTGTACACAGTATTAGCAACAGTTTTGTAAAGGTGAACAGATGAAATTCTCATTGACTGTGTTCCCCTCTTATGTACTTAGAAATTTCTTTTTTATTTTCTTCTTTGCTACAACTATATTAAAACTCTCCTGCTTTATTATTTGCACAACTTTTTCAAAGTGTGAATCTTTATCCTACATTGTATCATTTAATTATAAATTTCTCATTCATGATGAACTATATGAGTTTTTTATAGAGATCCTTTGGTTCTATTTCTGATTCACTTACTACCTGATTGAAGATCTCTTATTTAAGATCAATATTGACTTCTATAAACCATTTCTTACTTGACAGATGGAAAAAAACCTAATAATAATAAACTTTAAAATGATTCTGTCTTAAATATAAGCTAGATTATAGTAATATCATAGAAAAATAAAGTCAAAGTTTTTGAAGTAAATTCAAAAGTAATGTAGTTTAATCTGACTTCTTATTTAATGCCTTAATGTCCATAATCACATGCCCATAAATGGTTAGGTAAGCTCCCATCGAGAGAAGGAAAATATCTAGGGGAGGAAACAGGTTTCTTTTCATGCTGACACAAAGGTTTGCTATATTACTCCTTCTGCTTATTAGTGCTGTTTCTAGTTCTTTGAGCCTAAAAGAACAATGCTAACCCTTCCTTCATATGATGGACATCCGTATAAATATTTGAGGAATGGCACTGTATCCTCTTTTGATACACAAATCTTTTCAAATTCGAACCACCACACATCATGTTTTAAGTCTACTCATCATTCTAGTCCTGGTCTTCTGTAACATAAACTGAAACCAGAAATGCTGAGCTCGACTATTTCCTCCATTAGCAACTTCTGTGTTTCTATCACTGAAGATTGATGTCATATTTACTTTACTCAGACTCAGTTACATAGCTGTTTTGTACTGCACTTATTCCACCTAAAACCCCTGTGGTAGGCTGACTCGTGCCCTCTTTATGAAGATGTCATACTCTAATTGCTAGAACCTATGAATTTGATCCTTTGCATGGCAAAGAGCCTTTGCAGTGTGATGAAATTAAGAAATTTGAGATGGGAAGATTACCCTGGATGATCTGGGTGAGCCCAATGTAATTACAGAATCCTCATGAGAAGGAGATATGACAACAGACGCAGAACTCAGAGTGCTGCTATTGATGGAAGGTAGCCTACAGCCAAGGGATGTAGAAAGCCTGTAGAAACTGGAAAAGAGAAAGATGGGATTCCCCTCCTCTCCCCTGCCCCCCACACACAGAGTCTCCAGAAGGAATATAGCCCTGCTGGTAACTTGATTTTCTCCTCAATAAGACAAAATTGTAGACTTGTAATCTCTAGAAATGAAAAATAATACATCTGTGTTGTTTTAAGCTACTAAATTTATTTTAATTTGTTAAAGCAAATGACAGGAAACTACTATATTTCCTAAATTATCCTCATCCATATTGCTTCTAAGACCTGTGGTATGTATATAACTTATGCTTAAGAACTTCGTAAAACAAATTATATTAATTTAAAAAAATTTAGATGGTTGGATTCATCTCATTTCTCTATTCTTTTAATGCATTTTAAATGCTTATTTTGACTTTTGACTTTATTAGCTTATCACTTTTGTTCCAACTGAAAACTTGGTAAGCCTATCTCCTATCCTATGTTATATCACTATGATAATGAAATGAAGATTTATTTTACATAATGTACTACCTGAATCAGTTGGTCACTGCCTCTGAGGAAGGATATAGCTGTGAATGACTGCTATCCTCTGCCTATCACTGTAGCACAGAATAGTTGAGTTACAGCTCCTCTCATGCTAACAATATGGGGGGGGGGGGAAGAAAGAAGTAAGTATTGAATATTTTCCCTTAGGAATCTAAGAATACAGAACCATATCACAAATACTAAGTGACCACTCAATTTACCAAAATTCCAGCTGCAAAATATGATGGCTAGCAGGGATTTTTGGTAAATAAAAGACTTACTATACCAGAAATAAAATATAAGGATTGATGTAAAACATGAATTAGTCATATGCCATTTTCCAGGCACTGTAAGAGGTCCCATGTGTTATCATGTTTAATCTTCACAATCTCTTTTGGTAGGTGTTATCTTCATATATGAAATTACTAACCTATGGTCAGACAACAATTTGTCTAACAATCACATGGCTGCCTGTAAATGTTGGAGGTGAGAATCAAATCCTCTCGATGTTTTATCTTTTATTATTACTGATATTATTATCACATAATTCTGTGAACAAGGACTTAAAATATATAAATATTTCAAATTTTATAAGAAAACTAATGTATTTGATATATGCAATAAAATAAAATAAAATGTTTCTCAAAACATTAAAATACCAGCAGAGTAAAACATAGAATTTATCTATTGCCTAAATTTTATAAGGTTGTTTTCATTGACAAACTGTTGGTCAATTGGTGAGCTATCAATTGAGTCTTTATTCCTTAGGGTGACCTAAATATCTCAGCTAAAAAACATTTGTTTTAGTCTTATTCTGCATGAAAACACTTTTAAAACGGCATGCATATCTAAACCTATTTTGGTTTCCTGAATAGAACTTTCATCAATACCAATTTAAAAGGATGAACCTTTACCTTTAAAATGTTCAGGTCATTGTAATTATCTACCTTGATTTCTTGGAAGATAGATAGCATTTAAGTTAAAAAAAAATAGACGTAATGTCACATGGGTCAGGTATTATTAGGTAGTTCTCCATGAGCAATTAGTTGCTATGCAACAACCTTTCAAACAGTAACTGAAAATGATTTCTTATAAAATAATATTCTTTTATATTCTAGCTGGACTCAAGCTATGCATATATAAACGAGAAGTATTAAGACTTACTCAAGACTTACTTCTGATCTTTTTGTTTTGTATAGGCCAAAGGCAGACTGCCCCAAAGTGTGCCACATTGTCATATTGATTATTTTATTTTATTAATTTATTTTGATTTATTTATTTTGAGAGAGAGAGAGTCCCAAGCAGGCTCTGCCAGCACAGAGCCTGACACAGGGCTTGATCTCAAGAAACGTAAGATCATGACCTGAGCCAAAATCAAGAATTAGGATGCTTAACCGACTAAGCCACCCAGGTGCCCCAGCATATTGATTATTTTAAATAAAAGTTATTTAAGAAACAGCCAGTGCAAAGACACTCAGATTCTCCTCTGTCCCCCGGAAATAGAAAACAAATCTCCCATTTGAAAAATATCCTCCAGTACTAAGGAAGTAAAAAGACATCCTTATCACCAGAGACAGGAACTTTAAAGCTAAGAAAGCTGTAAAAGCAAACATTGTTACATTTTTTTTCAAATCTACTACCTCAGCCAAAATTCTGCTTAGAATTCCTTACTACTTAAAGCTTCCAAACATCTGTTTTATTTATCCAGTCAATTTCTCACAAATTATCCTTTTTATCTAACATGTATAAAAACTGCCTGCCTCAGTCATTTCTTTAGGTCTCAATTTCATTATTAGGTCCCCATATGCACATACTAAAACTTTGGTTCTTTCACTTGTTAATCTGTCCCATGTAAATTTAATTCCTAGTCCAGCTAGAAGATCCTATCATAGAGGAAGGATTTTTCCATCCCTTCAGTTTGTACCTTTGATGATGAGTTGGCCAAATGAAGAGTGCTCTGACTGTGAATGATATACCATTATAAGCTTTAAATGTGTGTTTGTCTGTACAAAGATAGAAGACGACAATGGGAATAGTGGTATATGATGTTTGCTTATCATCCTTTTAGGAGAAACTCAATAAACTGAAAATCATCTTTTCTATGAACTAAATAAAAAACATTTTTACTTTAACACAATAGAAACCAAATAAATGGGTCAGTGTCACCAAGTCCAAATATCAATTTGCTAATGAAAGAAGTAGAAATATATAGTTAATGTTCAGCATTGTTAATATAAGCAACAATTTACTTTAGAGTAATATGAGCAAATCCACTTAAGGGTCAAAATTTGGTGAAAAATGAGTTACTGATTTTCAGTAAGAGGATATCCATAAGATGGTTCAGCTTCTGCTCTGAAATCAGAAGCCCTATTACTATCATCTGAAGGCATGTTCTAGACCTACCTCCATAACCATAGTGATCAATTTCATACCTAACTATTGTGTCAGCATGACGGTAACTTTAGAAATGATTACAAAGGTAACTTTTCTCCCTTTCTCTTATTGACAGTGATTTTTACTTCTACAGGAAAAAAAATGAATACACCATACAATGTTATGTGATTTGATTTCTTCTAAAAATTCCATGCATCTTTGAAATATAGAAGAATGTCCCTGTTTGCTCCACTATCCTTATATATGCTTTTTTTACATGAACAAGTAGATGGAATTACAATACAACCAAATATATATACATATATTAAATTATAGATATCTTTCCCTCAAGGTTTTTAAAATGTGTTGGTTTGTGATAATATTATATTTATAAGATATATAAAATACAATTGGATAGTTAAAACACGGTGTTTGAAGTCAGGAAAACCTGACATGTTTAGCTCTTCCCTTACAAGCTTTGTGATCTCAGGCAAAACCCTTCTCCTCTTTAAGCTTGTTTGATCATCAATAGAGTGAGCATATTAATATCTACCATGTTTGATTTTTACAGTGATCAGTTTGACACAGATAAAGTGATAAAAATTGCTTTATTCATAAATAACATTTAATTAGTAAAATAATAATGCAAGTTAGATTAAGCTAGAATTTTAGCATATATAATCAGAGAAGCCCCATAAGACCAGAGAAGTCTTTTTTGTTTGGTTGTTTTGTCAAGATGGCCTTAGAGGATTACTAAAACTGGGGAGCTGATTCTAAAAGATTCAAATGGAGAGGACTTTTCTATTATGGGAATTACACAAGCAAAATGTAGGATCAGAGAAGAGAAAACTATGCTTGGAAGTCATGAATAAATTATTCTTTCTGGAATGAAAAGTTCATATTGAATAATAGAGGGTGACATAGTTGGAAAGACTGGGAAAAGACAGATTGAACTTTGTAGGACTTTTACTGTAAACTAAGAGTTTCATGAGTATTCAGAAGAAAAAGAAAGAAAAAGAAGGAAGGAGGGAGGGAGGGAGAAAAGATATGAAGGAAGGGAGAGAGCGAGAGAGGAAGGAAGAAAAGGAAACAACAAAAGGAACAGATAATGAGGGAGAAAAGAGAAAATAAAAAATAAACGGCATGCATTTAAGTCTTGCTATGTATCAAGCACTATTATAGATACTTTCATATAATCTCATATAATGTACACAATCACCATAGATACTTTTATCCATACTACAAATTGTATAAATTAAGAGAAATAACTTTGCATGCCTAGGCCACAGTATGCATAAAATAATCAGGTTTGAGTGAAGTTAAAACTTACACATCCTGTGTCATTTATACTCTGGCATGCTACCTTTCCCTGTAAAGGGAAGGTAAGGATGGGCTTTTGCAAATATGTGATAGTAGAAATATCCTGTAATGATATTAATGATGGCTTATTCAACTGTACTGTACTATCAGCATATAACATAATTCATTTTCCTAAACTGTTAACACATATTAGGAAAAAAATGCACTAAATCAAAACACAAAATGTGTTACAACTCAGCAAATCTGATAGTGGCTTTAGAGAATCTTAACTCAAAAGGATATCTGGCATAAGGGCCAGTATCCTCAGAGATTTCACAGGCTTGATTAAAAATGACATTTTTCCTTACTTTAACCATCTGCTAAGATAAATGGAAAGAATAATATCCTGAATTGTACTCAGATGCCCTGGTTATATATCCATTTTAGTCAGTTCAAGACCTTTGGGATTTTCTCAAGGGTTTCTTCTAAATTAAGAGACCAGACAACTCCCCTTTGATTTTATTATCGTAATGTCACCCCTTGCTTAAAAATTGTATTCAGAAATGGATACCAGAAGCAAGAAATATAATATAGAAGATAAAGAGATGTATTCTAAAATGTGAATAATTTTCCCCAATTTATATGAAGATTGGAGGCAAAGTTCTCCTTATTATAACTCTGCCAAAGTCAGCAGAAATGGTGACACTCTAAGAAAACCTCTCACTGGAGAGTTTAGGATCACACACAGGCAAAGCTCTCTCACTTCTAAGGTGAGACCAGAGCCCAGTACACAAAACCATGTTGCCACACCTCTTTTCCATTTTCTTTTACCAACAATTCATCTCTGATGTGACTACAACTATCTTTACCCTCTTTGTGTCCAAATGGTTTAAAAAAAATTCTTATTTTCAAAGGAGTTACAGTTAAGATTCAACTCTATGGTATTTCTATTTGCAACAAATTGCTTTCCTTTTTTTCTCACTCTAGGTCAATACTGCTTTCAAAATATAAATGAGCACTCCACAGATAATCATAAAAAGTTGAAGGAGATGTTTTTACTTTCTTTTTAAATAAGGGGAAATTTTTATGAAGCTAATATCATACTGCTTTTTAAATATCATATCTGCCTTTCTAAAGGCAAATAATTGTCTCAGTCAATCAAGCAGAACTCCTTTGATTTGTAATTTGACCTTTATAAATATTTAATATCATTGACCAGTACCTTTCTGAAACCCTCCTTTTGATTTTGAAAACATGGCTTATCTCTCCCCTTATCTGATTATTCTTTCTCAGGGGACTTTTTAGATTTTCCCTAGGCATATTTCCTTAAATTTCATTTTGTTCCCCATGTCTTCCTTAGACCGTAACTTTTCTTTCTATATATATATTCCTTGATGGCAAACCAGCCTAATAGCTTCACCTATAACCAATATATACTACTGAGTTCAAAGCTACATTTCTATTTTAAATCCCTCTCCCGAATTCTCTCCTCATATATTTCCCCCTTGTCCTGGATATCTCAAAGGTAGTTCAACTTAACATGTCCCACCTAAAGATGTTTCCATAGCTTGTATGAATAAATCAAATTTATCAGTTGATGTAATAGATGTCTGCTTATTTTTCCTCTTGTCCATTCAAATACCAACTCTCAGGGAACAATGGCATTATTCTCAACTGATATTTATATCAAAAATAATTTTGATATAACAGAGAGGAGGACAATAAGAATAATGAAATGCAATAAGAATAACATGGTACCCAATTGCATTTAGGAATATCAGCTGATGTTACAACTCACAAGTCTATCTCCAGTATCAAGTAACACCTGATGATTTATTCTGCTGTCATTTTCAGCCACCAAAAATAAAAAGGTTATTTATCACCAAGAAGATGAGCAAGAAAATAATCTCTTGATTTCCACTTCAACCCATAACATAATCAAATACGAGAGACAGAAAGAAGGAAAACAATTAAAAATATAGAGGAATACAGGGGAAAATGCATTAAGACCTAAGGGAAAGGTCTATGAGAAGGTTCATGTTTATTCAGCATCATATAATAACTGGCAGATTTTCTAACTTATAGCCTTGTATCTAGAGGCCATGGTCTAGCACTTGAATAAGAGAGAAAATAATTGTATTTTACAAAGCTAAATGTTCAAGTAGAGAACTAAAACTTCATGTTATCTCTGAATAACAGAGAAGCATTAAGGGAGCAATAATAAAACAACAGGCCTAGTGTGTTACAGGTTAATGAATTGCTGGTCTAGATAGTTCAGTCAAAGTAGGCCAATATTGATGTGCCTTTAGAAAGACAGATGGGATATTGCATGTGCCATTCACTATAATGAATTGTCAGGGAGAAAAAATCTCCAGTATGTGTATAATCATTTATGAGCAGTGGAGGAGGAAACTAAATTATAAGAAGATGTATTTCAATTCAGCTAAGAAAAAAGCAGAGGCATTTTTGAGTGTATGAAAAAAAGTTTTTTTAATCAGTTACTTTACAGAAATTGGCTATTTTCTAAAGTGACTTATGTGTTGAATCTGAATATATGATTACACTATAATGAGCTCATTGCAAAACACCCCCCTCCAAAAAAGATCTTCAATTCACTAATAAAAAAATCCAGGGATGGTAAGGAGTATGGATTTCAGACATGTGCACAATAAAAACTAAATCTGAAATATCCACTGTACAACACGGACATCCAGGACTATGTCTAAGTCATCTTTGCATCTCCAATGCCCGATATAGACGTAGTTGGTTAATACTCAATATGTGCTTGAATAAATGAATAAGGACAAATCAGAATTCTAAAATATTTAGGTCTTTTTAAGTAAAACCATGTGCTAAGGATTTTCACATTTGCAATTACATTTATATTTCTCATTTGCATTTACCCTTGCCAACCATGCAAGGTAGGCATTATTATGACCATCTTCAAAGGAGAAAAGTGAAGGTTGGGAAGATTATAGTAGCTTCCCACAGTCAACATAGCTTGTATGCAGCAGAACTGCATAGGAGCACATCCCCTATTATCTAAACAGTTTCAGATTATGTTCATTCTCTCTCTCTCTCCCTCTCTCTCTCTCTCTCTCTCTGTCTCTGTCTCTCATCATTCCTCAGATCTCCAAGTAAAAGTCACTTGGTGACATTAGATCAAATGAAAGAGGAAATAAGTAGTAAATACATAACCAGAAGTTCAATGCTTTTCTTTAGTTGGAGATCAAAGTAAAATTAAGAAAGAGAATTTTTTGGCATTTTCATAGCAAATATTTCTTTGCACCTCCTCTACCCACCCTTGTGAAAATCATATATTCAACTTAATTTCAACATTTAGCATTCTATTTTACAGCAGGTTAACAAATGACAAATGTCCACTGCAGGGAAAAATATAAAGTATCAAAGGACAACTAGTAGGACTGAACAAAAAAAGTGACTACAGAATCGATCTAAGAGTTGATAGCAGTGATAGAACTGCAGTACCCTTCAATTCTTATTCTTACTTTCTCCCAAACTTCAACATAGAGTTTATGACCTCAGACTCACAAACCCCAACATATGGATACTATCTTCTTGGGAGAGCTCTTAGTAGTCTTGACTATGCTTCCTTTGTCCAGCAGATGGTAGGTCTCTATCATGTACAAAGTGAATTTTCCTATTTAATGATGGCATTTCATTAATTTGACAGAATTTACTTAGTATCATTTGCAGGACACTTTTATGAATGTAGAATATACAAATTAAATGAAATAGACAAAAGCTTTGACTTTAGGGGACATAATAAAAGCTTTGACTTTAGGGGACATACATTCTAATGTAAACCAAATAAATAGGACAGGAAAGGATAAAATGGGGCCATGAGTGGGTACAACTTAGTGATAAGCTGACCTTTGAATAATGACATACCAGAAAGGAGGAATTGAACCCTATAGATAGCTTATAGAAAAACATTTCACCCAGAAGAAATAGAAAGTACAAATCTTGAGTTGAAATTGCATTGACTGTATTTGAGGAAGAGCAATGAGAATGTGTCTGCATAGAATAGTTGACGATGTGGTAAGACAAGATTAGCTCAGAAAGATGAGAACAGTGCTATGGTCTGAATGTTTGTGTCCCCCATGTTTACATGCTGAAAACCTAATGCCCAAGTGATGGTGATAGTAGGGAGCCTTTGGTAAGTGATTAGGTCATGAAGGTGAAGTCCTCATGAATGAGATTAGTATTATAAAAGAGACCCTAGAGACCCCACACCCCTTTCATAATGTGAGGTTTTCATGAGAAGTCAGCGGTGTGCAACCCGGAAGAGATCCCTTACTGGACCATGATGGCACCCTGAGCTCACATTTCTAGTCTCTAGAACTGTGCAAAACAATATTGGGTTGTTTATAAGCCACTCTGTCTATGGAATGTTGTTATAGGAGCCCAAGTAGACTAAAGCAAACAGTTTACACCATGTATGAATTTTGGGCCCTTATAGAGATGTTGACTTTTGCTGTGAGTGACATGAGGAGTCAACAGATTGCTCTGAGGAAAGAAATGATATGATCCAACTTCAATTTTAAAGGATCATCTGACTGATGTACAGAAATTAGTTTTTTCAAGGACAAGGGTGGTGTCAGATTGAGAATCTGGGTGACTTCTAGATAATAGTGATAGTCATGGAAGGTGTGAGAAATGGTAGGAGGCTGAATATTTTTTGAAAGTACAAAGGATTTGCCAAAAGAAAAAAAAAATGAAGAGTCAGTGTTGATGTTGAGTTTTGTACCTCTCTGGTACTGATCACTATTTAATTGGAACTTGGAAGTGATCCTCATTTTTGCTACAATACCAGCTTCTAGAACTTCTCTCTTATGCATGAATATGTCATACTTCAGTGGTATCCCAGACTATGGTGATGTGGTATTCATTTTTTTTGGAAATAATAGATAGATAGATAGATAGATAGATAGATAGATAAATGCCCCAAAAAAGGTTATCTATTTTTAAGAAGCCAGTTTTAACATAAAAAAGACATCTGAGCTAGCAATTAGTTTTAACAAACAATAGGATCACACCCTTGACTGGGAGGGACACCAGGCAAGGAGCAGTGACCAGATAAATGAAGCAGAAGATGAAATTGATGTGGTATGTCCTAAGATTAGGCAGTTACTTTGTTAATCAATCACAAACACATAACAACAAAAAGAAAAGCCACAGATCATAAGAACTCATTAAAGCTTTTTTCACCATGGAGATCAAGTGCCACCATCCATGGGACTATTGTCCCTCCATTCATGCTCTTCATTTCCCTCTTGCCGCAGCACAGGACAACTCAGATGGGAGTACTGACTTTGGAAAGGAATCATATGTCATGTACAGGTACCTCTGGTTTATCTTTCTCAGTACAGGAATTATTAAATGACTTGTTACCAACTTGTTACCATGGTAACAAGATACAAAGCAAATAAAAATAACCAACAAGGCTCTTGTAACTTTTAGTTTTTAGAAAAGTATTTCAGAAGACTTTAAAGATCCGTAGCCTCTGTGTGTTATTTTCTCACACCGTTCTTAAACTGTTTTTACAATTCTTCCAGGAATGGAACCAAAAGATCCAGTTAAAGAATGGTAAGTTAAAGAATTAAATGAAAAATATATATCTACATGTTCCTTTCTGAAGGAAGGGAAAAGAAATCACACATTAACATTAACCTGTGATGAATAAAGTTCCCATTGTAGCAATTCTCTTTGTGTAGGGAATGGCAGGGTGCTCCATTGACTTAGCTAAAAGCCAATTGTAACCAAGAAACTTGTCATAAAGTAACACAGCACCTGAGAGAGATCAATGTAGGAGTGTTCATTAAACTAAGACAAGAAGTATTGATCTGCAGGAAGGGAGAAGAGCCGCAGGGGACTTTTCAGTGGTGTGGAGGCAGGAGAAAGAAACAGAGATGAGTGAAATAAACTGTGGGGTTTTTTCCATGTCCTTTCTCCAAAGTGGAGTTTGCGGTGTAACTACTAGAATGCATAAAATAAAAGAAATGGAATATCAGGAAAACAGCAGGATTCAAGCAAGCAGTCCATAAAGAGAGGGATGGAAGCAATGCCTCCAATCACACCCATACAGCTGAAGAGGATGTGTTTCTGTCTGATCTAAAATTTGAGCATATTTCCACCAGTGTTTTAAAAGGTTTCATCTGGACAGTATTAATTTTTAAAATATATTCTTAATTGCACAGCTAAGATATTTAGAGACATTGGACAACACGGGTGGGGCCGGGGCTGGGGGGATTCAGTGTGACCAGGAAACAAAAACTGCATTTTTAAGGTGAGAAAAGTCCCTGGACTAGGAACTCACTTCTACCAACATTCAGGCATATTCACCTACCAGCAACAAAAGTTGATTCGCTGCTCACCCTCCACCCTGCTATTTAATAATACCAATTATAAACATTACTAAATTCTACAACCTAGCAGGAAACTGAAATAATGGATTAATTGATACCAAAAAGATATAATACCCAGCACAGTACTGTGGAGATATATCCATTCATTCACTCATTCACTCACTCAGTAAATACATATTGCATATTTTATTCTTAGCAGTTTGTTAAGTTCGATTGTGAACTCAATTTCAAAGCTTACAAATGAATATAGGTCCAGTCTGCTTGGAGTGCATGCTTAAGTATAGGAAAAAAAAGTCATCAAATATCACACAAATAAATAAGTACAAAAATGTGCATATAAAATAAAAACAAGATACTGTTAAATTCTATAACAAGAGAGGGTCATCTATTCTGATATTGTTTCCTGAAAATATGACTATGGAATAAATATCTGACACCTCTACTTCATGTTACCCGGATGAGGTGGGGGGTGGGGCCAGAGGAAGGGTAAGGAAGACTGTTGTGCACTTAAGGAGAAGCACACATAGAGTCCTGAGTGGGAAAGGTGCATGATGCTTTAGTCAACTAACATAAGGGCTCTGTGGCTGAAGCACAGAAAAATGGTGCCAAATGAGGCTGGGCCAGTCGGTGGGAGTCAGGTTAGACAGAACTGTGAACACCATGTTAAGATTTCATCTTCAGTGTTAAGAGGGAGCTATTGAATGGTTTTAATGGATGGAAAGTGTCATGGTCCAATTTATATTTTTAAAAGATGCTACAACTTGTGGAACAGACTGAAAAGAGGGGAAGAGTGTTTGTGAAGAGGCCAGTTTAGAGGCTACACTTCAGTAAATTCTGTGTGGGATGCTGGTGACTTGAATGAGCATGGTAACTAAGGAATTATTGAGAAATGGCAGGAGTAGAAAGTCAGAACTGAGAGATTTTAGGGATCATCATTGTCTTAGTCAGTTTGGGCTTCTATTGTACAATACCGCAGATGATTCATCTTGAGGCAAAATTCCTCTCCAAGTGTGAGCCTATGAAACCAAACAAGTTACATGCTGCCTAAATACAATGATCAGACAGGCATATGATAGGCATTCTATTCCAAAAGGGATAAATAGAAAAGAATAAAGGGATAACAGCCCCCAAGTAAGTCCAAAACCTAACAGGGCAAACAACATTAAACCTTAACATTCAAGAAAAATCCTTTTTGGCTCAATGTGGTGCCTCTGTGCTCACTGGGGTTGGTGGCCTTACCTCCATGGGTCTCTCAGACTAGAGTTGTATTCCCAAGGTTCTCTCATGCTGCTGTGGCACACCTGCAGCAACCCTGGGCTTGGGTCATGGCCTCTCAGTTCCAGGTAACCTTGCACCCACAGCTGCCCTGGGCACAGTCCACACTACAGCACTCTGCAGGACCTCACCCCAGGGCACTGGGCAGGTGCATCCTGGCCTGCCTAAATCAGAGTGGTAGCCTCACTCTTTGATACCACTCTGTCCTTGCTATTTCACTCTAGGCCCATGGTGGGAGTAGCAACCTGATGGTTGCTGAAACATTAGGGGAGTCCTTTTTCCCTTGTCTTGAAGGATAGTGCCTGACTTACGGCAGATTAGGTCCACAGGGATATCCTTATCAAATGGTCACTGGGCCCGTACCCTGAACACATTCTCATTTTTTGTAACAAAATGTTTAGGCTGAGAGTTTTCTAAATCTTAAAGTCCTGGTTGCTTTTTGCTTGATAATTCCATCTAAAAGACATTGCTCTCTTCTCACATTTTGCTATAAGGAATCAAGAGGAAGTAAGCAACTTCTTCAGCACTCTGCTTAGAAATCTCCTCAGCTAACTATCCACTTTCATTGCTTGCAAGTTCTTTTTTCCACAAAACACATGAATACAACTCAGATAAAGCACGTTGCTGCTTTATAACAAGGATGACCTTTCCTCCAATAACATGCTCTTCATTTCCATCTGACATCTCATCAGAATAGCCTTCACTGCCTATATTTCCATCAACAACTCTATTCATGATTACTTAGGTATTCTCTAAGAATATGAAAGCTTTCTCTACAGATCTCCTCTTTTCTTTTTGAACCATCATCCGGAATCACCTTTAAAAATCCGCCCTAGTCCAATCTAGGTTTTTTCTAGTGTGCACCTCAAAACTCTTCCAGCCCCTACTCATTACCCAGTCCCAAAATCACTTTCACATTTTTACATTTTGTTATAGCAGCACCCCACTTCTTAGTATCAATTAGTATCAATTTCCAGCTTAGTCCCTTCAGGCTGTTATAAGAAAAATGTCATAGATTGAGTGGCTTAAACAATAAACATTCATTTCTCACAGTTCTGGAGGTTCAAAAGTCCAAGATGGAGGCACCGCCAGATTTGGCGTTTGTTGAGTACCCACCTCCGGTTAATAGATGGTTGTTTTCTCATTTCTTCACATGGTGGGGAGAGGTGATAGATTCTATGGTATCTCTTTTACAAAGACACTAATTCCACCCATGAGGGCTCTACTCTTATGACTTAATCAGTTCTCAAAGGCCCCACCCCCAAATACCTTCACATTAGAGGTTAGGATCTCACTGTATGAATGTAGGCTGACACAAACAGTCCATAATAATCCCCTTACTCACATAACTTATTTGGCATTAGTAGGTGTTAAATAAATAGGAGTTAAAACAATATCAAATAGGAAAGGAATCAGACAGGGAAAGAAATTAGGACATAGAAAATTTTAAATAAATATTTGAATACTGGGTGACTTCTGGTGGTTACTAATAACCAACAGATCACCTCTGAATATTCCAATCAGAAATGGATCACTTAAACAAATGATTTTGAATAAGCAGATTTTAACTGTCATAAAAAATGATATTTGTAATCAACCAAAGAATGATCTTGGTCCATTTTCAGGCAACTATCTCACATATTCTGGTAAAAATCAAAGTCACTGTGGAAAAGACAAAACTATGGAGAGAGTAAAGAAAGAGATTAGTGGTTGCCAGAGGTTTGCAAGATGGAGAGATTCATAAATTGAGCACATGGGGATTTTTAGGGCATAATTTTGAGGATCATACAACAAATACTCCTACAAACACTTTTCTGGTCCCTCTCATTGTAAGAATAATACCTTATTAGTAACTTTATTGCTTTCCAATGAAAATAAATCATTAGATCAGATGAACTGAACATAGCTGAAACTCAGTGAAACTTTGTTCAGTCATCAAAGGGTGTTTAACTTTTAACCACATGTGTTGCTATCTATGGCCATGATGAGAGAGAAAAAGTAGAGCTTACTAGATGGTCATGTTCTAGAACCTTGAGTATAAGACCACAGAGATGGGAAGTTAGTGTCCATTACTTCTTTGTGTGTACCATCCAAAAATGGGATAATTAAATTTGTCTTATCTTTGTTGTGTGTTTTTTTTCATTTATTTGATGCAGTACATTCACAAAGAAATGCAGGTAGAATATAAAGGATTGGATTGGAGATTTTAAGTTATTCTAGTCTATCTTGGCCATCTGTAACTCACCTACTTTTATAAATTGTGTTTTCTTTGATAAACTGTAGCTACTTTATTTATTGTGTTTTCTTTGATAAACTGTAGCTACTTTATTTACAGGTAAATTTTAAATCATGCAAAAAATTAAGTGAGGGCCTATTCCACAGGAACATGTAAGGATGGCTAATTTGGCATCTAGGTTGTGAGATTATAATTATTGGATACCAATGAATGAGATATTGTTATCCTCAAGGTTATATGAGCCATCTTGGCACAAGTAAAGTCTTTGTGGAGGATCCATATGAGAAATTATAATGAAGTATCTAAAGTTAGCAAAACAATTAGTAGTAAATTAGTGAGAAGTATTCAATAGTCACTTTTAAGTACTTGCTTTGTGCCAGATTTTGCCATGTGTCAAGACTTTCTCTATTCATCCAGTAGTTTTTGTGCATCTACATTAAGCCAAGAACAATTCTACACATGAGCAAGACAGCAGTAAACCAATATCCTCCCCTCATAAGACTTAATGTTCTAGGGAGCGGAGGAAAACAAATGAGGAAACTGGTTAACTGCATACAAAAATATGAAGGGAGAGTTTACACTGGAAGAGATACTTGAGGTAGGTCTATTGGATTGTTCTCTAAAGAGAAATGGCACACAGATTGATTTATGCATGGAAAGAAGGCTAAAAGAGCATAATACATTTGGAAAAGAACAAATGGTTTGTGATGAGTATTATATACAGGAAGGAGGTATGTAAAAAGAGGAAGGTTAGCCAAGATTATAAAATTTAAAATTTATCATAATGGCAATACATTCCATTGCATGTATTTAACTCAAAAAGAAGCATGATCAGTTCTGTTTTTAAAATAGCATGGAAAAAAATAAAAATAGCATGTGGATTGAATTTCAGAATGTTAAAATGAGAAGCAGTGAGCATTGTCAGAAGAAAAATACAATAGTCCATGTGAAAGATAATGAGGGCACAAAGTAAGGTTCTCTATATGCTCTAATGTGCATATAGAGAACCTCTTTTCTTTTAGAAAATAATCACCTAAAACTACAATATAAAATGTACAACTTGGAGCAGATGTCATGGATCTGGGCTGAGACAAAGGCAGCGAGAATCCTGCCGAAGGAGTCAGAAATAAAGTATGTGTGTGTCATAAAACAACAAGGGGAAAATAGTCCCCAGAAATAGTGGTTGAGTTTTAAGACTTAGAAGGATGTCAATATATAGTCACTTGGAATATTACTTAAATATGGTTATTTTAATATTTGAAATATCCATTAAATTTATTAAGCCAGCCTGTGATGATCTAGTAAGATGTCCTAAGTATTCTGCAGTGGCAGAAGAAGAAGGAGGAAGAAAAGAGATAGAAACCAAGTGAAAAACCCATGGAGATCTAGAAGTGATGCTCAAATATCACAGTCACACACTTACATCCTCTCAAAAGTGACATTAGCATTCATTACATTCAACCTCATTCTAGAGAATCCTTACTTTTCCTAGTCTAATTTCCCTGCTAACTCTCCATTCCTCGAACATGTCTTCCCTATATTTGAAATGATAATTTTGCTTCCTATTTCACTGAGAAAAATGTAGAATAGTAATTACTCAAGCACCTAAAAACACTCTATTAACTCTTCATTTAAAGGGCTTTCTCTTGACTCCACATATCCTTATGGCTACTCCCCAGTTTTTCTGCTCCTCTTTACAGAACAAAGACTTCTCACTGGTCTGCACTCATTGCTACCAATTTCTCTTCTTTTCTCTCTTGACTCCACTTGAATCTGGCTTTCTTCCCCACTACTAGTCCAAAACCGCTATTGTCACAGACACTGCCAACCCCAACAAAGCCCAAAGGTCAGTCCTCACTACTCTTCCTGGTTGGCTTGCCAGCGACTTCTGACATAAGAGATCACACCCTCCTCCTTGAAACACTTTCTTCTCTTGGCTTCTAGAAATTCTTGTTAATTCCCCTCTGTCTCACTGGCTAATACTTCTCAGACTCTTTGCTGGCTTCTCATCATCTGCCTGGTCTCATTCTGTTAAAGTGCTTCAGGACATAAGCCTTAGTCCCATTTTATTTTTTATCTACACTTATTCCTTTGGTGATCCGATCCAATTTCTTGACTCTAAATAGCATCTATCTGCTTATGATTATCAAATCTATATCTCCAGACTGGACCTCTCCTTAATTCCAGGTTATGATATAGAACTCTAGTCACCATTTTCATTCTGATGGTAACATATATTGCAAACCAATGTATCTAAAATTAATCTCCTGATTTTCTCTATTACTACAATTTTTTAAAAATATATATCTCAATTAATGTCAACTTCATTCTTCTGGGTGCTCAGATCAAAAATATTGCAGACATCTTCTGTTCCACACCAAAATTTCAATCTAAAAACAAACCTGCAAGAGGTACCTGGGTGGCTCACTCAGTTGAGTGTCAACTTTGGCTCAGGTCATGATCTCACAGCTCATGAGTTCAAGCCCCACGTTGGGCTCTATGCTGACAGCTCAGGGCCTGGAACCTACTTTGGATTCTGTGTCTCCATCTCTCTCTGACCCTTCTCTGCTTTCACTCTGTCTCTCTCAAAACTGAATAAATGTTTAAAAAAAAACACGAATAAGCTTTTAAAAAAATAAAAAATAAAGGCAAACCCTCTTGGCTTTACATGCAAGTATTTCTAGAATCTGACCATTTCTCAGCATCTTTACTGATACTACCTAGGACAAAGCCACCATTATCACTCCCAGGGATTATTACAACAACCTTCAAACCGGTCTTACACCTGTCACCTATGTCCTTTTAGTATCTGTTCCCAAACAACAGGCAGAGCAATTATCTTAAAATATAATTCATATCATATCATTCTCAACTCAAAACCTTTGCAGGGCTCCTTACCTAACTCAGAGTAAATGCCAAAGCCCTCTTGCCAGCCATTTATATGGCCATGTGTCTTAATACTAGCCCCTCACTCATTGTGCAAAACCGCACTGGCCTCCTTGTTGTTCTACAAGCATACCAGGCACTCTCCCAACTCAAGATTGTCCTTGGTTGAACTTCTGCCTAGAATTCTCTTTTCCAGATATTGTCATACTTCCTTCTTAGAGTCTTTACTCAAATATCACTACCTCAGGAAACCTTCCTTGACAACTGTGCTGAAAATTGCAACACATCCCACTGGCAGGCATATCCTGTCTCCTTCACTGTCTCATTTTATTTATGTTTCTTCTGATATACAACACAATTTATTGGTCTCGTTTATTTTCCCTGATCACCCCCCAGAAAGTCATCCTACTGAGGACAGGTATTGTTGTTGTTCACTGTTGAATCTACAGTGCGAAGATCCATTTCTAACACTTGAGGTCATTTAATAAGTAGCCATTGAATAGATAAATTATGAATACTTTTGTCTGATAAAATATCATCAGACTGACTACTGGAGATAAGGAGTAGTACTAAGGGGAGGAGAAGGAGAAAAGGAGTATACCAAAGCAATAGTAGAGAAGAGGAAGCCCCAAGCCATCTGGTGGCTGCAAGAACTAGAAGGCAATCTATGCTTCTACCTCAATGTTCACCCCGTATCTGGAAAATAGAAATATTTCTAGTGGTGTTCATTTTGGAAAATTTAGGGGCACCTTGATGGCTCAGTCAATTAAGCTTCTAACTCTTGATTTCGGCTCAAGGCATGATCTCCCAATGGTGAGATTGACCTCTGCACTGGGCTCTGGGGTGACAGTATGCTTATGATTCTCTCTCTCCTCTCTCTCCCCTCCCCTGCTTGCTCGCTCACTCTCTCTCTCTTTCTCTCTCTCTCTCTCTCTCTCTCTTTCCCAAAATAAATAAATAAACTTAAAAAAAAAGAAAATTCCATTTGTGTAAACTAATTGTATTTTAATTCATTTCTCATCAAGGGCCTGATGCCTGCTTTGTATGAATTTTATAGTTTTATAAGCTGAAACATAGAAAGATTTAATATCTTATCAAGAATCTCAAAGCAAATCAATGATGAGCCAGAAAAGTAAATAATGGCTTCTAATTCTAGACACCATTTGAAATCACTAAATGCTGCCCTATAAGACAAATAGATACATATATACAGTATTTTGTAGTCATATAGTATTTTCCCTAAAGAATAATAGCATAAGGTTTTTGATATTATTACTTCTATATTGTGACTCACAGCCAGAAAGAAACTGATAGCTAGGCCAAGAGAAAAATCTGTTTTCATGCCAAATTACAGCCATTTACAAGGATGGATTCACATATAACATATGGCCCAAGTCCTATTGATTTTGCTTATGACTATTAAGTTTCTGAAGTGTTAGATGTTAAACATCTTGTTCCCGTTTGTGCTAGCTTAGTTATTCCCATTAACATTAATAGGAGTTCTAGAATACATTCAGAGAATATGTAGTATTTCATAGAATTTTATTACCAATTATGTTATGGCCGCTTATGATATTTCCAGTCATATTTACTAAAATGTTACACAGCATATTTTGCCTGAGAAAAAATTTCAAGTGATCGTCAAAGGCCTGTGGTATATTTTAAGTAGAATTACTGTTGTGACATGATTAACTTTTCATTCTTGAGGGTTAAAAGCATCATCAGTCATTTCTTTTGCATTTAGAGCAGGATATCATTGTGATACATCACCTTAATGAAGGCTAAGGAGCAGCACAATAAGATGTAAATACCCCGCCTTTTATGGGTCATCGTCTCTGAAATGTACACCGAAAAGGGATGTCCGGCTTCTGGTCTTTAATTTATTTAACTATTTCAGAGGCTGTCATATAACCTGGAAATAATAATCACCCCTATGTTTACCAGTTCACTGTTAAGGTTTTTATAAAGTGCATCTTTGTAGGCTTAAAATTAGGCTTTTAGTAGCAGAGGCTTTCTTTGCACTTTTTGTGTACATAATGTATAAATGCCACATTCCTA
The DNA here is from genome assembly GCA_028646485.1 of Cryptoprocta ferox. NCBI lineage: Eukaryota > Metazoa > Chordata > Mammalia > Carnivora > Eupleridae > Cryptoprocta > Cryptoprocta ferox. Next base: position 63,242,427 of record CM053567.1, read on the forward strand.
CACTCACAGCAGTTAGGAAAACATGACCAGTATAAAATAATGAAGCTAGAGGAAATATAATCAGTTGCCTCTTTGTCTGACTCCTTCCTGCAGAGTATGAAAAGTGGGGCTCTCAGGTACATGAGGTCGTCAAAGTAATTTCCTCTTGTTTCCTGGAAAGTCCAAATTATTTTCTATCCATTTTGCCTTCTCTAGTGTCAGATGTAAGGGAACAAAACCTTCACTTTCTTGCTAATTATTTTTACTCTGGCTCATACTCGCTACTTTCTATTGGAATTGTAATTCACCAGGCTAGTAAGTATGTTACTTTTTGACTTTTATATCTTCTTTTTGACTTGTTTCTTAATATTTTCTTTTGTTTTCATTTAGGTCAAGAAAGGAAGGATCAATAAAACCCCCAACAAATAAGCCATAAAAACAAAAGCTGCACCATGTATTGGACTAGACTTCTAACAGCATTATCAACTGAATGTTAAAAATGTTAAATTGTCTGAAACAGAGCAAAGTGAGTTACTACAGACTCATTTATCCTACAAAGAAACTTGAAAGTCTCATGTGTATGTATATGTATATATCTATTCCATAAATATGCATATATGCATAAGCAGGTGTGTAGCCAATGAGCTATCAATTGTAAATATTGTAGGTTGTATAACCATTGATCATTTTAACTAAAATGTATCAATACCAGCCATCTTATCTATTCCTGAGCATATATTCTGACAAAAGTTCACCAAACATTGTAGTAAACTGGAAACAATGTATCATTCTTCATCTTTTCCCATTCTCTTTCATTACAAATCAGCTGAGATTAGATAAAACCTTTATTTTACACTTAATGCCAGCGAAACCATTTTTCTTCAAGTATTCTGAATAGAGGTTTGCGTTTTCATAGTGTGGTAGTTCATTTGAGATTTTCTCCATATTCCATGATGAGGACAAAAAATAAAAAATGTTAGCTTATGTTTCAAATCCATTAAAAGTTCTTATTTACCTTGAGACACGAAATCAATTATTTCATACCTCATCAGTTCATTCATTTTATGTATCCATTCTTTCATTGGACATTATTGAGTGCCTACTAAAGGCTTTAGCCTTGAGTTTACAGTTTAGTGCGAAAAAGTAACACATAAGTAAAATGCATTGTGATTGCTGGCAGAAGGAAGGTATACCTGTGTGCTACACAAACACAAAGGAATGAAATACTTCTGCCTGGGGAAATGAAGGAAACTATGCAAGAGGTATTATAAGTTGAATTTTGAATGAGAGAGAGATTTCATAAGCTGCTTTTCCTGCCTCAAATGCGGTGCTACTATGTCTATATACTTCAAAATTACCTGAAGGCATTCAAAAGCATAACTCCTAAGAAAATTGCAGATTGATTTGTGTGGGTGAAATATAAGGAAGACAGAAGGGTATGGTAGGAAATAAACTCACTAGAACTAAGGGAAATAAATTATTAAGAAATTTTTGTGCTCTAGTAAAGCTTTTGGACTTCACATTATTGGTAATAAGAAATAGCTGAACACAAGTATCCTGATTAAATTGGAATTGATAAAAGAGAAACCCTACGGCATTACACCAGATGAACAAAGTAGGAAGTCCTCAAGACATCAACTTTTTCCAGGATGAAGATGATGGTGAACCAAATGGAATGATTCTAATGATGGCATCAAGTTGAGTCATTCTAGAAAGAGGCATTCATGGTGACCTAAAAATACAAATTAAATTGTAGAATCCACAGAGTTTTGAGTTAAGATGAAATATAATATAAATTATTAATTTACATTCTGTAAAAGTTTTATCATTCCTTAGAAAAATATATACACTTCAATAAGATTGAAAAGATAAAGAAATTGGTGTAAAGATTTGAGGAAGGTCAAAATGTGGGAGTGAAATCCGAGAGAATAAACCATGTATATCCATATAATAAAACTAGGCATACTCTCTCAATACATTTTATTTAAGCATTAATTAATTCAAATTTTATTGTTCATCTTTTCAGGAAAAAATATCCAAATAAAAACAAATGTGTTTAAATCCAATGCATTTAAAAATAAGCATATGAAGGACTGGGTTACAAAATAAACAATTAGAGAATGGACATTCGAGATAGGTCATAAGGAAGCAGAAATAAAAAAGAAGTAAAAATATTTATTAAGCACAAATTTGAGGCAGGCACCATTATAGGAACACATGCATGATTTCTTACATGCCTCTGATTCATCCTTGATATTTCTGTGCATGGCTACATTACAGTGGGGTAAGTGTGGATAATTTTTATCTTCTAAATTGCCTGTAATATGTTTATATTGAATATACTAATTCTATATTCAAATTCATATTATTTTCCACTCAATGAAATAGTAAATCGTGAAATATTAGTTTTGGAATACATTAGAATCATAGTCTAATTTCTTTTACATCTGGGAAATGTGTATCCTAAATATGAGAAATGATGTGTACAAAGACTTACTGCTTGTTAGTGTGAAGCTTACCAAACCTGCAATCTGTCTTGGCATTAAGGTAAATATAAACTGATTGCATTTAGATTCCTCTGGGTTTGGTAAAAGGAGTTATATGGCCCTTTTTGCCCTGCATGACTTTTTACTTGAAATTCAAACATATATGGATGACTGTACACTATTTCATCAGTATACAGTCTGCAAATACTCATTCTGAGAATCATTTGAAAAGGCAGGAACACTAGTTTAGGAATATGAAGGTGAAAGAAAATAGAAAAGAACAAGAATAAAGGATTTTTTCAACATAACTTGGGAGAGATAAGGAAATGAGAAAGAGAAACTTAAGCCTAATTTCCATTTAAGTTAGGAAAGAGATCACTGCATGCATGTAAGTCAGTTTGTCATTTGTACTTTGACATGACTTATCATGAACAAGATGAAGGCTGTCATTGTCCATCAAGGAGAAATGCTAGTGCAGCTATGAACAGTGGATTAGAGAGAGTTCATTCAGTATTTTTTCCAACTAAAAAGTCCACATTACTCTGAGCACAGTTAACAAGGGTCAAACATTGGATATTTGTATATAGCAACAGTCACCATACTCCAAAAGCCTCTTATTAAGCATCTACAGTTATCTGCAACAAAGTAAACACAAAACACATTTATAAGCAACTTTATCAAAGGTATAATATAGGTCCTATAAAATTTCTATCAATAGAGTGTGATGATAAACTATACAATACCTACCAGTACCATTGTAAGATACAGAAATGTAATTGATATATTTTATGGGCTGTGTTTATTGATTTATCTTTTGTGTGTGTGAAAGCAAGAAATTTTTCAGGATTTCATAGGTGTTCTAGAAACCTGTGCTTTTCCTCTTTTTCATCCCACTCCACTTCTTCCCCCACAGTAAGGCTGAACACCGAAAATGGTCCTGACCCTGTGCAATGAGCAACATAAAAAGAGAACTCAGAACTAATACCACATTACTGGATGGAATGTTTAAAATATAGTGATTATTGCCTTTCTTTCAGCCCTTCCTCATTTCTGGTTGCATTCTTCATTTGCAATATGCATCTCTTGAATTCTTCTTATGCCTTCTGAAAAAATGAATATGTGCTTAGAAGGAATAAGTGACTATCTTCCTCTCCTGTCAGAAATAACGGATCATCATAATTGGGTACATTCAGGTCTCTGTTAATATAGTCAGTATCCGGTGTTAACACCTTCAGCCAAAGTTTGTTTTTTTGGTGCAGAGAGTTCTACATATGTTAGAAATATCTACTAGAAAACCAACCAAGAAATCAGGAGGGACCATCATAAATGAGAACTAGGTTACAGGGCATAGACTCTAAAGCAGTTCAGAATAGGCCTAAAGAGCATTGGGAAAATGGTAATAAAAGTAACAAGAGAAATTACTCCTGTTCTAACCATTTCACTATTTTATTATAATAGTAGTTTGCTCTGCCTTCTTGAGATTTTGCTGATTCTCAATTTTTCAGCCATAAGAGAGCAAGGAGAATCAAGAAATCAATCGGTTAAATTCAAACTCTGAAATCAGTGAAATACACTCCAAAAACATTTTTCAACCTTGCAAGGAGACAGTGACACAGCCAGTCCCTATGGCTAGCAAAAAGTAATAAATTGGCTTTTTCTTTATTTGTTCTGAGGAGTTCCACCTTCATGATGTCTTAGAAACCTTAACAGACTATATGACCATTAAATTTAAGCTTCCCTGTAGACTTATTAAATTTCAAAACTGGATGGGACTTGAAAAATCATCTCGTGACAATTTCATCTTCATTTTACAGAAGACAGGGTTACACATTTGAATTTCTATTTTCATTTCTCTGAGTATAAAATTAAAGAAAATGGACACTTTTACTGAGTAATATCTTCATTCAAATGACATTTCTTTAGCTTCAAAAGCAGTACTAGATATCCGTTAATTCATCTTTAGAAACATTATAACTATTGAGCATTAAGGAGCACTTTGAATAAGACAGACACTAAAGTAAATAAACAAGTAAGTGATGCTTATCTCTCTCCTCTTATAATAGGAAACAGAATCAAGGTAAGAAAAAGACTTTTATTCTTTTCAAATATATTCTATAAATCAGCAGTAAATTAGCTTTCTACTCTTTAAATTTTTTTCATATCATAAATGCAAAAAATGTTCTGTCCATATTTCCTTGGTTTGTTGTCCTAAACTTCTAAATTTCATTTTCATTTTATTTCTCTTTACCTTAATGTTAGTGTGTTTGTAATCAAAGATATTGCCAGAAAATTTCATAAAAGAATGTATTTTCTGTGGTTAACAGGGACATTTTAGTAATCATAGAACATGTAGCTGAATTCTTTTTCAATATAAGAGAAAATATTGACATCCATCATAAAAATATTTGTCCTCTTAAGGGATTAAACTGCAGCAGTTAATGTATATTTAATACATTTATGTTGTAAGTGTTAACAACCCTTTCAAAGTAAACAAGACTTTCATCTCACAAGAAAGATGTTAGTTTTATATTCTGAACAAAATTTGGATATATTTTATGTAGAATTTTCATAATAATAATCTAGTTATTAGAAATAATTTGTTAATTGACAGTTTCTAAATGGATATTCTGGAAAATCCTTTGATATAGAAAGTGATGTGAACCCAGTGTCTGATCTTGGATTTTGATACCATTGTCCAATAAGAGGAATCAACACTCCTTGGAGAAATGATTGATTCTAGCTCTGAGACAGAGAATATGCAAGATGAGCGTCAATGACCTTGTAGTGCCAGAAAGTAAGACAGTGGTCAAAGATGAAAGGATGAAGTTATGTCAAAGGGACACAGCAGTCAACTGAGAGAGCTTCCAATGGTCAAAGAAAGAGCAAGTTGAGCAACAAAATAATCAACATATTACCATATCATACTCTAAAGGGTATTTTCAAAAGTATGAAGATATAAAATTAATATCCATGCTGGCTGAATAAGTGATTGAGTGAGTAAATGGAGAAGAAGAAAAAAAAATCTGTGTAGCAAAACTTCAAATTAGTTATGTGTATATCCTCCTCCAAGAAGGTGAAACATAACTTCCCATTTCTTAAATGTGGGCTACACAGTGTCTTATTTCCAAAGAACACAGTGTGGAAAGCAGGAAAACTCAACAGTTGAGAAACTCTACAAACATTACCATAGCCAGGTAATCATGGTTAACATCAACAGTGATGATTCACATTAATAATATGTACCCTTGAGATAATGTGATGCAAATGGCACTGTATCTCTGTGATCTTTTTCTTAAACACTCAAATCCCCTCTGTAACCAAAAAACAAAACAAAACAAAACAAAAAATCAGACAAACCCAGTCTAAGAGATATTATACAAAATGCTGGTCAGTACTCCTCAAAACTGTCAAGGTCATCAAGGAAAGTCTGAGAAACTGTCTTAATCAAGAAAAGCCTTAAAATATATGATGAGTAAATATAATGTGGTATCTTGGGTGGGATTCTGGATTAGAAAAAAAGTCACTGAGGAAAAACTAAGAAACTTTGAGTAATGTACAAGATTTTAACTTACCAGTATTAGTTCATTAGTTGTGACAAATGTACCAGAAAAATATAAGATGTTAGGAATCGGAAAAACTGGCTGGGATATACATAATTTCCTTGTTAGCTTTTAAAAAAAAATAAATCTAAAACTATTGTCAAATAAGGGACACCTGGGTGGCTCAGTCAGTTAAGCGTCTGACTTCAGCTCAGGTCATGATCTCACAGTTCATGGGTTTGAGCTCCGCATCAGGTTCTGTGCTGACATCTCAGAGCCTGGAGCCTGTTTCAGATTCTGTGTCTTCCTCTCTCTCTGCCCCTCCCCGACTTGTGCTCTGTCTCTGTCTCAAAAATAAATAAACTATAAAAAGAATTTTTAAAACTATTGTCAAATTAAAAGTTTGTTTTTTGAAGAGTCATATACAATGTTCCTAAAATTGGACAGTGGGTAAAATCCTATTTTATGCAGAAACAATCACTATAAAATTGTTAGAAGACAAGGAACAATAGTTCCTTGACTAGCCATATTTTCTGTTCCTAACAGATAAAACTAGCAAATATTCTTTGAACAATTTCTATTACCAGGCATTTAAGTAATTAATATCTATCTTATTTCCTCTACTGAAGATAAAAATAATAATATCTTATATTTAGTAAGTAGTAAAGATGAAGTAAGTTTCATTTTTCATGCATTATCTTAATCATGACAACAAGATTTTTATATATGAAAAGCACAATAAAACTCTAAGAAGTGTTTGTGATGCTCAGTTTTATGAGAAGGTTGACAGGTGTAATGGAATCAACAACTCAAGTGAAATAAAGCTGGTACCATAATTTCAAGCAAGTGGATTGAAGTCCAGGTCCTTTTGCCTAAGTGCGGATAGCTGCGGATGTGTTCATTTTAACTGCAGGGGAAGACAAAGAGGTGGGACAAATCAAGGCTGAAGTCACACAAATTCAAGCTTCTATTTCCTGGTGAAAACTACATGATTCATCTTTATATCAACAGGATGGGTTGACCCTTAAAGTTTAATTAGGTAGGATGCTTATGAAATACCTAATTAGAGTTTAAAATTATCATAACATATGAATAACTATAAAGAGAGTTTCTCCAATTATGCTCTGTTTATTCATTCTAAAGCCTAGAAAGCTTTTCATTTTAATTCAAAAATACAAATAATGGAAAATAACTCTACCTTCAACCCAAGGGACCCTCAAATATTGCCATAATTACCAGAAGAAATTTTGAAGAGCTCATACAAATTTAAGCATCAATATCTTTGCATGTAAACTTTATCAGATTTTTTGTTGTTGTTAAAGATTTCTCTATGGTTTTAAATTATACAAGGATGACAGCATCTTCATAAACAAACATTTTAAGGCAGGTGTCATAGATTTCCTAGAACAAAATTCTTTGGTTTCCCAAGATGGAAATAGTCTCTGCATAGCCTGAATATAGGAACAAAGAGAAAATAAAAAGATTTACCTTAACCCCCTCCATAAATTGGAGAATACCATAAATGTATGCTGCTATTATACTTTTTGTTCTATATTTATACAAGACAATGTGCTCCCTTTTTGTTTCCACTGTTGACAAAGGCACATTCCCTTCCTAAGTGTTGTGACAAGTAAATTATGTTATTTGCAGTAAATGCACAAATCAGATTTTCTAACTGATTGTTGGCACTTTAAAAAATTTTATTGAATTAAAATATATGTACGGAGAACAGTGCACACAAATCCGTAAGTTAAATGATTTTCTGAAACTGAGCATACCCATGTGATGAGCACTTATACCATGGGTGACTACATTGCCAGTGATCAGAAATCCCTCTAATACCCCCCTAAAGTTACTACCTTCTCCCCAAAGGTAACCATTAACTTTAACTACATGGGTTAGTTTTGCCTGTCTTGTACTTTATGTGTTGGACTGTACACTGTGCAGTCTTTTGTTTCTGGCTCCTTTCACTCAGCAGTCATGCTTGCGTGATTCATCCATATGTGAAGCACCCTGAAGTTTGTTCATTCTCCATTTACGCAGTTTGGCATTCCCTCGTGTGGGTGTAAGAGAACACATTTACCCATTCCTGTCTTGACAGGTATTTGGGTAGTTTCCAGTTTGTGACTAATACAAATACTACTGTGATGAAGAGTCTGCTACATGATCTGGGGTGACTATCTGTACACATTTCTGTTGGGTTTCTCTGATTATGCAGATGGCCCTGCTTTAACAGATACTACTGCCAGCTTTTGACAAATTCACTTAAAAGTCATTGAACACTGATGTTAAAAAGTAAAACACAAATAAACCCTATTCCAGAAGCCAGCAAGCCAGCAAGTTTGGGTAGCCTCTGAACTCTGAACTCTCAAGTATCAAGTATGAAACATACTTGTGGGATAAAAGGTATCCAAATACGAAGAATAAAATATTTTTCAACTTTTTATATATCAAACAAGTTTCATTGAAGGCTACTTTCCAAATGATTGACTTTCAAGAAAGGCATTTTTTAATAGTGCTGGTGATGTATTCTAAATTTTGACTCTGTGAATAATGGGAAGAGTGGTTACTGGGCATTCAGCAGGTTTTGGAAGGCCCTTTCACCATATAACATGTCAGAATAACAGATGGCATACATTGTAAAGAAAATTAATTTAAATAAGTCAGGTAAAAACACACCTTTCTTGAAAGAAAAGATATTTTGTATAAGAAGTTCATCTTATTTATTGCCTACCTGGCCAGGTAATGTATTCAGGTTTTTCCAATCTATTCCTTTGTGGTAAAACAGACCTTAAACACTTATCACAAGTGCTACCACTTCTCAAATTCTCCTGCACTTAGTGTGTTCTTATCACACTTAATTATAGAATTCTGCATTTCTAATTTTAAAAATTGGCTTTCTTTTTTTTATTATACCAAGTGTGGTAAACTTTTCATTTTAAGCAATGACAGAAGCCTTAAAAATATGGTAATATTATTTCTATGATTCTTTAATGTGATATATTACCTGTGTGCGGTGCTTCTCTGCTCTAACTACAGACTCATAAATTTAAAATGTGTTGGTGTTTAAACATTTTGTTTCATTTTATAAAATTTTACATTGTCCAATTTTCAGTTACAGATATTGAAACATGCAATGCTTCTCCTTACAATAAAAGACCTTGGAAAAACAAACATCACTTATGTCATGTTAACAACCATTTCATGTGCTAGGGTCAGAGTTTATTGACCTTCAAAACACTGAATATACCTTTCTCATCAGAGACATTATGTAAGAATATATCCACTGATGATTTAAATATATGGAAAGTTACCAACATTAGAGTTTGTATTTGTGTGTGTGTATAGGTGTGTGTTTAACCCTGTGTTCTTATGCATAAATTCTAGTATAGATATATTATAGATGTGCACATGATGGCTCAATAAATGTGGATGTCATTAGTCATTAACTCAAGAGATATTTTTAGTTTTCTATTATGTTCAATGCTTTGTGCTAAATACTTGAGGGTGACAAGGGTGAGTACAACAAATAACATATGGCCTAGAAAGGAATGTATACATGCACACAGTGAATGTAAGTTACAAAATGATATGAGCCATGAGAAAGGTACATAGCAATATTTGTTTTATGAGGGTAGTATTGTATTTTATGAACAATGAGGATTGCGGGAGGATGATTAAAGAACTGTTGTGAGTTTTGGAAATGTTGGGTAGAAATTGGACTTGTGGACATGTGAGAGATACATTATATGCGAGAGAACAATGTACAAAGCCAGGACATGGAAGCAGTCTAGTTGATAGAGATATAAAGTGTAGTAAGGGGAGAAATAGTAGGTAGAAATGTACTGTGTCACTTCGATGCTGACCAGGGCAAAATGGCCACCCCAATTCGGGTCCTAAGTGCATAGGAGATTTCTATGGATTCATTTAATTTCTCTAAATCTCTATTTACACATCTGTAAAATAAGCAAGCTGAACTAAATCAACTGATTTCCAAACACCAAATTTATGGAGCCAGTTATAAATTCATGTTATGGATAGATATAGGATAAGTATTTACTTATATGCACATACAAAATCTTTCCATTTAAAGCTGATACGGTCTTCTGGTAAAGAAATATACTTGAAGGGCACCTGGGTGGCTCAGTTGGTTGAGCGTCCGACTTCGGCTCAGGTCATGATCTCACGGTTCGTGGGTTCGAGCCCGGCTTCTGACTCTGGGCTGACAGCTCAGAGCCTGGAGCCTGCTTCGATTCCTGTGTCTCCCTCTCTCTCTCTGCCCCTCCCCTGATCACACTCTGTCTGTTTCTCTCTCTCAAAAATAAACATTAAATATATATATATATATATATATATATATATATATTTGAGAACACAGTGCCATAAAATTGTCTTTAAAATGTGTACTTTTAAAGACAAAATTATTACATTTTGGATGACTTAATTTTTCACTCAGAGAAGTAAATGAAACTGGAAAAAAAAAAGTAAAAGAAAAACGGATAAATGAATAGAGAAATCAGAAATATGGCTGGAGAAAAATGTATACATATGGTAACAAATTAGATGAATGTTAGAAAGGTACTTGAATTTATAATTTCTAGGATTAAAATATCCTAAAAATACTTTAAACAAAGCATGTAAAATATCTATATCAAACAAAATTTAAAAGACTAATAAAAAAATAAAGTAGCATCACCTCCACCTCATTCTTTTGGTTAAAATAGTCACAGATCAAGAAAATAGAGATCATACTGTCTTCTTAGGTATGTACATTGAACATCATAAAAATGGAAACATTTTCTCTGAAAATACCAACAGGATTATTTTTGAACCAAACAAGCTAATAATGGGAAAAAAATTTTCAAGCAATAATTTCTAAGAACATTCTGATTAAGAACTGTATTGAGAGGGTATATCCCTTTCAGATGATGTCAAACCACAATTATTAAATGCAATTTCACTTGAACATGAATAAATATATCAAAAGAACAAATGAAAATGTCCAAAATGGAATAGATTTAAGGTCCTTAAATATATGATAAGGGCACAAAACTAGTGGGGTGAATATAAATTATCCAATAAATGATATTGGAAACAGTAATCAACTTAAAAAGTTATTTATAAGACAAATTTTAAGTACAAATAAATTACATGTAGTTCAAAGATATGAACACACACAAAAAGAATATTTGAAGAAAAAAATGATAATTTTAGAAGGTAATTTCAGAATAAAAAGGCAATTTTAAATACAAAACAAATTACTATGAAGATATAAATTAGACTTGAGAACAATTTTTTTAATTTACTCTGTAAAAAAATATCATTATAAAAAACAAGCTGGGAAGGGACACCTGTGTGGTTCAGTCAGTTAAGTGGCAGACTGAAAATCCTGTTTGGGATTCTCTCTCCCTCTTTCTCTGCTCCTCCCCCACTTGTGTTCTCTCTCTCTCTCTCTCTCTCTCTCTCTCTCTCTCTTTCTCTCGCTCTCACTCTCGCTCTCACTTTCTCTCTCTCTCAAAAGAAATAAACTTGTTTTAAAAAAAGGGGAAAATCACTTGCAACTCATATAACAGGGAAAGGAATAATTTCCTTTACAGAAATGGCAGATTAAATATAGCTGTAAATTTGTTAACATTCCTTCTTTCAGAGGGATAGTTCATTTCCTTTTCCATTTATGTCAGGTTTACCAGTGACAACTTTGATCCTAGAGTTAAGCAAAGATGATGCTATGTCTACCCCAGGCTTGTCTTTAAAATTACCCATAGTTTCTGTCTTTATCAGTTGGACCTGTTAGGCCACCAATCTATGAGGGTGCCCATGTTGTCCACATCCAAAGACCTCATTGAAGGAGTGATGCTTGACTAGCCTACAGTTGCTTATGTAAGGAAGAATTCACATGATGTTATTCCCAGCTATTATCTGACTGCCTTTAATAGGGAGATTATTTTGGATTATCTAGGATGGCCTCATATAATCAATAGGTCCTTAAAAGTGGAAGAGGAGGGTAGAAAAGTGAGTGACAGAAATGAAATAAATAAAGAGGAAATAGTTAAAGCAAGAGAGAGACCCAATCTATAATGACTGGGTTTGAAGATGGAAGAAAGGGATCATGAGCCAAGGAATGTGGGTGGCCTATAGACCAGGAACAGCCCTCAGTTGACAACAAGGTAACAGTAGACTCAGTCATATAACTGAGGTAAACTTGTAAATCATAGAGGCTTAATTCTGCCAACAACTTGGTATAATTCCATTGAGACCTTAATTGGCAGTCACTGAATACTCCATGCAACAATAATAGAATACATATTCTTATCAATCTCATGGAACATTCACCAAGATAAACCACATTCTGGGTGATAAAACACATATTAACAAACTAAAAGAATAGAAATCATACAAACCATGTTTTCAGATCATAATATAATTAAACTATAAAACAGTAACAGAATGACAGCTGGAAGACTCACAAATATTTAAAAATTAAATAACACGTTCCTTAACCATAATGAAAATATAAAGCACTCTACATGTTGAATAATGTTTGGCTGTTTCCTATTTCTGCTAATAAAGAAAATTATCTCATGTTGAACTTCAGCTATAAATTAGAATTTCCTGATAGTAAATTTTATAACCATAGATAGTATAATCTCATCAAGAGAGCTATTAGGAATGCTATATTTCCTCTTTGTGCAAAGATATGTTTCTTGGGACTAGAGATTAGAATGCTCTATTCTAATATTATTTGCTATTGTCTCTCCATAAAAATTGTCTACTATAGTGAAATCACTCAAGTACATACTTTTTCATATTAGACTCATTTTTATCAACCAAAATGGTAATTTAAATCTATTATAAGAATCAAAACATCTTCTAAAATTTTAAATATTAATTATTAGTAGAGCCCTTCATTTTCATTTCATATGCTAAGATTAATTTTGGAGAAGGTAGTTTCTGCACTGGAAAATCACAATAATCTCTTTCAGTTCATAGTGAAATTTAGTGATAATAATTGACCTCTAGGCTTAATCTCAAATTCTTTAAAATTAAGTTTTACTGGGAAGAAAATGTTATGATAAGATACTTTTTAAAAACTGTCTTCCAAAAGTTAACACACAAAAACATACTCATAGTTTAAGCAATCAGTATAGGTAGAGAATAGAATACAATATTTTAAAAAAGTTTATATAATATATATTCTAATAAAGACACAAATTGAAAAAGATATCTTTTATTTTACTAAGGTTTATTTAGGCTACAGATAACTCTCCATTTCAAATGGATATTTAATCATACTAACTTCCCAATTAAAAGTATTTTATAATTATATCATTTTATTGTTATTACATATTATACTCATACTTGTATCAAAAATCAAAATACTGTACTAGCAATGAGAAGGAAAAAATTATTAATGATGATTAGCTTTGTTTCTTTTCTGTGAATAACTAACAATGTAATTAATTGAAACTGAAAACAGGGGCGCCTGTGTGGCTCAGTGGGTTAAGCGTCAGACTTTGGCTCAGGTCATGATCTCACCGTTCCTGGGTTCCAGCCCAGCATTGGACTCTGTGGTGACAGCTCAGAGCCTGGAGCCTGCTTGGGATTCTGTGTCTCCCTCTCTCTCTGACCCTCCACTGCTGGCACTCTGTCTCTCTGTCTCTCAAAACTAAATAAACATTTATAAAAAAAAATGTTTTAAAGAAACTGAAAACTACAAGCTGTACCTTTTCAGCTTCTCCTTTTGGTACACACAAAATGGTTGTTTTTGGCAAAGCATTCTGACACATAAGGATATATTTACAGATATGATACCCATGGGAATCAATATATCCCTGAATATGGAGTGACAATGTAGCCTCATAAAATTAAAGGGCCTGAATTTTAGAAGAAAACATTTTTAGGTAATTATTTCTGTCAGAATCACATAGGAAATAATTTATTCTATTTGATATTAGTATTTCCTATCTACAAAATCTTCATTCTGTGATTCTCAGGGAACATATTCTAACAATGGAAATTATTGAACAACTCCGAAGTTAATAGCATCTTTTACAGATATTAAATGTATTTGCATGTTGCCATTTTTTACTAAAAAAATAGAACTATATTTTATTTTCTCTTTAGTGCTGTTATAGATAATTGAAAATAAAGGTTTTATGAGATCATCACAGACATAGTTTTAGGTACATTGGGGCAATCAGAGAATTATTCAATGAACAGTGAATCAACACCTTGCCATCAGACAATGGATTCAAGAAATAGTAGTATCTCATTAGTAAGTCCAGTATAACCCCAGAGCACTGGGTTTATTTTTTCTAAAGGAAATTAAAACAATTAAAATGGAATTTTAACAAATAAATAAATGAAAGGGCTAATTTATATTAGCCGAAACTACATAAATTACTCACCACTTCTGTTCTACCAAAAAGAAACTTTGAAAGGCATTATTAATTATCATTTATTAAACAGTATACACTGGCATAGGTAATGTTATATTTGATTTTCTAAAGTAAACCTCTTTCCAAGGGAAACAGTTGTAAAGCATACTTTTATATCAAATTCACTATTAAAAAACATAAAACTAAGTATTTTCTCCTAATAATTTTAGCTAAAAATAAGAGGAATCTAATAACTTTTGAATTATAAATTTTTGAACCAGAGACAAATTGTCCTTACTAGAATTTAATAATAACTGTGATTACCATAATGAACTCTCAGTTCACAGGAGCTAATTAATGTTTTAACTATTCTACGTGGAATGAGTGCAGAACTCCAATGGAAGGACCTGGATTTAAGCCAGTTTTTGCCCACACTGCCTATGTATCTTTGTGCAAATCATTTAACCTTGTGAAATTTGAGAAAGTTTTCATTATTTCCTTAAAAAATTTACACCTTGAACATGCAACAGGAAAGTCAAAGAAACCTATTTGAATTGGAAAGGCTTAAACTTGTTTTGATGCATAAGGCATTCTGCTTATAATGCTAGCCCGCTCAATACACTCAAGGTCAGTAGAAAGGCCACACTTCTAGCAGCATTATGATTTCTATTTTAAATTACCTTTGTAATAAGTCTTGCTTTATTGGTCCCTGTGACAAAAAGTCCCATCTCCTTTCCAAAAATGTTCATCTTTTGTCCTTATGTGATAAAATGTGCTCAGGTTAGAGGTTACTGAGTATTTTCCCTAATTCAGTGTAGAAGATAGGACCATGTCGCCATTGTGAGACTCTAGTGTGGCATTGGCAATGTCCAAAAGTATTCCTGAAGAACCCCAATGCAAGCTAAGTGGCTTAGTGGAAGGGACGGGAAGCCAGGACACAAAAGAATGTGTTGCAGGGACATGGCTGACCCCTTGTAAGAACTCAGAGATGCTCAGAAGTATTGGGAAGTAATAAATGGCATTTCCTGGGGGTTCTAATCCTGTCTAAGCAGATAAAACATTAAAGTCACTGGAATTTAAGTGGGATTGTTCAGAGTACCCTCAGCTAAGCATCATATTTCCTCAAGAGTACCAAGTAACCAGAAAGTTGAGGGAGGATCCTCTACTACTCATATAACTCTTGTTACTAAATTGGATATTTGGATGGAGAGAAGACTATAGAATGAGAATCCTAAAGATAAATATAATTACTCATATAACATTTTTCTGGTTCAAATCAAGGACAGGTTTATTTAAAGCAATTTCTGTATGAAAATTTACCTAAGAATCTCTGTTGAAGAAGACATTACTTTACACGGTGAATTATATCATCTGTGATAGTGTAAAAAGCTGTCCATGGTCTAAACACTTTAATGTGTTTAACTCCCTGCCCTTTAAATCAAGATACTTTGCTTGGCCATCCACTTTTTTTGGTATATGAATAATTGGTCTTTGAGGATTAAAATTAGTATGACTGGGAAATGGCTTATGAAAAAGTATCTGAATCACATTGCACTATTTAAAAATCCACTTTGAAAATTTTAACATCTATTTTTTATCCAACAAAAGTTAATTTGACTTAACGGAGTTTCTCAACCTATAAATACCCTAGATAATTGATGTACTAGACTGATTTATACTTTAATGAGAATTATTCAAATATCTTTGTCAGAGTCCCTAAAACTCGTCTTCTGTAACCTTGTATGTTTCTCCCCAAAAGTATAAACTCTTTAAAGGAAGTCTCTATGTTTAATATATCTTTGTCCCCCTTGTATTGAGCAGAGTTTCTGGTACATATCTATTTCTTGAAGAATTAACACAGAAGTAATAGGCTTCTTATTTAGGGATAGATTGGTTTTGAGTGGATGTCATCTAGTTAAAGACAGCGGTATCTGTACAGGCATTGGATGCCTATGTGAAGGCTGAGAAAAGAGACCTGGGGATAGGATGTGGTGAGGAAAAGAGCAAAGAATCAAGGATATATTTTGCTCATTAGCAATCTTTCTGGGAATTCTGATAGTGGCAGACCCTCTGCCACTGTTGAAATTAGTTTTTTATTATAACTAAGGGTTGCCCATACCTGAAAGTTCCTATTAGCACATGACAGAAGTATTCACTTTTCCAAGAATGATCCCCAGCAAGGTGGTCTTGCAGAGAGAAGAGTGTCCTCTTACAAAACTCCATGGAAACCAGCTACAATTAAATATTGGGGTTTTCAATATTGGTGAGATGCTGAAGTAGGGGATTATCCCTGGAATACTCTGGTCTATCCTATAACCATAAAGCTTGAACGTTAATCTCTGACCACCCCAGGGTAAGGGTCAGGAAGTCCCCAATCATGCAACCTAGAGACTCTCTTTTTTTTTTTTTTTAAGGCTAAAATAACTCTCCTGAAGTCTTATGCATGGACCCTTTAAATTTCTGGGCACTTTCCCAATATATGAAGGGTAATGAGGTAACCATGAAGCAGCTTCTGCTTTCTTCTCCATACATTAACCCAGGAAGCATTGTAAATACTATTCCAGCTTGGTATGTACCTCAGTTGTCCTCTGCCCTTGTTTGTGTTTGACAAAGATGAAGTTCAATAGTATAAGAATTGATATATATGTTTTAACTCAATGGTGTGCCAATTGGCTCACTTTAAGTGGAACCTATTTAATAAGGTTTAGGCAGTTAATGGTGTATTGTTTGAAAATTATCCTTAAAAACATTTTTTAATTAAAATTAGGAGTATCTCTAGACAAAATAAGTAAAAGTCAACTTATATTCCAAATCAACGAATGTTTAAGCATCTACTATATGTAACTTTTTTCTTTTCCCTTTTTTTCTGCCTTAACAACTACTTCAATCAAATAATAGAACTAAGAAGAGTTTATTGTATTTGCACACTTTTTATGTTTGCTCTAAATTTTACATAACCCTTTATAGGATTCTGATTCATGAGTTTGGGGTTTGGGCTGCAACCAGTTACAGAGCAGATTTAACAAGCTGCTATTAGCAATCAAGGCTGTGAGCCATGAATAGACCCATTGAGGTTTTTTTTTTTTTTTTTCCCACCAATTTAATCAAAAGAATTTAAAGAAAATTGAAAAGGGGAGATTTTTGGAGAAAGAGTGGGCAATTATCTGAAGCATTGTATATCAGGAATGAAAAGTCCATTAATTGTTTTTTTTAATACTCTCTATAGCTAATTTTCTGGGGAAAAAAAGGGTGAAAAAAAATTTGGTGTCTTTACTACTAATCACAAATCCTGGTAATAAAATCCCATAATTGAATCATTGTCATACATTAATACCAAAACATGGCCCACATACTATACTGACCAAACCTTTAAAGCTCAAAGCAAAAAATCACAAATATTCACTATTGCCTTTATGTAGATGAGATAACAGAAAATAAAGCCTTACTAGCCTTCATTATGGCCAATCTTAATTAGGAAAAGTTTCTAATTTAAATTATAATTGATAGAATTAAAATTAGTCACTTTTTATATCATTGTTTATTTGTGTTTATGTTAATAACTCATTCATGAACATAAATAAAGAAGTATATGAAAGAAAAGCAAATAATCCCACAGATTCCCACTTCCAGCCATTTAATATTTAGATGAGTCCAAACATAGGCATTTTCTTGAGTTAAATAAACATTACCAGATTACTTTCCTCTGAAAGTAAGGGTAAGAGTGTTGCCTAAGGATCTAAGATTCTGCACAAGGAGACAGAAGCACTAAAATCATTGGAATTTCAGTAACAAAGTAAATGAGCCTTCTGTAGACTCCAAAAGGAGGCAGTTAGTGTCCTTAAAAGTATCATGTTAACTGGAAAGTTGACTAGGACCTTTTTACCACTCACAGAGTTGCTGCTATTGGCAGACTGGGTACTTGGAAGGAGAAGAATGAACAATGGGAATTCTAAAGATAAAGATGCTTATTCATATACCCCTTTCCTTGTTTGAAGTAAATACAAGTTTAGTTGGGCAGTATCTGTGTGAGAATGCTGATTTTACCACATACTCACCAGCACTGAATATTATCAAATATCCAGTGAACAACAAAAATGGTGGCCTCATATTTTCATCTTTACTTTCTTGATGATTAGTAGTTTAGGCTCTGTATTTAATTTTGTATTAATTTTTTGAAGTTTCTTTTTCTGACATGTTTATTCATATGCTTTGCCATTTTATTATTCAATTTTTACATTTTTCTTATAAATATAGGATATTTAGAAATATTAAACCTTTGATAGTCATTTATACTTCAATTTTTTGTAAAAAGATAATGTTAATGTACTCATATAGTCAAAAACAAAAGCTAAACTTAAAAATCTGAAATATGCGTATCTAAGGGAGACGTTTCATCCCATGATAGCCTGCTTTATTTTTCTTTCTAAACCATGGCATTGTTGCTCATACCACAGCATATGTTTTTCTCATTTCTTACACTTTTATTTCAGAGTGGAGATTAAATTGTTTTTTAGAAATACCATCACATATTTAAAAAAAGAAATATCATTCCATAAAACAGGTTCTTTTAGAGAACAAACAAATTCTGCTTAATGCCATGCATAAAGGCCAGAAATAGCTATTTTTAAAATGGTTCCTTTTAATCTATTTGAAACACAGCAAATAAATGAGTGCTTTGGGAGGCACTCAAAGCCACTGATTCCCTTGATATCTGTCTGTCTGTCTGTCTCCCTTTCAATATGTGCATGTATATTGTCTTTCCTTATTTAATCTGATTAAATAGTTTTAGTCTTCTTAAAAAAATCATCTTGCTTATGACTTATCAAAGATAATTTTAAAGGCAGTAGTGCCAGTTGAGAGATGCATGAATGTTCAGGGAGTAACAAGGTGATTTTTTGTTTGTTTGTTTTATATATCAGAGCCAGTATTCATGTATTCAAAATTATAAAACAGTCAAACATTTTGATACAAACCTTTAAAAGTTATAGGGGCACCTGGGTGGCTCAGTCGGTTAAGTGTCCGACTTCAGCTCAGGTCATGATCTCACGGTTCATGGGTTCGAGCCCCTCATCAGGCTCTGTGCTGACAGCTAGCTCAGAGCCTGGAGCCTGCCTTCAGATTCTCTCTCTCTCTCTCTCTCTCTCTCTCTCTCTCTCTCTCTGGCCCTCCCCTGCTCACGCTGTCTTTCTCTCTCTCAAAAATAAATAAAAAGCATTAAAAAAATAAAAAATAAAAGTTATACATGTAAATTAGATATGTCTTTTGAGGTGGTTACCTGGAATGCTCACACTTGTATGTCAGTGGTATTTTAAGACCAAAGCCTATGCTATAGCTTGTCTAATTCTTATCTAACAGATAACTTTGAGTTAATTTTTCACTACTTCCAAAATTTACTAACTCCATTGCAGATACTTTTGGTAATATGTATATATTAGCCCTATTCTAGAAGCTTATTAAGGATAAATGCTGTTGTTTCCTCATGTCTGAACATCCTGTGCAATATCTTAGGGTAATACACATGGCAAATGTTGAATAAATACTTTCTAAAACCTAAGTTGTTCAAGCTGTGGAGGCAATTTTCACAGACTAATTTCAAAATGTTTAAAGTAATGGCAGCATCGTTGGAATAAATGCAAAGCCTCCATGTTGACGATTTTGGCATGGGCAGCATTCATTTGGATGTCTAAATTCTGGCACGTTTTTTGGAACCAGAAAGAAGTTTCATTACTCTGACATGGATTTGGCCAAAATCAGTGCAAAAGGAGTCCAATCCAGGGGATGAGACATGGCAACCAAAGGCAGGGATGCAATAATATTCCAATTCAAGCAAATATCATTGTGAGCTGGGATCTTTAACAGTAATCAGAGGTATGGCATGGTCTAGTCTCTGAAAAAAAAAAAAATTTTAGAAGACCTCAAAATAGTGTATGACCACGCACACTGGAAAGATATCATTGCCATTAAGATCTTCACACTGGCTTAAGAACTAAGACAAACACTTAGGCACTTAGTGTGAAGTGTAAAAAAAAACAAAAAACCCCACACTTTATTCTAAGACAATGGATTGATTCAGAATCCATTCCCTAAATACTAAGTTAATGGCAACAACTTTGTAATTCAAGGACCTATAGTGGGGTCAACCATGGCTGTGGGTAATATTTTCTGCTTAGGTTAGGATTGGTTTAGGAATTCAGTGCATAGCATTACAGCCTGCCTAATATCCCCAGCTAAGTTGGTCTAGAGCCATCCAACAAGAGAAAGTTCTATGCTGATGGAAATGTTTGAATGCACTACCCAATATGGAACTCACTACCCACATGTGACTATTAAGCACTCGAAATATGGCTAGTATGATTGAGGAACTGAATGCTTAATAGTATGATTGAGGAACTGAATGCTTAATGTTATTTGATTATATTTAACTTAAATATAAAAAGTCATGGCACTTGGGTGACTCAGCTGGTTGAGCTTCTGACTTCAGCTCAGGTCATGATCTCACGGTTTATGGGTTCGAGCCCCACATTGGGCTCTGTGCTGACAGCTCAGGGCCTGGAGTCTGTTTTGGATTCTATGTGTGTGTGTCTCTCTTCACTATCTCTGCCCCTCCCTGGCTCACACTGTATCTCTCTAAAAAATAAATAAACATTAAAAAAAAAAGTTACAAAAAAAAAGCCATGTGTCTAGAGCCTACCTTACTGAACAGCACAGGTCTACAGCAGGGAGTTACCAAACTACCATCTTTGAGTTAAATCTAGCTCATCACCAATTTTTGAAAATAAAGATAAGGTAGATGTGGTAATATAAAATGGAATGTTACATAGCCATAGAAAAAGATGACCTTGTGCCATTCGCAAAAATATGAATGAGTCTAGAGTATATTATGCCAAGTAGAGTAAGTCGGACTGAGAAAGATGAATACCATATGATTTCACTCACAGGCGGGATGTAATAAAAGCAAATGAATAAACAAAGAAACAAACAAAAACCAGTATTAGACCTATAAACACAGAGAACAACTGATGATTGCCAGAGGGGAGGGCAGTGGAGGGATGCACAAAATGTGTGAAGGGGAGTAGGAGAGTCAGGCTTCCAGTTACGGAACAAATAAATCACAGACATAAAAGGCACAGCATAGGGAACATAGTCAGTCATATTATAATAGCGTTCCTATGTTGACAGATGGTACTACACTTGTGAGCACAGCATAATGTATAAAACTTGTGGAATCATGAAATTTACACATGAAACTAATATAACATTGTATATCAACTGTAGTCAAACAAAAAATTTAAATCAAGGATTATTTATTTTATTTACAGCCACATACATTTGTTTACACATTGTCTCTACTCCTTTTGCACTACATCAGGGCTGAGTAATTGAAACCGAGACCAGAGGACTCACGGAGTATGAAACACGTAGGATTTGGCCCTTCAACAAAAACAGTTGCCAGCTTCTGGTCTAGAGCAAGCCAGATTCATAGCCTCACTTTGGTTCACCCGATTGATGAGCTGTAAATGGCCCAATCAAGGCAAGAACAAAAAGTTAGAGGGCATTTGGAAAATATCCAGACTTCATCTATCCTATAATTTTGTTAAGCTCCAGCTTTAATTGTAGCTACATGTTTAGGGGAGAAGAGAGTGAAGGTTCTTGAAGGCACATATAATGCATGACTGTGAGGGCAGAGGTAACATAATGTCTCATTTATCTTTGCATATTTCACAGGATTTAATACCAGCCTAGAGAAATGTTAATCAAGCTGAAGAGTTATATGCCTATCTCCAAAATGACTAGACCCAAACTAGACAGCCAACGTGATAAAAAGTACACTTCTCCTTAAGATGATAGGGTTTTATATCCATTACTTTCAAAATGTGTTTTTTGGTATAGAAGGTCACTGAGACCACAGTTTAAATTAAAAGTGAGTTGTTTAGTTTGTTATGTTTGCTGTATTTGTAAACTGCAAAGATATTCACTAGCTGATTTTGAATTATAGTTAATTTTAGCAACAAGTCAGGGTTTTGTAAAAGAAAGTCTCTCTTCACTTTAAAAAGAACTTGGTGCAAATATTAAATCAGGCTGTACACCTGCAACTAACATGATATTGTATATCAATTACACTTCAATAGTTTGTTTTTCATTTAAAAAAAGAATTTGGGAAGAGTCTGTAAAGTTTTGGGAGAATAAACTGTTTCACGTTGATGCATAGAGATGACATGCACCAAAATAATATTTTCAAGAATAACATTCATGAGGGGTTAAAAAAAGGAAACCAATTCCTTCAGTCCAGGTGACCAGTCCAGTGCAAGGGACCACAGTCAAATTAATCACTGTATATGCTGTTCCTTCAATAGAAAGACATATCTAAGTGACGTTAGAGCTCAAGAAGCTGAATGAAGTATCAAGAAAAAGTTCATTTGTTGATCAGAAAACAGATGTTAATAGGCTAAGATGTGACAAGGCCAAGGTGGAAAGTTTGGCCTGCAATTCTGGAACTATACTTATTCCAGAGAGGAGTTTGGGGACTTAAGGAATGAGAAAATGAGTATATCAATATCTATAAACTATATTAAGATTGAAATAATCTAACTAAGAATGTATAATATTTATGTAACTATATGTACTTTAGGCCACAAAGCCTAAAGGATGTTTTTCAAGATATCCAAATGTCTAGGGGTGCCTGGGTGACTCAGTCAGGTGAGTGTTCTACTTCGGCTCAGGTCATGATCTCGTTCGTGAGTTCGAGCCCCTCATCGGGCTCTGTGCTGACAGCTCAGAGCCTGAAGCGTCTTTGAATTCTGTGTCTCCCTCTCTCTCTACCCCTCCTCCCTCTGCTCATGCTCTGTCTCTCTTTCTAATATAAACATTAGAAACAATTAAAGAAAAAATAGGGGTGCCTGGGTGGCTCATTCGGTTGAGAGTCTGACTTCAGCTCAGGTCATGACCTCATTCATGAGTTCGAGCCCCAGATTGGGCTCTGCGCTGACAGCTCAGAGCCTGAAGCCTACTTCGGATTCTGTGTCTCCCTCTCTCTCTGCCCCTCCCCTGCTTGTGCTCTGTCTCTGTCTCTCAAAAATAAATAAACTTTTTTAAAAAAATAAATAAACAAATAAAAGATATCCAAATGCCTTGTTTGAAGAGTAGACTTCCAGTGTCAATGAAAAGGCTGTATCTAAATTCCCTTTAAATATCTATAGAGGGAGAAACACCTAAATATCTACAAAAGTAAAAGGAAATTAGAAATTCTTTGGCCAAGATATTTGGAATTCTCTCCAGTGGTGGAAAAACAACAACAACAAAAAAAACAAATTAAAATTAAAAAACACATTAAAATCAATTCCTCAACATTCCAAAGCCACTTCCTTGGCTAATATTTTATGCAGTGAATTAAATGCAGTGACTTTTCAACGGAATAAGATTTTTTCACTCCATCAAAATATTCACTTATTTACTCTTTTAACAAATATTTACTGAGCACCTACTATGTGCCCAACACTTTCTGAGATGCCTAGAATATAGTACTGAAGAAACATTGCCTCTACCCTCATGGAATTTACATTTAGGAACAGGAGATTTTACTATTTCTATAAGTATTTAGTATTAACCTATTACTGAAACACCAGCACTTTTAGCAAATAGTAATTACAGAGTTATTAGTGTTGTTTACTAAACATTTCTGCTACCACCCACTGTATGCACATGAAAAAAATGTCCTTCCTTTCCCTCCTGAGGTTTGTTTGGTCATGGCCTTATCTTAGGCGGAAGAGACCTCAATATGAATCTCAGTGAGGATGACATAAAGCAAGGTCTCTAAGCTGAACTGTGATGTAACTGTATTGTGAGTGAAAAATAAACCTTTGGTGTTCTTAGGGGAGGCAACTATAACCCATGGGTCAAATCCAGTTCACCACCTGTGTTTGTAAATAAAATCATGTCCATTAGGTTATATACTGTCCATGGCTGCTTTCACGTGACAAGGCCTGATTTGAATAGTTGTAGCAGAGTAACTACTCAGAACAACTACTCAGGGAAACTACTATGGCCCACAAAACTTAAAGTATTTACCACCTGATCCTTTACAGAAAAAATTTGCAGACCCTATTTTAAATCACTAAGATTTGGTTATTATCTATTACTTACAGATAATCCTGTTGTTGCAGGCTAATTGCATCTCCCCACACTCCCAATTCAAATGTTGAAGCCCTAACCCTGAATACCTCCGAATGTGACTGTATTTGGATACAAACTTTCAAAGAGGTGACTAAATTACACTGAGGCTTTTAGAGTGGGTCCTAATCCAACCTGACTGACCTCCTTATAAGAAGAAAAACTGGAACAGACAAAGAGATACAAAGAAATTAAACCATGTGAGGACACAGCAAGAAGGAAGCCACATGCAAGCCAAGAGGACAGATTTCAGAGGAAACCAAACTTGCTGACACCTTGAATTCTGACTTCTAGTCTCTAGAACTATGAAAAAATAAATATTTGTTGTTTATGCCACAAAGTCTATGGTATTTTGTTATGGCAGCCCTAGCAAACTAATATATTTGCCTACCCTTACTGATGCAGAAATTGCTACCTAAATATCAGGTGTTGGTGTAAACAACAACAAAATATGGTGACTGCATTTGATTTGCTAAATCAGAGTATGTTACAGAATATGAAAGAATTTGTTAATTCAAACTACTGAATTTAAGCAGTACTTGTGTTATGATGATGGTAATCATTTATTAATATAACTATCTCTCATCTTTCTATCTATCTACATAATTATTAACTCTGTTCTATTTTTATACCTAGCTCGTAGGCTTTCTTCATCTATATCAAAAGTTGCTTTGCTCGATTTTGTCCTTTGAGCATATATATGATTTCATTGGTGAAAATTTTTCAAGTTGAAAAATAACACAACTCAGTCTGTTCCAAACAACAAGAATACATTGTATATCTGAAAATCCAAACTAGTGTAAAATATAGTGTGGTTGTTTGGTAACCCTGCAACTGATAGATAAGAGGAAATGTTTGTTAGTACCTAAGGACAAGGATTTTAAAATTATTTTTCTTACTTTGACTAAAAAGGGTAAAATGTATAAAAACAGTTCAATATAGTTGTACCCATAAATATTCTTTTTCAGGAAAATTCTCTGCATTTTGTTTCTTTTTTCTTCTTTTCTTGTTTTGTTTAGGGGGGGGCTTATCTATGATCCCAGCCTCCCTTTTGTGTTGTACAGTCCTAAATAGCCAACTCACATCTCAATTTTAAGGATATAATCCACTGCTAGACAATCATTTGACTATTTTGTGTTTTACCTCAATTCAGGGCATTGAAGTACTCTTCAAAGGGAAACACATTTACATATATAAACGTATCTCTCATTTCATATCAAAGAAACTCAATCAGAGAAACTATTATTAGGGGAACAATTTTGTCTTTTAGCCCCTAATCATTGATGAACAGGATTTATCTTACTTACAATATGAACATGAAAGGCAAGACTTCCTGCAGATGAAAGAAAGCTAACTGTCTCAGTAGAACCCTTAGGAAGTGTACGACCATGGGCTGACAATGTGGCTGTCTTTCCAAAGTCTCTCCAGATGTAAGGATTGGAACAGGACACATGCCAATTTGCATTGTGAATTCAAAAAGCACCAGAACCACTGGAAAGTGTGGTTTTAGCAATACACATTCTTTTTTTTTTTTACATTCATTTATTTTTGAGAGACAGAGAGAGCACAAATAGGGGAAGGGCAGAGAGAGAAGGAAACACAGAATCCAAAGCAGTCTCCAAGCTCTGAGCAAGCTGTCAGCACAGAGCCCAGTGAGGGGCTCAAACCCAAGAACCATGAGATCATGACCTGAGATGAAGTCAGACACTCAACCAACTGAGCCACCCAGGTGCCCCTAGCAATACACATTTTTAACGCTCAGTCTAAGATCCTCATCAACATGTCAGGTTTTCCAGTAGTAATAGAAGCATTCTAATAACATGCCTAATGTTTTCATATCACAGCTAGTATTGCACAGGTGTTGCAAATTTAGAAGGGATGAACCCCATCCTCTGTGTGATTGGTGTTCTTTATCTGGACCTTTAAGGTAAGTAAAGGAGGTTAGATGGTTCAGCCTCTGCTGGGAGCTCCCAGGAACTCCAAATCTCAAACACTTTTCACCCAAATGACAGGCAATTTGGTCAGAGATATGCTTTTCCAAGAGAGAAATGAGAGCCTCTTGGAATCTGGGGTTTAGATTCAATCAGTAAATGTCACATTTGATGTAACTGTGTGCCCTTGACTGGGATTTATAGTGTGGGAATGAGGAGACCGCTCTCTTTGAGGCAGTGGGTTGCAGCTCTGTGGGGGCCCATGGTGCTCTTGACAATATTTTATTTATTTTTTAACGTTTATTTGTTTTTGAGAGAGAGAGAGAGAGAGGGTCAGAGTGCCAGCGGAGGAGGGGCAGAGAGAGAGAGGGAGACACAGAATCCTAAGAAAGCTCCAGGCTATGAGCTGCCCACATAGAGCCTGACATCGGCTCGAACTCACAAACCATGAAATCATGACCTGAGTGGGAGTGAGATGCTTAACTGATTGAGCCACTCAGGTGCTCCATCTCCTGACAATGTTTTAAAACCTTCTTCACATGGAGTGCCTTCTGTAGTGGCTACTCAGACTATTCCCACATGGCCCCCTCTTCCTCCTCAGTCCTACCTGATGCCATAGAGTTTAGCACTTTAGCATTTAAGGCATGTGTGTAATGTCTGTGGCTAAACTATAGACTCCTTGGGAGCAGAAATTATGTGCTGTCCTTCTTTGTGTCTCTCATAAATCCTATAACCCCAGAGAATGATGAAGATGGAGATGACGGTGTTGACGAGGAGGAGGAGGACATATTAGCAACAGTGGCAACTAGCATTTGTTGGCTGCCAACGCCCTTGCTGAGCTTTTCTCATGAGTCTTCTCACTTCATCTTCACAGGGACCCTTTGAGGTACAGATAAAGGAACTGAGGCTGAGGTCACTATATTCAGTCATTGGAGGGAGTTGAATAGTGTTCTCCAAAATTCCTGTCCTTCTGGACCTGTGAATGGACCTAATTTGGAAATAGGTTCCTTGCAGATTTAAACAATTCAGTTAAGATGAGAGTACAGGGAAAGAAAAAATTATTTTCTTTTTATCCTTCAAAGTTCTCACTGAAGCCCCTTCCTCTTCTTCCTTCCTCTGTTTCTCTTCTGGACTGTAGTCGTTGGTAAAGCAGAGTAGTGGGGACACTAAGGCACAGTGGACTGATGGCCCAGAATGAGGAGGAACATTCCAGATAAAGTGTTTGGTCTGTGTCTTTCACAATGCACTCTCCTGTCCTTGCTTAGCTGCCTCTTCTTACTGGTGTCTTCATTTGGTGTGAAAAGCAAAGCAAGATACTTCCATGCTTCACAGAGTCAGAAATTTCAATCATTTGCCAAATAGCGTCCATAGTGAAGTGATTTCGTGTGCCTAGGGCAGTGCATGTACACAATAGGTGCTCAGATGAAATGCAGTGACACGGATGGCTAGAGCCCTACCCCAATTCTTTTTTTCTTTCACCTTTGACCCATTCACCTATTTTTTTTTAACGTT
The DNA here is from genome assembly GCA_028646485.1 of Cryptoprocta ferox. NCBI lineage: Eukaryota > Metazoa > Chordata > Mammalia > Carnivora > Eupleridae > Cryptoprocta > Cryptoprocta ferox. Next base: position 63,270,419 of record CM053567.1, read on the forward strand.
TATTTATTCTTGAGAGAGAGAGAGAGAGAGAGAGAGAGAGACAGGGCATGAGCAGGGGAGGGGCAGAGAGGGAAGGAGACAGAATCCAAAGCAGGCTCCAGGCTCTGAGCTGTCAGCACAGAGCCCGATGCAGGGCTCGAACCCACGAACTGCGAGATCATGACCTGAGCTGAAGTCGGACGCTTAACCAACGGAGCCACCCAGGTGCCCTGCATTCACCTATTTTATATTTTGTTTCTTTATATGTTAATAGGCTATTATAACCATTTTAAGATCTCTCTAACACACATTCTTTAAGTATTCACATTCAATATGGACATAGTATTGAAACTATATCCTTGAAGTATTTATAATCTCAGAAGATAGGAACCATTATCAAAACAAGTCAAAGTATCTGTAGTGGCTTATTTGAGTAAAGATCCCTGGTTAGTCCACAGCTATGACCTCATGTCTATTTTCCTTCCTGCCATATTTGTCAGAATGAAGCAACATTCTTCAAAAACAACAACAAAAAAATGCATTTAAGAATTATCTATAAAGAAGTCTGTTTATTATGAGAGTCAAATAAAAAAAGGTTTAAGGGAAAATAAGTTAAACATTGTAAAGTTCCAATCGTTATGCTGCTCAATATTAATTTTGTCATTCAAATAAGTAGAAAGCGGTGGCTATACGGACTATGATTCAGTAAAGTTCCAAGAATTATTTAAATTTGATTTGAAATTTAGTAAAACAATTCAATAGTATATATATATTTTTTTCATTTTTCAGGCATTATTGAACTTTATGGTTTGTAAATTAAATGCTGACCTAGTCTTGAAAGAGATAGTAAGGTATGAGATAAAAGTTGTCTTGGTTTTAGCACTAGCTGTCCTTGAACATGTTTAGGGGTTTCAGAAGTATTCAGTTATTTTAGCATAACGCTGTATATTTTTAAAGTCTAGGACTTGGGACAAGATGGTGGAAGAGCAGGGAGCTCTGTAATCCCCGCACGCCCGTATGGATTGAACTGAGAAGGACTGAAGGGATAAAACTTGGATTTGCAAGTGGGGGAAAGAAGAAACAGACGCCAGAAAGAAGACAACTTCAAAGATGCCTGAGTGAGTGACTGTGATCTGGGAAATTAGGGGACGGGCGGTCCCGGTGGTGCAGGGGAAAGAGCCCCCGAGCCCAACACAGAGAGAGCGCGCTGTGCACCGGAGAGACCAGGGGAAGAGAAAGAGAGACGGAAAACGCACCTAGAACCATCTCCAAGGGAGGAAAAACTCGCCTGTCTCCCCATATATATCTGCCGAGCGCCGGGAGAGAAATCCGTCCCATCTGACGGGCGAGTTCTTCCTTGGGCGCAGCTGCACCGGGAGCCTTGATAAGCGGCAGCGGCAGCAGCGGCAGCGGCGGCTCCGCGAAAAGGGTGGCGCAAGCCGGCCGGGAGGCCAGCCACCAGCGGGAACGCATCTCATCCCCGCCTGTCTCCCCATATATAACTGCCGAGCGCCGGGAGAGAAATCTGT
>CM053567.1:63272426-63344594 GCA_028646485.1 Cryptoprocta ferox
GGAAACTAATATTACACTATATGTTAACTAACTGGAATTTAAATAAAAGCTTGAAACTACAAAAAAAAAACCCTCTAAAAATAAATAAATAATAAAATAAAATATACAGGATTATGCTATAATAACTGAATACTTCAGAAACATCTATACATGTTCAAGGACAGCTAGTGCTAAAACCAAGACATTTATTTCATACCTTACTATCTCTCAAGAACAGGTCAGCGTTTAATTTACAAATCATAAAGCTTATTAATGCCTACAAAATGAATAATTAAAAAATAAAATTATTTGTATTAAAATAATAAGTATTACTCTATTAAATAATTCCCAATGTCTCAACAGTCGGAAATGAAAAAGAAAGCTTTCCAGGACTTTTTCTTTGAACCCTATTGAGGACTGGCTTTATAAATAAATTATAGCTGAATCAAACTTGCTTTTTGTAATATCTTGAATTCTGACTGTTCAGATAATTCAAGATTATCTGGAGGAAAGGGGTGGGGTACTAGGTAATATGTTAACCCCCCAGTAGAATTACTAAAGAAAACATGTGCACAAAGAACAAAGAAAATACGTAAATTGCAACAAGAATATAGAGATTTGAGATTTAGCTAAAGACAGAGACAGATATAGATAAACATAGGTACATTATTAATTCTCATTCCATTTTGTAGGACAACTGAATAACACTTGTTTATTGAGTTAATTCATTACACACATGGGGCTTTTCTTTATTTCTATGTATACGTTCTATTTTTCTGAATCCACTGAAATTCACATAATGTTACAGATCAAAGTATTGTTGATTTAAAATTCATGATCACTAATAGACTTATAACCTTAATGAATTTTAAAACGTAAATGATATATCAAAAAGCATGGTCATCAGATTCAGAAACTGAAGCTCTCTGCTCAGTAGTTTTGCAAATGCTCTATCATTTTTTTTATTTACAGAAAAAATATTTTTTTGATAACTTGCTATGTTGTTGTGGAACAATAAACAAGAAGGGAATTCTATGTACATAGTTATTTTCAGGTATACTATTTCTGTAATTATAAAAACTGAAATTTGCTTTTAGTAATCTAGTACAATACTAATGATAATTTTTCCAATATTTGTCTAATATCAATTCACCAGTTTTCAACAAATTTTTAAAACATAGGGGAATTGCTGTATACCACAGAGAGGTAGGTTGGACCAAATTTAGACACAGATTAATTTTTTCTCTGACCCATATCTTAAATTTCAAAAATAGACTACAGGGAGCATATGGTAAATTAAAAAATGTAACAACAACCCAGAACCAACTTCACAGTGTTAAGAAAAACTATCCAGAGATAGATGATAGATAGATAGAAAGACATATTTACATAATGCTGAAATACTAAATTAATTAAACCAATACCTATTGTTATACACTTAAGATATCTAAGTATATGCCAAGAGTTGAAACTGACTTCAGAATTGTTTGAAATTCACAGAAATGCACATCGAACGGAAGAAGACAAAGAGAATTTTGAATATCAGTGAATTATAGACAAGGGATTCAGACAACAAAAGTCCAACATAAACATGACTGCTGAGGGGCACCTGGGTGGCTCAGCTGGTTAAGCGTCTGTCTGACTTCAGCTCAGGTCATGATCTCATGGTCTGTGACTTCAAGCCCCACGTTGGGCTCTGTGCTGACAGCTCGGAGCCTGGAGTCTGCTTCAGGTACCGTGTCTCCTTCTCTCTCTGCCCATCCCCCCACTCACACTCTGTCTTTCTCTCTCAAAAATAAACATTAAAAAAATTAATTAAAAAAATGTGACTGCTGTAATGAAGACAGGAACATAAGAAAGATGTGAAAGGAAAAAAACCTTACATAAATATTTAATAAAGAAAAAAACTTAAAGGATCTGTTAAAAAACATATTGCAGGGTGCCTGGTGGGTCACTCAATTAAGCATCTGACATCAACTCAGGTTTGTGGGTTCGAGCCCCATGTTGGGCTCTGTGCTGACAGCTCAGAGCCTGGAGCCTGCTTTGAATTCTGTGTCTCCCTCTCTCTCTGCCCGTTCCCCTCTAGTGCTCTGTCTGTCTGTCTCTCTCTCAAAAATAAATAAACATTAAAAAAAATGTAAAAAAAAACTCATTGCTATGAGAAACAATTAGGAAAATGTAACCAAATCTGAGACATAAACTATTAAAACTTACTAAAATTTGAGAATAAAGAAAGACTTCACCAGACATGCTAAAAGGATTTCCATCTCAGTCATCATGGAAAAATAAGAAAGCAGCTTGGTCTCAGGATTCTCCTAAGCAACATCAGACTTCATGAAATAATAGAGTAATGGTTCCATCTGGGGGCAATTCCCCTCTGGGGACACTTGGCAACATCTAAGAACAGTTTTAATTGTCACAGCTGGGGTGGCTGCTACTAGTACTTGGTAGGTAGAGGTCAAGAAGTTACCAAATATAATGCACAGGATAGCTCCCCCTAACACACACATACATTACTCAGTACAGTATTATCCAGACCAAAATGTCAATAGTGCTGAAGTTGAGAAATTTTGCACTAAAGTAATGAAAAATGACATTGTAAAAAAAATGTAAAAGAATGTAACCGAAATATCCTTTACCCTATAAGGCTAATCCCCAAGTAAAAGACAACAGGAAAATACTCTCCAATATTCCAAACTCAGGAAGTATAATGTTACTAAGATCTTGAAAAATGCCCTGAAATATAAAACATTGCAAAAAAAAGGATGAATCAAAATTAAAATGTGATAATTAAAAATTTTTCATATAAAAATGATAATATTGACATTGAATCCAATTAAACATAGAATTAAACATAAATATACATGTCTAAATAACAATTACCAGCTTTCAAAGACAGGCTAAAATTTTCAAAGATTTTAAAAAGAATCTACATACCATGTAAAAAGATAAATGATGTGTTAGTGTAAGATACCAAGGCATAAATGTAAAAGAATAACACAGAGATAATAAACAAGAAAGACAGAAATCAATGTGAACAGTTATGTGCCAAATAATTGAATAACAAATATTAAAAAAAACTATAAGACATATAGAAGAAATCAACATAACTAGCAGTAAGAGATTTCAACTTAATAGTCTCAGTTTATGACACAACAGATTGAGAGAAAAAATTAGGGATCACATGATCTGAATAAGAACATTATGTAAGAGTGTTGTTTTTAAGCATACACAAGTTTAAAATCTAAAAAGTATTATCACCTATTATTCAAGTTCCTGTAGAACATTTATTTTAAAAAATTGAATATAGGGGCACCTGGGTGGCTCAGTTGATTGAGTGACTGGCTCTTGATTTCAGCTCAGGTCATGATCCCAGGGTCATGGGATCAATCCCTGCATAGGACTCCACTCTGAGCATACAGCCTGCTTGAGATTCTTTCTCTCCCTCCCTCTGCCCCTCTCCTATGCTTTCATTCTCTCCCTAAAATAAATCGTTTTTAATTGATTATATATTGTAGGCTAGATAATTAAATAATTTCCCAACAATGTAAATAGTTTGTAGTATAAAACTATAAACTTTGGGGTGCCAGGGTGGCTCAGTCAGTTAAGCATCGGACTTTGGCTCAGGTCATTATCTTATGGGTTTGTGAGCTCGAGCCCTGCATCGGGTGAACTCCAGCATGTTTTGGGTGAGTCCCACTTCTCTCTCTCTCTCTCTCTCTCTCTCTCTCTCTCTCGGCCCCTCGCTCACATGCACCTCTCTCTCTCTCAAAATAAATAAATAAGTAAATAAGTAAATAAAATACATAAATAAATAAAACTACAAACCATTTTTCAATCATAAAATAATAAAACAAATTATTTTCATTCTATTTTCTTCTTAGTACAATTTTACTGATTATAAACTTTAGTAGATAACTGAGTTTTTTATTATTATTTTCTAGATATTTTGCATTTTGTTTTCTATTTCTTCTTTGTTTACAGAGCTGCTTGGTGGCTTTGAAACCATATTTTAATGAACACAAGTGAGCTCTGGAACAACTCTAAGCAGTCTAAAATACTTTTATTTGCAGTCCATGAAGAGTAAGGGCAATACAGTGAAATTATTTAAAATTTAAAAATTTTTCAAATTATTGAAAGTTTTAAAATTTTCCAAATTTGATGACACTATAACCCAAAGATTCAAGAAATTCAATGAACTCCAAAAACAATTTATATGAAGAAAAATTTTCTAGTGCAAGAAATTTTTTAAAAATAGATATAAAGAGAAATTACTGAATGACGCCATAGGAAAAAGATACAGAAGAACAAAAGTAAGAAAGAAATCAGACTTTTTATCAAAAACAATGCAAAGCAAAATTTTAAAGCACTTAAAGGGGGAAAAAAGGTGTTCAAATATAATTCTATACACAGCAAAAACATCTTTCAAAATGGAAGTGAAATAAAACATATTTAGGTATATAAAAGCTGAATAAATTGATCACTAGCAGACCTGCACTGCAGGAATATTAAAAGAAATGATTCAAGTAGAAGGAAAATGATGCCAGACTGAAATGGTGAAATGGTGAATAAACATTTTTCTTAATGTTCAAATCTCTTTAAAAGATAATTGTTTAAGCCAAAAATAATAATTGTGTATTATGGAACTTAATCATATATAAATAAAAAGAGATTGAAAACAATAGGATAAATCACAGAAAAAGAGAAACAGAAGTATACTTATTGTAAGGTTCTAATATTATGGATGAAGTGGTATACTATTACTTGAAGGTAAACTAATACATTAAAGGTATATCCTATAAACTGTAAGGGAAAATATTTAAAAAATAAATTATTATAGCTGATAGGACCCCAAAGGGGATAAAATAGACTCATGGTAATCTTCAATCTAAAGCAAGTGGGAAAATGAAATTGTGAACAAAAAACAGGCAAGAGAATAGGGTTAACTACAAGAGAGCACATAAGTAAATTTTTTTAGTGATAAACATATTGTATATCTTGACTAAAGTGGTATTTACATGATTATATATATTTTTCAAAATCCAACAATCTTAGAACTGTACCCCTTAGAAAAAGGGTGGATTTCACTGAATGCAAATTATGCTGTAATAAATTTGACTTTAAATGAAAAGCCAACTTACTTGGAAGGCACATTTGTCTCTATTACATATAAATCAAACTACATGGGATATACTTTACAATAGCTAGTAAGTTAAGGCTTACTGTTTTTTAGAAAATATATAATTATTTTTAAACTATAAAAAATGACGTTAAAGGCCTTAGTAATTTTGTTTAAAAAAAAAAACTAGGAAGTAGGAGAATTTAGTGTCACTTTCTGGAAAGTAAGCATGACAATCCTTCTGCAGCACTCAGAGCAAACCAGAAAAGTGCCCAGATTCCCCATCTTGGGAAATGAAGCAGACTGAAACTTCATTTACTCACTCTCAGCATCATGGACAAAACCTAGCAGAATGGGACTCTATCAGTGGTGACAAGAAATGGCAGAAAAAGGAATTGAGGGATGAAAATAAGATCAGGAGATTAGCAGAGACCATGGTTCCTATCACTGAGACATGGTTTCCTCCAAAAAGAAAGTTATAGAAAATTATGAATCTTTTTCTTCAATGACTTTTCTCCAGGAACAAAAGAAAAGACCAGGAAAATATCCTGCACCCTGCAAAATTTAAGTCACTGACAGCCTCTGAACACAGAACAGGCTCAACTGAAACCAGAGATAATTTCATAGGCAATAGGCATACAAGAAGTATGCCACAAGGTCTTCTGGCCCAGGGAGAGCACAGAAATAGATATTTCTGGACTACAGAGCTCCCTCCTATCTTGAGCAAAGCAAAATGAGCAATGCCACATTCTGTAACTATCAAACTGGCTGTGAGAGCTAGAGCTGTATAAGCAGATAAGGGAGACGGAGATTAAAACAAACATCCTGGGAAACTGTAAGATTCATCAATTAGCAATTGTGCCTGAGGCATCCACTTCCATTATTCACAGGGAGCCTGTGTCCCCAGCCAAGCCCAACAACCAGAGCCAAACATATCAGGTACCCCAGGCTGGTCTCATCACTGCGCTGGATTCTATTTCTGGGTATGTGTCTCTTCTAATTAGCCAGAAAATGTTTTTCCATTCCTTTCTAAGAGGGAACAATCTCACTCAAAATGACCTGTCTAGTTAGAGATGCTAGATCCTCTGAACTGGATTGTCTCTCTATCCCATAACCAAAGATATTACTCCCTTCAATTATTTTGGCATCTACTAATAGGAGTGCCATATCTTTTTCCATTACTGGGTATGGAGTATAAATTTGCAATATCCCAGGAGCATGAGCTTAAAGAAAGGAAGGGGTACCCTTCAATTCCTGTTGAGTGCCAGCTTTGGCTTCTAAAAGGTGTCCAGGATCATGGAAGAAGGTTAATATCATATTTTTGAATTCCTTCTAGTTTTAAAATATTGTCATTACCAAGAAAAGAAAGAAGAAAGGAAGGAAAAGGAAGGGGGAGAGGAGGAAGGGAAGGAGGGAGGAGGGAGGGAAGGAAGGAGGGAAGGAAACAAGGAAAGAAGGAAGGAAGGAAGGAAGGAAGGAAGGAAGGAAGGAAGAGAAAGAAATGAAGAGAAGAGAAGAGAATAAAAGAAAAGAGAAAAGAAAAGAAAAGAAAAGAAAAGAAAAGAAAAAGAAAAAATCTATAAAAGCTGTCAGGGACTTACTATAAGAAGAAAAAACAGTACAGACCCCACCCCAATACATGAATCATGAATCAACAACTCCCAGCACCCCTGTATCTGAATTAGATCCCATACCATATAACATTTTGGTGACAGAAGTGTCCAGAACTCATCCTTAAGCTGAAGAAACTGTCTGTAGGGGTGTTATCAGGCATGAAAATACCCTTTGCTGAAAGTAATCATGGCTTCCTTCCAGCCATACTTGATGAAAATGTGCAGGATCTTGTCATTAGTATATAATTTGCTCATCATTTTGATGAGTTTTTTGTGATCTTCATATAGATGTCTATATACCCCTTACTCAGAAAGAAGTCAGGGTCTGTTTTTCCTTCTATTCTGAGACATTGGGAAGGGGCTGACATTCACCCAAAATTGGGAGGCATGGCTATACTTCCATTTCAGAGAAAGTATAACTGGATTCTAACTGGATGAGGTATTCCCATTCTACTTTTTACTTTGTGCCACATAATTATATTTGTAGCAGGATTATTTTTCAAGTTATCAAAAGCTATTGATAATCCCTAAGATAAGAGTCCAAGAACTTTCTCCTACTTTTGTCAGAGCCTACTCTTAGAAAAATAAAAGAATAATTCTGCCTTCCTCTCCCCTCTAGAAAGTTGTGGGAATCTTATCTTAGGGATTATCAATAGCTTTTGTATTTCCTAGTCTAAACTGAATTTATAGTTACACAACTTTATCCAGATTCTTGTTTAGAATGAAAGATAGAGTGGTGGAAGGAGAACACAGGTTAAAAGAAAGGACTTGATCAAATGTAGCACAGTTGTTGGGGATCTGAGTTTCATAAGTGACACTTCACTGTGTAGAGGCAGTGGGATTTCTGATTTGGCAAATGCGTTCACTGAAAAGAACTGAATCAAATATCAAGATCTTAATGCCATCAGCAAAAGATGTCATTGCTCATATATGACTTACAGGCTGTGGAGTAATTTGCCTTGGAATGGCTTGGACATATAGGCTTGGACAATAAGCATCCTAAAGGCAACCATAAGGGACTGAACATCAAAACTAAGCATTTATTAACAGTGTACATTCTGCTAAATAGGGAGATGAGCTCTCATGCTAACTAAATTCTTGTCATCCTGTTAAATGGTGGTTGAGAGCCAGATTTACTTTAAGTGAAAAATGTAATATGCTTTTTCTGCTCCTCAGTGCTGTGGAACAAGTTTATGTTTTTCTATTTATCATCCCATTTAATCCTCACCACTCTTCAAAGAATGTATTATTTATACCCACTGAGGTACAGCAAAGTTAATATGTGCTTAGTAGATTAACACAGACAATGAAACTAGTGATAGAGAACATTCTTGTATGTGAACAATCATAAGGAAAAGTATTGACTTATACAACTGAAGTGTCTGGGAGTGGAGTTAGCTTCAGGCAGCAATGTTGATGCAGGACCTCAATGTATGTCATCAGGATTAGTTTTGTTTGCATATTTTGGCTCTCTGTCTTCTGTTTTGGATCCATTCTCAGGCTTCAGGTGATGGCTGGAGAGCCGCTAGCAAATTGAAAACTATATCCTGCCAGTTCAAGTACACTGAAAATGCAGTATTTTCTTACAATAGTCCCTGCAGGAAGTACCAATTGGATCAGGTGCCTGTTCCTAATAGTCACAGTGGCCAGTTTGTAAAATTCTAATTTTGGCCAAGTCTGAAAAGAGGTGTGGGGGAAGATAACTCCATAAATGTATACAACCGAGACTGAAAAGTGGGGTCAGTTTCTCCAGAGGGTAACAGAAGTACAGTTTATTAGAAAGTGAATGAAGGACTGGTGAAAAATTAAAACAAAAACAAAGCAAATGTCCACTATAGTCCTCTCTATAACCCAGCTCCTGACTTTGGTCCCAGAGCCACACTATTGCCCCTTCAGTCTGTCTAAAAGTCTGAAAAATATTTGTAGATACTTGTAGAGGCCCTGGGAGGTGGAGTGAGTAATGTATTAGAGATCAGGGCAAGGATCTTGAAGAGGAGGAAATATCTAGGAGACTTTTGAATTCCTATTGATGAACCATCCAATCAGCTGACTTCTCAATTCCTAGATCTTCTCATTTCAGATTCCCTTTCCTCCATTCCAATATGGCTATGACCAAAACCTAGACCTTACCACAAGGCACAGGTATGCCTTCTGAATAATACAGTGCCATATCCCACCCTATGACCTCAATCTCTAGCTCTTCTAGCTTATGCCTTCATATGCCAATTCATCAACCTTGTCAAGACATTTAGACCTTCGATCCTTCCATCAGCAACTTTTGGCTACCATTTCCCCCTCCATAGGAGACTTTGTGATCAATTGCTTAAGTAACATCTTAAACACCCCCATTCGTTTTCCTTTCATCATTCCTGCCTAGCAAAATCCCAACTCCCTGCCTTTTCCAGACCTGCCCTATACTTTAATGGTTCTGCCCTATTGGATAAAATCATAAAATGAGTCTACAGCTAATGAACAACTACAAGATTGCTTGAAGTGTATCCATTTGTTTATTAATTCTAAGCATGTTTATTTATTTTTATGTATATTTATTGAGTGCCTACTAACTGCTAGTCACTGTGAAGCTTACATTATTGTTTCCTTAGTCAACACTAACACTCTCATCCACTTCAAAACTATGTCAGGGGTACCTGGGTGGCACAGTCAGTTAAGCTTCAAACTTTGGCTCAGGTCACATCTTGCCCCTCTGTGAGTTCCAGCCCTGAGTCAGGCTCTGTGCTGACAGCACAGATCTTCTCTACTTTCCTTAAATTTCTGCCCTCACACCAATTCAGCAGATGCACTAGATCCCCTGAAAGTAAGCATATAGAAATGAATACCAAAGACTCTTTCCTAGGTGTTCTGTAACAGTGCATATAGCACTAAACAGGGAAGTAAGCTCCCATGATAACTAAAGCCTCAGATGGGAAACAATCTCTCCCCCATTTCTCCTTCCCCTTTCTCCCTATTCTTTTCCCTTCCCTCCTTCCCCGACCCCCCCCCCTCATCTTTGACCTTCTCAAACTGGGAAATGTTCCTTTACCCCTGCATCACAGTCTCACACTGTGCTGTAACTCTTACCTTAATTATCGATCTTTCTCTAGAACACAGACCCTGTCTATCCTTCTACTGCTCTATTTCCAGTATCAGTGGCTTAGCACCCAGTGGGCTTCCATACCCTTGGGGAACCCAAGAAGCTGAGGAAGGAACTCCATGGCTGGATGGCCCCACCCACCACTCTGTGTGGGTGTGGCCACTCCAGGGGCCATGTCCTCCTCCTGCTTCCTGAAAGAAGTTGTGCAGCCTCACCTTAGGGTTGTGAGTTTAGACTCATTGGTTATGTGAAACAAAGTTCTTGATTCATCCTCACAGAAGGCATTCTGGAGAAACGTTTGGATGTCTTCAGGGACGTTTGGACTCCTCTTGTGCTAAAGGACACTCCCAAAGGTCCCGCCTTTTCTGTCAGTTGTGCCGGGCTTGTGCCTCTATGGTCTTTGTGGCCGCTCTCCAGCCAGAGGCCTCACATTCCCATGCCCTACTAGCTGGCTGTAGATGCACAAGGTTCTCAGAGCATTTTCAAAACTGAGTCTCCTGGGGATGGGAGCCCCCTCCCTGTCGATGTTACCTGTGGTCAGCGGAGCTCAACAGCATTGCCACCCTCAGAACTCCTGTTTATGGCGTCTACACAGGACACTGGCTGCTGGGCCTGACACTGGGCCATCTCAGATCTCAGCTCTATTGAGATATATTAATACCAACCTGATAGGGTTGTGTTGAGGACTGGCATGAACAAGAAAAGTACTTTTACACAAGCAGAGTTAAAGGTCGGGCTTAGAGCCCTGCTGGTGTTGCCACATGGAACTGTTGAGTGACCTTGTCCTCTGAGAGGCCCAGGTCCCTAAAGACTGGACTGCAAGCTTTGATAATAGTAGGGTAGAGAATCTGAGGCACCTGTCTTCACAAAGGTATTGATGCATTCATGATTTATTGAGAGCCTACTATGGATCAGGTGCTGTGCTGTATTTTATTTCAATTTGTACTACTACCATGGTAATTCAGAGCTTTATCATCTTTCACTGAAACTGTGCAGTAGCCTCCTTACTAATCTCTTACTCCAATTTTTCACCTTTTAAATCTTTTTTTTACCACTACCAGAGAAATCTCCCTGAAAAAAAGTGACATTGATACTCACTTGCTTTCAAAACTCATGGCTCTACATTGCAAACTAAATAAAGATTATGTGTACTAACAGCACACAAGGTCTTCCATTAGGTCATCTCTCTTACTCTTACTCTCTCTCTCCCCTTCTTTCTCTCTCCTTTTTCACCTTTCTCCTGGATTTTCTCTCTGTTGTGTCTCTTTTGCTCCAGAGTAGAGAAACTTGGTGTTGCTCCTGAAGCCCCCATGCTGATCAGTGCTTCCACTTCTTTGGTCATAATTCTTTCCCTGTCTGAATTGCCCTTTCCACTCTTCTTTTCCTGGGTACTTCCTAACTCTCTTTCTAGATTCAGTTCAGGTATTAGTAGTTTCTTCAAGACACCTCCCTGAAGTTCCAGGTTCCTTGGACCTGTCTCTCCTAATGAATAAAAGAATTAAATCACTGGAAGAATGATAGCAAAACCCATTACCCCCACAGTACAGGTGAATACATACTGTGGTTAGAGAAGGGAAAAAAAAAAAACTCTACTGCTAACAGAGGGGTAAGAATCTGTCCTGGGCCAAACCAACTAGATGTGCTCTACTGCTGGGAAAAGAGGAAAGATCTCTGAGAAAGCATTATGCTCAAGCCACAGGCACACAGGGCCTGTGTAGCCCTGAGGCTAGACAGGGACAATACAAAACCTCAACCCACCATCACAGGGCTAGCAATACTAAAAAGTGATAGGAGTCTATTAGTGGAGAAGGGGAAAGAATGTAGAGATAGAGCCTCTCAGAAATGCAGCTGCCTGGGGAAGGCCTAAAGTCTAATGATGGACAATCAAAATTGTAAATAGCACTGATGAGATTAAGTTCTCACTCTCTTTATTTACCATTACCTCATGGTAATTGTAGAGGTTATTAAGGCTGGTGTTACACTATACACATGAGACAAATAGAAAACAACTAACAAGGTAAACTTAACTGCAGCTTATCAATGACTCTATTAAATGTATCATCCAATTAAAAGATGGTGATTATAACATTGGACCCAATGTTGGACCATAGACTATCCATTAAAAAAAAAAAAACTATTTAAAAATATTTTTTAATGTTTATTTGTTTTTGAGACAGAGAAAAACAGAGCATGAGTGGGGGTGGGGCAGAAAGAGAGAGGGAGACACAGAATCCAAAGCAGGCTCCAGGCTCTGAGCTGTCAGTGCAGAGCCCAACGCAGGGCTCAAACACATGAACCGTGAGATCATGACCTGAGCCAAAGTCAGACACTTAACCAACTGAGCCACCCAGGCATCCCTGAAAAAACTATTTTGAATATAAAGACAAAGATAGTTTAAAAGTCAAAGAATGGAAAAAGAAAAACCATACTAACAATAAGAGAACACTGATAATTAAGAGAGTATCAAACAAAACAGATGTCAGAACAAGGAAATTATCAGAAAGAAGGGCATTTATACATTATGTAAAGGGGTCATTTACCAACAAGATTATAAACATTTTAAATGTTTATGTTCCTAAAAAGATTCAAAATATGTTGCAGCCTATAAGTCTGGAGTTCTCTCTTCTCCAGCAAGAGAGCAGATGCAGAATTGAATATGAGAGAGGCTAATGTCTGAGAAGAGACAAGAGCCCCAATCAAGGGTTTTATCTCTGTATTTATTGAGTGCTCAAGATCTTACACATGATGAATGTAAAGAAAACAAGATCTTACACACATGGTGAACATGAAGAAAACAATCATACAGTAATCATTAACTTGTGTATGTAAGAAGCAAAGGGTCTGGAGGGCAAGTGGACTTTGTAATCAGAGTACAATGGTATAGTGATCAGGAAAGTAATTTCCTTCAGGTGATATAACAAATTAATCGTGATCCCATTACAGTATTCCACTAGCCAACCTTGGGTGCTTTTGCCTCTTGGTGGTAGCTTTCTAAACTAAGTTTTTTCTAACCCATTTATGTAAGTATAACATATTTCCCCACAAAAATACATGAAGCAAGAATAATTAAACTGAAAAGAGAAATAAGCAATCTATCATTATATTTGGAGATGTTTAATGCTTTTTTCCCAGTGAATAAAGAGTAGAAGTGTCCCAAGAGATTCTAGCCATAAAATAGCAATGTCCAGAGCCACAGAACAGAGGGAAGATATGTCCCTTAGAAGAGTTCAGGAAAGAAAGGAGGCATCTGTGTAATTTAGGAAAATAATTGTGGAGATGAATTCAGAAATCCCCTCAAAGGCCAGAGATCCAGGAGGATGGTCAATACTAAAGGGTCACAATTGGGAAACTTCATGAGAGCCACTGTGGTGAGAAACTTACAAAGCTAAAAAGGTATCTTGGTATTCTAGGAGTTCCAGTGACCAAGGAGTGCCTCTCACAGCTAAGAGTATTGGTAGCCCCAAATTTAATTCAACCATACCCTAAAGAGCAGTTTGCTAGTAAGTTAAACCTCACTCAAGTTTGAAGTGGGGATCCAGAACTAGCCACAGGGCTATCCTCTTGCAGTTGGCAAGGCTCAATTGCCTCAGCTGGCTTGGCTTCTAAGATCTCATAGTCCCATCCCTAGAGTGCTTCTACTGGGGCCACAGCTACTAAGCACTTGATTTGTGGTTAGTCTGATTGAATTGTATTATAAATGTAGAGTACATCCCAGAATTCAAAAACCTATTATGAAATAAATAACATAAAATATCTCATTAATATTTTATATTGATTATTTTGATATATTTGAATATGTTCAATTAAATTAAGTACATAATTAAAATAATTTTACCTGTTTGTTTCTGACTTTTTAAAGTATGCCTACTTGAAAATCAAAAAACTACATATATGGCTCCATTATGTGGCTTATGTTTTATTTCTGTATATTTCTGTTGGAAAGCACTATGGTGGACCTTCTCATCTCAGAGCCCTTTATTTCTGTTCCAAAATGACTATGGCCAAAACCTGGAGCTTATTACCAGGGACAGCTCTACCTTCTGAAGTAATACACTCTGACTCCTACCCTCTTCTTACTTCTTCACTCTTTCTAACTTCTGTCCTCAACATGCCGGTTTTCCAACCTTGTCAGGACCTCCATTCCATTGATTCTTCTATATACTCCTAGCCACCAGTAACCTCTTCTGTTTAATTCCTCATGGTATACGTAAGGAACATAGTCCACTGCCACCACCTCCATGGCCATTCTTTTTTATCATTTCTATATGGCAGAATACTAATTCTCTGCTTTTGTAAACTTTTCCTGTAGTAAGTAGCTAATACCTATTGTATAAAAATCACACACACACATTCACACACACACACACACGTACATCGTTGAGTCCATATGCTCTCAATCTAGAAAGAATAGCTCTGATATTGTTGGAAATGTAATCATTCATTATATATGTATATACATATATATACACATATATATAATGAACTCATTTTAAATATATGTATATATGTGTATATATATTCAAAGCATTTATGTTACATCAGTGAACAAAACTGACAAAGGTCCCTGCCTCCTGTAGCTTATATAATTTTCCTGGTCAACACTCTGATCCTCAAAATTATTTCAGACCTTCACTTTTCTCAAGCTTCTACACTCACAGTCTCAGGAGACGTGCTAGGTCCCCACTCCACAAGGGAACTAGAAGCCATGAGGTGGGAACTTTTCACCAACAAACACTTGAATTCCACCTTTCCTTTAATTCCATAATAACCCTGCCAAAAGCGGGTAGTTGTCTTTACTTCCCCCATCACAGGACATTTCACAATATGTTTTAACTTTGGGGTTAACTATCTCCCTTGGGGAAAGGAATCATCCCTACCCCACTGAGTGTTTTATCCCATTTCTCGACTTAGCATCTAGTTGCTGATGCATTAACCTTTGGTGGGAGGAAACAGCAATAGAGGGACACAAGAAAGACAGGCCTCACCTAATGTGCTCTAGGGGGCGGGGTTACCTTCAGGGACAGGCTTTCGTCTTGCTTCTTAGTGGCATGTCTCCCAGGCTTCTTTTAGGTCTCTGAATTAGGAGTCCATTACTTCAGAATTAGAAATTTAACCTCACAGCAGAGGTTGTGTTAGAGTTTTCTGAATGCCTGAGTGATGTTGCAGCCATTCTGACATTTTTAACTTTGACAGGGCCAGCATTGTTCATATAGTTGGATCTCTATAAGACAGGACCCACCAGGAGTCTCCTGGGAATTCCCTAGTTCCCTCATGTGACTGCAGCATCAAAAAGTCCTAATAGGCTTTTCATGTAACACTCCTTCTCTCCCAGGATTTGACAAGGTAACAACAACAATAATAGTAATAATAATAGTATATACCTCTACTTATTCAGGTTACTCCATGTACTGGCTGCCTAGTCTTAAGTAAGTCATTTGACCCAATCTCCAGACATCATCTGTTAAGGGAAATATATTAATGCCTACTTAATAGAATGGTCCTGAGGAATAGAATGCTTTTCCTCTTGCATTCCCATTTTCAATTATTAGCACTCAATCATCCAAACAGGAGACATTGAGCCATCCAGTATTTCTCCTTCATCCTTCCCAAAATTAGTCAACAAGTTTTGTTTATTTTTTCTGATAAATATTTCTCAAATCTTTCTCTACTCAGCTCCTCATCACCTTTCAAAATTGCAGTACTTTCTAACACAACTACCCCTCCAGCTTTGCTCCTGTTATAACCTTTACACTTTTTCTACCTGAGAAATCTATCCATGATACTTCCATGCTCAAAATATTTCAATGACTCTTTTGAGTGCTGACCATGTATCACTATATATTGTACTAGACTCTGATGTTTATAATAGCAAAAAAAAATACCCTTGTCTAAAAATAATAAAAAGATGCACAGAATAATGACAAAATTTAAAAAGCTGTCAGGGCAGGGGTACCTGGGTGGTTTAGTCAGTTGAGTGTCTGATTACAGCTCAGGTCATGATCTCATGGTTCATGAGTTTGAGCCCTGTTGAGCTCTGTCCTGACAGCTCAGAGCCTGGAGCCTGCTTAAGATGGATTCTGTGTGTCTCTCTCTCTGTTCTCCCCTGCTCTCATTCTCTCTCTCTCTCTTTCAAAAATAAAGATTTAAAAAAATTAAAGATAAAAAGCTGTCACGGAAAATTATTTGCAAAAGCAAGAGAAGAATAACATATAATTTATAAGACTGTATACATTATATTGATATTCTGTGGCTTTATACGTGTATATTTTCAATGATAGGTTATTCTTTTATGACCACTATCAATTTTAATAGTGTAAAATAACACAAATAAGCCAAACAAAAATATTTTCCTTTGACGTCAAATTTTAGTGAATAATACACATAGAAATAAATATTATCTTTTGGCCATATCATTAACAAAAAGGAGTGTAATATTAATAGACTCTTTGTGGCATGCTTTCTCTTCTTTGTAATCGAGAATATCAACCCTAACCACCTTGTGCTTATAAGAAGAATTCAGATGATTAATAGAGTGGAATTCAACTGCTATTCTTTTGAGAGTCACAAAATTATTAACTTATTGCATGAGCATGTTTCCCTCCAATAAGGGATTGGAGTTCTAATTTCATTACTGACATAGAAATTTCTTATTCCAACTGGCAGGGAAGATATATTACAGGAAAACAGTGAAGCTAGTTTCTGTTCTTACTACTGCTGTTTGACAGTAATGAGGATGAATATAAAGTTGCAAACAAGGTATAAATATTAGATGGGAAATGGTGATGTTACCATAATTCAGATTATCTTTCATTATTTTCAGCTCACTAATTTTTTATAGTCCATGTTTGAAATAGCATTATGCAATCTACAATATACACTAATTGAAACCATCAGCAGTTAGCATTCTATTAACTAGTCTAACTTTCAGGGGTGTTCATTTTAGTTACCACAATCCTTTTGTATCAATACTTTTCTTATAATTTTGTATTAATTCTTAGTTATGAGTAATACTATTCTTATTTTAGGAGGTTGAGGGCAGACAAAGGAGGAAGTATGTGTTTGTTTTGTATTTGTGGGTTTTTAAAATATAATTTATTGTCCAATTAGCTAACATACAGTATATACAGTGTACTCTTGGCTTCGGGGATACATTCGCATGATTCATCACTTACATACAATTCCAGTGCTCATCTTAACAAGGGCCCTCCTCAGTGCCCATCACCCATTTTCCCCTTTCCCCCACCTCCCCCATCGACCCTCAGTCTGTTCTCTGTATTTGAGTCTTTTATGGTTTGCCTCCCTCCTGATATTAGCTATCATTACATTAGTTTGCAGTAGGTTGAATATAAGGATAAGAGCTTACTTTAGCGTAATTTTAAAATAAATTTATTTTACTGTCTTGATAACAGACTATTTCATTTTAAGTGGACCTTAATTTACTAGAAATCTCAACATGGCTTACACTAGACTTGCCTTCCATAAATCTCTGCTTTTCTTGTTTTCTCTTCTGTCATTGCTTTAAGAATGAAAATTAAACACAGATCTACTAAATGCTATCCAATGAGATACCTAGTCACCTAATAAGTTACACAAATCAAAGACAGAAGTACTTCTAAGGTGATTCAAAACACATGTTTCCTTAAATAAACATCCTTTACCAGAGTCTCATTTTATTTATGTCCAGAAATAGTTAACATATATAAAATGTAACAATACTGCAAAAGGTTTCCCCTAGCATGTAGAACCCTTTGTGTCACACTACATAGTAAAAGACCAATGGTCTATCCAAAAAACCCAACACATGTTATCTTCCAATCTTCGCAAAATATGGGAGAGTCCAACCTATCCCATAACCAAAATGTTAGCCCTTTATAAAATGATCAACACACCTTACCTCTGGTCAGGATATACTTTTGGATCCCTAGACTAATACCTTCATGATTCTACATTTTATCAGTGTTACCTGTGGTTATATCAAGACCCGATTTCTAGTTATCATATCCCCTTATTTCTTGAAATGTTGTTCCCTTACCCTCAGTCTTATAAATATTAGCTTTGCAGGTATTATTAAGATTGTTGCTTTTTTCCAGGTCTTTGGTTTTATTAATCTTATTCTTCCTTTGTTTCTCAACTCATGCATTCTTTTTATTCCTTTTATTTTACACACCCATGCCACTTTCCTAATTGGATAACTCCCATTTTAGGCAAAATGGCCCACAGATTTCACACAAAGAACAAGTCAACTATCCTTATGGAAAGCTCTTCTGAGTAACCAAAGATAGCCTCATTCTGATAGGATTTCTATGGTCATCTAAGAGGTATAAGACCTACTAGAGGCATTCTGTAATCACTTGAATGTCTCTTATGATCACTCATAAGATGCAGGTAACTATATTTTGGGGAAGAGGTCAAGTTAACTCCTGGCTTCTAGTCACCAAATATATCTCACAGGTGCACATGGTGCTCTGGGAAAGGAACTGTTGTTAAAATTGTCTGGGGCCTTCAGGAAGGACCTGTGGCAATCACTGAACACAGGCTGATTGTACTTCCATTGTGGCCCCAGTTCAGTTAAATACTTGATTCTAGTCCTTGGTTTTGGAGAAACTATTTGAATACAGAAGTCCAACTTGCCTTGTTTTTCTACCTCATGGCATTTTTTTTTGCCCTACAAAATGGCTGAGCAATGACTATGTGAATGGAGTGGGGAAGACATCCATAAGTATTGATGGATATTTGCATAGAAGGTGGAGGTACTCCACCATCAACTGCTACTTCTAGTAGATATCTTGGCAATGTTAATAAGAATAGTCATAACAGTATGAGAGAGATTTGGCAGACTCAACAATGAGCTAAATTTATGCTGTTTGCACCTTTGTCTCACCAGGTGGGTTTCACATCCACTTTTCTTCCTTCTTACCCTGCCTAGTCCTTGCTCTAGGTTGGACAACCCCATTGGAGCCCAGGACAAAAGGCAGGGGGCGTTTGACCCCCCTACTCTCTCCAGATGGGCTCTAGCCCATCTTACCATTACTCTGGAATTTATTTTAGTGATAGAAATGCAGTCACCCTTTATCCAAGTGAGGCCCAGGAGACCAAAATTCCCTTTGGTACCCACCTAAGGTAAGCTGGAGCCACTGCCAACCACATTCACTTTCATCCTGGGCCTCAGTTTTCCTTTTCCTCACAGGGTGGGGAGGGACTAATAACAAGGAGCTAGCCTTGCCCACTTTCACCCTTCTGCTCCTCCCCACCCCCAAAGTTCTGATTCCATTATTTCTTCTGTTCAAAACTATCTCTGGACAGTTGTATTATTTTTGTTCACTGTTTCCATTCTTAGACATCCATTATTACTACTGTAATTAACTCCCAATGTTCATCCTCATTGCCTTCTCCTGTGCTGCCCACATTCCCCTCCTCCAAGATGCTCTTAAAGGAAGGGGACTGGGGCAAAGCAAGATGGGTTATCAACCACCTCATTCTCAGGGAAGGTGGGTCCTGCCTCTAAGATGATGCAGAATAGTGAAGGGGGCCCTGTATTGACTGTCATAGGTGTAGGGGCCACCATCTTCCCCTGTTCTGCCAGGGAGGAGGCAGCCCTTATTCATCACAGCCTGGGGCTCTCCCATATGGATTCCTGTTTGCAGTTACTTGAATACAAAAAATATCCTTTACTAGAAAAAAATGGTATTTGCAACAGTTGCAGAAAACTGCAGCAATGTGTTTTCCTTCATGAGGAAGGCTACAGGAGTGATTCTGAAATGCCAAGATGATTGACATCTTTTCCTCGCCTGTACTTCCAAGGTTCTAAGATACTCCTTCCTCAGGCATCAACATTGTTGTTATCTCACCACTGTGACAACATTCAGGTGTCCTATTCTGGCAGCTATAAATTCATCTGTTTTCCAATCATCTCTTACTCAAACCCAGCTCATCTATTAGACTTCAGTTTCAATCAAGATTATTTTGTTTAGGAAACAGACAGAAACCACTTTGTCCCTCATTTTGGCCCATATGCTACACTATAGAGGAAATAGATAAGGAATATATTCAATGAGTGGTCCCTGCCCAAAAGATCTGCAACCGTATTGATCTAACAAGACAATCTTGGTGGCTGGATCAGAATCAAGTTTGAATTACTAGGCTTCTTGTGTCAAGGCTTTCACATAGACGGTGTACCAGGCTAGCCTAGGGTTGCTGCTAGGGAAAAGAAAATGATTGTCATACCCAAGAATGACCAGAGAGAATTCCTCCACTCTCAAAATATATAACCCTACCCCCTTTATTCTGACCATTGTCTAGGAAGTGGTTACAAGGAGATAATTCCACTTTGAGGTTAGTTACACTGAGTGACCAAACTGCCTTATTAAGAAGGCAGTAGAGCCAGAAATCTTTGAGTCAATTTTTAAGGAGGCTATTCCAACAACTAACAGTATTAAATGATAGAGAGTATTGAAAGTCTATCAAATACTTTGGTTATCAATTGCTAGATTGCAAATAGTTCAGAACAATTTAAACATGACACATATTGGTTTCAAGGACCACGACAGTCAGCTGGATCAGTCTAGAAGGGCAATGCTGTAAGCTGAAAAAGACAAAACAGAGGTGAAGAACAATTAATAACCAAGGGATGGATGGTGTCAAAGATCCATGTAGTCAAACTGTCAGGAGTGTGTGGGGACAATGCCCTATGCCATATGACCTCCCTCAATGAAAGACAAATAGATCAAATTTTGGCAGGAGTCACAAGTATGAATATAGTGGTAGCTTCTGTATCAGAGATATAGAGTTTTTTATGTACTTATTCTATATCAGAGATATAGAGTTTTTTATGTACTTATTCTATTATGGTTGCAGATATTTTGCCATGTCCAAAACTATGATGGATCTAGATAGCGACGGTGGTGATCTGAATGGTATAAGTTAAATCAACAAACTGATTCCAGACAGCTTCATTAGAAAATAGGCCCTTACCATGGGCATTTACACAAAGAATCCAGTTAATCAGCAATCGTTACTTCTTTCCTCAGTTCATGGCCCCCAAATGGGTATCTTTATTCTACTAGTCTGTAGTTTCCCAAGTGGCAGACCAAACAGCTAGGATCAGTAAAAGCATAACAAGGTTTATTAAGAACATTAATTAGAACCATGAGAATGACTTTCAGCACTGCCCATTAAGTGGAGTAGTCATGACCATTTTTGATTCTACATAATCAACACTGTTGTTGAATACCTGTCCAACCCAGAAGACATCATCAGCTTTCTGTTTAAACCATCAGAGAGTCAGTCCCAGGCATTTAAGGGAACCTCTGTGAATCTGAGACTGCAGCTTTGGTTCAGATATGAAAGTGGGGGACAAAGTTTCCACTAAAAGGTTACCTGCCACTTTTTCATGTAAACTTGATATATGACTGGAGCCAGACTAGCAGTATTCTAGAATGTACTATTGCATAATATCAAGATTCTTTTCATCTTGTTAGTCATCAAACTGACAACTTAAAAATGTATTATCAGACCAAAGAGTTATAAGGTCTTCACGGTCAGACATTCAATTTTAACAAGAACCTAGAAGCAAGGTTGTAGCTATGCTTTGTCAGGGAAATGAATCCAAAACTCCAAGAAGTATCTACAGGTGTAAGTTGCTTTCCTTTGACAAAGGCTCTAACTAGAGAAATCAACAGTCTCAGAGACTTGTAGTTCAAAAGGGTCATTAGAGCTATAGATCCCCAAGGATCCTAGCACTTCTTTACATCCATTTCTTCCCAAGTGAGAGAATCCATTTTGGAACTTATGGGACAGGGCAGTAAAGCATATAACACTTCATTTCCTACTTTCCAGATGTAGAAACAACAATACTCCGCATCAGCCCAAAGAACTGCTCTTACAAAGTTATATTAGTTTCCCTCCCCACTTCCTGCCCAAATCCCAGTTGTTGAACCTAAGTACTCCCATCCTTTCACTGAACTGGGTAGTATGGTGACTTGGTTATAAATGTGGTGGATAACGGAGTAATACAAGTTTGAATAACTTCATATCCCTGAAATTTCCCAATATACTCAAATAGGTACATATGGACTATGATGATCGGGAGGCATCAGATGATTAAGGGTGATTAACTACCCTTAATCGACATTCTCCTATCAGCTGAGGTAAAGATAAAAGAATGAATTGGAGGTGGGGAATGGACACCCCCCCCCACCTCCTTTAAGAACTCTTCCAAACTGTCTGACTATAAAAGCAGGAGAGATAGGGGAGGCAACTGACAGGATATGGGGCCAAAAAAAAAAAAGTGTTTATTTTGCACATCAGCATGTTTAGAAGATGATACAAAGATATTTAATAATACAAGATTTATTCCATTACTGTGTAATGGTACAATAGGGATTTTTGCCTAAACTGGGTTCTAGATTCAAAAACCAAATAAATAACAATCAAATTATCTCACATGTGTTACCTATTTATATGACATCAAAAAATGTAGTTCCTAGTAGAATGTGATTTGTATTTTTATTTACTGTATAATAGACAGCTGCAACATTATTTTGACTAGCTAGACAGCTGCTTTAAAGCACCCAAATTTAAGCATGAATTTACACTACATATTCATTCACTAGAGAAAGTGCTAAAAAAGAGAGAAAAGACCAGAAGGAAGAAAGGGAAGAAAGAAGGGAAGAAAGAGAAAAAAGAAATAGGTTTATTAAAATTTATTTAACTTAAAACATTCTCATTTGCAATAATTTTATTTATGCATATCAACTTCTAAAGGTAAGCAAACTGAATGAAGACTAAAATAAAAACAAAAAGGGCAAAAGATTGATCTATTTTTATTGCTTGTTTAGAGTATGAGAAAACGCATGAATGTAAAAGCTAATAAAGTCCTCAGATTATTTCTACCCCTTTGGCAAAATTGGTGTGACAGAAGAGAACAAAGAAAGAATTGTGTACATAGCATGAATTTTGACTTTATGAATAAAAGTCTATTAGCTATAGACGCTATGTCAGAAATAGCTGTATAGGTATATTCAAGAGAAATGAACTATGTTCACATAAAAAGAAATGGTGAATAGTGTTTTTCTAAATGTGAAACCATGCAGAACCCTGCTTTGCAATACCAGGAAACTGCAAGAGGAGTACTGAGATCAATGTCATTATCCAGAAGGCATTACTGAAATAGATTTTAAATCCTTTGATGTAATTGCTTGCTGAGTTTGCCATTACAGCAGCTCTATCTTTTAGACTGATTGAGGGCCTTTAACAGCTCAAATTTTACTGAGACTGCCAAGATATTCATGTTAGAATCTTAAAGTTGGACAGATGTTTGATGTTTAATTTAACTAATATGGCACACCATGAGTCAACAAAACACATTTCGTGTTAAAGCCAAAAAAAAAAAAAAAAAAGGTGAGGGACAGAAATACATGCAGAGTTAATCTCCCTGTTTCAGCAGACAAGCCTTTGCTCTTAGACTTATTAACATGAATTCTGATTTAAAAACCCTATGGCATTTTTTTCCTGCCCCTTGAGAAAAGCAGTCTTGATTCCACTGGAGCATTTAGAACCAGAACTCAATGAATAAATTAACAGTGCATAAAATCCTCAAGTAAAGGGTAAGGAGCAATGAGGTGAATAATTTTTTTTCTTGTAGACAGTCCCTATTTTCCATGATTCCTTGAAAAATTTTCATTCTTTGTGATATTTTTCTTTTTCCACAACTACTTAAGATAGACAATAATGTACCTGATTAGATGGTCTTTACATTTTTTTCTCTTTTTGAAGAAAGACTGATTTGAACAAAAACAAAGAATTTCATTCATGTTTTTAGTACTGATTGTGTCTAAAATTAAAAAAAAAATAACACCCCCTAGTGGAAGATATTTTTTTATAAATAAATAAATTTTATTTATTTATTTATTTATTTATGTATAAAATGGTGGCTATATATTCTGTTCAAGAAATATAGCTAATATTATTTGCCTTTCTAATTAATATCATTTTCATAACATCATTTTGAGGAAAAAATCCAGAGATTAGTTTTTCAATGTGTTTTTTTTACCAAATCAATAATCTCAGTGTCTTTGGCCTTTTTGTCTTAAATTTTATAGTAAATAATAATAATAGCATAGTGGTTGTTGTGGTGGTGATAGTAGTAGTGGTTCAGTAACTAGTAAAAGGAGAAGAAAGAATTTGGAAATGATGATAATGGCACTGACAAACAAATAGTAGAATCATATGCTACAGCTTTTGGTATACTTTTATTAATATTATATTTTGACTTTCATGACAATTTTATGAGACTGATAGAGGAACTATCATTATTTTCATTGTATAAATAAGGAAGCTAAGGCCCAAAAAATTTTAGTTACTTTTTGAAACAATATTTGACTGCTAAGCTATTTGGATCTAGGTCATCTAACTCCAAATCTAGTCATATGAATGCTAGGGTGGAGCATTTTCACTGGTCAGAAATAATAATTTATCATTGTTAATAATGCATGAATCTTATCAAGAACATTTTCAGACCAATATCAATAAGCTGGTTGTGCTGGTTTAAATTTCAACTTAAATGAAATTTCATTCTATGTTCTCTATTTACTTTTTTTAAACTTTATTTACTATGCTTAAGATTCAACATGCTTAGACTAGCTGGTTTACATGCTCGCTCATTCATTCAAACCTATAAGTAAAGCAAATACTACTTGAAACTAAAAGAATAAACATTTTACCTTCTTCATATAGCTAACTCTGACTCATTCTTCATGTGTCATTCTATCTTTTGCCTATGGCATCCCTAACTGTAGTTAGAAGTCCTCTAGACCATCCTTCGGTCAATGCTTCTCTAGAAGGACTCATATAACTCAGAAGAGTCATGGTTATGGTTTATCACTGTAAAAGGATAATGATTAAAATCAGCAAAGACAAAAGCATATATGGCAGAGTTTAGAAGAACCAGCTTCTAGTTATGTTCTCCCAGTGGAGGCTTATGGGAAGCACTTAACTCTCCTAGAAACAATATGTGACAACATATATAAAGTGTTAACACCTGGAGAGGTTCTCTAGGGCCTTGATATCTATGGATTTTGTTGGTTGGTCATTTGGCTGGAAGAGCTCCCATGGGTGGCCTTTTGTTTCTTAGTCTCTAGCTCCACTACTGGCCAAATTGATACTGTGTGGCCCAAGTCTCCCACCATATATTATATTGTTACTATAAACTATCTGACATGGTGCAAAGATCCAGGTAAACAAAGACACCATTATCAGCCAGAAAATTCCAAGGCTTAGAGGTGATGCCCCAGTAGATGATCAAGAGCTGGACTTTTTGGAATGTGTGTATTGGGATGACCCAGAGCTGCTGAGTTAGCTCCTACCCAAATTAGCACTCATTACTCTTCCAGTTTTCTTTTCAAGATCTATCTCCCATTCTAATTATCTCTACCACAATGGCAGAGATTATAAAAATTTCTCCATGTTTGCTTGACAAAAGTACATAGAAGTTTCAAGTACTGGAAAATTAGTGACTGAAGAGAGGGAACATGAAAAGTTATTTGAATAGGATAAGGAAAATAAAGAATGGGATCATTACTTAGTTTAAGTGTGTTTTTGTTGGGATTCTTTTGGGAAAATAAATATTTTTTTTAAGTTTGAACCCAACATTTCCTAAGTCCATTACAGTTCTCTAAATTCTGCATAAACCCTGACTAGTTCCTGTTTTGATAATTTCTCTATATCCATAGGACATCATACATGGCTAAAAGAAACCATTTGATACTTCTAACATTCTGCCTGAAAATCTCCTTAGCTAAATCTACCATTTTAACAGGTACACAGTAAAACGTTGGATTGTGAATAACTTGTTCTGTGAGTGTTCCACAAGACAAGCAAATATTTCTAATAAAATTTAACTTTATAAATGAGCCATGTCCTGTAATACGATTATACTACATCAAGTAGTACATGATGCCGAATATCACATGATCACAACTGAGCCAACAGTTCTTGAAATTTGCTTTGATATACGAGCACTTTGGGTTACAAGTGTGTTTCCAGAGAAAATTATGCTTGCAAACCAAGGTTATGCTATATTTTGTTTTTTCAACATTACAATAGTTTGCCAAACTTTCAGGCTACTACATAATATGGACCCCCCTTCCTCCAGTGTCTACTTAACAAAATCTTACTTTTCTCCATCCTTTGCTCCTTGGGACACTTGCAATTTCTGCTCCCTTCCCTATCCCCCAAAAATGTCAAATGTTACAGTTTTTATGTCATCCCTTAAACTTCTGGTACCAATTTCTGTTCAGATTAGTCTTTGCTGCTTAGCAAGCTAGCCCAAGACTTAGTCACCTAAAACAACAATTTATTATTTCTAATCGTTCTGTGGATTGACTGTGGTTGGTTGAGAGCTTCAAATGTGGAATTCCTTATGAGGTTGTAGGAAGACAGCAACTGGGGCTGCAGTCATCTGAAGTCTGACTAGGCTTAATGTCTAAGATTGCTCACTCATGTGACTGGCAATTACTGCTGGCTATAAGACGAAAGGTAATTTGGGCTGTGTCCCAGATTGAATGTCTGTGTCCCTATATTTCTTCATATGTTGAAGCCCCAATTCCTAATTTGATGGTATTTGGAGATGGGGCTTTTGGGAAATAATTGCAGTTAGAGGAGGTTGTGAAATTAGGGCCCTAGACTGATAGCATCGGTGCCGTACTGAGAGCGTATTCTCTCTGTCTCCACCAAGTGAGCAAACAGTGAGAAGATGGCTATTTGCATGCCAGGAAAAGGGTCTTCACCAGAACCTGAAAATGCTGGCTTTGGACTTCCAGCTTCCAGAATTTGGACTTTCAACTTCTAGAACTGTAATAAAGTAAGTTTCTTTTGTTTAAGTCACCCAGTATATGGTATTTTGTTAATGCAGCCTGAGCAGACTAATACAGGCTGTCACCTAGAACACCTACATATGGACTGTCCATGTGATGTGGACTTTTCACAGAATACTTCCTGGGATTCCCAAGGCAGTATCCCAAGAGCAAGCATTCCAAAAAATTCAGAGAAAAACGATAAGGCTTTTTATAACTAGTCATAGAAGTCCCATCCCAGAGCCATTAAATGGAAGTGGGAATTAAATACCCCATATGAGTGAAATCATATGGTATTTATCTTTCTCCAATACATTTCACTTAGCATTATACTCTCTAGATCCATCTATGTTTTTACAAATGGCAAGATTTTGTTCTTTTTATGGCTGAATAATATTCCATATATATATCATATATTCTTTATCCATTCATCTATTGATAGATACTTGGGCTGCTTCCATATTTTGGCTATTGTAAATAATGCTACAATAAACATGGAGGTTCATATATACCTTCAAATTAGTGTTTTCATATTCTTTAGGTAAATAATCAGTAGTACAATTCCTTTTCTTTCATTTACATTTTTCTGCCTTCTCTCTACTACCCTGCACCTTAGTTGTAAACAAGACTTGATAAGCTGAGCTTCCTATAAAATAATTTCTCTTGATTATTCAATCTTCTTTAACTCCAAATTTTGGGACCAGTTGCTTTGGTATTACATTTTATTATTAAATTTTCTTCATCCCTTAAATAACTACCCTTTTAACTAAGTCATGGAAATTCCAGCTTTTTCATCTTCCTGGAAATTAAGATAGTCTAATCATCCTCCTCATTTATTTCTGTACATCAGACATAAATGAACTTCAGACATTCTCATTCTTTCTAATTCTTCCTTCTCTTTCTTTCAGATGTTCAGGTTTCTAGCTTCATGAATATATATCATAGGCCAGGTCTAATAAGCAGAACTAGGTAACTGATGAATTTGCATGAATTCAGGGAACAATAACTAAAAATCTTTAACTATGTAGTGATAATAAAATCTCATCCTAGAAGTTATATTCATGTAAATCAATGATGGATTCACTCTTTCCTAATGCCTAGGAATGAAAACAGTTCAAACTATTATAATTTATTTCTACTATAAAAGTTTCATCTTTCATGTGAATGGCATTCTATCATCAAACCCAAGAAGTCTAAGTTTACTCTCAGTCGTCCACTGCAAAACATATTCATATTAATTACACAAAACTTGCTTAATCAAGTCTCATATTCAAGTCATAGATTGAAACTTTAAGTATGATACATCACCAAATTTTCTGGTTTTGCTTTCTTCTTTAAACCTGAACTTCAGTCCTTTAAAGGAAGAAATGTTGGAAGCACATGGGATGTTTTTAATCAAACTTTCCATGCCAGTGTTTCAGTGCATAATCTATCAATTTACTTTCAAAAACAATTAAAATTATTCACTATATCTGATGAGGACTTGATTTATGAGTGTAATATTTTCATCTCCAAACATGGCCACTATCACTTCACTTTTTACCCATACTGCAATCCTCCAACAAGAAGAGGAATTTAATTTCTCTCCCCTAACTCTTGATTGGTCTTACTCATTTGTTGACCCGTGTAATAAGGCAAAAGTAATGTTCTGGGAGTCCTGTGAGGCTTCTGACTGGGTTTCTTAGAATACTCACTTTGTGTGGACTCCCTCTGTGAACCGAGCTTCCCTGTTCAGAAAAGCCCAATAACGTGGAAAGTCTACATATCGACATAGGAGTTCCAGTCATCAACTCCAGCAGAGCTTGTAGTTAACAGCCATATCAATTGCCTGCCATGTGAATGAGCCATCTTGGATGACCAGCCCAGCCAAGTCTCCACCTAACTGCAGCCACATGAACCACCAACTGAGAACAATCCAAATTATGCCAGACAGTTCACAGTACTGAGGTAGACACTAGTATTTTTTTAAGCTATTATGTTTTGGAATTATTTGTTACAAAGCAATAATGGAACAATAAGATTGGCTTACGATTGACTCTATGCCAAGCACCACTTTTGTAAACAGATTCCATATATTATTTCTAAGTATGCGAAAGCAAAACATTTTCACCAGTGTATTCTTTGTAAAATCCTGACCACTCCTGATGGGAGAAAGAATCTACCTGATTAACTGGCCCAAGATATAAAATTTTGGAAACTGGTCAATTTATAGAGGAAACATTTTCTAAAATAAGCAATTCAGTATTACTTTATTTAAATTAACAAATGGTTTATTTTTAACATCTATAGCTAATTATACCCAGTGTAGTTTCAAATCATGCTCTTGCACAGTAGGTAACAGCCACTTTATGGAATCAGAATTTGAATCTCTGCCAGGCCACTTACAGTCTGCATGAACTCAGGAATTAACCTTTAGCCTTGTTTTCTCATCTCTGAAATGAGTATTATGATGACACATTACTCACAGGGTATTAGTGAACTGTAAATGAGACCATATATATAAAGCAGGTAGCATGTGGCTTAGCACAAAATAAGCACTGATAAAATGTTATTGTTAGTCTCTAGCATATTAATAAGTAAGGGAATTTCAAAAATACATAATTAAAATACCTTCCAAAATATAAATACAAGGTGTAAGAACAGTGTTCACTATTGTTTATCTGCTAGTGATCTCTGGGAGTTGATAAAGTATCATTACTGTGCGTGTATGTGTGTGTGTGTGTGTGTGTGTTGTCAGGGAAAGGAAAATTGTGTCTCTGATGCACAGTTTTACCAAATCCAATTTATCAAATCTATTATTATTGGGTATTGAGTTATGAATATTGAGTATTAATGTCAAGCCTACTGACACAGGATAGAATTGATTGTTGGTATCCACAGTACAGTCACAGTCAAGTTCAGACCTACTTATAACTTATTTCATTGAAATGGAATTTTAATATCAAATTATTTTCCAGAATTAGGAGGAAAATGTTTTTTAGAGTAGTTCTTCTATGACTTAATTATTTTATTTAGAGTAAGAAATATATTAAATAAATGTAAGAGCCCCATTTTTGTTTATTTTTTCATTTTTTTAATGTTTATTTTTGAGAGAGAGACAGAGAGAGAGAGAGTATGAGTTAGGGAGGGGCATAGAGAGAGGAATACACAGAATCTAAAGCAGGCTCCAGGCTCTGAGCTGTTAGCACAGAGCCCGACACTGCTCGAATTCACAGAGGGCAAGATCATGACCTGAGCCAAAGTTGGACGCTTAACTGACTGAGCCACCCAGGTGCTCCAAGAGCCTCATTTTCAAATTTAACTTTCCAGAAAACATTTATTTTGTGTCAATATTGGAAAATATTATACTGTCATTCAAACATAACTGAAGGGACTTTTTCTAAATACAAAAGTGTTTAAAAAATTCTTACGCCAGAGATTTTTGCATTATTTGTAAAGTATGCATTCTATTCACATTTACATTCTTTGAAATTTTAAAAATTTGAATTCTGAAGCGCAAATATTAGATATAAATTGTTTACTTCCATGTACATGATTTAAGCCAGTTTATATAATTTTCAATACCTTTCTGTCTTTACTTTACTTATCATAGCACTTTATATTTGCTTTTATTTGTCCCTACTCTGTACTGAGCAGAGGAAATAGTACTCTGGACAATAAGGTAGTTACACTTACAGAGATTGGACAATAGCAAATATTGGGAAGGCTGTTATTGCAAAAAAAACTCCTAACTGGTCTCTCTGCTTCCATTCTTAGCTCTTCAATCAATTCTCAACACAACAGTCAGAGTGATCTTGTAAAAACAAAAGTGAGGTCTTGCCATTAATATGACCCATCCAAATAGCTTTCCATCTCACTCAGAAGAGGAACCAAAGTTATCACAATGGCCTAAGACCCCATATTAGCTGCCACCTACCCCTTAGTCCACTAGTTTTATATTTTCATCTCCTACTATTGTCTTCCACACTCACTCCACTCCAGCTTAGTTTTTCATTTAATTCACCAGACACCCTCTCATTGCCTTTTCACTTGCTATTCCTTCTGCCTAAAAATGTTCTTCTTTATTCATTCATTCAGCTTCTCATTTAATTGTGTTTATTTTTTTTCACCTTTTTATGAAATAAGCACACTCAAGAAGCTGTAGTGAACAAGACATTCATGAATCACATCCTCATGAAGTTTATATAAAGTAGGGTCAATACTATATAAGTATATATCCAGAGAACTATAAGTACTAAGGAGAAAAAATAAAGAAGGGATGGAGGGCAGAAAATATATGTGATGAGGACTTGAAATGTCAAACAAAGTGACCAACTTCTACAAGTGAATTAAATGTTATAATTGCAATGAAGCTTTTACTAACTACACTATTTAATATTGCAACACTGTCCCCCTAAATTTGTTTTCTCTATAGCTACTATCTAACATATTTTTATATTTTAGCTATTTAGTAGGGTTTTTTTCTAACTCTAGTTACTGGAATATAACTTCTATATGGAGGGAGTTTTGACTCTTTTGTTCACTGTTATATACCTACCATCTAAAACAATGCCTAGTACATGATAAACATTCAATAAATATTTCATTAATAGATGAATGACCAAAGTAAGGAAATGTTATAAGAACTTAGGAGAAAATGGCAACATCAGACCACCTAGGCCAATAGGATTGATGACAGCAAGTGAAAGACAATTAATAAGGAAAGTTGACATAATAAATGATGTGGTCATAGAGAGCCAAGACCAGCCTATCATAGGGAGATCTATGGCTTTCTGCGCATGAATTACCTTCTCCTTTGTCCCACTGTGCTTTAAAGTTATTTTCCTCATGGTATTCCAGGAATACATACAGTAAAGAAACACCGCAGTCACTTAAGATATTAAAATGTCATTCACACCTAATATTACCATTGACACACTTAGAGAAAACATAACTGACAAAGAGCCATAACAATTAAGATACATGAAGGACAGGGGCGCCTGGGTGGCTCAGTAAGTGAAGCATCAACTTCAGCTCAGGTCATGATCTCATGGTTTATGGGTTCACGCCCCACATTGGGCTCTGTGCTAACAGCTCAGAGCCTGGAGTCTGCTTCAGATTCTGTCTCCCTCTCTGTCCTTCTCCAGCTTGCTCTCTGTCTCTATCTCTCTCAAAAATAAATAAACATTTAAAAAAGATACATGAACGACAGTATGGTCTTTCCTGAAGTTCCTGGTTCAGATAGCAGAAGCAGTGCTCCTGGCCAGGTGACAGAGATATCCACTCGCATTTTAATGTAGATTGAATCTTCATTTTGTCTTTAAAGTAAAACATGTCAAGTCAGAGACCAAAATTTAGATTTCTCTGTCTTTTAACTACTTACTTTTTATTCCAATGGTTCCTTAAAATTAATTTAGAGTGCTATACAGTCAGAGCATTTTTGTATATGTAAAGTAAGTATAGAAACATTTTAGATTAACATTTAAAGTCATAGTTATATGGAGAGTTTAATTTTAAATTTTAAGTATCTTTCTTTAAGACTATCATAGTTATTTTAACAATTAATTAAAATATTATTCTTCTAATGTGCAAAATAATTCAGATATTCTCAAACATATCCAAAGTATACATTTGCAGTAAAGTTCACTCAGGAAAGATTTATTAAGCATTTAAAATGTTTAAAGAACCAAAATACATTCAGAATTCTCTGAAAGCAAAAATAATTTTCCATTTTTTTTTCACATTTTAGAAAAATATATTGAGGCAGACCACACTGTGCTTCATTGTTCATTACCAAATCAACAACTTAACTACCTTTTTGTATCATTTCTTCTGCCTAACTCAGGGGAGAAACCAGGATTTACATTCACTGGAATCCTTTTCTCTGTATGGTTTCAGAGGGATGGAGGTTTCAGGTTAGAGCCAGTCAAGAAGAGACATGGGATTTGGAAAAGAGCAAGAGAAGCCGTTAATCTCTAGAGGGAGTTTCTGGCTAATGAATGGACAAATAATATATGAAATAACTCTCAGCTGAGCTTCTTAAGAATCACTCACATTCATGTGGCAGACTGAGATAGTCTTCCCTGACCTTCACATCCCCCAGCAATTTCAATGGAGATGTAAGCCTATAACTTCTATATTAAGATCCTTCATACTTAAATACTTAAATGCATAGAGTGACATTTGTTTCACTAATATGTGTGTGTGTGTGTGTGTGTGTGTGTGTGTGTGTGTGTGTATATATATATATAAAGCTATAGGTAATTCTAAGGGAAGAAATCTAGCACTAATTTCTGTATTTACCTGTTATGATGTCACATATCAATATCATACCAATAACAACTTGCATAGCAATAGAATATTTAGTTAAAATGACTTACTGACAAAAATTTTATTAATTCTTAAGCTCCAGTTAGATCTAATGAAGTTGAGTATATTAAAATTCTACAAAAATGAAATTAGGAAGGCCATGGTTAAACTTTTCCTCCTCTTCTAAATAAGCATAAAACTGGACAAAGTACAGTTACACTGGCAAATGTTTTTAGGCACTGGAAAACAAGCAATGATGAAATGTGATCCTTGAAAGAAAGGAAACTGAGTAAATTAGGCTTGTTAGGCCTGTTTTCCCAGACTTTCTGCCAGGGGCACTTTCTAGATCATAGCCCAGAGAAGTGGAACTCAAACAAAGCAAGTCAACTCATTAAGCTAAAAAGACAAGTATTAGTGGTCAGACTGTGGAGGATGAAATTTGTGGAGAAAGGTGGGTAAAAGGGAAGTATAGAAAAAAGATACCCAGAACACTGTGAGGTGTTTCCTCACAAGTTTTTGACCAAAGGCTGTGCTGTGCAAGTCCTTTGTCAAGACTAATGTGTATCTATGTGAGGCAATGGATATTAACTAAACTTATTGTGATAATATATCATGATATATACATATGTCAAATAATTATGTTATGTAGATTAAACTTATACAACTTTGTATGGCAATTATATCTTAATAAAACTGGAATTTTCTTTTTCAAAACAGCCTATAGGGATGTCAAGACTTGATGACAAGACTATAGGACTGATAGCTAATAAGAGATAGCATAAAAAAGATTATGCAAAAAGAGATTGTTGAGAAACTTCACAGTGAATATCAAGCACTCATCTGAGACCCCTCAAAAAGACCATGCCTTAGCAGTAACAGCCTTGGCCTAAACTAAAAGAACAAAAATTAAAGAAAACACAAAGGAAAAAGAAGCCAAGCTTGACAAGATTAAAATGATCCAACAGTAATTTAATTGCTTTCCAGGAAATAAATAAATACACCATTTAGAGGACAACTATTTAATACAGACCTACTATAATAAATCATGCATAATATCCATCAAATAATTTAAAATTACCACACATATAAAGAAACAGGCCATTGTGAGCTACAATCAAGGAAATAAGGAATCAGTAGAAACAGATGATGCCGATATCACAATTAATAGAGATGGACTATAAAAAAGCTTTTATAAATATGTTCAATGCTTCAAAGAAAAAGATGGATGTAATTATTGAACAAAGTAAACTCAGAAGAGAAATGTAATACATAAAAAGGATCAAGTAGAAATTATAGAGCTGAAAATTACCTTAGCTGATGTAACACATTCACTCTGTGTGCTTAAGAACAGATTAGAGATACATAAGGAAGGGCTAACAAACCTGAAGACAAGATTACTACAAATTATCCAATCTGAAAATCAGAGAGGAAAGATAATTGTAAAGAATGAACGGAGAATTGGTGGCATGTAAGAAATATTAAGCAGTCTAATATATGTATAACTGGATTCCCAGAAGGACTAGAGAAAGCTACTAGAGCAGAAAAATATTTTTTAAAGAAATAATGGTTGAAAATATTTGCAAATTTCATGAAAACCATAATCTTATTATAGATTCTAAAAGCTCAACAAACGCCATACAGAATAAATAAAAAGATATTCTTTTCAGCAATAAATAAGTTTTACATATTTGTCAAAAACCATTTCGCTGGTTTTTAACATATAAACATAATAAATATGTTTATATTTATTTCTGGATTCCCTTGTCTTTCCTCATGCCAATATCACACTTTCTTGAATACCATAGCTTTATAGTAAGTTGTGAAATTATACAGTGCAAATCCTCAATTTTGCGTTATGTTTTCAAGATTACCTTAGCTATTCCTGTCCCTGGCATTCCCATATACATTTTAGAATCAGCTAGACGATTTCAAAAAAAACAAATAAAATAAGCCTGATGAGATCCTGACTGAAAAATTTTTTTAATCTAGAGTTCAACTTGGGAATAACAGGTATCTTAACCATATTGAGTTTTCTAATCCATGAATATGGTATATTTTTGCATTTAGGTCTTCTTTATTTTCTCTCAGTATTGTTTTATAGTTTTCAGTATAGTGGTTTGACAAAATCTTTGTTAAATTTATTGCTAAGTATTTTATGTTTTATACTGGTCATATAAATTTTAATTTGCAATTATTAGCTGCTAATATACAGAAATACAAATAATTAAATGTAAGCTCAATTATATTCTGTATGAAAAATATAATTCATGTAAAGATATAAATTGATGATTTAAATAGCAGAATGGATACAGCCAATTAATTAATTAATTAATTATAATATCAGGTAAACGCTCTCCTTGAACATTTATTTAATGAAAAAATATATCAACTATACATTTTAAATAATAAAGTGATATAAAACATAGAATAAACGTCAACATTTATATATAACAAATACAATAAAGAAAGACATAAAAACAGAAGGGGTGAAAATTAAGGATGAAATGTTAAAATAGTTGATAGAATGCTAAATAGATATTTTTGTATGCTTAAATAAAATACATAAAGTTTAAGAAAATTAAAGGAGAAATTTCTACAAGCTTCCAGAAGAACAAGCAAAAGAAAAATATTCAGATTTTTATAAAACTTTTCAAAAGTAACTCTGGATATATTAAGATAACAAGGTCATATTTAAATGCTTGAAATATAATTATTTTCACCCTATAACTTTATATCCATCTCACCAAACTACATACAAATGCAAAGAAAACTAATTTTTCTGTATGAATATGTCTTAGTAATTTGATCTCATAATATACTCTTTGACATTATCCTTGAACAATTTACAACAAAAGTAAAGTATGAGAGATTATATAAGATTTACTGGTAAAATATTACCATAAATATGATCTTCAGAATTAGAATTTGCCACCAGGAAAAAAATGCATGTAACTTTTGAAGTGGCAGAAATCTGGGGGAAAAAAACAATTATAGTGAAGATAAAATATCAAATTAGATGGCAAAAATAATCCTTACTTATAATTCATAAAATAGAAATGGATTACATACTTCAGTCTAAAGAACAAAGGCTCTCAATTAAAAATGTACAGAAATAAACTCAGCAGTGTACTGCGTATAATAGATGTACTTGAAAGAAATAGAACATGGCTGAAAATAAAAAGATAAAAAATCATATACTAAGGAAATATTAAGCAAAAGAAAGACTGTTGCAATTTTGGAAACAAGAAAATTCAATCTTAATGAAAAGTATTATAAGAAATAAATATAGGCATTTATGATAAATGTTACACTAAATCCAGAAAACATTATGATTATGAACATGCATACAGCAAACAATATAGATGTTAAATATATTTTAAAGGATATTTTAGAACTATGGAAAATATAACTATCCCAACAAATTTAGTGGATGATTTTAACACTATTCTCAGAAAATAACATATGAGGCACACAAAGAATAACCAAAGATGCACAATGCTTGAATGTATAAGATATAAACTTGGCAGCTTAGAAGCAAAAATATGCTAATTATTTTGCTATAAACAACATTTCTTAAAAATCAACTGTACGTGGCTTACAAAGGATGCCTTAGTAAGTTCCAAAGAAGCAATATCACGTATTCTGTAACAATGATGCAACAGTCATATAAATTAACAAATAAGAAGTAAAAGCAAAAATCAAAATAAAATCTATATAACAAGTATAAAATACATGGGTAAGGGACTTTGAATTTAAAATGATTTAAGTAAAATTCTAAAATACTTATAACTAACAGGGGCGCCTGGGTAGCTCAGTAGGTTAAGCATCCGACTTCAGCTCAGATCATGATTTCAGGGTTCAGGGGTTCAAGCCCCGCATCTAGCTCTGCACTGACAGGTTGGAGCCTGCATCAGATTCTCTGTCTCCCTCTCTCTCTCTCTGCCCCTCCCCTGCCTGTGCTTTTGCTTTCTCTCTCTGTCTTTCTTTCTCTAAAATAAATAAATTAATTAAAAAAAATAAAATACTTTTAACGAACAATAGTGAGAAATTTACATTGAAATCTGTTAGGTAACTAAAATAAACTGAAAGGAAAATATATAGCTTGTTGTATACACACACACACACACACACACACACTTGTTAGTCTATAAAAATTCTAAAAAAAAGAACTAAACAAACACGTAAAAACATACATTAGAATAAATCTCAGAAATAGGTGTTATCAAAAAAATTTTTGCAGATATGAATTAACACTACCAGATATTAAAAATATACTGAATGTCACTATAATAAATATGGTACTAAACAAATAAAAAAATGAATTCAATTCTCAGACACAACCTAACTTATAAGCAAACTTGATAGATTTTTAGAGTGGCACACATCTCAGTTCAGAAAGGATATTTAGTAAATAATGTTGCAAAAACTTACTAATATTGAAAAAAATAAAGACAGGGGCACCTGGGTGGCTTAGTTGGTTGAGCATCTGACTCTTCATTTAAGCTCGGGTCATGATCCCAGGGTTGTGAGATCAGACCTCCAGTGAGGCTCTGCGCAGAGCCTGGACCCTGCTTAAGATTTTCTCTCTCTCCTTCCCCTCTCCTTGTTCATGATCTCTCTCTCTCTCTCTCTCTCTCTCTCTCTCTCTCTTTCTCTCTCAAATCAATAAAATAAGTAAAAACAAATAAAAATTTAAAAATTAAAGTTAGATTCCTCACATCATAAGCATATGAACTCTAGATGTATTTTACCTCTAAATAAAAAAAGGTAGAATTATAAAGCTAAAAAAGAAAATGTAGGAGAATCCTGTATGTTTGTGACTTGCGAGTGGATGAGGATTTCATAAGCACAAAACAAAAAGCAATTTTTTATCTGTGTATGATTATGTCAAAATGAGGTATTTCTGATCAAAAACACACATAATAAATAGGTGACAGACTGGAAACTGATATTTGCTATGAGTGAAATCAACAAGGACTAAAGACCCAGTAATCAAAGATTAATATAAGAAAGCCTTATCTCTTTACATGAGTGAATTTAGCAGAAATGAGAATTGTCAGTATGTAAAGGATAGGAAATTTACTCTTTTTTTGGGGGGGAGGGGGTGTAAGTAGGGGACTTTCATGGACTAATGGGGAGCAGAAACTGTTGCAGCTATTTTGAAAGTAACCTGGTAATAAAAACAAACATAAAATGCCACGAGAATGAGAATCGTGTGTAAAAGCACAATGTCACGATATAATTTGTGCAAACTAAAATGCAGTGAAACAGCACAAACTTTACATAAGATCATATACATAGACATGCACACAAACACTGAGGTAATAAATCATAAATGTGAGAACCTATAGGGGAAAGGAGAAAAGAAGCAGAGGAAGATGATCAAGGGGAAAATTAAAATAATAATAAAATAAAACTAAGAGATAGTTCTTGCAATGATAATGATGAGAATGTATTGTAAAGTGAGTATAATGCCCCTTAGAAGTATGATGCCACTGACATTTAAAAAAAAAAGAAATGATAAAAGAAAATTCAATGTATAGTCTATTCAAACAAATACTTTTATAAACTGTTAATTATCTGTTGGTTCTGTATAAATTGGTTTCAAATTTTTTATCACTTTAAAAATATCAACTTATTTCAGATTCATGTTGGTCTGGAGAATATTGGAGAGTATGTATTCTACAGTGTCTAGACAGGTTTATTATGATTATGGGAAATTTCAGTATGGTTTTTGCCACTGGCTTTTTTCTTTTTGTAAAAATAATAAAATAATTACTTACATGGTTATGAAACTTTTTGAGAACACCCAAAGTATAACTTCCAACCAGTAATGAGAATATTTTAACTTTCTACTAAACACCAGCAGCTATAGTGTTTTTAAATTAAATCATACAAATCAGTTGCAACACTTAAAATTATTCACGCATTGGTAGTAATAGCATTTATAGTGTTAGCTGTCTTGACTTTGAACTGTCATTTGCAGAAATTTATAACACAAATTAGAGGCAATAGTCCATACAAGAAGAGCCTTTTGTTATTTAATAGAGCCCTTCAACTGCAAAGAGCAAAGAACTCAACAATGTCAAATACAGTCTCATAAGCAATTGGGATATATATCTTGTAGAAGCTGAGTACTTCATAGTGGTTTCCTATTTGTCTCTGACAAATAACTATTATAAATGAACTCCTTGATCATGCTAAATGGTAGTTGTTTCCCTCTAAAAATATTAGATTTCTTATTATAGTCTTTTTCATTTTGACCAAGTGTATCTTTTTACTCTTTGCCTTGAAAACTGTATTATATGATATCAGAAAGGTTACAGGCTATTTACAAGATCAGATTTACACAAAGCTACAGAAAATTTAGTAATAATGGAGCTTTGTTGGACGCTAAATTGACTATTCTCAGTTGGTCTAAATAATTTTTAAAATTATTATTGGAGAAATAGCCATAATGGGCTGTAGCCTTTCCCTCTATCACCACAGCTAATCTTTAAATCTCTTTACTTTTGTTCTCTCTTGGTTGGGCACTTCATGAATATTTGTTATCAATAATGATGATTAGCACTTTTTAAAATTTTCAGCTTTCTTCCTTTTCTACATTCAATAAAGGAATAAAAGAAACATACATCTTTCTACAAAAACAAAGATGAGTGTCCAAGATAATGACAGAGGAAAAAGAGACACACACAAAATTTAAAAGCTCAAAAGTAGTAATAGACCTAGCTGACAACAGAAAGCTGACCCCAAAACATCACTGAAGGCAGATGTGTAGATGTTAAGAGCTGGAGAATTGTTTTAAAGTCTTTGTAAGTAGTAGTGAGATTCTCAAAATGCCCATCCAATGCAGTCAGGCAATTCTTACCTTTCACCACTGTAACAGAAGACCAGAGCTTTACTCTCTAGAGCACTTGAAGTAGACAGACTGGACCCTGAAACAAAAGCTGCAAAAGAAGGAGGTGGATTTAACTGGGTTGTGGTACTTAAAAGCCTAGGGTTAAGTGGAAATTGACCTACTGAACATTGAAAACTATAGTCTACCTTAACAGATTGACTACAGAATGCTGGGGGTAACATTTACAAGTGAACAGGCAGGAAATTAGAAGAATCCTCTCTAGAAAAATTGACTTGCCTCAAAGAAAAGATCCACAAATACTCACATTTAAGAATATTCCCATCAAACTGACACATACCCTACTGCGAACAGTATAATAAAGTCCAAAACAGCATTTTAATGCCTCAAGGATAAGTATAAACAAACAAAAAAGATCACACAGATTTGAAAACAAGGTTTGTCATTCTAGAAAGAGACCAAAATAAAATTAAATAAAGGAACTCAATTTTAGAGCTTAGGAAATAGACCCAATTTAGGAAATGACAGAAAAGTAACTAAAATCTTAAAGGGAAAGAAGATACATTATATAAAAGATAAAAACATTGGTTGCTTATTTGTTTTATATGAGAGTATTCAAAAAGCATAATCTAGTTTCTAAAAAATACTGGTCTCCTAAAATAAATAAAAATTTAAAATTTGAGGAATTTTTCCAGATATTAGAAACAAAAGGAAAAAAAAGCAAAAAGGTGGGAAGTTGGAGAGAAAATATTTAAAAATTAGAGAACCTGTTAAATCCAAATAATAAGTTAGGTGTTCCAGAAAATGAAAACCTAAATTCATTGGGAGTAATTGAGTCCTGGGGTAACAGGAGCCAAGTGAAGGGACTCAACTGCCAGGGCCAAGGTGGCTTGGTTAACTGTGATGGACTGCAGAGTCAAAGCAGCAATCAGAATAGTCTGACTCGCAGACCTACAGCATTGGCTAGTTAATCCTGGTATTCCAGAAATGAAATGGATAGGAAGCCTACCAAATTCTTACTTGATCAGTACAAGTAGAAAAGTTCTAGGTCAAGTAAAATAAAATCTAACTTGAATCACAGAAACAGAGTCATGGCCTCTCAGTCAGTTTTTGGACTTGAGGCAGTTTATAGACCCAGAAAGAAACTCCTTGAATAAAGGGAAGGCCGGGTCCCCTTGAGAATGGACTTTACTAAACTACCAAAGATGTATACTGTTACTCTTTCTCCCAGCATTTCCCAAAGGGATCCAAGGCCTTTTACCAGGAGAACTATATATTGAGGAGAATGAAATAATCTGGTCTTTCCAGGACTACCGCATACTGGCTCTGAACTGACACTGATTCCAAGAGACCCAAAATATTGCTGTGGCCTTCAATTAGAGTAGGGGTTTATGGAGGTCAAATAATCTGTAGAGTTTTCTTTCACTCAGATACATCTCACAGTGAATCCCCGAAGCTGTCCTGTGGCTATATCCCCAGTTCTAGGATGCATAATTGGAATAGATATACTTAGCAGCTGGCAGATTCCCCACACTGGTTCCTTGATCTGTGGAGTAAGGGTTGTTATGATGGAAAAGGTCAAGTGGAAATGATTGGAACTGCCCCTACCTGGGAAAATAGTAAATCAAAAGCAATATCACATCCCTAGAGGGATTACAGAGATTAGTGCTCTTATAAA
Organism: Cryptoprocta ferox; assembly: GCA_028646485.1. Classification (NCBI taxonomy): domain Eukaryota; kingdom Metazoa; phylum Chordata; class Mammalia; order Carnivora; family Eupleridae; genus Cryptoprocta; species Cryptoprocta ferox. The sequence continues at coordinate 63,313,901 of CM053567.1, forward strand.
AGATATTCCAGAGAGATGCCTTGTACTTTGTGAAAACACAGTGAAAAGATGTTATCTGTGAACCAGGAAGAGGCTGTCACTAGACACTGGCTGGAAGAGTTTTAATGTGCATCCTGGAAAAGCCTAGATTGTCATGAATGGACCTTTAAAGTAAGGGCTCGAAGACTGCAGCTATAGAGAAAACTTCAATATTATTCTTAGAGAACAAACACCCACATAGTTCTGAACAGAATCTTGACCAGAAATATGGACCAAAGATCATTCTGATGAGGTCTCAGGTGGAAATGAGGATCAAGTTTTTGGCCACTGGAGGAAAGACCATCCTTGTTTTAAAGTGGCAAGGAACTTGGCTGAATTGTGTTCTTGTTCTAGTGTCCTACAAAAGATAGAACTTGCAAGCAATGAAAGTGGATATTTAGCTAAAGCTATCTCTATTAAAGTGTTGAAGGAGTGGACTGGCTCTTCTTGACTGCTTATAGTAAATTGTGAGAAGAGAGAAATGACTTAAAGTCAGAGGGTTAATAAAAAAAAGAAACATAACTTATAGATTTGGAAAATTATCAGTATATGTATATTATAAAAAAATGAGAAAGTATGATCAAAACTGAACACTAAGGGTGTGGCCAAGAGACTGTTTGATAAAATCATTATGGATAAGACATCTCTACAGAGAAGCCAGAAGCTATTCTCCAAGACCATGGAAGAATGACCGTGGAGGAGTCTTAGAGCTCACTAAAGTGGTTTCAAAGGAGAGGCTACGAGCACCTGTGGAGCACTGCCACACACCAAGGGCTGTACTCCTTGGCTGACCTAGGTGTGGTTTCAGCAGGACTAGGTGTAGCAAGGGACATGGTGGCTGCCCCTCTAAAGAATACAGGTGGTAGGCGCACCTGGGTGTCCAACTCAGTCAGTTCAGTGTCCAACTTCAGCTCAGGTAGTTTGCCTCAGGATGAATCATATTTTGAAGGTCACCCATATGTGATTTAGAGGATATTTAGATGAGACATTGGACTTCAGACCTTAACTTGATACTGGGACTAGTTAAGACTTTGGGGCTATTGTGATGAATTGAATGTGTTTTGCATGTGAGAAGGACATGAATTTTGGGAGTCAGGGGTAGGATGCTAAAGACTGAATGTTTGGGTCCCCCCCCAAAATTCATATATTAAATCCTCATGCCCAGTGTGATAGCAGGAGGAGGTGGGGCCTTTGGGAGGTGATTAGTTAATGAAAGTGAGCTCTTATGAATGGGATTAGTGCCCTTATAAAAGAGACGCCAGGGAGATCGCTCACACCCTCTGCCATGTGAAGGTAACAAAGAAAACAGAACCATCTACAAATCAGGAAGCTGTTTCTCATCAGACACTGAATCTGCTGGTCTCCACTTCCCAGACTTCAGAACTGTGAGAAATAAATGTTTATTATTCATAAACCACCCAATCTCTGGTATTTTGTTATAGCAGCCCAACAGACTAAGACAAAGATCAAGGAAAATACTAGTCTCACTAAATACATTTAAGGAAACTATAAGACACATTTTAATTCCTAATTTTATAACATTCCAGGAACTGTGCCTATTCAATGAAACTATTAGGTGCAAAAACTAGAATACCAAAAAATAGAAGTATGAACATATTCTTTAGATATATGGAGGTACATTCCCAAAAAGACATCAGAAAAATTGGAAAGTGATTGCCTCTAGGAATAGGAATCTGGCACTAGCAGAGTTGGGGATAGAGTTTCTGGTTTTCATTATATTGTTATTATAAATATCAAAATATATAATACTATGTTATTAGATAGCATTTTTTATCTTCTAAAGCTATGTACAAGTATTGATTTGATAAGGATGAAAAAAACTTAGAAAATAAATTTCTAAGAAGCATGGGAAGGGCCTTGATCCCATGAAGTTGGATGAAGCCCATGGCTGTATCTACATCTGTAGTGAAGCAGCAGGTTCTCATGTAGAGTATACGACTAACGTTGTACTTGACAAGGAAACTCAAATCTTAGCAACGACACCAAAAAGCCACAGAAACCTTAGGTAAGTCACAAACTTGGAATTCAGATTCAAAATTTGTAAAATGAGAGAGTTGGATTCAACAATGTCTCTATCTTTTTCAGTTCTAGTATGTAAACATTTTGTAATTATTCTGCAGTGGTTGGTGTTTCTAATAGACTAGCTTGACACTCTACCTCCATTTTCTCCTTCATATCTGAAGTATTTTATGTGTATGTTTGCATATATATTTTATTCTGTTTATTGTCTGCCTCTCTCCCAATGTAAGATCTGTGAGGGCACAGAATAACTATCATTTATTTATCACTGTACTGTATATCTAATTTATCATGATATTGTAAGGAACTAGAATAATGCCTAATACATATAGCAGGAACTCCAAAAATATTTGTTGAATAAATACATTTTGTCAATTTCAAAACTGTAGTTGACCTTACCATGGCATAACATTCCATTTTCGTTGCTTAAAACATTGATAACAATGCAAGAAGATATAAGGTAACTTGTGATTGAAGCTTTGTAAGTGAATAAGCTGGTAAAAGTAATGTATGTAAGTATATAACTCATTTGTTTTAGCCTTCTAACGTAATGTCAAAATAACTTAATTTGATGGCAAAATATTTATCTTTCCTTGACCTACCTCAGTCCTGTGTGCAATATTCTTATAAAATAATATTCAGGTTACCCTATGGTTTTTGTTTCACCTTGTCTTCCTTTGCTTTCAGCTTCCTTAGCTTTCAGAAGACTTTGGTAAGGAACTCTGCCAAATGGTCAAAAGTTAGATACTTCAGCTATTAGTTTTTAATTCCATTTTATATCATTTATTAAGCAATAGAGAAGACAATTTTAATTTCATTATGCTCTATCAACTGGGAATCAAATAAAAATGCTCTGGATAGCTTTGATGTTCTGAAAAAGAACCTCATATTCCTGAGTGAATACAACTCAAAAAATCAAAAGTCAGTATTCTGGATAGTTAACATTAATACCTGAATATCATTTAAACAAAATTGACCACATCGAAATGAATTAAGGATAATCCTAGGTACACCAGATATCTATCCCTAGATATTTATGCAGCTCTGATCAAAGTGTAAAGGGAAAAATAATGATTTGGAGATAAACTGCATGAATTCTCATATCACTTCACATGACATTCGCCTTCATTATTAATCAAAGACCTGAATTTTGCTCTTTAGGAAGATTCTTTTTTTTTAATATTATATATCTAGTCTGATCAAATTAAAACCACTCAAAGAAAAACTGAAAGTAAAGTTGTTGCTGTTGTTTTAATCAAAAGTGTTTATCCACTAAAACACAAAGATACTCTTCCTTTCTTCCTTCTTTCCTCTCTTGCTTCCTTCCTTCCTTCTTCGGGTAAGTTAGTCAAAAAGCAATCGGAGACCTTTCACTTCCACTCTTTTCTTTGTAATTCACTTTCTCCAATACTTGGTGGAGGCAGCTGAGGGAGTAGACACCATTACAAAATGACAGCCAAGCAAGATTTGGGGCAAATGCTCTGTGGGGTTATTTAGGTGGTTTGATTTCAGAGGTATTGAAAGCAAGCAAATGGAAGTCAGGTTCCTCACTATCAGAAAAGGGAACTGCCAGTATGGAAAGGAGAAAAGATAGAATGAATTCTGTGAATATGAACTGGAATTGCAGGCACTCTGGGAAACTTAAGATATTGATGTGAATTTAAGGTGAAAGAAAGAGAGACAAGTGCATGGATGTATATAACTCCATGTGTGTTCATATACTACATGTACATTTTTTCCTAGTTTAATTAATTGACCAACTGAATAGGACTACAAATAGTGAACTCATGTGTCAATAAGCATACTCACTTATTGCTCCATAGTTTCTAAATACCATTATTCACTAATAGGAAACAGGGTTCATCAGAGAAATGGCTTATTCAAGGACTGGGGCAGGAGAAACGCAAGTAAGCCTAGAACATATTGATGTGCTGGAAAATAAAGGACCCCTCAAAGAATGATAGGGAAATGTGAAAATTACACAGAAACCAGCCACCGTTGCTCCACTGGCCAGATGTGCAGCAATTTGAGCATCAAAATAAAGAATGGCACCATTAGTTGGCATTTTATATGAAGAATAATGGAAGTTAAAAACCACCATTTAGGAAAAATCATAGTAATAACTGTTTCAGGCAAGAATCTTCAATATATGCTGAAACTAGTGAGTGAAAGTCTGATAAGGAGAATAAATTTGCAATGCTCTCAAAATGTCTTACCACAAAATGCAAAGTAATCATTAATTACAAAAGAAAAATAGTAACTTTATTGGGGAGATATCACTTTAATCAAGTGACCAGAGTTAAAATCACCAGTAATAAGAATGGGATTATTGATATTTTCACCACCTTTCAGATGAAGTATAATAAAAAGAACACAGCATCACTTAGGTGATATTACTGCCAGATACACAGCTATAGACAGGTGGGAAAGTAGGAAGAGATGTGGGTAGAGAATATAATAAAATGAATGGGGTTCAGTGTCATCAATTATGGAATCCAGGTTATGAGTATTCATCTTCTGTACTATCCTTACAACTTTCCAGTAAGTTTGAAATTATTTTAAAACAAAAAGCCAAAAAAAAAAAAAAAGCCATAGCTCTAAATCTCCTTTAGAAAATGACAAAAATAGTTTTACATAAAGGAAATCAGCTAATGATAGTTGCTTAGCAATATTATGTTTGTGAGCACAATGCAAGTTTGGGTCATTATTTCACTGTGTTTCTAGAAAAAGTAGCTAAGTTCATAGGAGCTTTGCTACAAATAGGACCTCTGGTGAAATTATGGCCAAACAGAGAAAATTAGTAAGATGCTTACTGTCAGCAGGCCTGCTGGGAGTGGCATCTGTGCCTGTAAGTTAATTCTTTTATTCACGGCTACAATATATATTGTATTATTATGCCTTGATGTGTATTATAAATGTGATCACATCGGGTCACATTATTTTGTGTTTGGGTTCTTCTCAGACATCAGAAGTTCAAGTACCTTAGAAAGTATAGATAGACATAATCTCTACATATTCCTGCCCCTTATTTGAAAAATATACCTGAGCAAAACTTTCAGCCACCCCTTACCCTTTCCCTCATGCTTTGCCGATAGAACTAGAGTACTGTATGAAATTTGTCTTTTACATATTAAAAACAGTCATGAAATATAGAGTTGAGTATATAATATACACAAAATTTTACCATGTAAGCATTATATGGCAACTAATATAAAAACTGATACTCTGAGATAGACTTTTGCCATATATTGCCTCACACAAAAAAATCACTGTAACATTGATTACAATGGTCAAGATCAAGAAATATAAAATGTATACCTGGTCAAATTATTGTTCTATGTACATAATTAGAATTACTTGAAGCTATTAAAAGATTATTAGAAGCTATTAGAAGATAAATTAGTGGCTTTTTAAGAACTCTGTATATATATTACAGGGGGGAAACAAGCAAAAGGATATTAGATAAACATAGTCAGTATGGTCCCACAAATAAACCAACACAGATATATAACTCTAAAAGTTGTTTTCTTTGAGTAATGGAATTATGCATAATTCTTATTTTCTTCTTTGCAATTCTTTCAATTTTCTCAATTTTCCATTATGAAATTTGTCTTGCTGTCAAAATCAGGGAAGTATGCTAGTCTCATTTTGCAAACGAAACATGTTTTAATGTGTTTCCTCTATGTTAGACCAGGTATCAATACATTTCTTAGAAGCCTTTTATAGGCTGAAAGGAAATTGAAGTTGTATTTACTCATAGAAGTAAAATCGACTCATTTTAGTTCCTATATTTGTATCAGGTTGGCTTGAATGCCAGCAGAGATTAATGGGTGATTCTTTATCTATGGTTTCCCAGGACTGCCTCATGTTAGAAGCAAAGAGCTCTGTGAAGCATCTTTCCATTTTGCCCCCGCTTCACCAAGAACATCTAACTTCTTTTTTTTTTTTTAACATGTATTTATCATTGAGAGACAGAGCATGATCATGGGAAGGGCGGAGAGAGGGGGAGACATAGAATCTGAAGCAGGCTCCAGGCTCTAAGCTGTCAGCACAAAGCCCAACACAGGGCTTGAACTCACAAACCTTGAGATCATGACCTGATCCGAAGTCCGACACTTAACTGACTGAGCCACCCACAGGCTCCAAGAACATCTAACTTCTTAAACAACCTTCTGATTATGTCTATCTTCACAAACATTCTTCATCAAAAATATTGACTGACAATTAGCTGTTTCTGTCAACTTACCAATTTCTATCTGATCTTAAATTCAAACGAAAGACCTTTGCTTAAAAGAATTTGATTCTATGAATCTCTTATCTAAATTCTTAAATCAATGGGGAACACAGTGGCCTCTAGGATTTTAAATTATTACTTCAGCATCCCAAGATTTGTCTTCAATAAGGAATACCACAGCTAAGTACTCAAAACATAATTGTTACTTGAAGTTAAACGACACAATAAATTAAAATATGGATAATAATAAGTGACACAAATGAATTTGCACTGCTTCCATAATAAAAAGTGTAATCATGATATCTTGAATTTTCATTAATCTAACAAGTTCTTATTGAATGGCTATTTGTGGATATTATTATATTCTCTGCCAGGGAAAACAATGAGATATTTAGGAAAATGGAATTTTTTCCCCTTTGTTGATTAAATTTAGATGAAAGCCAAAATAGTGAAATGATTGCTTCTAAATTAAAGTGAAATGATCCTTTCTTTAAAGGTCAAGGTAAACATTAAGTAGCATAATAGTGTGATCATAGTTAGTTTTTTGTATGCAATGCTAATCATTTTTCAGGGTGGATCCTCATTCCTTCACAGTCATGAGTACCTGCAGTTATCACAAAGTTAATCATGATGGGGAACTGATAAATGAAAAGAAAAATTATTATGTGTGTTTTTTATACTGGTAGTGGTTTATGTACTCACTCCAAATGTAATCAACATTTTCACAGCCTCCTAAGTCCTAGAAGCATTCTGTGGTCTACAATCCAAATAGATGAAGTTAATGAGTTGTGTCTCAGACCAATAAATAGAAAAAGAAAGAAAGGAAGAATGGTTAGTATGTCATTATGATGAACCTAGTAGTATTAGTGGAGAGCCTGAATTAACTGTAAGGTGACCTTGGCAATATATCCATTTCCTTCCTGTAACAATATAATGATTACACTTCCGTCATTACTGTAATGTTACTTTGTCATTATTACAGAGAATCTGGAGCATTTTCCACTCATCAGTAGGAGATAGGGTTAAAATGGGAGGGAAAATACTCACAGAAATTTTCAAAGAAAAAATTCCCCCTTAAAGGGAAGTAAATGTCTGCAAGAGCTCTGTTAATAATGCAAGAAGTTTCATAGCCCCATCTGGTGGTCAGAAACTAATTTACTGAATGAATCATCTAGATCAGAGCTCTAGTATTAAGATATGTATCATTTCAACAATCACTATCATTGTGTTCCTAACTAGTAGGAAATGAGATAATAATGCTATGTTAAGCAGAAGCTGAATAATAAGCAAACACCTGTCCATTTAATAATTCATAAAATAATAGAAACACTCATCTCCAGAACTAAACTCACGGAGGAGTCACATCATCTATTTTAGAGCTGACTTTTTGTTTAACAGTTGTATCTAATATTTATTTATCCTTAAGTGGCACTCAGTAAAAAGTTTAATAACAGGATCATATAAACAATTCTTGATGTTTTGTGTAATATTAGCATTGTCTCAGTCTTATAAGTGGAGTAAAATATCAGTCTATAACAAATTCTGTATCTTGATCATATTGGAATATTTATGATAATCCTCCTAGAATTTTGAGACTCAAATAAAACAGACTGAGTATATCCAAGCTTAATCCATGTATGTCCATCCTCACCAGAACCCAAATATTCAAGGATTCTAATTTTTAAGCTACTCATACTCTTCAACAATGAAAGTATTCTTTAAAAACTTGTATATAGCCAGAAACAATTTTGAAAACCATTGTGTTACAGAAATTTTTTTAAAAATGCTAGTAAGTATATAAATTTACTGGGAGTTTCTACTTAGGCGGCAATGTGAACTGAAGCTGAAAAGTAAATCTGTCAAGAACTGCATGTCCTTCAGGAGGTTATCAGGTACCGTGTCACTGATACAGCATCATGTAGTGTAGGAAGCAGAAGTGGTGCTCAACATACAAACCAGCTGTGAGGTTTCCACTGCTCAGAGATGTTACACCTGGCCCCTTAAACAGTTTCACAGGCATCATCAATAAACCATAATCAGGATGTGATGATTCAAACAAGATCACCAACAAGAAGAGCCTGGAAGCCAGCCAGTCCATCAGCACTGACATTTCACTGCAATTTAGTCCACCTGAGCTGAGCATGCTTCGAAAATGGATGACCACAAGAAGTACAAAGAGCAACTGTCAAGCAGGCAAAAGTGGAGAGAGACCAGGAGGAAATATGCCCTAATGGTGACCTGAATCTCTTCAATAAGACTGGAGCAACCAGACTGTAGGTTTAGGCAATTCAATCATTAGGTTGTTTCTAGCCATGCAGATATATATCAATATGTTAAAAAGTCCTATGATTCATACTTCAAGAATTGTAATCATTTGCAGGTTTTAAGTATATAACTATGAATGACAGCTAAAATATTCACAGGTTCACCTATTTAAGATTCAAGGATGCAAGTCATCCCCTAACTTTTCAATATTGATAGCCATTATTAATTTTGACTGTGTGCACCTTCCCAGAATATTTCCATGAGTTTGCATCAACCATGGATTGAGACTTTTCATTCTCCTGTTACCAAGGAACAAACATGAATTTATGAATATCAAGAAAAGCTGTAACAATTATGCTGAAAAGTGGAATGCCAAAGGTCAAAGCAGAAAAAAACTGGATTCTTTCTGGACACTGTCCTATATAGATAGATTTCTCCTTGAGTGAAACTGGGGCTCATCCTGTGACTTCTAATCTCTCTGACAATAAAAATTTCCTTGATCGCTTTTAGTCACAAGAGAGTCATCATTCTCTAATAGAAATATCAAGTATATATCAATCTATCAATCATAATCATACCTGAAGTATTTCTCTTCCCTTAGCTTAGACCCATGAACCTACTGGGGGAGGGGAAGAGATGGGTTAAGAGTGGAACATAGCTGGCTTGACTCTGGGATTCCTCCTTGGATTTAAGTGGAGCCTAGGTGGGGAATAAATTTCAGAAAATTCCTTTCCTCGGAGGCATTGATCTAATCTCACAGTGCTTTCTACTGGCTCTTCCATGTTTGAATCTGACTCTTTCTCTTTTTTTTTTTTACTTGGGAAACTTGGGAACTTTGAAGTTTACTTGGGAGTTTTGAAGACCATTCCTCCCCACTCCCTTTCTCTCCTCCTCTTCTTGCAACCCCTCTGCATCTTCAGACATGTCACCTGCAATTCCTTTAAAGCAATGAAATATTTCCTCCCACCATCAATTGATGAGCCTTCCCTTGCCCTCTTCTGCCAGGTTGCTGTGTTTACCACTTTCCTCTCAGAAATATCTCTTAACATAGCTCCAGGCCAATTTAGTCTTCCAAGTGATGCTCTGAGACACGGAAAATCAATATCCTTTGCCCTCAGAAATTCTGGGATTAAGTTCGGTGTATTCTCGAGGCAGATACATCTTGCTCATCCATCAGAACAGCTAACAAGCCACAGATCAGCTTCTGTGCCTCCACAGACTCGACTGAAAATATATTAAGCTCCTTAGATGTCTATTTGAAATGCTAATCTCCAGAAGCACAACCCATCCCTCCACGATGATGGGATTCGACTCAGCACACCCACAACTCTCTCCAAAGAAATTCTCTTTTTCTTTCCTAAATTCACCCTTGGTCCCCTCAGGCCATTTTATAGTCTGGTAACAGGATCACAAGTTGTTCTTAGCCACTTCCTTTGCACATTTTTTGTAGTATAGGTGACACCAAATGTTACATTAGTTTTAGGTGTCAAGCTTAGTGATTTGAAAAGTTTATGTATTATTCTTTGTTCACCACAAATATAGCTAACATCTGTCCCATTACATCCCTGTTACAATATTATTGACTGTATTCCTTATGCTCTGCCTTTTCTTCCCATGAATCACTCATTCCATAACTGGAGGCTTGTATCTCCCTCTCCCTTCATCCATTTTGCCCACCCCCCAGTCCCTACCCCACTCTGGCAACCATTAGTTTGTCCTCTGTATTTATAGGTGTGATTCTATTTTCGGTCATATATTCTTTTTTTTAATTCCATTTGAGGTGAATCATATGGTATTTGTCTTTCTCAGTCTGATTTAGTTCACTTTGCAAATCCTTCTTAAGTCATCTAGCAAACTTCTATCTGGAAGGTGTGGATGGTTGGCACCTCTTATCTTAGGGTTCCTTAGTTTGATTTACTTGTGATAAGAATCTGAGGGCATATAGAACATGTTTTACTTGGAAGGTGATCCCAGAAATACCAATGGGGAGCAGAGAAGTGAGACTGAGAAAGGAAAGAAGCCAACAAAGCAAGTTTTTGCTGTGAGCACTGAGTCTAACCCTGTAGAGGCACTTTGGGAGTCAGTGTAGAAATGTACCTCAGATTTATTCCTACCAAGGATCAAAGAAACCAGGATGTTCACACAACCACATTCTTTAGTCACTGGTTGAAGGCCTATTCTCAGAAGAATGGGAATCAGGGTTAATTTTCCAGGTATTTTAAAATAAAATGTCATATGTGAGGGGAGAATGGGCTGTGACCACAATGTACTCAGACAAAAAGATACAAATGTTGTAATTTGAAATTTGGACTGGTGGTCCTAAAATAGGAAAGGGTGACTGAGTACATATGGACAAAACAGTGGCTGCTACAGGGCCCAATGACCTGAGACAGAACAAGTCTTGTTTTAACATACAATTAAAATGACAAATAATAATACTGAAATAGAAATCAAGGTTTGTTTTTTGTTTTGTTTTGTTCTGTTCTGTTTTGTTAGAGAGAGAGCGTGCAAGAGTAGGGGAAAAGGGCAGAGACAGAGAGAATCTTAAGCAGGCTCCACGTAGACCCTGATTGAGCAAGGCTCAATCCCATGACCTTGAGATCATGACCTGAGCCAAAATCAAGAGTAGGATGCTCAACAAACTGAGCCACCCAAGTGCCCCAGAAATCATATTCTTTAAAGAAGACTGTCAAATTCCGTTTTGTTCCTTTTATGATGAGTGGTCTATGAGACCTATAAGCAGTGATCAGTAACACTGAGATCTACTCTAGAATTGAAGTATCTCTCATCAGAGTTCCACTGAAAACTTGAGGCCAGAGAAACAAAATGAGAATCTCTTTCCATTTCCTCTCTCAGTTTCTGCTGTAATGCAGTCTCTGAAGAACTTTTTTTTTATGTTTTTTATTTATTTTTGAGAGACAGAGAGAGACAGCGCAAGCAGGGGAGGGTCAGAGAGAGAGGGAGACACAGAATCCAAAGCAGCCTCCAGACTCTGAGCTAGCTGTCAGCACAGAGCTCGACGCAGGGCTCGAACCCACGAACTGTGAGATCATGACCTGAGCTGAAGCTGTACACTTAACCGACTGAGCCACTCAGGCACCCCAAGAACTTTCTATGTTTTACACATTCACCTATTATGTCATCAATCTTTCTTCCCAATTCTCTTTCTACCTCCTTGTGAGAGCTGACACCTGCCCCCCTGCCCCCAGTGGCAAGATACCCTCTTGTGCCCTTGTCTGCATTCTGCTCTCAATTGCCACTTTCCCTTTTATTTAAAAGTCATTTTTCCTCATCCTGTACCATTCATTGTCTCTTTCAATTTGATCATCTTCCAAAACTCATTTAGAATGTTGGCACATGGTTCATATGTCCATGTAAGTAATATATAGAATGCCTGTTTTGTGCAATACTTGAATGCCTTCAACTTGGCCCTCAGGTCACTTCTCTTCACATCCACAGATGTCTTGCCACGTTTGCCGTCATCCAGAGTCACTCCACCTCTGAAATCTTATTCTATAATAATTTTTTTCTCTAAATATAATCCCTGTGATTCCAGTTTGGCTTTTTTTTTTAGTACTCATCTCCTACAGTGCCATGTTTTTCAAGGATCCTTTAACTTGTCATTTACTCCTAATCTGCAAATTCCTCATGTCCTCACTTTCTTCCCATTTAGGCTAACCTATGGTCAATACCCTCAATCTGACTGCCCTTATGTCACACTCAGCAAGTAACTTCATGATCCTGAATGAACCTGTCTTTTTTGCTCCCATATCAGAGCTGTTTAAAATTGTTAAAATAAGGAGAGGGAGGAAGAAGATTATGAGAAAGAGGAGAGAAAAGAAAAATTTTCTTAATTCCAAATTGATATATATGCATTTTCTCCAATATTTGTTCATTATTTTTTTCTACAAAACTCTCTCAAATCTCTGCTATTAGCTTCAAACTCCCTACTTCAATGCCTACTCAGTCACTCTCAATGCATGATCATGCCCACCATGACTCAGAGAAGTTGGAAATTTTGGTGAAAATGTGCACACTTCATAGGATCCATCCATAAAAAAATAATTTTAATCATATTTATTCTCTTATCCTTGCCTCTAAGTTTAAGGTATAATATTATAAATAATTATAACAAAACTGCACTAATTCATTTGTATATCAGAGCACATCACATAAAATACTTTCTCTAATATGATAATAACTGAATTGAGGGAACATTATTATTATTACTATAGTTTACACATTTAGTAAGTGGAACAGGTAAATTTCAAAGTAAGTTTTAATTAATTCCAGAGCTCATGCCTTTAATTACTACAATATAAGGCCAGGAAAAACCTTGGTTTTCAATTCTATCTTTGTCTACCTCTTGAGGATTGAGACCCAATCCCGGGTCTCTTCTCTCTTCTGTATATATAACTATCTGATCTTTCCTCCTCAGCAAGGAAATATGATCATATTAGTTTCATCTTTAAAAAACAAAGTCCTTTGGGGCACGTGCGTGGCTCAGCTGGTTAAGTGTCCAGCTCTTGGTTTCAACTCAGGTCATGATCTCACAGTTCCTGGGATGGAGTCTTGCCTCGGGCTCTGCGCTGACAGTGCAGAGCTTGCCTAGGATTCTCTTTCCTTTTCTCTCTGCCCCTCCTCCAGTCATTCTCTCTCTCAATAAATAAACTTTTTTAAAAAGTCCATTTTAACCCCATCTACTGTTCCATTTACTGCCTTTATCTCTTTTCTTTCACAACTATACCTTCAAAGTCCCAATCTCCTCACTTTCTTACTTAACCATTAACTTGTTACCAATGGAGTGTATAGACTGATTGACAACAATTGTCCAAACTTTATTCAATCTTCTTATGTATTTCTCTTCATAATCTGAGTTCCTCCTTCTCAAAACTATCCTTTTTTTCCCAGGACTATTCACTCCTTCCCTTTCCTTATGGTCAGTCCTTCTCATCTTCCCTCTTGGACTTCTCTTTCTCTGCCCACACTTTAAATATTAGAGCTTGAATTCCCAAGGTTTCTGTCCATAATCGCCTGCCTGCCTGCCTTTCCTTCCTTCCTTCCTTGCTTCCTTCTCTCATCCATCCCTCCCTCCTTTCCTCCTATTTTTCTCCTCTTCCCCACCCTTCTTTTTCTCTAGCTCTCACTCTTGATCCCCACATCACTTGTCATACTTTGTAACTGCCTATGATTGTCTATTTTCTCCAACACTAAATTTTAAGGTCCTTGAGTGCAGCAACTGCATATTTTATCTCCATTTTTATTCTTAGCACCAAGTAATATGACTAATTTGTGTTATATATAGGAAATTATGACCCCATATTAGTCTTCCCTTTGAACATATGTGATACTCAAGCAAATCTCAGATAAGTCCTAAGCAGATATGTATAGAATTTGCTGTTCTAAACTTTTTTCTCTCCACTTCCTATTCCCTAGATTCAAGTATTCATTCAGACTACTTTTAACAGTTTTTAAACCATGAATGACCATAATTTCTATTCACTTAACTGAGACTGAAATACCTTCCTGGTCATTGTTGTTTTTAATGTCAAAGCCCACTAACCAAAGACAATCCAAGAAGACATCTATAGTCAAATAAAAGTTAGAATTATTGAGTGACAATACAAGAGAGAACTCACCCCAGAAGACCTGTGGAGACTCTCAGTGAGGGAAAGTTGGGAAGGACTTCTTAAAGGGTTTGAGCTTGTGCTAGACAATTGCATGGGAGGACTGGGAAATGGGAGGCCAATTCCAGATTGACAGCTCTTCAGATGAATGGCAATTTGGTGATTGGTTATCTTAATTCATTTTATCTAGAAAGCATGATGATTAAGACTTTATTAGTAAACTGTACCTTTCTTGCTCCAGATGCAGTCATGGAGTAGCATTGTCTATGCCTTATTTTGAACATTGCTTATATCCCTTTCTGATGATTAGGAACTAGTTGTTGCCCATCTTTATTTTTTCTTCTTCTTCCTTTTTTTCTTTTTACTTTCTCAATGTTTCTAATTTGAAAACATAATTGTATGATTTTTTTAATACTTCAAAAGAATATTTCCTGCCCTTTTGGGCCTGTTTATTTACTTATATACTTACTTATTTTTACATAATAAATTTTATGTTTAATCAAAATATAACAACCATTAATAAAAGTACACAAATCATACCATACAACTTGATTAACTTTTACAAATTGAAAATACCTAACTACTACCTAGATAAAAAAAATCAAATATTATCAACATCACACAAAACCCTTCATTGCTTCCCCTAGATAACTGCTTCCTCTATCACCCAAAAGTAATCCATATTCTTTCTTCTTTTGTTTTTCAGATTAACTGATGCATAATTGACAAAATTGTAATATACTTAAAGGGAAAATATGATGATTTAATATTAGTATCAAAAGAATGTTTTTAAGGGAAATTCTACTTTTTCAACTTCATGCTTCTAATGTTCTAAAATTACATTGGATTTATTTGATACACATCTCTCTGTTGGACATTGTACAGGATACTTAATAATTCATCCAACACTTAACATTTCTAACTAACTAGTACCTCCATTTATTTGGTCCTTAATTATTTATTATCTTACATTTCACTTGGCTGCTTTTGATGTGCATGTCTTTTCTCAGGAGTCAGATGGAACATAATGAAGACATCTTGTACTCGAATATCCTTATTAGTGCTGTACAAATTTCCCACCATTGTATATTTTCTCTTATCACACACTTTGCTTACTGATCTTAAAGAAGAAAAATTTCTCTCTTCCAAGAATCATTTTTCCTACTCCATATTCTGTTGCAACTGTGAGTTGTAATAGCTTTATATGTTGACAGGTCATAACTACCCTTGTGGTGAGCATAGCATGACATATAGAGTTGTTGAATTGCTGTGTTGTACACCTGAAATTAATGTAACATTGTGTGTCAACTACACTAAAAAAAAAAAGACTTTAACCCAAAAAACAAATAACCCAGTTAAAAAATGAGAAGACAAGAATAGACACTTTACCAGAGAAGACATTCAGATGGCTAACAGACACATGAAAAGATGCTCAACATCACACATCATCATGGAAAACCAAATCAAAACCACAACAAGAAGCACCTGGGTGGCTGAGGCAGTTAGGCATCTGACTCTTGATTTCGGCCCAGGTCATGGTCTCACAGTTCATAAGATCAGGCCACACGACTGGCTCTGTGCTGACAGCAAAGAGCCTGCTTAGAATTCTCTCTCTCCCTCTCTGTCTGCCATACCACACTTGTTCTCTCTCTCTCTCTCTCTCTCTCTCTCTCTCTCTCTCTCACAAAATAAACATTTAAAAATAAAAACCACATTGAGATACAACCTCACACAGGTTGTGGTAAAATTAACACACAGAATAGGTAAAATTAACAACACAAGAAACAACAGGTGTTGGCAAGAATGCAGAGAAAGGGAGATCCTCCTGCACTGTTGGTGGGAATGCAAAGTGGTGCAGCCACTCTGGAAAACAGTATGAAGGTTCCTCAAGAAACTAAAAATAGAACTACCCTATGATCCAGCAATTGCATTATTAGGTATTTACCCAAAGAATACAAAAATATGGATTCGAAGGGGTACATACACCCCAATGTTTATAGCAGCATTATCAACAATAGTCAAACTATGGAGAGAGCCCAAATGTCCATCAACTGATGAATAGATAAAGAAGATTAAGTATACATACAATGGAATATTATTCAGCCATCAAAAAGAATTAAATCTTGCCATTTGCAATGATGTGGATGGAGCTTCATAATAAAGGCAAAAGTTGCAACCATGGAGCACAAAAAGTGGGTAGAGAGAAGGGAGACATAAATACATTATTGTAGAAAAATATTATATTCTTATTTAGACCAATATCTCTTTGAGTGGAATAGGGCAGGGGGCTTTCCCATTAGTATAAACAATAAGAGATGCAATTCTTCAATAATGTTACTAAAAATATCAAATGAATGCTCTTTTAAAGATTCTTCTATTATGGACTCAGTGAATGCCTTTTGTATTTATAGGATTATTTAATAGCTCATGGTCATTTTTTTACTCCTTTGCAATGGTAAAAGTTTTTATTTCTGTTATTATCCTTTTGCAGCCTTATGTATGTTCCATTCTGCTTATTGACTTAATCATGCCCCCTTGACTCTGTTCTTCCTTCTTTTTTTCTCGACTAGTTAAAATACACCATGTACAAAGTGCCTGATGTCACAATAATGTGAAAAGATAAGAGAACCTGTTAAAGCACAGTCAGAGGAAGCAAAGTGTAACTAACACCAAGAGTGCCACAAGGGAACATATCAAACACAGGAAAAGAAACCAGTATTTTCAATATCTGTCACATACTGTACTACATCCTCATTTCTACATATGCTGCTATTTACCTGACAGCCCCTAAGAGCTCTTTGGGAGCCACTGTGATTTCTCAAATAAATATGTATTTCAGTTTGTGTGCTTATCTTGAGAACTCATTTTAATTACCCAGTAGATATGAACAATGTCTTCCCAGCTGTTACTTTCTATTATGTCTTGTAAATGAGCCTTTGGGCTCTTTTTAAAAATACATCTTTGATCTAAAGATGATGAGGGTGCTCAAGGAGTTCTGACAATAGCCAGTATAAATTCTCCTTGGTTGGGAAATGAAATGGGAAGCTCTCTTAAAAATTGCCCTGGTCTGTGACTTCCACACTGAACACACACTGTGTTTTAGATTTTTATGAATTACGTCCCTAAAGTATTTAAAATAAGCCCCATGTAGGCTTGATGAGAATCCCTCAGTACTCCACTTTGAAACTATGTAGGAAAATCCTTCAGCTCATTAAAAGGGACAAGAATGAAAAAAATAAAGATTTATTTATAAACTGCTTTTCTGTTTAATGCTTCACACCATTATACCCGTTTGGCTCAGGTGGCACATTCATATTGAATAAAATAAATCTTACTACTCTATGATTTCAAAGATCTAACGATTTGATCCATCAAATTTGAAAAGCTTTCTGTCAAATAGGAATAAATGCAAGTATATAAAAAATTATACTGTAATATACTCATATGTATAACTAAAAAGGTGGCTTTCTTCTAATTCAGTTGGTTTTCAAATCTTTTTCTTCTCAGACAACTGAAAAGAAATTTGGAATTGGGTAGTCCCTCTCTTCATGAGAAACATAAAAATTTTAAGAAAACTCTGATTATTCTGTTAGTCTTCTTTTCCCTTCCAAGATTGTATTTCTAAAA
The DNA here is from genome assembly GCA_028646485.1 of Cryptoprocta ferox. Lineage (NCBI taxonomy): Eukaryota > Metazoa > Chordata > Mammalia > Carnivora > Eupleridae > Cryptoprocta > Cryptoprocta ferox. The sequence continues at coordinate 63,331,712 of CM053567.1, forward strand.
CACAGAAATCCATCTGAGAACACTTTTTTTTTCCCATTTTGTAACAAATAGAAATTTATCTTGCAATTCCCTACAGAAACCTGAGAGAAAATCAATGATCACTTTGACAAGAACAATGCTACTTTCTTGTGAATGGGTCACCTAGTTCCTAGTAACCTGTTCTCCCAGGACAGTTTATTTAGAAAATCAGACCAATCACCTCTGAGTTTGCTCAGTACTCTGGTTACCAATCATGCACAGCACAAAAGAAACCTAAAACTTCACAACTACTAAAAAGCTTTTTCATGGTGGGCTGATTTCATGAGGAAGAATCATTATATTCATCTAATACAAAGAGCTACTGTGACCATTTCATTTAGATTTGTCTGTTACATCTGAATCAGTAAATGGAGTGAGGCACATTATCCTTTTTTAGGAGATGGGTCACCATAGGATATTGTTTGAGAACATGGTCTTTTAAGGCAGACTAATGGAGTTTTGAATCCTGATTCCACCACTTACTTTATCTTTGTATTCTTGGATGTGTTACTTAAATCTTGGAACTGCAATTTCACCATATGAAATATGCAGATAATAATAACAAAAAGGATGGTTCTGTTCATTTGTTTGGATGATGCCTACAAAATCTTTAGTACATGGCCTGATACCTGGTTAGATCCCAGGAAAAGTGAATTATTCTTATTGCTGTTGTTACAGTTTTCCATGTCACTTAAAAAAATAATCTATACATTTATATTGAAAAATCTTCAAGGATAGTGTCAAAACCTGAATGCATAATGGCCATGATGCTATAGTTATCTTTAAAATTTTGAAACATTTTTGTGGATTTATAAAAATTAATGGATGTATAGCCTAAATCTATAACTCTACAAGATCTTAAAAGTTTTTTTATTGACTTAAAGGGAAGAAAGAGGCAATATTTGAGATCTGGGATAAAAGCTCAGAGTATCAGGAGCAGGTAAAGCAGACGCCAGGTTTACCTTCTCCAGGTATATTAATATCTGTGCTTGTTCATTACAGTGCTAAAGTTGCCTTCTTAAGAACCCATATTGTGTACTTAATCTTCAGTGGAAACCCCACTTCTAATAGTGGATAAAAACTATGCATGGGTTGAGTCTTCTCCCCATGAAGTTCTTTCTTTTCTCTATCAAAGTTATTTCCAGCTATAATACAAGACTTGTGAACTGGCTTCTTCTTAGTAAATCTCTGTCATTATAGCAATAGGTAATAGGCAGGTAGTTACAAGAGAAGAAGAGGAATTACCACATGCTAGTACTGCTCTAAGTGCTTTTCATGTAATGACTCATAATCCTCATGACAACCCTATGAGATAGATACTATTGTTCCCCCTATTTTATAGAGGAGGGAACACAGGCACAGGGAATTTAAGTAACTGGCCTGAGGTAATGGCTCATAAATGACAAACTCAGGCAGCATGGCTCCAAGGCACTTAAATAGGACACTACACTGTCTCAGTGAGAAAGAAAAAAATGACAACTAATTTAGTATAAAATTGATTTTTAAAATTTTACCTTGTAATGATAGTAAATCCATTTAATAGATGAGATAATTGGAAACAGATAAATTAAATGAACTATCCAAGATCTCAGAGCACTTTAGAGATGAAGTCTAGATGACAACCTAGATTTTCTTTCTACAAATACTCTTTTTGTTCTTTTGAACTATAGCACAATAATCACAAGATGGAGTGGTAATGAGTGTGCAAACTGCTTTGGTAACTACATTTTACTTAAAATTAATAGATTTATTTACTTCTAGAAATAAACAGAATATTGAAATACTGGCATTAAAACCCCACCAAAACATAAAGCTTAAATAATAAATATAGATATTATGGTTGCTTAAGTAATATTTAAACAAATTCATTGAATTTGGGTAAAGAATATCAATATTAAAATGAGTTAGGAATTCAAAATAAAACTATTTTGAAATAACTATTTGTAATAACTCACAAAAAAAAGTCTAATTTGCTCTAGTCTTAGTTACAACTATTGTAACTTTCAAATATACTACAAGATAGATGAATGTTTTCAAGTATATATTAAGTATAGAACACAGTAGTAAAATAGTCTTGAACTATAGATCATTACTGGTTAATTAAATTATGTTTCATAGATTCAAAATTGATAAAGCAATGTTACCACAACATTTTATTAGATAAGAGAAAAATGAAAGAAAATAAACTATTAGTGTGTTGAATCTTGTGCAGGGTTTATTAAGAAACATAAATTTAGCTTCTGTGATAGGGCTCAGATGAGAGGTAAGATAAACATATAAAAGTTGGCTCTTTGTGTTTACAGCCAAGTATCAACTGTAGCATAATTAAAATGAGTATAATACTTAACAAGAATTACAAATACTGTCAACAGTCAGCTGTGAAATATAGGTCAAGTTACTTAATTTGGGGGGAACAGTTTCCTCATTATTGAGATTAAAGAGTTGTACAAGATGAAATTATACATTCTTCCTAGTTCTAAGTCTATATTCTACAGAAAACTGGTTAATATAGCTGCAACAATACCAATTAACAGTGAACATTAAGAGGGTCCAAACATTTAGACTATAATATTTATACCATGGTACAGTTTATGAGTTACATAGATAAATAATCAGAGTCTACTTAGGAATTATTTATTTATTCAGTAAACAAATATTATTTAAAATAAATAAATATTTTTATTTATTTTAATAAATACATTAAATTTATTTTTAATAAATAAATTTATTTTTTATTTATAAAAATACAATGGTAATACAATGATGAGTAAGACATAATGTCTCTTCTAAAGAAACATACAACTTTACCAGGAGGCAACACATTAAATTAAAAATTCCTGTTTTCACATCCAAATGCTATTTTAGTGCTCTCGCTATAAAAAACAACACAGCCATCAGAAGGAAGTCCTACATAAGAAGTACAAAGAAACCTCAACAATGAAGACAATATATGAGTTAGGTTTTGTAGGCTAAATGGGAGTTTACTAAGAAAGAAAAAGCACTGAAGATAGAAGGAAGAACCTGTACAATGACACTGTATAAAAAAATGGCTAAAGGAGCCAAAGGTTCAGGGTCAGAAGAAGATAAGGAAGAATAGTATTCCTTTAGAAAGTAAATTATAATTACCATGCCCTGGGCTAGATGAATGAATTAAGAAGATGGGATATATAGATATATAGATATAGATATGGATATAGATATAGATAGATACAGATTAAGAAGATACACGCACACACACACACACACACACACACACACACACACTGGAATAATACTCAGCAGTGAAAAAAGAATAAAATCTTGCCATTTTCAATGACATGGATGAAGCTAGAGAGTATTATGCTAAGAGAAATAAGTCAGAGAAAGACAGATACATGATTTCACTCATATGTGGAATTTGAGAAACTTAATATATGTTCATAGGGGAAGGGAAGGAAATATAAGATAAAAACTGAGAGGAAGGAAAACCATAAGAGACTCTTAAATACAGAGAAAAAACTGAGGCTTGATGGAGGTGGGGATGGGGTGGGGCAAATGTGTGATGGGCATTAACAAGGGCACTTGTTGGGATGAGCACTGGGTGTTATATGTAAAATGATGAATCATTGGATTCTATTCCTGAAGCCAAGACTATACTGTATGTTAACTTGGGAATAAATAAATTTTAAAAATAAATAAATTATATAGTGAACCATAAAATTAGAAAATGGCTATGTTCTCTTGGTTAGCATAGGGGCCCCTCTGGGGAGCATCCACAAGGAAAACAAAAGACTTTAGAAGCAGAACTGTTTTTTTATCCAAATGTTTCATCCCCACCCATGGGGACTTATTCTAAATGTTAGTCTGAGGCTTGCTAATGGCCAGGCTATACTCCATGAGTCTGGTAGGTTCACAGTCTTCCATATGCCCACCAAAATGGCCCTAAGTGCAGTAATTCCTGTCAGGGCTTGAGGAAAGACTAGCAAGAGCATACATAGATAATACATCAATGCCAATAATACATTCAGTAATGGGGGCCATAAAAATGGAGGCACATAGGGACCCAAAAGGACTCATTCACTCATAGTCAGCTTTGATCAAGCATATTGGTGGTGATGCCCTCAGACCAAAACTAGTCAGTATTATGTCTTTTACTCATCTTGATGCCAGCGGTTTCACAATCCATAGTCACTTGTCCACTGGTGTCCACAAGGCCAAAAAAAAAAAAATGTCATTCTCTCCCACCACCCCACTGAAGCCTAACCTTGGCATAGGACCTCTGGTCTCTCTTGGGGACTAAGGGCTATTGGCTTATTCCCTAATCATGCTCATTTTTAAAAGCCAAGAGGTCTGGATCAATGTGAGCAAAGTCCTCAGACCTATCCCCAGGCTCATAGAGAAGGTTGAGAGAACACCCATATCAGTTATAAGGGCCACCTGTCAGGATTTGGCCACAGATTTTGTTGGGGAGGGAGCCAGTTTGAGCAGCTGGACAGATGCAGAGAGCTTTTTTGTTTAAGCTGGTTTGAAAGGAGTCTGAACTTCTTCAGAGATGGGGGTGGTACCCTGAAAGGGGTGTTTCTGCTACTGATTGAGTTCTGTTATCTGGGAGTAGCTGCTTTCAGAGCACTCTGAAGAGAGAGAGTTTATAATAATATGCCCCATGCCATGCTATTCTACTAACTTGAGCAAAATTATCTCTAGGGAGGTTCTAATTAAGTCTCTAAGGTCTCTTTGGGACCATTGGGCAAAGCAATTATAAAGAGCTCTACACATTTTTGTTTTTTTTTTCCCTTTGGAAGTTCCAATAACTTACTGCACTTCAGAGTGTTTATCAATGCCAGAGATCTACTTATTCAGCTCATGGGAACCCACTGACCATCTCTGGTCCCATTAGTGAAGGTCCCTAAGCAGTAGATAGGGAACTGTTTCCTTGTGTTTTTCTGAACCTCTCTGTGTTATGCCTAATGTGGCCTACTGAGTGAGGTTAGCTAGAGTCAAGGGCTAAGGAGAAAAACCAAAGTTTCCCCCCCGTCAGAACCCCAAAACTTACATAAAAAATACCTGAGCATCCTCTAAGAATGTCCCATGGCTAGTACTTCCCAATATCCATTGGCAAAATCCCCCACAGAACCCTCAAACTCTTGCAAACAATGTTTGTGGATTGCCCCCATGGACTTCTCTACCACCTCACAAAGGTTCCCCGTGGGATTTTCAGCTTTTGCTCCTCGAGAATGGCATTTTTCTTAATCAACTATTCTATTTACAGAGAAAATTCAACAGATGATCAGGTAAGCTAATAGGTATCAGACAGTCAATTAAAAACAATGAGCCAAAATTAAAGTAAAGCCTTTAATCACTTATTGTGATTGCATAATTAAGGGCCTTAAACCAGAGAATGCATCAAATCCCCACCATTCCATTTTCCCTCATGGAATAGCACATCAGTCAAAGGTCAGATAAATGAGCACAGAAGTAGGAGTGGTCTCATTGTTGAGGGGTCCCCAAGTAAAAGACTCCTGCAGTTTTATGGACCCAGGACCAGAAGAAGAAGGTGATAGGAAATGAAAAGTAAAAGTATGCCTTTCTTGTCTGAACATTTATAAAAGCCCAATTTATCACTTGAATATTAGGAATAATGACATAATTCCTCATTTTTGCTATATTCATAACTTTAAAGAAAATGCTATCTAAATATGAAAATGTCTCTAGAAAAGAATTGTGAATCATTATGACAGCATGCTTATAAAGTAATAAAACGATATACTGTTTAGTTGGTGAAAAGATGGAAGAAAGGGAAGAAGGAAGGAAAAGGAAGGAACGGAGGGAAGAAGGAAAGGAGAAGGAAAGAGTAAGGAAGAAGGGAAAGAAAGAAAGAAAGAAAGAAAGAAAGAAAGAAAGAAAGAAAGAAAGAAAAAGAAAGTTTATACAGAGAGATTGAGAGAGAGAAAGGGAAAGACATTATATACTGTGTTCAGGGTACACTGCATGACATCAGCCTAAACACCAACAGCATAAAAGTAATTCAAGAAGAAAATAAAGGGAGAAAAGAATTGTTTCTTTTTTAACAAGTAAAATTTTTAAAAATTTTACATTGTCTTAATTTGTTCAGTTTTCTTCTTTCTCAGTCATTAGTTTTTCAATAAACTATGCTTGACTCTTTACCTACCTTTGAACTTATATATACCAGCACTTGTCCTATACTTAATGTTATGAGTTACCTGAGGACAGAGATCTTGCCTTATTTACTTTGTATTTTCAAAAACGGCCAAAAACCATTTGTGAATAAATTAATGGAGGGTCAACATTTTGTGGATGTACTAAGAGTTTTAGATTCTTTGTTTGAGATACTTCTTCCTATCTTCAAAGCTGAATTATTTTGTTAATTCCATGTTAATTTGTAATTATTCCATGTAATAATTCCATGTAAATTCCATTTAATTTAACATGGAAATTTGTTAATTTCCATGTTAAAATCCATGCACTCTCTTCTTTCATTTGGCAACTTGATCATACTTTTGGAGAATGGAATCCAAAAATTATTCCTTACTTCTCAAATTAATATACATATAACACATTCAACTATATCTGAAAAGTGTTACCAAAAAAATAAAAAATAAACAAAGATGCTTTGATATGTTTCTCTTTAAAAAAAAAAAAAAAGAGAAATGAAAGATATGGCCATTGCATTTCTGAGAGTGAATAGAATTGAGATCAACTAAGAAAAGCAAGGCAGTGTGTGTTTGACTATCACTTCCAATTTCTGAAATGAATTTCATTCTTACGTTCCAGGCATTAAAACTGTAACAAACTGAAATGGATTCTGCCTAAACAAAACAAAATGATATAAATAGTTCTCCTAAAAAATGTATAAATTATTCTTCCACCTGTACTTTTATTAATGTTCTTATAAAATAGATTCTCAAATTTGAGTATATTGATGTTTAATTTGCCGTGGAAACTTAAGTATAAATATTCAAACAGTAAGAGAAAGAGAGGGCTCATGGGATTTGGAAGTGTAGTATTACAGGCTTAGCCCTACCATGGAGGATAAAATGAAACTTTCTTCCTGCAGCATTTCATGGTACTTAACCATAAAATAAAATTGACAGGTTGCCAACACTGTAAAAATCCTATACAAATATAGGTCATGGTGTTCAGCCCCCAGTTACGTCTCCTGTTAGCAATGTTTCTGAGCATTCAATTGGTTTAAACTCTGTTTTGGAATGTCAGCCTGGGTTGGCAGACACTTAAGAACAGCCTGACATAGAAAGTCAAAGCTTAATAAGACTATTCAAAAAGTAACAAATCACAGAGGGCTCATTATTGCACCAAATATGTAACTATCAATTGCTCAACAAAGGCCTTTACCTGATATGGTTTTGAACAATTTCTTGGGGTGGATAAGGCAATAAAAGATTCTGGGTGATATGTTCCTAATCAGAGTTTCCATGTAATAGTAATATGACTCCATTTATCATTTGGCTTCCTTGTCACCCACTTAGTATACACTGTATCAGACATTCTTAGCCTACTACATGAAACTGATTCTATACTCTATCATGATGAATGACTAGCTCTAGACTTTCCAGGCTTTCCTTTCTTGGATCAAAGTCGCATGCACACTTGCTGCCAAATGGATTTCAATTTATCCACTGAGAGGCGAAAAACTGTTTGAAAAAAGATCAATTAAGCAAGAATTTTAAGCATCTTTTAAGTGCTTATCTCTGTGCAAGGCAATGCTGAGGGAGAAAGAAAAGTTTTATATATAGTCCTTGTCCTCCAGAGGCTTATAACCTAACCAAGAAGAAGCATAAAATTAAAAGCAATTTAAGTACTAAACTGCATGATACACAAATAAGAGTTAGGCAAATATGAGAAGAAGAATAGTCAAACTATTAGACAATCCCGAGAGCAACACGATTCCCTAGAATTTCATCTCTTTTCCATTTTCCTAGATTCTGTGCTATCTTGTGGTTTCACATCTACTTATATTTCTTATATCCTAAAATCTAAGCATCTTGAAAGCAAAAGGACTCACTTTTGTTTAATTCCATTTTGACAGATTGGGATTTTGGTATTTAATTTTTTTCTTTATAAATTTTAACTCAGAAAGTTTGAACAAAAAGTAGTTCTTATTCTACAAACACTGAAGCATCTTTGGAGTAAGTCATAGGAAAAACAAAGGTGGCAAAAGTGTGCTTGGCTATCTGGAGACAATGCTATTAACTGACACCAGAAACTAATGAAAAATATCATCTAATCTGACATAGGGCAGAATGGATTTAAATTGGTTGAAGACTTATTACATTCATTCAAAAATATTGAGAAGAAAATTCAGTCCACAAAGAGAAAATGCCTGTCAGGTCTTATAAATCCTATTTCTAGAGCTTAAAAGAAAGTGTGATTCAAATGTGATTTTATAGGTGTGTACATGTAAGTCTTCACAGTGATAAGTTTGTAAAGGAGGCAAAGACACTGCTTCTCAGAATACTTTTTCAGTATCATACAGACAACGATTATATAATTTTAAAAACTCAAAGCCATGATTTCAATTAAGATTTGATATTTAAGGGATACCTGGGTGGCTGAGTCAGTTAAATGTCTGCCTCTTGGTTTCTGCTCTGTTCATGATCTCACAGTGGTAAGACTGAGCCCAACATCACGCTCCACGCTGAGCCTGGAGCCTGCTTAAGATTCTCTCTCTCCCTCTTTCTCTGCCCCTCACCCTGCTCACGCATGCTTCCTCACTCTCTCTCTCTCTAAAATAAATACAATTTAAAACAGTTTTTTAATTTGGTATTTAATTGAGAGATTGAAATGCCAAAAGATGTTCCTGGAATCATGTTGGTTCCTGAAACTGTAGTCAAAGATATGGGCTATTCACTGATTTAGCTAGTGGTTCTTTGTAAGTGTATGAATGTGTTTATACATAGGTGTATGCATGCATACGTGTGTGTATTTGAGTGTGTAAACTTTTAATCATTCTGAAACTCCACTTATAGTAATTTGATAATGGAATTTCATTGTAAACAATGATAAACAGTTAATGTTTTCTTTACAAAATAGTGTGGATTCCAAAAAAAATAAAGCACTCAGCATTATTAAATTTACATGCCAGACTCTAGAACAGCATCACAATTTCACTAACTTTCTATAATGAAGATTTAAAAAAAGCATTCAGAAAACATTTATATATAATTAATATTATCATCATTATTATACTATTTTAATCCACTAATGAGGATTTCTGATCCACTCCTATAATAAACTGTTTTCATCTTATAAAGGGAAGGATGAAAGACCTGAAAAAATTTTAAGCATATGAATATTTTGAAATGATCAGTATAATAAAGAGCTACAGAATGTGGTTTGACAATACAGCTTCATTTGAGACAATGACTTGGGATCAAAACATCTCAAAACTTTTTTTGGGAAGTTAAAGTTTTCCAAGAGTCATGAAAAGTTCTCCTAGTTTGTCTCTTTTAAATAATGGTGTTCTGGAATAAAGCTGAAGAGAGGTAACATTGGATGGCAGGAAATTAAGAACAAAGTTGGAACTGAATGCACTAGTTCAAACTTGAAGATCTGGGATCAGTATGGACTAGGACTTTGGTGACATATTCCCATGGAGCAAGATGTCAGCAGGTAGGGTAAACAGGTAGGCTTCCCATGTTCCCTAAGAATTTCTGCCTCCCACTAAACTTGGTTCAAGTCAGTTAGTGTATGTACCACTTTTTTTCTGTACTATGGGATAGCTATAACTAGAATGCCTGTCACCACGTGGAAATTCAACCCTGTTAACAAAAAGTTTTCCATTCTGTTTGGGGAAGCAAAATGCAAAGGCCTCTGTGAAGCAATACTTTATTTTAATTTGTGAAATTCGGTCATAATAAATCCCTACCCTAGTCATCAAAAAGTGAGCTTAGGTGAGGAAAAAGTCATGTAGGGGAACCCCTCTTCTTAAAACAGAAATAAATCCAAATGAAGGAGATGAATAGGACAGGCATATCCTAGTTATATTTTATCCTAATGTTGAAAGATCATGAACATGACAATAAGCACTGTTTCTGAAAGTAGAGAATATTTGACAGAAGAGGTAGACTGGTTTCTGATTGCTGATTGCTTTTTAAGCCTTCTTTAAATCCTCTCAGAGAGAACGACATCTCCCAGCCATCCAAGGCATGTAGAGACCTCTAGAGACACAGGAGAACCTCTAATTGATGGACAGATAGTAAAGGTGGCCTAATGGGATGGATTTGCCCCTGGGAGGTAGGCAAGCAACTCTTTCCAGGACAGAGCTTTAGAACTGAGCTAAGAAACTATACTCAAAATGGGACTTTAAAGAAGTCTTTTCATAGTCCCAAAGCAGGAGACTTGGGAATCAAGTCAAAGGATACCTGGAAAAAAAAAGGTTGCCTGAGTCTCCCCAGTTTTAACCATGGAATGTCTGTGTCTTAGAAAATTCTCCAGTTCCAGAAAAATTTAATGGTTGACTAAGAGCATGTAAGTTCTAGAATTCAATTTTGTGCCTTTAGGCCCCTCACCTATGAGTTAAATTTGTGTGAAATAACTTCAAATAAGAACACACAACATTTTTTTGGCTATGAAATAATATGAAGAAAGCAGTATGGTCTAAATAACTATTCTAGGATTATCTGTAGGGAAAACCTGCCTTTCTATGAGGAAAAATGCAATAATTTCATATTTGGGAATGATAGAAGGTAAGCCTTGCCCCATGCTATACCCCAATTTTAGGACTAGCAGTCAGTTAGCTTCTTGCTGTACATGGGTGAAAGGTCCTTCACTTACAAAGGGAGAAAACCTGGAGAGGAGTGGAAGTGGAGAGAGGAACAGATAGTCCACTAGAGGCTATAAAGTTATATGATGTGACTCCTTTATGTGAGTATGTACCTACCTCCAGTAAAGTCAACAGAATTTACCAATGCTTGGTGTGATTTCTGTCACTGTGAAACTGAAAAGGTGGTTGAGTGAAAAAAAGGAGCCAGCCCTATGGAAGTCAAGGTCCAAAAGACAGAAAAATCCTGGGGAAGATAAACTAACACCTAAGAATTAGAGTGTAGACTTCCATGGGCCAGTGAATTCAGGTCACTTCAAGAAGATTTCTGCTTGAGGACCTTGGTATCTCTATCAGTTGAACATCCAGCTTCAGCTCAGGTCATGATCTCATGGTTCATGAGTTTGAGGCCCACATCTAGCCCATGGCTATATGTGCAGAGCCTGCTCTGGATCCTCTGTCCCCCTCTCTGCCGCCCCACATGCTTGCACTCTCTCTCTCTCTCTCAAAAATAAAAATAAACATGTTTTAAAAAGAAGCGTTCTTCTTAAAATATCACCTTTTCAGAGATGTATCTCCTGATAAACTATACAAAGTAGCCACCACCTATTCCCATTAACCTATATCGTTTACCCTGCTTTCATTATTCTTCATAGCACTTTTCTCCACCTGACATATTACGGAATTTTAGAAACATAAAATGTAATACCTGTTATTTATACTGCCAGGCTCAGATCAAATTGAGAATTAAAACACAAGAGAAAGAAAACTTAATTTCAAAATGTCAATTGTATTGCTGATAAAGCCAATATTTGGGTCCTCTGGCTCCTTCCTTTTCCATTTGATAGGTCAGTTTAGTTTGGATCTGTTGTGCAGATATACTTATCCACAGGGCTCCTTCCAAGTGCTCTGCCATAGAGAAAGAAAAAGAAATCTCCATTGTGGAGAGAGAGGCCAAGAAAGTCACACTATCTTTTTTTTTTTAATGTTTATTTATATTGAGAGAGAGATCATAAGCGGTGAAAGGGCAGAGAGAGAGGAAGAAACAGAATCAGAAGCAGGTTCCAAGCTCCGAGCTGTCAGCACAGAGCTCAAGGCAGGGCTCAAACTCATGAGCTGTGAGATCATGATCTGAGCAGAAGTTGGACACTTAACCAACTGAGCCACCTAGGCTCCTCTAGAGAGAGTCACACTATCTTCAATTCTTCCATGGAAATCTGGGAACAGGAGAAAAAGGAGGTTACCAGCTCCTAAAACATTGTATATTTGATGATTTGTTTAAAATGTAAGCTTCATTAGGGTAGAGACTTGTCTGTTTTGTGAACTAATAAATTCCCAGTGTCTACAACAGGGTCTACCATTTGTTAGGTATTCAATAAATTTTAGTTGAATTTATAAATTCACTAGAGAGATTTAAATTAATTTCAACCAAGAGGAAATGGAGACCTCAAATGACATCAGGAATATGTTAATATGAGTTAATTAGGAAACATTTAGGAGGGACAATCAGCATGGTGACTGATGTTCAACCCACCTTCTTTCCTTCAAAGGAAGACTTGCTGCCCAGGCATAGGGAATGTTATCAGCAGACAGCCTTCCGCCATTCAGGATCTGTCTCAGCTGCAGAGCCATCCAGGATCACACTTTTCCCGGCATAGATTATGTCCAATGACTGAGCAGAGTGAAACTCTAAAAACCTGGCCATTCTTAGCCAGGGCAGGACTCTTCTGAGGGCAGCGATTGTATGATCAGCTGTATAATCAGCTGAGGCTTTGTCAGGCCTGCACCAGAGTCCAACATTTCTCTCTACCTATTCCTCTTCCTCTCCTGTTTCTCATGAGTATTGATGTTTAATGATCATTTTACACATATAATTGTATTCTATGAATTTGCTACTGTAGAAGTCAACCTGTGGCAGAAGGATTATGCCACAGAGAACAGATATATAAACGTGGAGATATCAACTTGTTGGGAGTGAACACCAGAGGCATGAACAGTGAAACCCTAAAAATCCATGATATCCTCTAAGAACTGTGGGAAGTAAGAATAGAAGTAAGAGATAGCAAGAGAGAATCCAATGGAATGTTA
>CM053567.1:63345094-63375369 GCA_028646485.1 Cryptoprocta ferox
AGAGCCTCCAGAAAAGAATGCCGTCTGCTGAAACCTTGGTTTTGGCCTTGTGAAACCAAGCCAAGAACCAGCTGAGCCACACTGTGCAAGATTTCTGACCTATGGAAACTGCAGTAATAGATGGGTGTTGTTTTCAGCTGGTCAATTTGTGGTAATTTGTTACATCAGCAATAGATAACTAGTATAGCTAAATAACATTGCAGTTTTCATCTAATTAAGTCTTTCTTGCCCAATGTAGGTAGAGTCTCCATTTGGTAATTCTGGATTTCAATCCCAATTTGTCTAAACTTTATATGTATCATGCATAATGCATTTGAATTGATAGGTGTTGTCTCTCCCTTTATAACAAGAAAAACACTGTGCCGTGCAAAATAATGACTACCACTGGTACCACTGGGAGAACAATGATCTATAAACTGAAAATATTATCAAGTAAAAAATTATAAATATGAATTAAATACACCCCCACCATGAGATTAATTATGGATTTATCAAGTATACCAGGCATCATTTAAAATGTCTTGGAGTCTACTAAAAAAATCCAACCTAAATGGAACAAAAGTCTAAAGTATAACTTGTAAAAAGGGCAACCTGATAATAAGAATATAACATTTACCTTTTAAGCAAAACTTGAATTTCTAAGGTTTCACAACACTTAAAAGCATGGGGGTGCCTAGGTGGCTCAGTCATGTAAGCACCCAACTCTTGATTTCGGCTCATGTCATGATCTCACAGTTCGTGGGATTGAGCCCCATTACAGGCTCCACGCTGGGCATGGAGGCTGCGTAAGATTCTCTTTCTCTCTCTCTCTCCCTTTCTCTGCTATCTCACTCTCTCTCTTTCAAACAAAACAAAACAAAAACACTTAAAAGCACTAAGTATTCTCTCTCACCCTCGGCAACAGAGGTGAAAACATTTTGTATGAACAAACACATTGGAACAGAAGCATTATAGCTTGGCAATGATGTGGAATACATACACTCTGAACGCACTGAGAGGGGCACCTGGGTGGCTCAGTTGGTTAAGCGTCCGGCTTTGGCTCAGGTCATGATCTTATGATTCGTGGGTTCGAGCCTCGCGTTGGGCTCTGTGTTGACAGCTAGCTTAGAGCCTGGAGCCTGCTTCAGATACTGTGTCTCCTTCTCTCTCTGACCATCCCCTGCTTGTGCTGTCTCTCTCTGTCTCTCTCTGTCTCTCCAAAATAAATAAAAAACATTAATAAAAAAATTTTTTTGAATGCACTAAGATTATTCTGTGGTTCTTAGATTTACTGCTGGTTTATTATCTACTTTTAGTTTTTGTTATTTTTTAAATTTTTTAAAATTTATTTTGAGAGAGAAAGAGAGAGTAGAATCCCAAATTGGCTCTGCACTGTCAATACAGAGCCCAAGCTGGGACTGTATCCCACGAATTATTAGATAATGACCAGAGCCAAAACCAAGAGTCAGGCGTTTAACCAACTGAGCCACCCAGGTGCCCCCTTTTAATCTTCTGGTTCCTGATTCTAAATCCAGGATGGTAATCACTAAACATGGTAATTTCTTAAATATATTTCATGTCCTAATGACATATGTTATTTATTAGGGGACCATTATGCTACTCATTAACCATCTTGAAAGAAAAGAACAAGTCAGGCTCCATCTATTTGGAATTAATTGACTGTCTGCTCAGCTATCCGGCCTTTATATGTAATACAATTTGGATTGACTGGCAAATAATTAATATGATTTACTCTATAAATATCATTCCACATTCTCTCATATTCTTATGTTTTGTTCTAATGTAACAACTTGCTTCAGCTACATCTTTTCACAACTGAAAAGCCATGGTCCAGGGCTTTCCAGCACACCTAAGCCTTTGTCTTTGAATGTTAGTCACTCCAAGAAGAGAGCATAATGACAACGCTAAATGCAACTGCAAATCAACTGTATCTTCTTTGAGTTGTCACAAAACTATTTAATATGGCTCCTTCATTTGATGAAGAAAGATAGACACCTGCTTAAAATAGACATTCCTAATGAGATTCAGAGGAGTTGCCAGTTGAAGACAGGATCCTGTTATAAGATACAATATTCTATTTAGATATGATGTGAATTTTCTTCAGGGAAGGGCATTGAGGGCATAATGAGAGCCGACGTTGGCAATGTTTCCATTGTTAAAATACCAATTTCTTAACTGTATATTAAATAATAGGATGCTGCCAATACATTGAATCCTAAAGCTTAAAAAATCAGCTTGTACCCTCATGGTTTTTAATTTAGGAATTATAAGTCATGGAAGCAATATGTATAATGGTTAAGAACTCAGGCTGAGAAATCAGTTGCATCTGTGTTTGAATCTGTATTTGACCACTTTTATTGGCTGTATGATAATGTTCATGTTATTCAATCCCCCTGAGCCTCAGGTTTCTATTTAAATTAAGATAATACCTATTGTTTAGGGGTGTCCAGAGAACTAAATAAGATATGGTATATAGGGCATACAGAATGAGATTTGATACACAGTGCCTGGAAAAATGGTATTTACCAACACTGTTGTCATTCTTACTATTATTATACTGTTGGATAAAAAGAGAATCATCTTGGGGCTGAGTTACTTCTGGTATGATATTGGACAGGTCATTTGACCACTTGGAATATATTTTTTCCTCTCTAAAAGATAATAAAACCTCAAAGTTGGCTCTGCAATATAAGTGATATAATGTAACAGATGCTCAATGACTGTTAGTTTCCTTCTTTTTCTTTTTATGGCTTCTTTGATCAGAATCCATCATTGATGCTAAAGTGGTGGTTGGTAATGCATTTTTTCTCCTAGGTATGATATTTGCATTTTCATAATGAAAATCTTGGGGCCCAATTTTTAACCAAGAAATGGTATTGCTAACAACTTCTGCTACTGTGGCAGATTTAGTAACACATATGTTTGGGGGAATTCCTGAAAAGAATTTCTCCATGTTGTTTTTATGGATTACCTTCAGATAATTTACACACTTTCTCCCAGGAATTTTTGTCATTGACTTACAGTCTTCTCCATTTACCCAACATCTCTTACCTTTCTAATCACCTTAAAGATTCTTGTGAATGAGGCACTTAGGATCATAACTTTACAGTTGTTTGACCCGTTTAATTCCAGTAACTTTCAATCTCCATTTCTCTCTCCCTCTCCCTCTCCCCCCCCTTCACACACACATACACACACATACACACACACACACACACACTCCTCATTTGGTTTAAGACTAACTCATTCTTGGAACGTCTGGTTGGCTCAGTCAGTTATGCAACCAACTCTTGATCTCGGCTCGGGTCATGATGTCATGGTTCATGAGACTGAGCCCTGCGTTGGGCTCTGCGCTGATAGCATGAAACCTGCTTGGTTTTCTCTCTCTCTCTCTCTCTGTCCTTCCCCCAACTATCTCTTTCTCTCTCAAAATAAATAAACAACAACAGCAACAACAACAACAACAAAAACTCATTCTTTTTCTTCCCAAATCTACCCCTCCTGCTAGATTTCCCTTCTCCATTAACATTACTGTGAAGTTGCCTAAGCCAGGAACCAAGGAGTCATCCTTAATTCTTTCATCACTACCCCTCCCATATCAAATCAATGACTGGACTTTCTCAGGCATTCATAAAAATTAGCTTCCAAATCTATTCCTTCTTTTCTATCACTGTTGCTACTTTCTTAGATTCAGCTTTATTATTTATTATTCATGTTTTGCTTTCAACCTCAACATTTAAACTGGACTCACTATCTCAATGATCAGACTCCTAAGAAATATCCTTCAAATAATTAAAGAGTATATCTTTGGAACTTAAAATTCTTCAGCAAATTCCAATCACCTCTAGGATAAAATCGAAATACTATACAGTATGCAGGGTTTCATGCCACATCTCTAACCCTTCAGCTCTCTCTCTTCATCTCTCAGGAATATCTTTGTTCCTATGTTACTGAACCATTTGCTTATCTCAAATATCATTGAACTTAAAACATTACATAACAACATGTGTAGTCTCTCCCTAGAATATTATCTCTTCAGAACAAGAACTCTGTGTCTGTTTCTGTCTCTGTAACTGGGCCTCTGTCCCCTCCCTATCTTTTACTCTCTCTTCTTTTCAACTTACTATCCATAGGGACTTGAAACATTCATAAAACATAATGAGTTTGTCGAGTAATAGGTGAGTTATTAGATGAATATATAAATGGATGACTTTGTTAGCAAGGTTCTATGATGTTAGCAGAGTTCTATGATGTATACAATAATAAAAAGACAAGATCCCTTAGTCCTTAAGAACACATTAATTTAGAGATTAGGAAGAAATATACATTAATAATTATTACAAAATATGGAAAGTAATAAGTTATAAGTGATAGGCTTAAAAAGAGAAACTACTTGCTCTTTTCCTACAAGATAAACAGAGAAGAGACAGGAGAAACAATTTTAGCATGCGATAATATTTGGGTTGAGCCTTGAGGGCTACACACACTTTGATAAATAAACAGGGGTAAGTTCTTCTAGCATGCCCTGCTCATCCCCATCCTCCTCCAACTGAAGGGATGAGTGTGAGAACAGTAGTGCCCTGATGGATAAATAAATTACTGGACTTGTAAACAAGAGAAGTGGACAGGAAGGTAAGTTGGGTTCAGTTGTGGATCCCATTAAATTTTATGCTAAGGAATTTGAACACTTTTAGGTAGACAGTTAAAATAGCTTTATGCCTCATTCTGACAAATGTGTCAGTTTCTTTGAAGAATAAATTAAATGACATGGCAAAAAAAATGTACAATTTCACACCAATCGATAGCCTAGCATTCCATAATAAACATTTTGTCACTTGAAATTCATCTTACGGCTTGTTTCTGACAGATAAGGGCTATTTCAGGTATTTCTTCACACATAGACTTTCTGGGGACTTTTCTTCAGCTAAATTATATGGGTGCCAAGGGATTCTACCCCAGTAAGCATTGTATTTTTTTATTTCATACACATTTTTATTCCAAATATATAGACATCAGAACACCATCCAGCTTTGTTTGGAACTTAAAAAGTCTAAACGATTAAGAAGCAGAAAGATATTTGTATTCTTCATGCCCTAATCCTGCCACTACCTTTCCACTAACTGGATGAATTCACCCAGCTTCTTAAACAACATTGCCATCTCCCTGACCTAAATATAATTCCTTTCAGCATGTCAGCTACATGTCTTAGATGAACCTGTAGTGATTAAAATTTAATGTGTATTCTGTCATTTTATTCATGTCTTCTTTCTCTTTAATCAGTCTGTTACATTTTGACATTGAGTAGGTGAATAAGAAGTAGTTTTATTAATATTTCCTAGTTCATCAAGCATTCTGAGTGCAAAATGAATCCCAGCTTGCAAATCTAAAGAGAAATACAAGACAGACTAACTGCTGGAAATGGGAATCGGGGGGAGTGGGTTATAGGTGGGAGGAGGGAAGGATTTTTAACTCAAGTTCTGCTAGATCCAAAAAAGTTGGAACTTACATTTCTAGAAAGATCAAAATATATTAATAACAATAACTACCATTTATTAATTTGTATATGCCTGAAACTGGTTCTTTAAATTGATTGTCTTTTTAACACTCTCATTAATTCTACAATATGGGTGCTATTTTATAGACTAACAACCAAGACTTAATGATTGTAGAGTGATTTTTTCCCGTGGGCGACTAAGCTCCGTATTTATAGCTCTCTATCAATGGTTAGAGTCAAGACTCCTAAGACCTTGTTGAAACCATGTTAAAATTTCAATGATACCTACTTCTTATATATCTTGCTTTTCTACCCTTGACTTTTAACCAAACTGTGAAAGGCTACAAATTACATTATCTGAAAAAGGATGATTTTTCAACAAACATGATGCAGCCTACAAAACAGTTACCAAAATAATTATGGTTGCATATTATAGCTTTAACCAGTATGTGGAAGGAACTCCAAATGTTATCAGTTTGGAAATAAGATTAGTGCTTCCATACCATTTGTTGAATTACATATGAAAACTTTACTTTTTAAGTTTATTTATTTTGAGAGAAAGAGAATGTGTGTGTGAGCAGGGTAGGGGCAGAGAGAGAGGAAGAGAAAGAATCCCAAGCAGGCTCCAAACTGTCAGTGTGGAGCCCAACGTGGGGCTTGAACTCATGAACCGTGAAGAGCATGGCCTGAGCCGAAACCAAGTGTCAGATGCTTAACCAACTGAGCCATTCAGGTGTCCCTATATATGAAAACTTTAATGCAGAACTAAATATGATATTAAAATACAAGCAATAGGCACAGTAAGAGGATGAATGGCAGACAAAATGAGGCCCATCAATCTGTAATACAACCATAGCCAACTGAAAGGAACTGAGAGTCTGCAACTTCCAGTATACTCTGCAGCTGGAAACTGGCATCTCCTCTTTTGAGTACTCACTTTCCTCAGCTCTGTTTCCCCTACAAAGCACATTGGCAAATATTTCAGTTGTAGTTCAGGAGGGAGCTAAAGAAATTTCTGTAGATTATACCATTTGATGGGTTTCTGGATTATAAACATTGCTCAAGATTTGGTTGTTAAGAAAGAGTAAAAGATAGCACAGAAAGGAATTATTAAAATAGGGTAAGTCTAACATTTGTTTCCCTCTCAAAAAAGATTCTTTATTAAGTTCAACTAAGCAAGTGAATGATGGTTGTAGGATATAGATCTAGGTTGATAAAAACAAAGATATATCTGTTATTTATCAGTTATCTACCTGAAAATAAACACCACATCCAGATGGGTAGGTCAAAGTCCTGTAAATTAGGCTGTAATTCAATGAGGCCAAATTTTTTTCTTTATAAAGACATTTGCATCTCCAATAGCATACTGCTATTTTTTATCTGGCAAATGCAGTGATGCTAAGAATAACAATTAGCTCTCAAGAAGAAATAGGTATAAATCAAAAGCAGTTCAAGAAAAGAGTCCAATTCAAGCCCTAAGCAGTCTTTCAGGTTACTTTTATTTCTATGTTAAGCTCATTGTTCCTTCTAAGAGACACCATCATTCACATAGATTAGCTCTCTGATGAACCTACAGTGTCACCGAGTTCAATATTACCAACTGTTAGAAGAGTTCCTTGTGTGAAGTTTATTACTCAATGAAATATTTACATATTCAATTACCTTTGTGATGGGTTTAATTAAACCATGCAGAACAACTAGAGCATCTTATTTTTTACCTTTTCATTAATACTGATGGAAATTATTAAAATATATCATACCTTGGAAATGCTCCACAAAGACTTTACATACATTCAAACTAAGGTGGTCTCAATAATGTGATTTATTGACCAAATACATGGTTTAAACTGAAACTAGTTTAAAACCAGCAATATTAAAGTTAAGTGGCTATACAGGTCCCCTTAATACCTTTCTATCCTGAATAAATTTAATTTTTCCTGCTCTCAAAGAAAAATGTTCCACTAAATTAAATTCGTTTATGAAAAATGAGCAAAGCAAGGATACAATTTAATTACATTTTCAATTTTTAACCTATGCATTGGATTTATTTTCTTCTAATAGATGTTATCACTGTAATTGAAAAGGATGCCCCCAAATACTCAATTTTATCTTATATTCTTTAAAAATCTCTAAATGTACAAGCCTGTTGATATCATAAGTCTCTGATGGATATCTACAAGCAGCTTTCATATTCTAAATCACTGATGAGTAATTATACATCGTCTTGTGTATTGTTTGAACTATTCATCCTTCCAGGGAAAAGAAACAAAGAAAAGATAAGCAGTGAGTGATAATGGATGGCAGAAGATTTGTAGATTACAAAGCCTGAAATCTCTCTTGCTGACACAATTTTGAAACTCTGTCCTTCAATCACTCTTTTAGATAGTAGGAATATAGTCATTCTGAAACTAATATTCTGTGAAAACTCAGGAAAAACATCTATAAAGTCATTTTTTTTCCTAAAGATACTTTCATTTACTAGACTCAAAAACCTTTTGGCAGATTATTTTTATTGATACCTCTATATATGGCCTTATGATTAAATTCTGAGGTCCATGCCTCAGGATTTTGTTATGAGGAATCCTTGTGGTACTTCCAGTAGCTTAACATGTGGAAATGGTTCAAAATATATCTGGACTACAAAGCTTTAAATTCCTAAACTTTTGAGTGCAGTGTCTTTCATCATTGAATTCTAATGCCGAAAGTCTTAATAAATGGTTGATACTGTTGTCACTGTTGTTGTTGTTGTTGTTGTTATCACATACAATAACAACCATTATGTGTCAAGCACTAAAGAAGTTTTTGTTTGTTTTGTTCTAAGCCAGGACCTCTCTAATCCTAACAATAGATTGTAAAATTATTATTATTATTCCCACTTTGCTGATGTTGAAACCAGAGTTCTAAGAAAATAGATAAGTTGCCCAAGTCACACAGTCTTTAGGGAGTATAGCACAAGTGAGCCTGACTCCATGCTATGCTTTTCCGAAGGCATCTTACTGAACTGACATAATTTCCACTTTAGTAATGCTCCAATGTAGATGGAACAAAAAGAGATTTGTTTTGTTATTCTGCTGGTAGTTGATAGAGAGATAGAGAGAGATCGAGATGGAGATAGATATATAAAGAAATAGTTTGAATAACCACCAATAAGCCCTAAAGACATCCTTTGGCAAATCAAAGACATTTACTCTGTACTAGGCATGAATCTAATTAATGTCCAAGTAGCAGTGCTGTCTAAATCATGTCCTGTTGCTCTAGCAGAACTAATACAAATGATGGAGATAAATAATAATATGCTTAAGTAAGGACAAGATATGATATTAACTGATTTTAGTGATGACACTTTTCTAGAATCTATAGATATGGGCTGAAGGGAAGAGGTGATAAGTCTTAGTAAATTAATCCCTGCTCTTTTGAAACCTAGCACTGCCGCATTTCAGCCAAAGTTGAATATAAAATGGATTCCACTTTGTCTCCCAATCTGGTGAGAACCATGTCACCCCCGTGAAAAGCCACACACCAATCACTTCCCACATTTTTTTTCACACATGCACCCTCTAATTGATGATCTGTCAGCAACATCGAACTGACTCTGACAAGATCTGTGAGTTTTATAAGAGCAGTCAGAGATTTGTTTATTTTTCTAAGGAGACCAGCTTCAACTCTGCTGATAATGTGTTTTCTTTCGAAAATGAGCAGACAGGCTGCTGGAATCATCCCAGAATCCACGGCAACTGACAGCTCCAGCTTGTTAGGTCCACAAGGCCCACTTTCTAGCAGGTTTAACTTAATGCATATCTTAGGCAAGTAACAAACAATTGCAGAAACAGCAGAGATGAGGATGGAGGCTGTAGGGAAAAAGCTTCACAAAAATAAGAAAAATCCTACTTATTGAATGAAGATTTTAAGACAATTAATATGTTGAAAATGCGATAGGTAGAGAAGGAAACTTTGTAAGCTGTGACTGTGACAGATCTAAGAGTTACACAGAAGACGATAAATCAGCAAGATAACTTTTTTGAAAAACACTGTTCAAAAAAATCATAGTTAAGTTTTCTGTCAAAAGAAGAAAGGAGACAGTATTTTAGGAGACTCATCTTGGGGCCAGGCAATAGGGTCTCAGAATCCTTCTGAGCATTTTATTCCTAGAAACTAGGAAACCACCATGAACTGACCATCATTAGTACTCAGAGTACTCACTGCCACATTTTTTTCTCTTTTCTACCTGGCTTGCTCATGACCAAAGTAGATCTACACTCTTGGTGCTCCCATTCTCCACCGAACTAAAATTTACTTGTGTCTGCACAACTGTGAGACCTGAGCCACCAACATTCAATAGCAAGTATAGAAAATGTCAGATGTCAAATTATCTTTATCCTGAGACATGACATCATCAGTTCTGACTACAAATGCTACAATTTTCCACTACTCAACATTGTAGGATTCTCTCTGCTGCTCATTTGACACATACAACATTTTGTTATAGAGTGTAAGTGACATCAGAATGAATACCCAAGGAGGTCTTGAAGGGCATAACAAATCACACAGTGATACTGTTAAATCTGAGGGGGTATGTGGATGTGTTTCCAAAGTGAAGGAGTGACCCCACCAACCTCTGCTATCGCTTGGTAAGAGTGGGGATTCATGTGGACTATTTAATGTGTGTCAACTTTATGCATTTTTAGGCAACACTTGTAGGGCTCCCTCCTTTGCCATTGACTCCTGGTTCCATAATCCTTCAACTTTATTCTCTCTCTACCCCCCTGCCTCATCTGACCAACTATTATAGTGGAGTTACTTTGAACTGAGCAATAATACTCTTTGTACTGGTGTTTTATCCTTTGAAAAATGAGATATAGGAGCTAAATGTTCTGTTGTATCCTGTTCAGACCTGGAGTTCTATACAAAACAGAGAATTGGCAATATATACTTTCTATATATCAGTATGATGGTTCCAGATATTTACGCACAGACAAGACTTGACAGTGCCTAGGTTGGGTGATTACTAAATATGTACTTCTTGGCCAAAAATCTTAATCAAATATTATGAGAAATAGGATTACAGCTGGATGACTGGTTCAGTCCATCTAACCTGAATAAGGTAATTATTTTAACCACTGATAAATTGTTTTTTTCTTTTTCAACTGAGGACTTTAGAAAGGAAGTAATTTTTCAGGAAGAATAGAAGTATTTAGGCTGCTGTACATGAAATTATTTTTGTAGATTAAAAAAACATTTGAATATTATAAAGTTCATATAGCTCAGCCTAACAAAATCCATATTATTTGCTTTTCTAAACAATTATTTTAGGCATATAGAACTATTAGGAGTCAAAATGAGTGGATCCCAGAAAGAATGAAGTGAGAACTACAAGCTACAATTTTAAGAGAAAATGTTTTTTAAATACCGATTATCAGAAATAAGGCATTTTCCCTTTTCCACAACTTTCCCCTTTTTCCTAGGCATGAGGAAAGGGGGGAAATGACAATATCTGGGGCAAATCCCCTCTAAACCCAAACGTGGACTCAAAATATAGATATTTGCAGAACTGCTAGATCAGGGTCCTGGACTCCCTTTACAGACTTTCATTGAAGTAGAAAGGCATGAGTTTGCATTCTGGATGAAGAAAAATAGAGGAATTTTGCACAAAATTACTAGAAGGAGAGATAAGAATAAAAGATTCCAGACTCTGCCTCCACCCCTACATAGGAAATGTTTTCTAAGTCCCAATGAAGTGAAGAATTTGAAGTAGAGACTAAGGGACCCATTACCCATTGAAATCTGTGGAGGTTGAAAGGAAGAAGTTATATACAGGAACATTGGAAAGAACTTTAGCTTTGGGATCATTTCAACCTCAAGAAACACCAGGAGAGAGCACCCTGGGCAGGTTGCCTCCAAAATATGGACATGGCAATGGCCAAGTGGATGTTTCGGTGGCCTACCAGCTGAGGCTTGCAGGCAGAGCATTGAAATGTAGCCTAATTACATATAAGTGACAGACCTTACAGTAACTAATAGAAACATTGGGATGGAGTGAATTGTAAGGAACTGAAAGAACAGGTAGAGATTTGATTCAGGGAAATTTGTGTTAGACTGAAACTTCATTCAAGCTGCTACTATTCTAGAAAAAAAATTAAAAATTCCCTTTAGCATTTAAAAATCTTTTAATTCATTTTTGCACTCCATGTATGGATCTCATTTACATTCATTATTGTTTTCAAACCATCATGCTTTATCCCAAACAAGTTATACATTAATAAATCCTCTAATAAAGATTTTTTTAAATGCCAACTTGATTTAAAATGAAAATCAATACAGAAAATATCACCCCCAGCACCTGTGTTTTGAAAGTAGTTCACAGAGATTGATTTAATACCACAACTGTGGACAGCAACACTGCCCTGCCTCCTTGTCTCATTTTGCTTGTGGCCAAGATAAGGCACAGAGAAATTATGTGATTAGCCCAAAGCCACATAGCCAATTGGTGTCGAGGCTATGATGGCCTATGCTTAGCCCACAGGGCTGGTTCTCTGCAGTTCTCATTATTTACGGCTCTTTTCATCCCCTGGCTAGCGGTCCTAAATAGCCCCACTGATCTACACCAAAATGGCTAAGGTCTTGGTCAACAAGCAGCCAGTGCTGCTATAGATATTGCTCTGTGAACCTGTTCTCTTTAACACTCCAGGGAGAAAGAGGAAGTTTTCATTATTATTGATTTGCTCCTTTGCTGGATGATGTGTTGTCAAGTGAAGAGAAGGCAAGACCACGAGCAAGGACTCAATCATTTTAATCCCAGCTCTGTCTGTGGCTTTGGGCAAGGGCCTTCATCTTATAAAACTTCAGATGTAAAATGAGACTCAAATGCCCATTTTAGCCGTGTGTGAAAGAAACCCAGGTAGTTTGTAATGTTAAATTTTAAAGGCTTTATCAAGGTTATATGATTTCCAATTTCCAAATTTTATTCTTCGTGTTCTGATGCTTTCATACTATATTGACTAGAAAACAATGATTTGAATTCTTCAAAGAATTTCTAATTATTGAAGTAACAACTGCCTAAAGATTCACCAATTACCAAATTTTATTCTCAGTATTCTGATGCTCTCATACTATATTGACTAGAAACAATGATTTGAATTCTTCAAAGAATTTCTAGTTATTGAAGTAACAATTGCCTATAGATTCACCTAATCCTACTCCTCTTTTTTCTTAAGAAATAAAGCCTTCTTGTGAAGACACAAATAACGGCATTTGTTTCAGTTTGTAAGAAAGAGTTTTGTTACTAATATGCCAAAAAAACAAAAAACAAAAAACAAAAAACAAAAAAACAATGTAAAACAACCCTCAGAAGTAGACAAAGACTTATTACTAAAAAGAAGGAGGTTTTTGTTTGGGTATTTTCATTTTCACATATAAGTCAAAGTGCTTTTCAGCTTTCTAAATCAGAAGTGCTAATAAAAGATGCACAATCCTTGCTTTAAGGCTGTGACAGCATTCTAAAAAAACATCCCTCGATGCTTTCTGAGGTGAAAATTCTCCTCTTCAATCTCTAAACATGCTTTTAGATCTTTCTGATTATTTGCAGATGTGGTTTTGTGTTCATTTATTTTTTATAATTCGTAAGAAATGTACAAAAACATAAACCCCTACATTCAATTCTTACCCCTAAATGGACTCCTTTACTGCCTGCTCAGCCTGTGAAAATCTATTCCCTTTGCCAGGCACACACAGTGATTATTCACAAAACTGCAATTCACCAGATCAACATGAAATGGGCCCAGTGCAGGTTTATACTGCAAAATAAGCCTTGATTCCCTATCAGCCTGACTGTCAGAGAAAAGCACAAAAATAAGCATTTTCAGGTACAGTAACAGGATAGTAGGAAGAGAGAACCTCAGAGGACAGAAGGAGAATTCGTGAAGGATAACTGGATCAAGAGAGTGAAATCTACTCCTGATGTTTAGTGTAGATTCTCCTTTTGCCAAGAATACAAGTGTTTGTGTCTTTCTTACTCCCTCAATGTTATTCCCCTATTTCTTTCTTTATCTGCACTTTTCATGAATAAGATAATAGAAGTCAAGTAAGGAAGGTGAAGGAAGAGGTTTATTTTATTGCTTTTTTTTAAGAAAAAAGAAATTCTGTTGCTCCTATCCCCACTTCCCAATGTCTATTTTTCCAGTTGCAACAGCCATGATTTACCCACTCCAGTGAGTGAATTTATAGCTACAGCAAATGTACTTTCCTTCTTGTGCACTTGTGGAGCAACTGTTATCAAATGAGCACAGGGCCATCAACAAGACAGATAAGTACCTTCCATTTCCCAATTACATGTGAGTAGGCAGAAAGCAGAGGGCCAGCAGACTGGATGACAATCCTACAGGACCATTTAGAGTCAGGTCACATTGCAGAGGGCTCTGGAGTCATTTATAATTGGACTTCCTACCAGGAAGCCATAATGTTTTCTCATTTCCTATCAGATATTTCGGGGCAGACTGCAAAAGAAGTGATGCTTTTTAGTGGCATATTTCTACCTGACAGTCTAACATAAATGTTGAATACAGTAAGCACTCAGTTTTTTAATCAACTCAGTAAAGCTCTTCTCCTGCCCAACTTTCCAACTTCAATGATTTTTCCATCCTACCTTTAACCAACCTCAATGTATAAATAGAGTTTCAATTTTCAAAACCAAGCTTCTCAGAATTGGGCATCATTTTATTCTGGTCTATGTCAAATCATTATTTAAAGCAGTAATTGGGACAAAGCTATATCAAAAGTAAGGAGATCAAACTAGGAAAGCAGATGTATAACCAATCATCCAGTTTTATATATGTGTGTGTCTGTATATGTGCATATCCATATATATTATATACATATGTTGTGTAATATATACACATGTGAAGTACACATTGTAATATTATACACACACGCACACACACACACACACAGAGCATATTTACATATCGTCCCACATAGTCATATCTTTCTTTCTTCACAAGGGAACCAAGAAACACCAAATCTAACACTTCACCATTTGTAAACAAACTGTACGTCTTTGTTGCACTTCCTCAATCTTTGCATTGTGAGAGAGATTCAATTCTTTATCTCATCTTCATCTGTCATGTTAATAATACATAACCAAATGCATGTTTGATCTGTTTCATTTTCTTATTCCAGAGATACTATTTTTGTTCTGCTTTGTAAAAGGCCAGTATTTCTTCTCGACTATTTTTCTGCTCAAAAGAGATTGCAGATTTTTACAGAACTTCCAGGCCTACCAAATCATCAATATAGCACTGAGGAAGGGGTGTATATGAGATTGGTGGAGTTTTTTAATACAAAGGAGTTTTGAGTTTGGGGAAATGCCCAGGACCCCATAACACTTTCTATATTTTTTAGAACAAAATGTGTATGATATTTACAGCTAATATTTCAGCTTCTATTACCAGCATGGAAATGGCAGAAAGACTGCTTTTACAGAAGGACACTTCAACACTCATGGATGATGGTGGTTTCCTATGGATCAAACAGGCATATTCCTTGTAGCATTATTTACTGGGAACGAAGCAGGCACAGCAGGTTGAAGATGGTCCAGATTTCACTTCAATCAGTATATATGCTGAATATACCCAAAGGTACAAGTTGGTAGTAAGGTGGCCCATCCATATAGAGCATTCCAGAAACTCACTGAGAATGTGTCTCATTGTCTAATGGGCCTTAGACAATGAGTGGTTTAAAGCAAACTGAATTTGTGAGGGTCCATACTAGATAAATAGTATATTGAGTCAGAAGCTGGCTTCCACAGGGAGTTCTTAAACCACTAGCACAGAGTAATCAGAACTCATTGACAATATTTACAATAGTTGAGAAAGTTTGATTTGATCCTGAAAATAAGAACTTAGTAATACGAATCATAAAATATTGATTTATGCTTCCCTGTAAGGTTTTCCAATTCTATCCACCAACTTCATATACTAAATTTCACCTCAGATACCAGAAACATCTACATTTCTGGCATCAGCAACTCTGGAGCTTAGAGGGAAATCTGCAACTTAGAAGGCAATCTTTTCAGTGCTTAAGAACATGAGTTTTGAAATAAGAAATGGTTTAAACACTAACTTTTTAGTTTCTAAGCTCTGTGGCTTTTTTAACTTACCTGTAAAGACTATACTAAAATATGGGGCATAATAAACACTCAATAAATGGTAGCTCTTATAACTACTTGTATAATATTATTTGAATGGCTATGTTTTAAATGCCCTCAGTCCAGCTATAGCTGCAATGCTAAGAAAATACAAGTCAGAGCACTGAGACTTTAACATGTACTTAAATACTGTCTAATCTTAAGATGTGGTAGGTGCCAAATACAACTTTTCAGGACTTCTTTGTTCCATTTTATGAGAAGGAATAATAAACTTATTATAAAGGAAAACACCTCTTGTCGATTGTTATCTTTTTTTTCTTCATTCTTGCCCTCTACTGAATGTTCCATAAGTGCTAATATACATTACCTTCTTTAATCTTCACAAGAAGCTGATCAGCAGGTATCTTTATTCATTTTACACATGAGAAAAGTGACAGGGAAGTTAGCAGACTTGTTTAGGAACAAGCGGTTATTAAGAAAGAGAATAAAGATTTAGGGGCATTCTGGGTGGTTCAGTCGGTTAAGCATTGGGCTTCCATTCAGGTCATGATCTCATGGTTCATGGGTTTGAGCCCTGCATCAGGCTCTGCGTTTGCAGCTCAGAGCCTGAAGCCTGGAGCTTTGGACTCTGTGTCTCCCTCTCTCTCCCTGCCCCTCCTCCGCATGTGCTCTGTCTCGCTGTCTCTCAAAAAAAAAAAAAAAATTAAAAAAATTTTATAAAATTAAAAAAAGGAAAGAGAATAAAGATTTAAAACTAACCGTTTCTCAATCCAAAGACCAAAAATCTTAACTATATGATATACTTTATCCTGTGGCATGTTACATATCATGAGAGAGCAGAAAGTAACTTAGGGAAGAGGACTTTAGATCTTTCTCGCATAAAGGATGGTTTTCATTTCAAGGGTTTTACTATCAATAATCCATGATTTAGTCAAACGACGTTGCACAGAATACAGGCAGCAAGAGGACAAAAGTATCTAAGAACAACTTAGTATTTTAGAACACTAAATGTTCTAAAGTATTTTAGAACAAAAGTACCTAAGTCTTCTGCCCAGCACGGTAGTCTTTTCTTTCAGTAACTGGACAGTGCTAATCAGCCATCTTTCCTAACAATATTCTAAACACTGACATCTTGTGGTAGCCGCAAGCTATAGCAGCCCTAAGAGCAAGCATCAAATCTGAGAAGCCACTTGTTTTTATTTGTGTTTTCTCTTCATCTGGCTGAGTCTCAGTGGGAGACAGAAGAACTGTTTGGTTTCATTATGTCAAGACTGAGGAGACTGAACAGCCCATGGCTTATTCTTGAGCTCTAACTTTTGTTAACTTGAGAAAGGGTAATGTGGCAGGGGGGAAATGCCCACTCTCTTTTTTGCCAGTTTTCACTGTAACATCAAGCATGAAGCAAACAATTCTAATTAGATTCTTTGTCATTTGGATACCAGTAATTCTTCTCTATAGGTAACAGAAATGCTGTGCTTTCAGAATCAGGTAGCTTTCTTTTCTGTCAGAGACAAGCAATCTATACTCTCTTATCGATTTGTCCAACCAATTAATCCATTGATCTTTTTTCCGCATCTATAAAAACAACTTCAACAAAAAAGTGTGCATATCCGATGGAAAAATATGATGGAAATTAAAAGTGGGCTATGAATAAAAATCATTAATAAAAAATGATACCTATTGATATTTGCATTTTCACAGTGCCTTTTTTTCTCGTGTTTTTCCAACAGAATATTTCACAGTATGTTGTTGAACCATAACAACACCCATGAAAATGATATAAGAAACTCCTTAGTAAGAGATGAAATAAGAGAGTTTTCATTTTGTGTACATTTGGCTTCTAGTTCAAAAGTTTATGGTTTTCTTTTCACATTCAGTTGACACACCACTATATCCCAAGCTGAAAGATCAGCATTACCACCAGCCATGATCTGCAAAGGCCAAGACATTTGGAACTTTTACTGGATTTATAACCTAGAATAGCAAAAATAGAGCAGGACAAGGAAATGAATGGAACTGTAAAGCAGATTTGAATCTGTCTTGCAGGAAAAAGGACTGAACTAAAAAAGTTAGATGATTCTAGAAGTTAAATATTTAGCCTAGGCAATGGTGATGGACCAAGTGAGTTAGGTGAATGTATGTTTTTCTTTGTTTCTGGCTGACTAGCTATTACATATATCTTTCTTTAAGGAAGATAAGGGAGCCCCAAGAGTTTCAAAAAAGCTTTACTTAAATTTCAGTCTGAGTCACAGATGTAAATTATAAGACAAAGAACACATTACAAGAGAAAAATGTGTCTCTCATTCTCGGAAGCTTTACCATGTTAATGAACCCTAACTACTAAGTATCACACTAAGCAGTCTAAAATTTTTAAGTTGAAATCACCCTGGAGGCATATATATCAATTTGTAGTTATTATTCATCTTGTGTAGGAAAACCTACATTATACAAGACATCAAAAGCTAGATAGAATTTTAATTGTCCAATCACAGAAATGTTCTACTGAGCTATTATCTCAGAATTACAAGATATTAGGAAACAACAGGCTTTCATAGAATGAAATACCCACCTATCATAAGGTGAGCATAGCTAAGAAATAGTTCATCCCTGATCTCAAGCAGTGCCAAAGGAATTGACAAGAATATCTAATAGAAATTCTATATAGGTAGCATCTTGAGATATTGGCAATTAATTGAATTTGTGGGCAGACATATGGACTTGTGGAGGAATGTAGAATGACTCTTATAATTCCAGTTTAGATAACTGGGTAGATGGTGATAACATTTTCTGAATGTGGTTGCACAAATAAAAGCAGACTGGGAACAAAACATAATAATTCATTTTGGAACATGTTGCATTTGAGCTACCTGTGTAATGACTGTGAAGATGCCTAATGGGCAGCTATAGAAATCCATTAGGAGGTCAGAAGGAAAATCTGAACTTAAGACATGCATTTGAAGTCATTTGCATTATGAATAATATTTAAGTCATGGAAGTAGATAAACTTGACCATGGAGAATATACAGAGTTAGAAGAAAACAGGCTAAGTCAAAACAACACCACCAAAAAACCCCTGAAGAACAGCAAAATTAAAAAAAAAAAAAAGCATTAAAGAAAACTAAAAAGAAAGTGAGCCAATGAAGAAAACAGAAAAGTAATAGAAAGGCAGGGACAGGAAAATAACAGAGGGAGCAGCAATTCAGAAGTCAAAGAGAGGAAAAATCTGCAAAATAATTTAGCCATTGCCTTAATCTGACAAGGCTGCTATAACACAATACCACAGACCACAAGCCTTAAACAACAGAAATTTATTTTTTTCAAAGTTCTGGAGGAGTCTAGATGTCGAAGATCAAGGTGTTGATGGGTTTGGTTTTTGTGGAGGTCTCTCTACCTTGCTTGCTAATACCTGCCTTTTCACTATGTGCTCACATAATCCTTTCCCTGTGCATGCACATCTCTGGTGCTTCATCCTCTTCTTAGAAGGACACTACTTACATTGGATTAAGGGCCCATTTCTTACGATCTCATTTAACCTTAATTACCTCGTAATTACCTATGAAGGCTTCATCTCCAAATACAGTTATATTGGGGGTTACGGCTTCAACATTTTAATTTTTTATGGAAGGAGACATAATTCAGTCCATAACAGTGGTCAAACCTTTACTGAATGCTATGCTGAATGATTGTGTCCCACCAAAATTCGTATACTGAAACCTAATCCGCAGTGTGACAGTATTTGGAAGGGAGGGAGGGGCTTTGGGGAGGTGATTATGTCCTGAGGCAGAGCCCTTATGAATGGGATTAGTGCCTTCATAAAAGAAGCCCCAGAGAATCCTTTTGCTTCCTCCACCATGTAAGGTTATAGAGAAAAAAACAAGCTGTCAGTCAACAGGAAACTGGCTCTTACTATATATCTTGGACTTCCTAGTCTCCAGAACTACAAGAAATAAATTCCTATTGTTTATAAGTCACTCAGCCTATGGCATTTTGTTATAACAGCCCAAATGTGCTAAGACATTGACTATTCACTATTCATAAAATAAAATCTAAATTCCTTAGCATGACTAAAGAGCCTTTACAAAATGGCTCCAATCAAATTTCCAGTCCCATCTCCCATCACTTTCCCCACATTATAACCCAAACTTAAATTTCACTGAACAAATTTGCTTTCACCTGATCATGCCCTATGTTTTTATGCCTGTGTACCTCTTAGGGTCACCTTGATTCTCCCCATAAGAAAATCATACTCCTCTTTGAAAACCTCCCCCAGATATAATTTGTTTTCAAAAGACTTCCCTTTTCCTTCCTAGCAAGAAATGCTTTCCTCCTCTTTGATATCTCAGTATTTTGTCTCTATGACACAAACCACTTATTAAATTCTATTATAATTTCTCCTGTAAGAATATGAGCTCATTTAGGACAACCTGTATTTTACTCATTTTTATAAATGGGGTCTCTAGTATTGTTTCCAGATACATACCAAATGATTATCAAATATAAGACAGTAAATGAATGAAAAAGAATAAGTAAATTAATGAGCTACTACACTTTCCACAAGGAGTTATTTCTCTAGTATAGATGTTATTAAATAGAAAGGTACTCTCCAAATTTTTATATGAGATTAGTGCTCAACTTTTCAATAGTCATAATTTATAAAATACCCACAGTACAAAAATAAAACAAAAATTTAAAAGAAACACTATGGTAGAGGGTGTAGAAAAATTCAGAAGTTATAAACAAACACAACCTGATCTGAAACTTAGCAAATTTATATATTAAAGGAGAAGTAAGTCAAATTGCATGC
Source organism: Cryptoprocta ferox (assembly GCA_028646485.1). Classification (NCBI taxonomy): domain Eukaryota; kingdom Metazoa; phylum Chordata; class Mammalia; order Carnivora; family Eupleridae; genus Cryptoprocta; species Cryptoprocta ferox. The sequence goes on from CM053567.1 coordinate 63,365,531, forward strand.
TGGAAAAAGGTGCAGCAAGACCATATTACATTTTTTGAAGACTCTACTTGTTATATGTTTAGCTCTTCCTGTTCTGTTATCCTGACAGTAAGGATTGGATTTGATATATTTTAGACACAAAGGATTTGCCTGATGATACATTATAGTTCTCCTCCAGTTTTTCAGTATAGCAGTCCAGTAACAGTCTATCATCATTCAGTTTAGCAGGAACCAACCCTTTTCTCCCTGCTCTGAAACAGGCATAAAGCTTCAAATATCTACACGATAATCTTTTAATTAGCTATGAAATTGTTTATCATTCCAAGAATGGACAATATTAATGTTTCCATATTGCTGAGGCAATAACTAAAACATGTAACAATAAAGGAGATATCCTAGGTAGAGGTCCAAGAAGCTTGTCTCACTCAGTCTCTGGTTGGGACTCAGAGGACTCCATTTTCCTAGTTCCCAAGTCACCAGCAAATGTTCTTGGAGATACATTAACTCTCTAGGCACAAGGGCAAAATTACTTTTAATAACAGCTGATTTCCAATGCAGTCCATTAGCTCTTATATTATTGCCTCAGTAACAACAGAGACAAGACTAAAATCATTAGTCATTTTCTCCAATAATCCTCTATGCTGTTTTGATTATTTTAATCCCAGAGCACTGAGGCTCAGCCCACGGAATATGTTAAAAACACCACACTAAAAGGGCATCTGGGTGGCTCCATCAGTTAAGCATCTGATTCTTGATTTTGGGTCAGGTCATGATTTCACAGTTCAAGTGGACCCTTCTTGGGATTTTCTCTCCCTTTCTCTTTGCCTCTGCCTACTTCTGCTCTCTTTCTCCTCTCTCTCTCTCAAAATAAATAAACTTTTAAAAATCCTACTAAAAAATTCAGGACTTTTTCCACTATTATTTTAACACAGTTTCTATTCATTTTGAACTCCAAGTAAAATCCTACCTATCAGTGTCTGGTTTTCCCCAAACCTGAGCAAATTTGTCAATAGTGACTTTCTTCACAGATAGTGAAGAATAGTAATTGTTTGCTCTCCTGTTCAAAACACTCTTACCTTATTGCATCCAAACTCCACACGGCCAGGAAGGCACTACATACTCTGTTCCTGACTATCTTTTCAGCTACTGCTCCAACCAATTTTTGCCTCCCTTAATCAGCTCTAGGTTCCCTGGAGCAGTTCCTCAAAGATACCATACTTATTCTTATTTAAAGGTTTGCGCTTGCTATCACTACTGCCTAGAACACTTTATCCCTCAAGCTTTACAACGTCCTTTCCTTCATTTTATCCAAGGTTTTGATTAAACATCACTTCCACAAAATACCCTTTCTAAACATCTTGCCTAACACACACACACACACACACACACACATACACACACACACAGAGCAATGCCAGTTGTCCTAATCTGCTTTTATCTTCTTAGCACTAATCACTAAACAAAATCATATTACTTATTTATTTAGTTGTTTTTTTAATCTGCCTCCTATTCTAGAAAGGGGTCTTAGAAGGGCAGGACCTAGAATAGTGCCTAAATACATAGTAGACACTCAATATTTTTTCAATAAGTAATGAATCAATAAGAGAATGGTTTGTGCTTCAAGAAACAAAGAACACATGCAAATTTGTCTAGAGGGCATTCTCCTTCAAAATAAACATCAGAAATATGTACAGTATTTTATGAAATTTAACATTTTCCAAAGCAGAAGATAGAGAACACTATTGCTACAAGATAAAGATAGCACCCTCTGTTGAGGCATAGAGTGAGAAGCCAATATTAATGACATGTTGCAAATGTTCCTCCCAGAGACATCAAAAATATTGTATTAATCAGTTTTTGAATTTTATTTTATATCCATATTTTAAATGTGTAAAATTGCCACACGGTCCTATAAATCAGCATCAGATAGCAAAATCATGACCCTGATTTAGCAGTGAACACCAGAGTTCCTGTTGAAGAGTACTTTTCTGCTCAGTTCAGATGATTTGGGGTTCATGGTACACTGAAGATTCCGATCGTTCTCCACTGGGTGGTTTGAAATTCTAAATTCACTAGATAACTATTCAATTCTGATACCATCTGGGATCATCAAATCAGTAGAAAAGTGTAGAAATTATAAATAGAATCCATTCTCTCTCAAAAAGAAAAGAATTTTAATTTGCTTTGAAAACATATTGACTCCATATCTAACTATATAGGTCTATACTTGGTTCTGCGTTCACTATTTTCTTCATCTACCTTCATCACCAATATGATCAAGTAGGAAGTCTACTTCCTGGGCTATAATATCAAAGACAGATGATGATTGCTATTCTCTCTGCCCTCCAGCCTCACCAGAACAAGGGTTAATTCTCAGGTGTGTTTCAAATCCCATCACAAATCTCATTAGAAAACTTGATTTTTCACGAAGTGCATTGGCTCCAATAACCTAAGCATCCACTTGAGGAAACTAGAGAACAAAGAGGAAAATAAACCTAAAACAATCAGAAAAAAGGAATAAGGGCTCCTGGGTGGCTCAATTGGTTAAGCATCCAACTTCAGCTCAGGTCATGATCTTGTAGTTCATGAGTTCGAGCCTCGCATTGGGCTCTGTGCTGAGAGCTCAGAGCCTGGAGCCAGCTTCAGATTCTGTCTCCCTCTTTCTCTGCCCCTCCCCCACTCACGCTATGTCTCTCTCTTTCTCAAAAATAATAAACATTAAAAAATTTTTTAAAAAAGAAGAAAGGGAATAATGAAAAGTTAGAATAGAATCAATGGAATTAAAAACATCAAAATAATAGAGAAAGACAATGAATTCAGAAACCAGTTCTTTGAAAAGATCAATAACATTGATATCTCTATCCTGATTAAACAAGAAAAAAGAGAAAGAAGACACATTTTACCAATATCAGCAATTAAAGAGGGGGGTTATCACTACTGATCCTATGCACATTAAAGTGTTAATAAGGAAATACTATGAACAACTCTATCCCCACAAGTTTGATTAACTTAGATAAAGTGAACCCACAATACAAACTCAAAGAAGTTTATATATACTCAAGGAGAAATATATAAATATCTGTATATCTATGAAAGAAATTAATATTATAAATTCTAACAAAAAGAAATCACAGGACCAGATGGTATCATTGATTTACTCTACAAAACATGTTAGAAAGAAATAATATAAATTCTCCATAATCTTTTCCAAAATAATACCAATTCTCCACAACCTCTCTGAGAAAATAGAAGCAGAAAAACTTACCAATTCATTTTATGAGCCTCAAGTTACCCTAATACCAAAGTAAATAAAGATGTTACAAGGGACCAATATTTCTCATGAACAGAGACACAAAGTCCTTAATAAAATTCTGAAAAAGACAAAACTATAGAGAAAGAAAACAGATCCATGGCTGTCAGGGATTTGGAGTGAGGAAAAGGGTGATTAGGTGAAGCACAAAGGAACTTTTAGTGCTGTAATCATTTTGTATGATACTATACTGGTAAACACATGATATTATGCATTTGTCAAAACCCATAGAATTTTTCACCACAAGAAGTAAACCTTAATGTACATACACACACACACACACACACACACACACAAAATCAAGGCCAGGGGTCTCAAGATGGCATACAAACTGTGATAAAAGAATCTAACTGCATTACACATGTGTAACATAAACTTTACTGAAGAGGATGGAGGGGGGAAAGCTTCTCATGTAAGTAGCTTTGGAATTGTGTGGAGATTGTAAGACTGTAGACAAAAAGAAACTATATATAAGTATTGTACTGTAGTAGGTAAGACTGCTTCTTGTGGGAGTACTGATGAAAAATCCTAAAATGATTATTGATATATACTGGAATTGAACAAATAAGTAGATGGGTGGCAGATGGAAGAGCCAGGTGTCTCACTTTTGGAGTGGGAGTTTACAGATAAGCAAGGAGGGAAGGCTAGAAGGATCCATGTGGTAATGGATTGGAGTTGGTGCTATCAGTATGAACTCACATTTAACTTAATATAAATACAGATGGAAAGACACAGAAACACTTGTAGGTTTGTGTTCATACATAAATTAGTAGGAACACATATATTTGCAATCTGTGTTGACTGAGAGGGCTTAGAAGTGATGAGCCTCCAGATCTTAGTTTCTAACTCCATTCTTGAATACAAATAAGTAATCAAATACAAAGAACTTCAAGTTCCTTGAAGTAATGGCTGATTCTAGGCCTGGGGAATGGAATATACAATATGAGCCTGAAGCATTATTTAATGTCAAAAAGTAAGCAAGTGTTTGTTGTATTACACAAACACACATACATACATACACACACACACACACACACACACACACACACATGATGGGGACAAATGTAAGGGAACAAAAACCAACTTAAAAGAGCTCCCAAGGCCAAAGCTAGAACAATTCTAGCAGAAAATAAATATCATATTATTGGGTTATAATTCAAAGCAAAAAAATAGATACCAGGAGTCCATACTGATCTAAATAAGTGACTGAATAAATAAATGGGTGAAAATAGACAGATGTCCAAATTTGGAATGATTCCAAATAATTTATTATTTTTTATTATTATTTACTATCTCAAGGTGGTGGTGCATAACTCCCCAATCCTTAAGTATGGGTTGCACATAGTAACTTCCTTCCAAAGAATAGAATATGGAAAGGGGGCAAAAATAGTAACCATGGTAAAAAAAAACCTGACAAGCACTACCTTGGCCAGATGATCAAGGTTAACATCCACAGTGATAAGTCATGATAAGAGTATGTATCCTTGGTACAATTATATGAAAATGCTACTTTATCTCTATGAAATTCTTCCCACAACACATATCCCAAGTCTAATTGTGAAAAAAGGAAAAGTAAGATAAGCCCAACAGAAAGGCATTCTACAAATTACCTGACCAGTATTCTGCAAAATTATTAAGGCCATTAAGAAAAAGGGAAATCTGAAGAATTATCACAGCCAAAAGCATCCCATGGAAACATAACTACTAAGTGTTAATGTGGTATCCTGCATTGGATCCTGGGGTAGTAAAAGAAAAAAATAAAGAGATTAAAAAAGAATTCAGAATAAAAAATTCAGAAATTCTTAGGTTAATAATAAATCAATATTAGTTCACTAATTATGAGAAACATTTCAAACTAAAGTAAGATGTTAACAGGGCAACAGGGTGCAGGATATAAGAGAACTGTATATGTTCTTTGAAACATTTTGATAAATCTAAAAATTACCTAGAATAAAAAAAGATTATTAAAAATTACATTGTCCAGTTGGTATTCTTAAAAGTCACAAATTTAAACTCAATAGAATATACCTTCAATTTTCTAGGAACCAATTATTCCCATTTCATTTTCAAGTCAATTATTAAACACAATAACTTAGAACAGAGGTTTAAAGAGCTTTATCCTAGAAGTCTCTTTAGTTTTCATCAGGAAACTCAAATATGCATTGTTTTATAGGTTATGTATTCTAAGTTATGATAACAGGTATGTCCAAGAAGAAAGGGCAGAAAGTCAACATCTTATCATTTACTGTCTAGAAACGTCCTTATATGGAGAGTTCTCTCAGAGAACTTATTATTTTTTACATAATGTACTGTAATTCGATATTTTCCCCCCAAAAATTATGTCTACTGGAAACATCAGCATATGAATTTATTTGGAAATAGAGGCTTAGAAGATGTAGTTAGCTGAATTAAGATGAGGTGTAATGGGGGCACCTTGGTGGCTCAATCAATTAAGCATCCGACTTCAGCTCAGGTCAGGATCTCGATCTTGAAGTTTGTGAGTTTGAGCCTTGCATTGGGCTCTGTGCTGACAGCTCGGAGTGGGGAGCCTGCTTCAGATTCTGTGTCTCCCTCTCTCTCTGCTCCTCCACCCCCACCCTCTCAAAAATAAACATTAAAAAAATGAGGTCATACTGGAATACAGTAGGCTCTATTCCAAAGACTGGTTCCTCATAAGTAAACAGACACACAGAGAGAGAAAAGAGAGACAGAGGGAATGCCATGTGACACTAGAGACAGAGATTGCAGTGATGGAGCTACAAACCAACAAAAGGCAATTGGCAACTACCAGAAGGAAAGGTCCTCCCCCAGAGCCTTCAGTGATTAGCAAGGCCTTGACAATCTCTTGATTTCAGACTTCTAGCCTCCAGAATTCTGAGAGAACAAATTTCTATTATTTTAAGCCACTTAATTTGCAGCCATTTGTTACGGCAGCCCAAGGAAACTAATACATACACATTTGCAGGGTGGGCTATACACCAGGGTGGAAGAAGTGATTATGTCTTTCTTAAAGCTAATTCTTTGTGATGTTTTTTTTTTGTTTTTTTGTTTTTTTTCCTAGCAATGGCAGGCTTCTGACAAGAGCAGGAGCATTAAAATGAACACTTTGATCTTCATCTCATACAACTTTGCATTACCATTATCTTTTCTTCTCAGGTCTATCTCTACCTCTTATCTCTGACTAGCAAATTATACTATTTGGATACAGGCATTTCCATTTAATTAAAAATTCTTTTCATAAGTGACTTATTTTTTTTTCTAAGCCCAAGAGCCTAATTTTTGGTTGTTAACCTCATTATGTCCATGAGACCACTTTGGTAAAATTCTAAAGCTTCTCTCATTTACTTTCCAACAAAAAAGTAAAAATACACGCCAGACAAGCATATTAAAGATTCCCTTCTAATTAGAACCTTTTATCGAATGTTGACATGGATGAGAAGGGGAAGCTTTTTTACTTTTTCTGGAGTTCATAAGGGTCTTTCTTTGGTCCCAGTCTTCCTCCTGATTTATTTTCGAATCCATAACATGCTCTAGCTATTCCATAATACTCTGCTGGAAAAAGGTCAAGCCTAATTTTCCAGATCTCAGAAGAGAAGGCCTTGAGAATAGCAGTACTTTTCCTCACACTTATTCCTATTTCCTAGCCTAAGGAACTATAAGATATATTAAGACAAATAGAAAAGAAATGAGTTTTAACTGTGAGAAAAAGAGAGAGCCTTTTCAGCAAGTTATTTGAGTTCATACAGTAGAAAAGTGATTTCACAGCTTCAGTGAGGCAGAATCACTGTTTAGTAAAAATCCTTTTTTTATGCAAGATGGAGAGGGGACAGAAAACTTCATATGAAAATAAACATCTACAGAGTCCAGAGCAGGCTTTAATTGCCTGTGAACGAGAAACTATGAAAGGTAAATAACAAGGTGACATTAAGACTGCCAATAATGCAGGTCATTATTTTTACAGAAAACTAATTGCAATAACCTGCTTAGCATTTTCTTCCAATATGGTTGAGAAGGAAAAAAATAGATTGTCACTAACAAAATAAGACCTGACAAATGAATGACACTCTCAACAACTCCAAACTCCCTGGATGACAACCCTACTTTTGCTATCGAAATCTTTTCTGAATTGCTTACACTCATGGCAATCCATAAAACAATTTCTTTTTTATTTGCTCCGTAGGGTAACATTTATTTGGTATTTGTATACAATAGAATTCAAAGTGAGCTGCAAGTTCAATATTAGAATACAAGCAGAATATGCATCAATAAACACTAATAATTATACACAGGCTCAAACTAAGTATCAGGGCTTATTTCTGTGTATGCTTGGAATAAAGTAATAGTAATTACCTTTTACTACACTTTTGTAGAATCAGATGAGTCATTATTCTGGCCTTTGTCAACAGTCCATTCCACAGTTGTTTCTGTTTTAGTTGGGATTCAAAGAAAAAAAAAAGATTTTTAGAAGGAAATTTGCTTACAAGAGGTTTACCAGGTATCCTCTATAGGAACCCACCTTAAGGAAGTGAGGCAAGCAGGACTGGGCAGAGGGAGTCATTGAATTATGATGCAGTCTCCACAGTGGCCTCAGCCAATCTCAGAGGGAGCTCAAAAGTAGGTCTGGCCCTTCAGAGATCCCCCAAAATGAAGTAAGAGCTCAGGGCCTACCTAGTCCTGGATTGACAATTCCTTGGAAGTAGGCTGCTCCTGAGAACATGGTTTAACACTAGGCATGACAGCTCCCTTTCAGAGGCAATTGCCAGAAAAGGACTCAGCTGTGGACTATTAGCCAACAACACTCCAAATTGCTAGGGATGAGGGTCAGCAGTCCTGACGAGGGGACTGGGCAGAGCTTCTGCATCTAGCATAGCTTTCCTTTTGTTCCCAGCTTTTGTGTCTATGTTTACTTATGTCATGACCATAGCCCATTCAACCGTCTTCTTCTTCTAAATCTTCTCACCCTTTTATAAGGCTTGGTCTTGATAGCTTACTGCCTATCCAAGTCTAAATAATTACTGACCATTCCAGCGCTTAGAGGGAGGGGCCAACATGGTGGAGAAATAGGAGGATCCGAAGTTCCCTTATCTCTCAGACAAAGAAGTGTTGAAGCCAAAGGACTTTGAAACCGAAGAGTCGGGGAGGAAATGAGACAAAATCCCTTCCAGGGACCCACCAGGACAACCTGACAGGCCATACGTGTGTGACTGCAAACTGGGAGAGAAAACAAATGGAGGGGAGGGATCCTGGTCTACAGAGAGACAGAGGAAAGAGAAAGAGAGGCTGGGGAAGCATAGGACTGTATCTAGACAAGAGAAAAACCTTGACCAAGATGGAGAAAGATCCAATATCTAACTGAGGGGCTTTCTCCAGACTGGGGCTGGCTGCCCACCTGATGGCACAATGGGGGCTCTGCACAGTCCACAGTAGCAGAAACTGATCCCCTCCCTGGAGTGCTGTGGGATAGGACAAAGCCTGCCTGCTTCCACCAGCTGGGAACCACATGTCAGGCAGTGTGGAGCTGTGCTTCCCCAGTACCGAGTGGCACATGGAGCGTGAGTTTGAATCTCAGCCAAGCACCAAGGCATGGGAGTCGGCTGAGCAAGACAAATGCTTCGTTTGCACCCACAGCACAGTGAGGATGGTCGAACAGAGTAGTTTGGAACACCGGGTCCATGGAGGAGAGTCTGGGTATCACCATTTTCTCCCCACCACCACCTCAGGGAAGGTGGTGCCTCAGGGAAGGGACAACAGCTCCAGAGTGGAGGCAGGACCCACCTACATCAAAACATGCCCCTCTGTGCCTGGTAACTGCCTATCTACAGGAGCGGGATTGACACTGATGAACTAGGCATCCCCTCCTCCAGACCAGAACTGCTGCATTGACCAGTTTAATTCTGAGACAATTCTTATTATATAGATATATACTTCCTTTTCTCCTTCTTATCCCTTCCCTACTCTAGTCTGGTTACTCTGGTTGTTGGTTTGTTTAAGCAGACATATTTAATCCATTCTCTTGTTATATGTTCTACACCTCCTTTATTTTCCTTTTTCTCTCTCTGGAATAATTAAGTCGTATAGTTTCTCTGTCTGGACAACTTTATCTTCTTTTCTCTTTCCCCGCCTCCTTCTTTATTTTCCTTTCTATCTTTCTGGATTAAGCCATATAGTTTCTCTGCCTGTTCAATGTTTATTTTTTTTCTTTTTCCCCTCGCCTGTCATTTCTCTCTTTGTATGGGATAAGGCCTTTTCTATCAGCATCGCCTCCATTTTGTTGTTTACTTGTAGCTGGTATTTCTGGTTTTTTGTTTTTTAATATGTGTGTTTGCATGTTTTTGCTTTCTGTTTTTTTGTTTGTTTGTTTTCCTTTCCAGGGGCTACTTCAATGAAAAAATCAAAACATACCTGGTGGAGGGTCCAAAACATCACTACGAGTAGGGAAATAAAATAACCAAAGTCACAACAACAGAGAGCAAGTAACACTTTCCAAAAAACACCTCCTGAAGGTCCAGGCCCTGGAAAGTACATGACCACTCTTTTTTTTTTTTTTTTT
>CM053567.1:63375869-63535138 GCA_028646485.1 Cryptoprocta ferox
CGGACCCCTCTTTAATACAATAGTGTTCACCGGTACAAGGCCTATAACAAGCTTTTAAAACCCATAAGGGACAGAAAACTAGCCAAAATGATGAAACAGAAGAATTCTCCTCAAAATAAATTCTAGGAAGAAATGACAGCTAAAGAATTGCTCACAACAGTACAAACAATATAACTGAACAAGAATTTAGAATAATAGTTATAAGATTAATCACTGGACTTGAAAAAAACGTAGAAGACAGCAAAGACTCTATTGCTACAGAGATCAAGGAGCTAAAAAATACTCGATGAATCAAAAAATGCTGTAAATGAGGTGCAAAATAAACTAGAGGCAGTGACAGCCAGAATTGAAGAGGCAAAGGAAATAACAAAACTAAAAGGCAACCAACAGAACGGGAAAAGATATTTGCAAATGACATATCAGATAAATGGTTAGTACCCAAAATCTATAAAGAACTGGCCAAACTCCACACTGGAAAAGCAAATAATCCAGCGAAGAAATGGGCAGAAGACTTGAATAGACACTTTTCTAAAGAAGACACCCAGATGGCCAACAGACACATGAAACGATGCTCAACATCACTCACCATCAGGGAAATACAAATCAAAGCCACACTGAGATACCACATCACACCAGTCAGAGTGGCTAAAATGAACAAATCAGGAAACTATAGATGCTGGTGAGGATGTGGAGAAACGGGAACTCTCTTGCACTGTTGGTTGGGAATGCAAACTGGTGCAGCCACTCTGGAAAACAGTGTGGAGGTTCCTCAAAAAATTAAAAATAGAACTACCCTATGACCCAGCAATAGCAGTACTAGGAATTTACCCAAGGGATACAGGAGTGCTGATGCATAGGGGCATGTGTACCCCCAATGTTTATAGCAGTGCTTTCAACAATAGCCAAATTATCAAAAGAGCCTAAATGTCCATCAACTAATGAATGGATAAAGAAGATGTGGTTTATATATACAATGGATTACTACTTGGCAATGAGGAAGAATGAAAACGGGCCATTTGCAGCAACATGGATGAAACGGGAGGGTATGATGCTAAGTGAAATAAGTCAGTCAGTGAAAGATATATGTTTTCACTGATATGTTGAATTTGAGAAACTTAACAGAAGACCATGGGGGAAGCGAAGGGGGAAAAATAGTTACAAACAGAGAAGGAGGGAGGCAAACCATAAGAGACTCTTAAATACAGAAAACAAACTGAGGGTTGATGGGGATGGGGGAGAGGGGAAAAGGTGATGGGCATTGAGGATGCACTTGTTGGGATGAGCACTGGGTGTTGTATGTAAGCCATTTTGACCATATATTATATTAAAAAAAATAATTACTGATTATTCCAGTCCTTGCTTGGGAATCCCATTTCAATCTATCTGAGTATAACCAATAGGGTAACTGGTAAGGTTCTGTTAAACTGTAGTAGATGCCATTAGTGTCCCATCCATAATCCCTCATCCTTACCATTTCATTTCACACTGGCTAAACCCCAACTGCCATCACTGTCTTTCTCTGTCTTATGACTATTTTGCTTTCCAGGAGCACATTTTCCCCACCTGCACAGAAACCAGGGGAGCCTGGGAGAATCTAAACCAATGACTGTTAAAAACTGGAACACAAAATGCCTCTGCTCCCATACTCTTCATCTGGAATTATATTATTATTTGCATTTTACCTTAGCTGTCAGATCTCCCCAGTGAGATCAAACTCCAGTTACCTATAGTGATGACTTGCTTGATTACACACTCTTTATTGAAGCCTTTCTCTTCCCTGCCTCACTTCTGTACTCCCTGATGAAATGTTCTGAAATCACCTCCCAAAGAGGCAAATCCTTATATAAGGGCCTGCTTCTTGCATAGCCTAATATAAGACAGTTATATCAGCTCAAATGCCCACAGAGGAAAAAATTTTAGGTGGTGACAAAAGGGAGGAGCCAGGGAAAATTTAAGAAGATGAATTTATAAATGAAGATAATCTAAAGAGGAAATTAAAATAATGAATTGACAGGAAAATATATGTCAGAAGAGGAAAATATCAAATTTCAGAGGATTGATCATTGATATATGAAATGAAAATTACATATATCATAGCCATCATCTTCATCACTAACACACACACACGCACACACACACGCACACGCACACACACACACACAATTTAATACATAGGACATGTATCCCAGGGACAAAGAACAAGAAGATAGATCTGTGTGGTAAACATTTATTGTTTGTGAACTGTTCAGCCTCAACACCCCCCCCCATTAATGCCATTCTCTCTTTGAGGGACCCACTTTTTAATTTTTTAATGCTTATTTATTTTTGATAGAGAAAGAATCAGAGCATGAGTGAGGGAGGCCACAGAGAGAGGGAGACACAGAATCTGAAGCAGGCTCCAAGTCTGAGCTCTTAGCATATAGCCTGACGTGGGACTTGGACTCATGAACCATGAGATCATGACTTGAGCCAAAGTTGGATACTTAACTGACTGAGCCTCGGGGACCCATTTTTGTGTATCATCTTGCAAGGTGGCACCCACCTCTCATCATAAAAGCCAAAGTAATAGTTTTCCCTGCTCTTGTACAATCACAGAAGAAGCTGACCAAATACTCTTTTAATGGACTTTGAACCTTAAATCATCACAGTGTTGTATTTGAGGCTAGAGGTCATATTCATCACTGTGTCAGCATTTGGATAAAAATGTTTCCAGAGGATGCCCATAATTGTGGATCCTGAAGCATGGCCTTCTCAAACTTCCACAGCTTCTGCCTGCTTTCCCAATGTAGGTTTAAGCCTCCAACCAATTCCATGAATCCCTAATATCCATTCAATAAATGCTATTCTTCCTAAGGGAGTTGGATTAATGCAGATATATCAGAAGTATGCAGCAGCCAAGAGTCAATTAGGGAAACATGAAAAATTTGGGATTGGTTACCTGACCATGATGGAGAAGTAGTCCATGGGACTCTTGTTAATATTTTGTGAGAACTTTTAGAGCTTCCTCATACTTATTATTGCCAAGTCTTGATCTTCATATCTTCCAGTATATTTCCTTAAGGTGCTTATTTTATTGTTCTTAAAGAAATCTAATATATATGTTTTTTAAGTTATAAATTCATATGAGTTTTATAATTTACCTAGATCTAAGTCCATATGATATTTCTTTTTATTTGTATAAAATTATGTATGTGTAACCCTGACCTGAAATTCATGTGTATATTTCATAGTTGCACATTTTCTGAATCTGACCAATATCACACATTAAAAAAGAAATATACTTTCCCAATAACTATTTATTTTAATTTGCATTACATGAAGAGGCTATACAGAAGAAATTGCTACACTCACTAATAAAATACCATGAGAAATATTGAGAAAGTTAATTTAAACTGTATATTTAAAGATTAAACTAAAACAACATCCTTCTGTGAAAGTTTTGAAATAATAATTTTCAAATATGTTCTCACTTAAAAACAATCAAATGTTCTCATTTAAAAAATCAAATTTTATATTGCCTTTTTTAACATTTAAAATGTGAGACTCTTTCTACCTAAAATTAGTTTTTTAAAAAATGAAGGTTAAGCCACAGAGGCACATCTGTGTATTCAGTGTGTAAATGTATTCAACTGTGCCATGTTAATTGATCCAAGACATCTTCCATTCTGTTTTGATTATCTGCATTGCTTATCAGGAAATGGAGTGGGAAAGCAAAGATAATTTGAGTGGTTACATTTATCTTAATTTTTAAACTGTTTAGTTTCATTTAACTGTACTTCTTTGGAGACTTAGATCAATTGATTTAAATACAGATGAAGTCTTTCCTGGGTTAGAGAGACCACAGTAAATATATGACTGTATAGGATCTAGCTGGAGTTTAGATCTAAACAATGATTAAATGTAAAGAGAAGTTTAGTTGTTTAAGGCAGATCTGATTGATGTTCATGGAAACAGAATTATTATCATTATTTATTTGTTGAGAAATAAAACCACTATTTCTCTTTGTATTTGACCTCATAATAGAGAGGGAATAGTGGATTTTATGATTATACATCACTAGAAACTGGTCTCTAGTGACCAAATAATGAAATACCAAAAGGTGAAGCACCTTTAATTTAGAGACATGACATATTACTTTACAAGCTACATACTTTATTTTTTTTATTTTTAATTTTTTTAATGTTTTATTTATTTTTGAGAGAGAGAGAGAGAGAGAGAGAGACAGCATGAGCAGGGAAGGATCAGAGAGAGAGGGAGACACAGAATCCGAAGACAGGCTCCAGGCTCTGAGCTAGCTGTCAGCACAGAGCCGACGCTGGGCTCAAACCCACGAACGGTGAGATCGTGACCTGAGCTGAAGTCGGATGCTCAACCAACTGAGCCATCCAGGCACCCCTACAAGCTACATACTTTAAAAGACCTCTTTTGATAAAGGAGATGAGGAGTAGATTTTTCAAACTCTACTTCCCTGTAATATACAGGAAAATAATAAAACTTAATATGCCAAAAAAGATTTTTCAAGATCTGGATGCTCTAAGTTTATTACTTATCCAAATCCACATAAACCATTAATTCTTGCAATACTGAAATTTTTGAAGTGTCTTGAATTTGTAAGCTCATGCCTTTTTATGTGCTTCTACTTAAAGTGTTCTTTCTTGGGGCACCTCGGTGGCTCAGGCAGTTAAGCCTCCAATCTTGGTTTAGGCTCAGGTCATAATCTCATGGTTCATGAGCCCCATGTCAGGCTCTCCACTGACAATGTGGAGCTTGCTCAAGGAATCACTCCCTCTATCTCTCTCTGTCTCTCCCTAATGTGCACATGTGTGTGTGCACTCCCCTCCCCTCTCTGAACATAAAGTTAAAAAAACTTATCTCAGATACACTTCCTATGGTAAACTTCCCCTAATTCCCCAAACTTTTGCCTCTCCTCTACTGTTGGATGGCATCTTTTTCCTAATGCTATGGGCTCCTTGATGTTCTGTTTCAAGAAACTTCAGGGAGACTATGAGCATCTTGGTGGCAGGTGCCATGACTTACTCTCTGTGTCTCAGACAACCAGTGCAGGAACTGACATACAGTGGGTCTTGATATATTCTTATTTTATGAATGAATTAATAAATGTCACATTTCTCTATGATACTGGTGCCTTGAAATATGCCATCCAATTATTGGAAGAATTGCAGTGACAAAATATTGAGAAAGTATCTTTAGCATGCAAAATATAGATATTTAAAATTAGAAATATTTTTCTCATTAAATCATTGCTATCTATAAAAAGTGCCTATTTTTATTCATTTGCATAAAATACATTATTTGTATTTTAGAACTTGCTTCCAGTAGCTAAAATGGCAAGTTTATCCACTTCTGGTATAAACCCACTGTGCAGATGTGTAATTTAATGACTTCTAATAGCGTATAATATATTAAAACATAAACCACAGTTACTATGAGGAAAGAGATACTATACTGTGGAAACAGTGGTAGGGAGCTAGAAGCTCATTATTTTTCTTTGCTTTCACTGTCAGGTGAAAAATTTGTTCAGCTGAACTCTCTACACAGTGCCTTTTAAGCTGTTTTATCTGCATTACGCTTTCTCGTTATTCTTTTATTTTTCTATCACTTGTCTCTCTTTTTTCTTCCTTATCATTAAATTTCTAACTCAGATCTCTACTGTTTTTTTTTTTTTTCATTTACCCCAATGCTTTGGCTTTTTATAAGCCCAGGAAAGATGTTAGTGATTGTAATTAGGAGAAAAATCACTAAAACATAACAGGACAGTATCCTGGAGAAATGGACTGACATTTACAGCCTGTTCTAATTTCCTTTCACCACTCAACAGATGCATTTCTATATAACTTAGGATAAAGCCAGATTATTGCAAGGCAACCAATAATTTGTATAATATCATTTATCAAGGGCTTTTTTCCTTTCTTGAATTATAAGAAAAGTGTTGTCCCTATGGCAGTGTCTTCATTACCATCAACAACAAAAACACATGTGACTGCTTATGCTTCATAACCCCATAAGTTAGACAACCTGTCAAACCTGTAGGCCTCTTATAGTAAAGATAGTGCTCAGGAATAAAAAAATAAAAGGTAAGTAAAGTATCTTGCTTAAATGATGTAAATTAATATTATAATAGCCAAAAGGGCAGATCCACAGATGTAGTCATATGAGGTTTAGATTAGAAAAGAGGCTAATGGATCTTGCTGCTGCATAGGGAAAGTGTATTAAAGAATAGTTAATTTAAACGACTAAAATGTGAGCAGGGATTTCCAAAACTTGAAAAAAAAAAAAAAAGAATAGAAGCCTCAGGTTGTGAGTAAAGAATTGGTGACTGGGAAAGTACCTGTTAGACATGTGTTATTCAATACAGTAGCTATTAGCTACAAGTGGCTATTTACATTTTTTAAGGATTTCATTTTTTTTTAAATTAATGTTTATTTTTAAGAAAGAGAAAGAACATGAGCAGGAGAGGGGCAGAGATAGAGACTGAGACCTAGTGAGAGAGAGAGAGAGAGAGAGACAGAATCTGAAGCAGGCTCCAGGCTCTGAGCTGTCAGCACAGAGCCCAATGTGGGGCTCGAACTCACAAACCACAAGATCGTGACCTGAGCCAAATTTGGATGCCCGACCGACTGAGACACCCAGGTGCCCCTTCATTTTTTTTTTTTAGATTCACAAAGTTGAGAAAAAAGTACAGTGATGTTCCATATACCCTTGCCTTCAAATAGGCGTATCCTTTCCCCATATTTAACATCACTTACCAGAGTTGTATATTTGTCATAATTGATGAACCTACATTGACACATCATAATCGCCAAAGTCCATAGTTTACATCAGGATTCACCCTTGTTATAAATTCTATGGGTTTGGACAATGTATAATGAATGACATGTATCTATGATTACAATGTCACAAAGAGTATTCTCACTTTCCCCTATGCTCTGCCTATTTATTAATCCCCCTTCCTCTAACTCCTGATGAATACTGAACTTTTTACCATCTCAATCGTTTATTCTTTTCCAGAATGTCACATAGTTGGCAATCATATACTATGTAGCCTTTTTAGATTACCTCATTTCATTTAGTTATATACATTTAACTTTCTTCCACTTCTTTTCCATGCTTGATAGCTCATTTTTAATGCTGAATAATATGTTCCAATGTCAGTATGTACATTTTATTTATACATTCACCCTACTACCGAAGGACATCTTGGTTGCTTCCAAGTTTAGGCAATTCAATAAAGGTGCTATAAACATCCATGTGTAGGTTTTTGTGTGGACATATTCAAACCTGTTGAGTAAATATCAAGGAGCATAACTGCTGGATTTCTTCATAAGAGTATGTTTGGTTTTGTGAGAGACCACCAACCTGTCTTCCAAAGTAACCATTTTGCATTCCCACCAACAATGTAAAAGACTTCCTGTTGTTCCACATCTTAACCACCATTTGCTGTTATCAGTGTTTCAGATTTTGGCCATTCTAATAGGTATGTAGTGCTATTTCATTGTTTTAATTTGCACTTCCCTAATGACATGTCATAGGGAGTATCTTTTCACATGCTTATTTGTTATCTATACATCTTTGTTGAGGGGTCTGCTAAGGTCTTTCAACTTTTTTATTCAGGTAGTTTTCTTATTATGGAGTTTTAAGACTTGTTTGTATATTTTGCTTTGGATGTCCAGTTGCAGCACCATTTGTTGAAGAAATTATCTTTGCTCCATTGTATTGCCTTGCTCTTTGCTCAAACATGAGTTGTCTATATTAATATGGGTCTATTTCTAGGCTCCCGGTTCTGTTCCACTGATTTATTTGTCTGTTCTTTCACAATACCACACTAATCTTGCATGTGTGGTATAAATCCCACTTGGTTATGATGTCTAATTCTCTTTATACATTGCTGGGTACTATTTGCTAATATTTTATTGAGGATTTTTATATCTGTGTCCACAAGAGATATTAAACTGTAGTTTTCTTTTCCTATAATGTCTTTGCTTGGTTCTAGTTAGGGTAATGCTGGCTTCATAAAATGATTTAGGAAGTAGAATCCTACAGAGATTATATAGAATGGGTATAACTTCTTCCTTAAATATTCAGTAGAATTCACCAGTGAATTCTGGGCCTGGGTTTGGTTCTTCCTGTTTGGGAAAGTTATTAATTATTGATTAAATTTCTTTAATAGAAATAGGCCTTTTCAGATTGTCTATTTCTTCTTGTAAGAGTTTCAGAAAATTGTGTCTTTCAAGAAATTGTTTTATTTCATCTAGGTTATCATATTTGTGGGCATAGAATTATTTGTAGTATTCCTTTATTACCATTTTAATTCCCATGGGATCTGTAGTAATGTCCCTCCTTTTGCTTCTGATATTAGGAATTTATGTTCTCTCTCTTATTTTCTTAGTTATCCTTGGTACAGCTCTATCAATTTTATTAATATTTTCAAAGACCCACCTTTTGGGTTTATTTACTCTATTGATTTCCAGTTTTCAATTTCATTCATTTCTGCTCCAATTTTTATTTTTTTCTTCTGTTTATTTTAGATTTAATTTTCCCTTTCTCTAGCTCTCTAAAGTAGAAATTTAGATTATTGATTTTAGATCTTTCTTCTTGTCTAAAATATTCATTCAATGCTATAAATTCCTTCTAAGCACTCACTGCTTTGGCTACATCCCACAGATTTTGATAAGATGTGTTTTAATTTTCATTTAGTTCAAAATATTTTTAAATTTCTCTTGAGATTTCTTCTGTGATCCATGTGTTATTTGGAAGTAAATTGTTTAGCCTGCATGTATTTTGATGTTTTCCAGTTAACATCCAACAGTGGATTTCCAGTTTAATTTCATTGTTGTCTGAGAGCAAATACTGTATGACTTCTATTTTTTTAAGCTTGTTAGAGTATGTGTTATGGCTCAAATTGTGGTCTATCTTAGTGAATATTCTATGTGAGCTTGGGAAGAATGTGTATTCTGTTGTTGTTAAATGAATTAGTGTTTAAATGTCAATTGTATGTAGTTCATTGATGATGTTGTTGAGTTCAACCATGTCCCTAATAATTTTCTAATCCTGGATCTGTTCACATCTGATAGAGGGGTACTGAAGTCTCCAGCTATGATAGTGGAATCATCTATTTCTCTTTGCAGTTCTATTAGTGTTTGCCTCATGTAGTTTGATACTCTTTTCTTAGGCATACACATGTTAATGATTATTATGTTTTCTTGGAAAATTGTACCCTTTATCCATAAGTAATGCCCTTGTTTATTCCTGATTACTTTCTTTACTTTGAAGTCTGCTCTGTCTGAAAGTAATATAGCCACTGCTGCTTTCTTTTAATTAATGTTAATGTGATATATTTTCCTTCATTCATTTACTTTTAATCTATTTGTGTTTTTATATTTAAAGTGGGTTTCTTGTAGACAACATATAGTTGGGTCATGCTTTTTGATCCATGCTGACGTGCTCTGTCTTTTAATTGGTACATTTAGATCACTGATGTTCAAAACAATTATTGATAGAGATGGATTAATATCCACCTTTTTCATTACTGTTTTCTATTTATCACACTTGTTCTTTGTCCCTATTTTTGTTTTCCACTTTTTTTTGCTCTTTGTGATTTTAATTTAGCATTGTTATGATTCCATGTTCTCTTTTTTTAGCATATTGGTTACACTTTTTTTTACTTTCTAATGGTTGCCCTAGGATTTTCAATATACAATGGTAGCTAATCCAAACTTTCTTTCTTTTAAATATAATTTATTGTCAAATTGTTTCCATACAACACCCAGTGCTTATTCCAACAAGTGTCCTCCTCAATGCCCATCACCCACTTTCTCCTCTCCCCCAGCATCCATCAACCCTCAGTTTGTTCTTAGTATTTAAGAGTCTCTTATGGTTTGCCTCCCTCTCTCTCTGTAACTTTTCTTTTTCTCCTTCCCCTCAGAGTGGCCGAAATGACCAAACTTAGTTTCAAATAACACTAGAACATTTGGGTAGTAATAACAAAACTAATTCTAATTCCTCCCTCCTGTCCTTCACTGTAACAATTTATCTTACTTATAATATAAACAAACCTAAGCAAATGTACATTTGAAAGATGTATATGATAGACATATATAATGAATATAAGCATACATAATCGATATACTGTTCCAATTATTATTTTAAACACACTATTTGGTAGGTGAATTAAGAATAAGAAAAAGTTATTTCATCTTCATTGACTCTTCCTTTGATGCTCTTTTCTTCATGTAGAATCTGAGTTTTTGACCTGTATTATTTTTTTTTCTCTAGAGAATTTTTAATATTTCTTTCAAGGTAAGTTTATTGGCAACAGATTCCTTCAATTTTTATTTGTCACTTTTGAAAGATAATTTTGCAGTATGTAGAATTCTCAGTTGCTAGGTTAATTTTCTCTCCATCTTTATATACTTTATTCCACTCTCTTCTTGTTTGCACGGTTTCTGAGAAGTTACATGTAAATCTTATCTTTATTACTCCGTATGTAAGGTTGTTTTCTCCCTTTGGCTTCTTTCAGGATTTTGTCTTTATCTTCGGCTTTCTATATTTTGAAAATTATATGCCCAGGTGTAGTTTTTTGTGTGTTTTTTGTTAGCAGTGGGGTTTTTGTTTGTTTGTTTTTGTTTTTGACATTTATCCTCCTTGGTGTTCTCTGAGCTTTCTGAATCTGTGGTTTGGTGTCTTATATTAATTTAGGAAAATTCTCTGCCATGATTATCCCAAATTATTTATCTTATTGCCCCTCTCTTTCTTCTCCTAGTATTCCCATTACACATGTGTTACTCCTTTTATAGTTGAACCACAATTCTTAGATATTCTGCTCTGCTTTTTTCCCTATCTTTGTTCTCTTTTCTTGTCACTTTTGGAGGTTTCTATTGATGTATTCCCAAGCTCAGTGATCTTTTTTTCCTCAGCCATGTCCAGTCTTCTAATCAACACATCAACACCATTCTTCATTTCTATTTCAGTGATTTTTATCCCTGTCATTTCTTTTTTGGTTCTCTTTAAGGATATCTCTGCTTACATGGCCATCTAATCTTGCATGCTGTCTACTTTATCCATAGCGCCCTTAAGCATCTTAATCATAGCTGTTTTAAATTCCCAATCTGAGCATTCCAGTATCTTTGCCATGGGTGGTTTTATAATGCTTGCTCTGTCTCTTCAAACTGTTTTTTACCTGTTGGTATGCTTGCAATTTTTTTACCTCAATAGATAGATCATGATATACTAGGTTAAAAGAACCTTTATAAATAGGCCTTTAGTAATGTGGTGGTGAGGTATAGGAGAAGGGGAAGCATTTTATACTTATTTAATTAGGTTTCTGTCTTTTGGTGGATCTATACCTCTGGACTATGACACTCAAAGATTTTTTGTTTTTGTTTTTGTTTTAATATTTTTCCTCTCCCCACCTTAGCTAGGAGAAGATGTCTAGAGTTGGCTGGAGTAAGGTATTTTCCTTCTTCCACATGGAAGGCTAGACATGACTCCAGTTAGATATTTCCTTTCTCCCCCTACTCCCCTGGTCAGTTAGGTTCTGATAACACCCCAGTAGGTTAGGCTCTGAATAACTAGTTTTTCCTGAGAGTAGGCATTGTTCAGAAGAACACAGTGCTCTCATGTATTTCAAAACAGAAACTTTGGGTTGCAAGTAACTTGTTCTGTGAGTGTTCTGCAAGATGAGCAAATGTTTCTAATAAATTTTAACTTGATAAACAAGCAATGTCTTGCAATAGGAGTAGTACATGATGCCAAATGTCACATGATCACAACTGAGCCAATGGTTCTTGAAATTCTTTTTGATATATGAGTGCTTTGGATTACAAACATGTTTCTGGAATGAATTATGCTCACAAACTGCTGGAGTCTAGCTCCAGTAGATCCAGGGTTCCCCTGAAGGATGGATGGTGTCGGCATGAAAGAGATGGGAATCAGCGAAGGGGGAAGGGAATGAGAGAGCCAAGAGGTTCTTTCTGATCAGCAGTCAGGCATCTCTGCACTGCAAGCAGGCATCTTTGCTCTTCAGTCAGGTATCTCTGCACTGACTGGAGAGTCAGCCTTTTTTATTGAAAAAATGTATGGGATACAAAACAGGAGTGGCAATAGCCTTAGACAATGATTCCTGATGACAAATTCATTGGTATGTAAAAAATTTCCAGAACATAGATTGGTAGAAGACTCATGCATAATCTTTATCAATAGTGATTGAGGTAGGTGACTTAGATGCTTATCACATAGGGAAGGAAGGTATCCTTAGCATTCAAATACAAGGCAATGTTTTTAGCATTGTAAAAGCAAAGGTTAGTCCTTTGTGAGCAGGGTTCAATAGCCTGTTTTCTTGAGGGGGAAGAAACACAGGTTTCTCAGGAAATGTAATATTTGCTCCCATAAATACAAAAGAAGAAATTTCTATAATCTCCTTCACAAGATACAATTTAGCATATTTTTAGCATAAGAAGGCAAGTCACTTGATGCCAGTTGGCAATGTGTCATGGGGGTTGGTGCTCAAGCAGAAATGGCAGAGTGATAGACAAACAGAAATGGCAGAATGGTAGATGACTGTTGCCATCTGACAGCAGGAGCCTTGCAAAACCTGCCTTACCTCACAAGGAGAATTTTCTCAGCTTTGTGAGTCCAGAAACTGGCTTCCGGCAACAAACCAAAGTTTTACTGTAGTTCCTTTCCCCTCACCCTGCTTGAAGCAAAAGGGGCTTCTTCTCCAATATTTACTGTGGGAACCTGATCAAGCTCCTAGAGGAAAATCTCACAAAATTGTGGAGGCCCTCTTCTGACTGAGTCCCCGTGAGTTTTTAACTCTCAGAGTCATCCACACTGAGCCTTCAGCAATTCATTCATTACAGTTTAGCTTTTTCTACCCCAACACCGTCTCAATGGAGGTTTCTACTTACCTCAGAAAAGTTGTTATTCTCTTGATTTGTCTGTCTCTCCAATCTTAAGGGCAGTGGTTTTCCTGTGTTTGCACCCCTCTTAGGGATCCTAGAGGAGTTATTGATTTTTCTTGTCTGTCCCACTTTTGACTGATTATTAGAAAGAAGTGGCAGCTTCCAAGTTTCTTACATCAGAACTCGCTGTATTGAATTTAAAGTTTTAATTTTAATTTAGTTAAGTAAAATTAAAAATTCAGTTCCTCAATTGTTCTAGCCACACTTTAAGTGCTTGATGACTATGCATGCCTAATGGCTACCATATTGGGCAGCACAGAGCATTCCCATCATTACAGAAAGTTTTCGTGGGCAGCGCTAGAAAATGGAACACTTTAATAGGTCTACAATAATAGAAAAATATTTTTTAGTGTGATGTTTTATTGAAGTGTAACTAACATACAGTGTTAAAATAGTTTCAGGTGTACAAAATAATGATTCAACAACCCTGTACATTATTTAATGCTCATCAAGATAGTATACTCTTGAACACTTGATTACAGAATATTAGAACAATATATTTTGAATTTCCTTAGAAAAATCTTCTGTTGAAATGACTTGAAGAGAAAGATGTCACGATGTCACATGAGAAGGAAGTTAATAATAGATGGTGACCGAGAAACTATTCAATTTGTTCCATTAATTAAAACTCAGAAAATATTTTTCTAACTATGAATAATTATGCTTGAGGAAAAGAATAAATAAGAATGCTGAGAAACCCCCAAAACACAAAGATTGGGCTTTATTTTGTTTTTGTTTAGTTAGAAGACATTTCAATACTTTCTTTGATAGCTTGCTTTTTCTAAGCTTTCCAAACAATTCTAGTTGATCCAGGATTAAGGACCATTCAGAAGCAGTATGAATCATTCATTGTTCCTTTTGTTCTCCATTGGAGGAGAATGAAGAATCCAAAATTATAATTTGGATATAATATTTGATATAATATAATATTTGATATAATAATTATATCAAAGAAACTCTTAATTTATGAAATTTTACTTATTTTACTTCAAACTCTTTGGTTTACTTGAACTCTTTGAGAAAAAAAATTGTTTTTCTCTACACTGAAATATATCAAAAATAGTAATTCTATTCAAAACAAAGTGCTTTGACCTTGGAAACAAAAGATTTAATGTTTGTTTATGTTTTTGACACTTATTGGTTGTACAACAAATTTACTTTGCCTTCCTGTGCCTCAGTTTTTTCTGGTGTAAATGTTGGTTTGAACTACAGGAATGACCTCTAAGGCTGAACTGGAACTTTCAATGCTATTACCCATTCCCTGGCAGACATTACCAACCCATTCTAGCACCCTTTACCACAGAGACAAGACACAACCTCAGAATCATTCTCAATATCACCTTCCAAAAATCCACAACTGATGAATTGCGATTTTCATAATAAATGTAACTTCTTCTGAATCCCTTCGAGTTAGAATAGTTTTGAAATAGCACAGGATCTATTTTCTTTTTCTATATAGAGGAAAGAATCACAAAGAAACTCCCCAGATTTATTTCTTGGAGACATACATTGCAGATGTTTAATTTTGTGTATCCCATGCCTTAGTAGACCAATTTTTCTAGGAGTCCATTGTTCTTTACCTTGGCCATACTCCTTAACTGCACAGAAACATCAGGAAATGTGGTTTTCCTCTTATGGAATCTCCCCCCCCCCGCCACCTTCCACCTACTTTCCTAATTACGAGCCAGAAAACATGGATCTGCACCTCAGATCTACTTTAATTACTTGCATGACTTTTAAAGTTGCTTAATATTTTTAAGTATCTTTTCTTATTTGAAGTTAGAGATAATATCAGTATGCCTTATGGGCTTGTTATGATGTTTAAATAAATCTACACATGTTTAATAGCTTGCATAATGTCAGACACCTAGTAGCTTTCCAAAAATAATAGTTATTAGTATAATTATTATTATTCCCATTCCATAATCCTTTGGAATATGAGAGACCCTGTAATGTGAAAATCAATTCATAATGACATATTCTTAAGTGTGTTACTACTATAAACTTGATTGGTCTTATGTGTTAACTACCCAGGTGCATATTTGCAACTTATGAATTCCCTTCTGCAGCCAATACTTAACCCAGTACTCCTTGTATTCATGTTCTTGATTTTAATAGATGTCGTTACTCTAAAGAGTAAGGTTCCATGGCCAGACAAATTTGGGAAATGCTGGGTTAAACAAAATTGAAAGGATTCTTTGCAGGTGCCTGAGTGGCTCCATTGGTTAAGCAACCGACTCTTGATTTCAGCTCAGGTCAGGATCTCACAGTCCATGAGGTCAAGCCCTGCATCAGGCTATGTGCTGGTGGTGCAAAGCCTGCTTGGGACCCTCTCTTACCCACTGTCTCTACCCCTCTTTTACTATCTCTCTCTCTCAAAATAAATAAATAAACTTTTTTTAAAAAGGTTTAAAAAAAGGATACTTTCTGCAGTCGCTCTCCTAATTTTTTAATATGACCATATACATTGTGAGTATTTGAAAAGGAATTCTAAGAAACCTTGGACCATTTGAGAAATTTCCAGACCTTGATTTGCATGATACCTACTAGGGAAACCAGATACCCAGAGGGGCCTTCAATGTTAAGATTATGATGCAACCAATATCAGGATCTAGTTTTTCTGGCAGTCCTTTCACACTTACAGGTTATCCCCAAAATTAGTTACCCAATTTATAGCCTCCAAGCCACAAATGCCCTGTTAAGATTTCCTAAGCTATCTAGTCAAATTCTTAGTTATGAAATTAACATTTCCCTAAAAGTGCTGAATCATCCCACCTTCCTTTGTTTTTCACTTCAAGTTACAGATCTTTGTCAACTTCAAATGGAGTTATACCCTGATAAATCCATTTTAAGTTGAAAATATCTTGTCAAAAATGCATTAAAAACACTTATGCTAATGAACATCATATATTAGACTAGCCTACCTTAAACGTGCTCAGAACACTTACATTAGCCTACAGTTGGGCAAAAGAATCCAACACAAAGCCTATTTTATAATAAAGTGTTGACCACCTCCTGTAATTTGTGGAATACTGTACTGAAAGTGAGAAACAGAATGATTATATGGGTACAGGATGGCTCTACATGTATTGGTTTTCACCCTCCTGATCGGATGGCTGACTGGGAGCTGCTGCTCGATGCCACTGCCCAGCATTATGAGACAGTGTCGTTGTACTACATATCGCTAGTCTGGGAAAAGAGCAAAATTCAAAGTATGGTTTCTACTGAATGCTTATCACTTTCACACCACTGTAAAGTCCAGAAAGCATCAAATCACGGCTGTGTCAGGGACCGTCTGTAGTTGAAATTGAGGATTAGTTTAGAATGTGTTCATACCTGCTCCTGTCCCAAGTCATCTCCTCACAAGATACCTCACGTCATGTCTGATGTAAGATGTTCACTCTCATGTTATTCCTTCTGCGAAAAGCTTCTAATTATATCCAAATAATAAAGACCAATGCTTGTGCCTGCTTTCTCAGAGAACTGCAAATAAGGAATTCAAATAACTGAAGTACTTAGAAGGGAATTTGCATGCTTTTGCCTTCAATACTTTTCCAAGATAAAAGTGGTAGCCAGTAGCAACCTCAGTGCCAATTAATGTACATGATGTTCTACAGCTGAGTACAAAAATGTGATTACCTACAATGAACAAAAATGGAAAGAGTGGGTAGGTTTACAATTATGGACAATCACCATACTGCATTTGGTGCTTTGCAGTCTGGGAGCTTTGCAGCCAAAGAGAATCATGTGACAATAAGGAGCAGTCTCCAGAAAGCCTGTGCTCAGGTGGGAAGAATGCTTCATATACATCCACAAGAATGGTCCCGAAGCAAACAAAATGACCAAAAAAATGAGAGGGGGATATTATCTAATTAAGGCAGTTCTTTATTATCTCAAAAAGATGCATTACCATCAAATATTGGACAGATCAATTTAAAATAATCAAAGCTAAACATAAATATTTCTTTGTAACTGTTTTAATAATAAATGTTACCCCCTTTTTTTTTCATTTTTGCTATACTATCGGAGTGTGAATAGTTTGCACTGAAATAGAAATAGTTTTCATAAATAAAGCACAACTTATATGGCATAGAGGAACATTTTAGGGTATAAGTATTTACACATATTGTCTCATTTACAGAAAGAAAGATGTCTATAACTTTATAGACTGAAGTATAGACAGAAAAAGTACTTCCCCAAGACCACAAAAGAAGCAAACGCCAGAGCCAGGATTCAAACCCAGATCTCTATGATTTCAGAGTTTAGGCCTTTAACTGGCTAAGCCTTTATGCCATTGTCCTCCCCTCATGAATCATAAACTAATGACTTCATAATCTGCTCCGGTGTGTATAGCCATTCTATATTTGGGTGTCTTCCCATGTGAGAGTTCAGAAACACATTCCTAGAAAACTAATTTCCATATCTCTTAAAAGAAAACATGTATATTTGGAAGTCTATGGTAACATCTTATCTTGTCAATAGCTACCTTATATTTGATACATACTGTGTCTTTTACTTTCAACCCATTTCTGGTACCTAGTGAATTTGATTTAATACTTTGAGTGGCACTGTGTGATGATATGGCAGTGTGAAGGTGGCCTGACCTGGTTTGTGGAATTGTCAAGATCTATAACAGAACTTTGTCTTTATTTAACATATCTGTTAGAGACTATTTTTAAAACAGAATAATATGAGTTAGAAATGGGTCAGTCTACTTTGCCCATTTTATATTAAGGACTTCATCATTACAGGACCTCCCTCCCAGTTTTTGAATCCATATCAAACAATATTAAGAAGTGAAATTACTTTATGAAATATCTAGTCAAACCTTTCCTTTTTTTAATTTTAATTGAAGTTTCATTGATATACAATATTATATTAGCTTCAGGCATACACACAACATAGTGAAAGCCTTTCATTATAGATAAGAAGAACAAGGTCAAGAGGAGATTGGTCTCCTAGGACAGCTTTTCCCACTGAAAATACAACATTGCTTGTTTATGTCTTCATTCAGAATTACTTTTGAGCAAGTGAATATTCTTAAAAATTTGTATCTGCAGGGTTTTAGCATACATGACACATAAAGAGTATGCCCTAATCCATAAATAAGGCCTCAATAAGATTTCTCATATAAGCAAGAAAATGTTTTCATTTCTCTTTTTAGTATCAGATATACTTCCATTATAATAGGCCATCCTTTCATATAATATTTCATTCCTTCACATGATTTTCCATTCTTGAACACATACTTGAAGGCAAGGTTAGGTTTATCTTGGTATACTCTTTTATATTTTATCAATGTGTTTCTGAGTCCCCAAGTTAGTTACTTTTGTGTCAGTTCCTTCTCCTGATATTTTGCAAAGCCCACCGGAAGAAGAAAAAAAAAAAAAAAAACAGAACAACAACTCCATTATATCAACTTTTCTTACTGAAATCTATTACCATGATTTTTAAATCTACTTTCATTTTCAAAGAATTAGAAATAGCAGTTGGAGGAAAAGAATAAGAAAGGATGAACTAAGAATCAGAAATCTGAGACAATATTCTTAGTTTTATGTGATTCTAATCAAATCATTTAATCTTAAGTTTGCCATGTTCATCTATAACCTAGAGCTAATAATATCTGTCCCACTTACCTCACATGGTTGATTTGAGATTAAATGTGATAATGAGTGTGAGACTATTATAATAAGTGTTAGCTGTTAGTCACTACCAATTAAGTTATTCATTTATTCATGCATTCATTTATCCAACATTTTGAGCTTCTACCCTATGTCAGGCTCTCTGCTAAGCAGTGGGCACATTGT
The DNA here is from genome assembly GCA_028646485.1 of Cryptoprocta ferox. Lineage (NCBI taxonomy): Eukaryota > Metazoa > Chordata > Mammalia > Carnivora > Eupleridae > Cryptoprocta > Cryptoprocta ferox. The sequence goes on from CM053567.1 coordinate 63,394,657, forward strand.
AATGACCCAAAAAATATGGAGCCTGTCCCTGTGGATCTTACTGCCTAGTGGGGGAGACACACATTTACCAAAAAGCATACAAATAACTATATAATCAAATAATGATGTGTTAAAGGGTAAGACCAGGGTACTGTGAAAAAGAGTAAGAGTAGAGAACTACTTTAGATTCAGGGAAAATTTCTTTAATTAATAGCAATTTAATGAGGATAGGCAGGAGACAGAAAACATAGATGGATATGAAGAACACCCAAGGATAGGACACAATAAATACAAATGCCTTAAAATACAAATAATATTGAGTTTTCCAGTAATAACGAGCAGATAGAAGAGCATGGTATAAGATACTGTTGGAGAGATAGGCAGGGGCCAGAATGCCTAAGAAATTATAGTTCTTGTTAAGAATTTTGGGTTTATAATGTAAGGACAATGGAAAACCATTAAAGTATATTAAGCAATGGATTGACATAATGTGAACAATGTTTTAAAAAAAAAACTTCAGTGTCTATGTGGATGTATTTGAGATCTACTTTTGTGATTAGAAAAAAAGAATGGACAGTGAATTTAAATTGGCACAGAATGAAGGAGAAGAAAATGTGAACAGGAATAATGTTTTATTTCTTTTCTTAATGATTATTTATTTATTTTGTGTGTGAGAGAGAGGGAGGGAGAAAGAGAGTGACTGCGCACAGGGGAAAGGCAGAAAGAGAGAGAAAGAGAATCTCAAGTAGCCTCCATGCTGTCAGCACAGAGCCAGAAGCAGACTCAATCATGACCTGAGCCAAGGTCAAGAGTTGGATACTTAACCAACTGAGCCACCCAGATACGCCTGATGTTTTATATCTTAATTGGGAATATCTGGATGGAGGTGCTATGTACTGCAATGGGAATGCTAGACAAAGGAAGACAAAGGAGGGTCAGGAGTCAAAAGTTTATTTGGCACTCTTACTAAGATTTTTAAAAATTATGTTTTCATAATGCACAAAGGGACACAAATGATACTAGAGCCAAAATTTCTGAAATAATTCAATAGTCCATGGGATCACTAAATGCCCCTCTTTGGGTGAGTTTGATTGCTCAGAATATGTTTGGACAATCTGGACACTAATGAAAACTTTCTATCAGTATTTTTCACCAAAGTAAAGCTTGGTTAGAACTAAAAGATTTACAATCTGTTATGTGAAATTCCAAATTATAAAAATTATAAAATCTAAAATTATACAATGTAAAATGTAAATATATCTGATTACAAGGTATTGCCACATTCCTGCTGGCAAGCTTTTGTAATATATAATAAATGCACTTTATTGTCTTTCTAAGATCTTAAAATTTCAATGGGATACCTGGTGACATCCAACTCTGGGTTTTGGCTCAGGTCATGGTCTCAGAGTTCCAGAGATCAAGGCTCACATCAAGCTCTGTGCTCCCTGGGATTCTCTCTCCTCCTCTCTGCCCCTCCCCCACTCATGCTCTCTCCCTCTCTCAAAATAAATAAATAAACTTTTAAGAAAATATTTAAAATCTTAAAATTTTTGAATCCAGATGCATATCTGGCTCCAAAGACTTCAGACAAGGAAATGTGGGCCAATAACAACATATATATTCTTAGGAATCGTTGAATATTTGTCAACCAATCAGTTGACTGACAAAGACAAAAAATTGTCGTTTTTATTTTTATTTCATTCTGGAGATAGATTTGGGAGCAGACTATCATTATAAATAGTTAAATCACCTACACTCATCTCAGCAAAGAAAACAGAATCTGGACCAATTCCAGTGTTTTGTTTATTTATTTTGTTTTATCTGTTTTTAGATCAAAAGCATCCAAAACATTATCCAAATGATGAAGAAATAAGAAGTTTAATTATTGGTCCTTCCCCAAATCTTCATTTGGCTTTAGTTCCAGTTTTGTTAGAAACATACTCATAGGAATCACAGCTTATGTGTAGCTAAGTAACCCACGTGTCCCCACTGATAATAGAGTGGCTAGAGCCCAGAGTGAGAGGAACTTAGCAACTTAGGTTTTTTTCTGCTTGGAAACAAGTAATAACCGCTACTGTATTACCTGAAGAAAAACTCTAACCACTTTCTTGGAGTGAAGGAATCAGACTTTCATATCAATTTGATTTTTTAATGATCTTGAGTCTCTGTGGCCAACGGGAAATAGTGCTAGATTCTTCATCAAAAATTAGTGACTAAACTATGATAACACTGCTATTATACCTCCATGGAGGCCAGAAAGTAGAAAAATAAGGAGCCATCCCCCAATAGCATAATGAGATAAAGCTCTGGATGTTTTATGTGCAAGATAGGCCTGCCTGCCCATTTAGGTAGAAGGAGAAATGAGACATAATAACAGGGGGCATATTGCCAGTTCCAGTCCTAAATAATTGGAGCAAGGCTTGATGGATAGTAATAATAAGGGAAATTATTATCATTACTTCAATATTAATAAATAATTAACCTTAAATTTTGAATACCTATTAAGTGTCAGGCACAGATACAAGATAACATGAATATCTTTCTAAAATGTATAAAAACCTTACAAAATAAACATTGTTTTCAATTTATACATGCAAAATTGGATGCACCATAGGATTAAATAACCTGCCCAAGGATGCATGGCTTGTAAGAAATGAAAGAATTCCAACTCTCCAGAGCTCACATGGTAGTCCAGGACTTAAAACCAAGCATACTCTCAAAATAAAAGCAACTAACATTTGTGTGGCATTTAACAGTATAAAATGCATTAACTTTTATGATTCTAAAAAATGTTTTTGAAATTAAAAAGGAACTTTGCCAGATGATAAAACAAAGACCCAGAAAGGATGAAAGATTTTCTTTAAGCCATCTAACTGGAGAGAAACAGACTCACCACCAAGAAGCAGAGTTTTGGCCCTAGGCTTTTGTTATTCCTCATGACTCTTCAAGTGCAAATATTTAGAATTGAAAATCAGAACACTGTTGTCTTTTGGTCACTAACCCAAGAGTTTGAGTCTTACAGGAGATAAGGATGAGACTATGACCTGTGAGATAAAACAATCACTTGTTTGTTTATTTAAACTATTCCCAACTTCATCCACTTTGAGTTCACATGACACTTGTGATTCTTTACTGACTGTTTTTTTAAATTCAATTTAATTTATCCTCTTGAAACCTCTCAAGACTCCCAAACACATAGGATAAGTTAGTATTCTGTCTTCATATGGCCTACATTATTTCCCTCTGTCAGCAGTTTTGAGGGTATACAATATATACAATAAAGGAACATTCCTAGAAATAAGTAAATAGGCAATTTAAACACTCAAATAAACATAAACAATGCATCCAATCAAAATAAGAAACTATTAAGAGAAGAAGAAACAATACCTCAGTTGAGCCAGAAATGCTCAACATCTCCCCTACACCACCTTCCCAGCCCCCAAATCAAGCCTAGGACTGCTGTGGGGAGAATAATATGGCTTTTAGTGGAATTTTCTTGAACATCAAATTCTTTAAGAGTCTGTACTCTCTAGTTTGGGTTAGGGAGTCCTCTGCCTTAAGAAATTGGTCATTCCATATAACTTTAGACTGAGAGCAGAGGGTGGAGGAAACGAAGCAAAGGGCAGAGAGCTGTACCCTTTGAGACTCAAAGGCACAAACAGTTTTTGCAGGTTTTTTCTGGTTCTCTGGCCCAACTCATCTCCCTAGATAGAACAAAAAGGGGCAGCACACTTGAAAAAAGTTCTCTCTAGAAAAGTAGGTCATAATGATGCATGTGCTCCTCGTGGTACCCAGAGTATGCCTCAGCTCTTCCAGCTCACACCAACTCATCTTTCAAGACTCAACTGGTGTTGCACCTTTCTAGGAGATTTTCTCTTATCACCTCTTTAAATTGGGAAGTGTCCTTCCCAAGTATCCCCATGGTATCCTATTCAAATATGTCTTTTTAAAAATATATGGTATCACAGACTTAACTCCTTGAGGACAGGGACTGTAACATATTGTTTCTCTATGATCTAACATAATCCTGATTATTTTTACAGCAAATTTTTTTTTTAATTTCCTAGCCTCACTTCAAACACCTTCAGGGAAAAATTTTGCTTTCTCTGACTGAAAACCCGGGTAGGACTTAGGACTCTTATGTTTAATCTTAGACTCACTTAAGTGAGAATTATTTGTTTATTAATTAAAATACCCTGTCCAGTATAATAATAAAAACTTGGAATATGACTTATAGTTAAATCTTCTCCCTCTTTTCAGCTAGATCTGGATTTAGGCAGATAACCAGCCTTCTGGGAAGCAGGTATAAACAGTATTTTTTCTCTCTTTCTCCTCAGTTCTTCATGCAGGTTTTAGGTTACAACCTCTGAATGCTCTACAATTTAAGGGAGAGAAAATAAAATATTCTTTTCAGAAGGTTTAACTTGACTAGTTTTCTATTCTCTGGGCATAATGTTATGTTGTTTGAAGTTGACTTTTTCTGTCATAGGTGATTTCACGGGTTCATGGGCCCTCTTCTGCTAGGGCCCCTCCAACGGCTTCTCTTCATCTGACTGCTCTATCTCCAGTTCATCTCTTCTTCCACTTCTGGTTTTATTGGTGGTCACTGCAAAGACTGCCTCTTTGTTGGAATCCCCTCACCTTCGGGTAGGTAGTTTTTTGGGCAGAATGCCTTTTATATTGATATTGGGCTGGCATTTCCATCATTGGAAGAGTCATCATTGGAAGAGTCATCATTGGAAGAATCATCATTGGAAGAGTCATCATTGGAAGAAGGCTGAGTTATCCCAAGAGCAGCACCAATCCTCTCCTTCTCTCTTTATCTCCTACCTTAGACGGACAGTGGCAGCCTCCTGACTTTAGATTGCTTAGCCCTGTGTCTGACATCTGTCCCTTCTTCCCCCGTAACACCTGGAAACACATATCAAGCTCTCCTTGAGGGCATAGAAATTAATCACCATCACCCCCACCTCTACTCTTAAAAATTGCTCCAGGCTTCAAAAGCTCTTCAATTCAATATATTCTTGATAATTTTATGACCTCAAAATAGATCAGAAACTTCAAGTGTTATAAAATTGCATCTTGGTATTAACTTTTAAAATTCTCTTTTGCACTTGGGTCTTCACTTTGGAATTTTAATATTATATCCTGGCGCCTCAGTCAAATGCCCAACTTATCCTTCTCACCAGTACAGTACCTGGCATGTACAAGGTACTATTCATTTTTTAATGAAAAGGTGCCGAATTTACAACACTCTTTAGAGTATAAATTGTCTCTTCTATATTTTCCAGAGAGGACCTTCTAGAATTAATACATTTTACTGAGTTGATTAATAAGATCCATATCCTATTATAACAAAGCTCTAGCAAAGGCATCTAACAGTCACTATCTTATTTTAATAACCACAATCTTTTCTTATAGCTTATCTGTGGTAGAGCCAATGCTACAAATTTTGCTTCCTTTTCTAAGTGCTGACTGAGCAACTTCTTTACATAGACTTTGCTCCTCACTAAATCAGGCAAAATCAGGGACAAGAGATCGAACGTGAATAGGATATGCAGAGGAGAATCTGAGGTTGAGAAAATTGAGCAGATAACAACTTTTGAATTTAAATGTTGCCAACCAAAACAGGTTATACTGTGCACTCATGGCAGATTCATAGTAAGCCTCTTAAACTTCAGAAACTAAAGTTGCCTGCCTAACCCAGCATAATTCATATATGGTAAACTGTATTCATAGGCACATTGAAATATCTTTTGAGATTTCTATATTTTTCATACTTTTTTCTCCTGATCTTATGAGTAACTTAACATCTGTACCAGACTTGTTCTCCCTGATTCTAATTCTGTGCTCAGTGTAAATGCCTAGTATAAAGGAGGACATATTTAGATAATTATGAATATAATCATCTCTTTAGTCTTTATGATTACCTTTATGAGCAGATCTTTATCTAATCAGCCAGAGGCCCCCATTTGCGTTTAGGATAAGATTAGAACTTTTTTAAAAATTGATGTAAAGGGGTGTGTTTGCATGTGACACAGAGGAGAAGCCTTGGTAATATTTTGCCTGTGAAACAAAATAGAATTTTGCAGGAAGAAAACTCTTTACACACTGGGCTATTGTGTTGTTTTGAGAAAGGATTTGTCAGATGCTTGTATTTCCTCTCCCCTATTAGCATAGTAAATACTAAGCCTGGAAGACTAAAAGCATCCAGAATTCTGACAAAGTAGAAGAAATATATTTTGTTCTTTGGAAAATGAGACCATGTGTATTACTTTACAAAATAAAGTAACTAAAATAAAAGTACGCCTCCTTCTGGTACCAGGAAATTATTAGAAAGAGAGAAGAGAGGGGAAAACAAATGAATGAATGTCTGTATCCAGAAATTCTTCCCCGAGGTTTCATTTCAATGAAAGGGCAATGTCTTTGGTGGTTTGGGAGGTATTCAGTATTAACACCCATTCCAACCTTCTGTCTGAGAATGTAAAGAGACCTCCTTTCAAACTGCTCTAAGCCAACCCAAGGAGCAGCCATGTGAGTCTTATTGGGATGGATAAAATCCAGAAGTATCAGTGTAAGGAGGCAGATATGGAATCTACCTTAGAAAACTCAAATGCTTTATAGCAAGAGCTGCATAAAAGAAAGTTATACCCCTACCCAAGCTTGGATTGAATGGAAATAGTAAAAGTTCAGATGGGTCCCTGGTGAGGTAAAATAGAGCTTTGCCCAAACTACAAGTGACCAGACCACAAGTTATACCATCCTCAGAACTGAATTGCAAATGCCAACATGAAAAACATCAGCCAAGTGGACTCAACCTAAAAGAGAGAAGACAGCAGGCCACCTCTCACCCTGCCACCAGGACACAGAAGCCATGATCTCAGTTCAGAGATTATTTACTCATCCTTCTTAGATATAATTTCAAAAGTCATCAATTTGGAATTTTAAAAAGTGGGTCTAAAACACGACTTTTCCTTCTTTTAGTTTCTTTAATTTGTTTTTGGGTATACACACTCAAAACACTTTAATGATTACAACTAAACTGGAAGGTCAATTTATGTTTATAACTAGTTAAAAACTGACCTATTAAATCAAAAGACCAAAGATCTTTTTATGTATATGAAGACTGCCGACCCTCCTATCACAACAGCACTATTTCATAACCACCATTCAAATGTTCTTGGCAAAGAAATAAATGTGAAAACAATTTACTTCACCAAAGAACTATAAAAAATAAACAAACAAAAAAGCATTACATTCAATGACTTTTGCTATTTTTTTAACAGACTTCTTTATACTCTCTTATCTCCTATGTTCAACCAGGATTTGAGATACAAACTCAAGTTTTTATGGCTAATATATATTGAGCATTTGATATAAAAAAGATACTGTGTATTGTTCTTTTCATGCATTAAATACACTCCTGCAACACATTATTTTTTCAGTGTCAACTATGTAATAGTTATCAGGTAGGTAGTGATATTCTAGACTAGATAGTATCTATTCTTGTCTTCACTTGGCTTAACTTCTCATGGGGAATACAAATAAAAAAAGAAAGCAAACTGATAAATAATAAGGTAATTTTAATGATAAGTATTATCCCAGAAATACACAAGAACTAAAGAGAATCACACACAAGAATCTTCTTTAGTTAGGGCAGTCAGGGAAGCCCTCTGAGGAAGACATCTTTTAACTGAGGCCTAATGTGAGAGTAGCACATAAAAAGCTGGGGTGAGGTGTAAGACAAGGGATGCTATAAAGCATGCCATGCAAAGGGTATACTTTATTTGGAATGGCTGAGGCCGGGAAGGGCTTTGAGTGGTCATAGAACTAAACGGAAAATATTTTGGCCTCTGTGTGCCAAGCTGGAAGGCATGTAGCACAACATAAATTGGGCAAGAAATACACCAAGCCATCATGAAAAGCCTTATGAGCCATGGTGAGAAATAGGCATTTTATTTTAAATTCAGTGGGAAGCCCCTATAGTGTGTAAAGAAGAATGATGCTATCCAATTTAGGTGCTAAGAATATCACGGCTGCAACAATACAATGTGGAGACTGGACAAGAAGGACACAGGATGGGGTGCTCAGTCGATTAAGCATCCGATTTTGGTTCAGGTCATGATCACATGGTTTGTGAGTTTGAGCCCCGTGTTGGGCTTTGTGCTGACAGCTCAGCCTGGATCTGGCTTCAGATTTTGTGTCTCCCTCTCTCTCTGCCCCACCCCCACTCATCTCTCTCTCTCTCTCTCTCTCTCTCTCTCTCTCTCTCGCTCTTGTACTCTCTCTCTCTCAAAAATAAATAGACATTAAAAAAGAATAAGAAGGACACAAGAGTGGAAAAAGACAGGTTAGATTCTAGATGCTGGTAGCAATACTGGGAGGAGATAATTGTGGTTTGCCTAAGAAGGTGGCACTGGAGACTGAAGGATAGATTAAATTTATATCTTGAAAATAGAATCAGGATTATTAATGGTTTCAGTGTTGGAGTGTGAAGGGGAAGGAAGAATCCAAGATAATTTCTCTGGATGGAAGACAAATTGTAATTTGAGGCACGTTAAATTTTAGATTCCTGTGAGAAATTTGAGTGGAAATGAATAAATTAATGTTAGGTATGCGAGTCTAAAGCAGAAAGCAAAGGCATGTGTTGGAGACATCACCATCATCTTGAAGATGGGATTAACATCCATGAGAATTAAGATTTGCAAAGGAGTTTAAATAGTAAAAGAAGATAGAAATGTTGCTCCAAATATCACAATCCTTTGAGGTGGCTATCATTATTATATTATTCCCATATTATAAAATGAAGACTCTAAAACATATTAAAGTTTATGCAACTTGCCCTAAAGTTATACACCTATTAAAAGCCCAACCACATTTTAGTCCAGAGCCCAAGCTTGGACTCAGATTAATTAAGACCTGTACTTCAGTTTAACAAATATCAAACAAAAATATAAAAACCAGCCAAATCCCACCCATTGGCCTCCTGATTGTGTTTTCTCATATAACTTGATTATAAGTTACCTAAAATTTCTTGAATATGATAGTTATTAGTGTATTTACTTATTTAGTATACTTCTTAAGTTTAAACATATACATTATGGAAGATGGAGCCATTTGGTGTCTCACATTCATCTATGGAGAAACCTTGTTTACTAATGTGTTACAAAGTGAAGAAGTTGGTTTCCCACAGAGTCAGCCATATGTAACTTTCTAGGCATAATTTTTTATAGCTGACACTGTTTTAACCATTAAATGAAAAGACTTCCATTGCCTGGGCACCTTGGTGGCTCCATCAGTTAAGCATCTGACTTTGGCTCCGGTAGTTATCTCACAGCTTGGGAGTTCGAGACCTGAGTTGGGCTCTGTGCTGACAGCTCAGAGCCTGCAGCCTGCTTCAGAATCTGTGTCTCCCTGTCTGGCTGCCCTTCCCCCACTCATGCTTTGTCTCTCTCTCCAAAGTAAATAAACATTTAAAAAAATTTTTTTAAAAGACTGCCATTGCTTATCTTTTACTGTAATTTAGCATATACAGAGTCACTATTTTGCAAAATTAAATAATCCATCATTAAAATTTCAAATCTAATTTGCTTAATACCATGAGTTATACATATTTTGCACTTATTTCTCAGATAAAATTTTCAGTGAACATGAGAAAGTTCTATAGAATTGGATTTTTTTTAATTCATGAAAGTTTATAAGGTTGAGAAAGGTTGTAAAAGGGTTAATAGTGATTTTAATTTAAAGATTTCATTCCATCCCATTTCAAAATACAGTTTAGTATAAATGTAGTTTTACAGGCAAAATTTTTAAATAAAAATTTAAAGTCTTGCACAAATACTCTTCACTTTTCTAAGGCAATTTGCCACAATCACATTCCTAACAATTCTCAACAATGTAGAAACAGGCCACACCTTCTAGAGATTTGAGGATTGGAATAGAATCACAGTCACAGGACTTCTAGAATATACAATGCAGCCAAGAATAGGTTATAAAATCTATTTCCCATATTATCAGAATTTTACAGATTTGAAATACTCACAGTCAGCACTGTATTTATATTTAAAAACCTTCAGAAACTGAAAACCTGGTTTTTGATCTAGTAACTTTCATATGGTTCGATGGATGGCAAGTACTACTGTAAAACATGAACACTTTGGTCCCCAAAAGAAAGACTGGAATACACTACTAACTAAGTCTGAATAGATCCTACGGGTATACCAGTAACCTATTTTACAAAGTTGACATATTTTCAAATGTAATCCAGTAGATTCAACTCTATAGAACACAAATGTACAAGAACAAATGTATCACACTTGGAGGACACTACATTATTCACAAACACATCCCAAACATTTCTTACAGATTTATGGAGTAATTTATATGAAAAAATATATACATCACCAAATTTCCATCCCATTCCAACTACCTTAAATTCATACCACTCTAACTTGTGTGCTCTAAGAAGTAAATCTAAAACTAAATGAAATCTGTATGGCTTATAGTTTTAAAAATGTTTTTAAAAGATGAACTCAAACTTATTTAAGTAGACAAAGACTTTAATATGACACAGTGACCAAGAACAATTTTTCTTATAAAATGATAATCATTTGCAAATATTGGACTTAGTATTTATCCTTTTCACTGCCTCCTGGACAAGAAAGCTGATGTATAAGGAATTTTATTACTAAACTTAAGTAGACCAAAACAATAAGAGGATTAAGTTCCTCTGACTCAAGGTAATGCAACCAGGTTTAACAGCTAGTGAATTGAGTTTAACTCTTTTTTTTTCCCCATCAGGAATGATGGCTTCTCAGGGAATTTTAACCTTTAACAAGAATAGTATATTCAACAAAGGAATATATTTATACCCCTCATATGAAATTTCTGTATATATCACTTTGCTCCCTAACTGAAACAGATTATATAATTTTAGAATCATTGTACATAGGAATTAGATCTTATCACTCTTCAAGGTTTTGTTTTTTTGTCTTTAAAGAAAATATCAAGAAAAGAGATAAAGATAAAAAGAAAAAGGATAAAATGAGTTAAAGCCATATCAAGAATGCCTATCATTCTGATGAGTCGCATTATATTGTTGCCTCTTATAATTCATATTAAATGTAAAGAAATATTTCCTGATACTGATTTCTTTAATATAAAAGGTATTTATAAAAGGAAGTAGTGGATTTCTTACTCTGAAGCCTTCTAAATACACTATTTTTCTTTGTTTGTGACTGTGTACAAATGGCTTTGTCGATAGACAAGAAAATTACTGGATCTGGCTCTAAAATAATGAGAAAATTCCACAGACCAATTGCCACAAACTATGTTATTATTTTATAGTCACAAGTGATTCTAGATGATCATTCATGTTTCTGTTAGAGCCAATATCCCATTGTAAAACAGAAAATGATAATTCAATTATTATTGATGTTTCAGTTTTAAAAGCTATCTACTACCAATCAAGGAGCCATTGTTTGGTTCAGGTTTTCTTTGTTTTCTTCTTACAATTGTATATATGGCATGAGGTGGAACTTAAATGTTGTTTTCCCCTCCTCCCCCCAAAATACACACATAATAGAACTGATAAGGAGTATACTCACTTGCTTAGAGGGTGAATAACCAGCATAAAAACTGAGTGGAAAGGCCAGATTGCTCTGGTTTGAAAACCTAAGTATCCAAGTCTAAATATTATGCATATAGTTTCCATACCAAGTTTTATTATCTCGTTTGTTCGGAACCCATTGTTTTGTGGAAGAATATAGTGATGAGATTTATATATTTACAGCAACATTTTGGTCAACAAGACTTAAACAAATAGGGGATTTGGGTCAGATCTAAATCATACAGGGAATCATACATCCCGCTTAATCATCTTAAGGATAAGGAGGTAGTAAATCCATGGATAGAAGATGGTCAACCCTACTACAGAGCTATGGGACACAGGGCTCAACCTCAATATATTAGTTCAGTGTCAATGATGCCTTATGTACCCTGAAAAATATAGATGTTTCAAAAGCAGGACATTTTTTTATGGGAAGTATAGTTTCCTAATCAAATCAAAATTGATTCAGCTGCATCACATCAAGGATGAATAGAAAGAAATGGGAACCTTATTGCCAAACCATCCAGAAAAGATATTTTCAGAGATTTTGAATGGAAACTCGTATTTCAGGAGTACCCTTGGTGTTTAAACTGCAGGCATCACCAAATCAAGAATTAAACCTGAGCACTGAAGTGGCAATGGAAAGGTCTTCACTCAAATTATCTAACAGAAACTTGATTCTAATATTTGAAGTTCCAGCAATATAAATCCATTCTCTACTACTCATTTGTGTGACCTTGGAGAAGTGACCAAACTTCTTTAACTCAAGTGAAATTCAGATGAAATGAAATACTACATTTGAAGCACTCAAGAGTACCTGGCACATATTAAGTATTTTAATAAGTATATTAATAACAAGAGGTGTAATTTAAGAGCTTCTCTCTGCAGAATGATTCTCAAGCAATCAATTTTGATAGAGACAAGAGACAATAGTGAGAGAATTCACAGACCAAGGCAAGAAGCCCAACCCTGAGAGACAAGCTAAGGGGAATGATCAGAGTGGAGAAAGCCAGAACAGACATGTAAGAGGAAATTAAGGACCTAAGGAAAGGATGAATATATATATATATATATAGATAGATAGATAGATAGATATATCTCTATATATATCTATATATATCTCTCTATATATATCTATATCTATATCTATGTATATATATATATAGAGAGAGAAAGCTTAAAAAAACTGTTTGATTTGATCACATAAAAATGAAAGACTTTCTATGAAAAATATTTTATAAAGTTAGAGAACAAACCAAAGTGGAAAGAAACCTCAACACCAAAAAGTGCTTATTGCTAACTTTATTAAAGATTTTTTAAAATTAAGGCACCTGAGAGGCTCAGGCTGTTAAGCATCCAACTCTTGGTTTCAACTCAGGTCATGATCCCAGGATAGTGGGGTTGAGCCTCGTGTCAGGCTCCACACCGAGCATGGGACCTGCTTAATATTCTCTCTCTCTCTCTCTCTCTCTCTCTCTCTCTTCCTCTGTCTCTCCCTCTGCCCTTCTCCCCCACTTGTGCTCTCTCTCTCTTTCAATCAATCCATCCGTTTTTAAAATCATGAAGAAAAAGATGGGCAACTGAATAGAAAAATGGTTAAATTCATAAACACAGAATTCAGAAAAAAATAAAAATGATGGTCCATGCCCAGATTAAAAATGTTCAATTTCACTAGCAGTCAAAGAATTGCCATTTAAAGCAACAATGAGAAGTGTTTCATATTTTCCTTTAAGATCAGAAAAGTATTTTAAAATAAGCCTGTTACTATTGAGGTAAAACAAACATTTCTAACTATTGGTTTGGGTACAAATCGGTAAAATATTACTTAGAATAATTGGCAAGAAATTGAAAAATGGTTAGAACTGTGATCTTGAGATGAAGACAAGGTAGCTTAGTACACAGCTAAACTTCCTTTCCCAGTGTCCCTGAGTAATTTGGTGTGATCCAACAATGACCAAGTTCTACCAATGGACAATGAGTAGAATTGAGCTTGCCTCCAGACTTGATCATATAAACCCTCCATGTAATATTTGATTCTGCTTCTTTTCCCCAATTTGTTGGTTAGACATCATCTCTCAGGGTGACTATGTGTTGACAAGGACAGAGCCTGCCACCACTATCCTGGGACTCTGAATAATGGTGGTACTTCTGCACCACCACTTCCAAAACCACACCTCACTCTCATTGACCATTATGTGAGCAAAAAGCATATCTGGCCAAGCATTAATTTCTAGGGGGTTAGTTGTTATAGTAGTTAATACAACTAAAATAGAGCTTTCAATTCTACCCTTAAAAATTTATCCTAATTATGTTTAAGGATAGATATCAACACATTAACTATAATACCAGGAAAAAAATGAGAATTACTTAACAAAATTATTTCTAAAATTAACTACATAGCATTTCTTTAATGCAATATCTTGCAACAATTAAAAATCATGTTTAATTATATAGGGAAAAGTATCCAGAACAGCAAGCTTAAAAAAAAGCGGCATACAAACTGTGTATGACTTATGATCACAATTTACACAAACACAGTGTAACCACAGTTATTTGGGGTATTGGAATTATAAATAATTTTATGTTATTTTTATCTTTCATTATCCAAACATTTTAGAATAACTGCTTATTAGTTATATTCAGAAAAACATTCTCATGAATGTTATATTAAAAGATTATGGGGTAGGGGGCATCCAGGTGGCTCAGTCTGTTGAGCCTCCTACTTTGGCTTAGGTCATAATCTCATGATTCTTGAGTTCGAGCCCCCACATAGGCTCACTGCTGTCAGTGCAGAGCCTTCTTCGGATCCTCTATCCTCCTCTCTTTCCACCCCTCCCCCCTTGCACTCACTCTCTCTAAAAAATAAGTAAATGTTAAAAAAAAGAAAAAGATGAGGAGGGAGAGAAGAAAATAAAGGAAGAAAGGAAGAGACAGAAGAGAACAGAGCCTAAGGTTTGTATTAATGGTAATGTATTACACAGCTTTGCCAAGACTGCCCTTTGCACACGAGTATAGAGCTTCCCAAGCAGTGTGTTGTGACTGGTGCAGAGATGTGGTCAGATATTGATCTTCTCAGGCCTGAACAGCTGAGCAAGGCCCAGGGCCAACCAAATATGCAGGTGATCATATCAAGGTCATCAGCAGCCTTGTTATTGACTCGAATGTTCTATATAAATACCATCATTTTCTATGTGTAACATGACACAAATAATGATAGGAATCATCAGTATAACACTGTGTGGATGAAAAGGAATAGATTTCATACATGCCCATTTCCTTTTATCCAGAGAGGATTGTAGTTCAAGAACTGTAAGGTTTTCATCAGAAAAAAAAAGATCAAAAAATGTATAGCATCCATGAAGTTATGTAATCCAGATTAAATTATTAATAAAAAACTTTATTAATAATACAAGTAGGGAATCTAGTATTACTATTTTTAATAATAGTTGAAATAGTGATTCCATTTTTCTCTGAACGCTTACTACCAAAACCTGGGGGAATTTCATTTAATAGTTAAACGCTATACATTTCCCTTCATTTAAGTAAAATATACTGATGTGTTTCATATACTCAAAGAGAATTAATAAAATATTTTTAAATAACTATACTATACTCATTAAAATTAAAACTATACGAAGAGAATTAATAAAACATTTTTAAATAATTTTACTATACTTATTATACAGTATGTTATCGGTCAAAAAATGACTACAAAGTGAGCCAGATTTTTCTTATTTGACTGTGTTTTGATGAGCATGAATGAAGTATCTGAAGATAAAATACTTTCTAAAGCTCTAGGACACATACTGAAACTTGACAGAATATTAACATATGAATGATACAGAATAGGAAACAACAACAAAAAAAGTTCATTTAAAAGAATTTCTTATCCAGGCCTAAAACTATGTGATATTAAATGAGTTCCAAAGAGTCCATTGGTCCCACTGAAATTTACTTCATACAAATATAATTGTATACTAGTGCTTTTTCAGAAATAAAAGAACCCTCACCAACATCTTCATGCACACCTGCCAGTGATGATTAAACAAGCAAAAAGAAAGAAAGAAAGAATTGAAATGCATGCTTGTATGGTCCACCAAAAAAAAAAAAAAAGTGAATTAGTCTTAGGTTTCCATCATAGTTTTTAGACATTATGCTTAGTATGTTACATTGTTAAAGAAAAAAGATAAATTCAGATTCCTGTCTGAAATTTTCTTGTGGTAAATCAGAAACTGAAATGCATTAAAGAACCAATCTTCTGCTTTAAAAATATGCATTTTTTAACATCCTCAAACCCAGAAATGATGTAGAATGTGGAGATGCTCAGTGTCTTTTGAAAAAGAGAACTGTGCTAGCAGGTCCCATTTCTGAGCCCAGAGAAGTAAAGAATTTCTCTGCCCATCTCCAACAAAATGTATCTAGCCAGAACCATCAGCCATCAATAGGCCAATGGAGACAGAGTGGACCCTAAATGGAGAAGCTTGATGTTCCTCCTTGGCTTCTCCAGCACAGGGCACTCCCCTCCTATGGCACTTGGCACACTGTCATACCTGTTAACTCATCTGTATATCCCAGTAAACTGTAACTGCCCTCTGTGTGGGAAGGACCAGTGTCTCTCACATACATCCTTATAACCTCAGTTATTAGCACCATGTTAGTACATATTAAACACTCAATAACTACATGTGAATAAATGAGTTCACTCATGCCAGATACTATCCCAAGTGCTGGGATAAAGTGATGATAAGATATAGCCTTAGCAATATACATCCCCATAAGTAAAGAAATTAGCAAAGAGAAGCCCTGTTTTCAAGGAGGGCAGTGGCAGAAATAGCCAGCTACATCCTTCAGTGGCACACTATGGCCTAAGATGAAAAATTAGAACATACATGAGGGTCCCAGGAACTCATGGTACAGGACTGCAAGATTTTCATTAGAAAATGAAGATGTTTAAAAAAAAAAAAGAAAAGAAAACTAAGATGTACAGTTGTTTGGTGAGGTCTACGAGGAGGTGGAATGTGGGTATAAATGTAATGGTGAAGCCCGAGGAGGTTAATGCTGTATAAGACATTGATCATAAACCGCAGTTGTGTAGGCTTTAAAAAGCCTTTATCATGGAATCACTGAAAAGAAATATCTCCCATATATGAGATACATCCATTTTTGTTGATCATGTACACAACATAGTTGAAGTGGAATTGGGAGCATTTTTTTTCAGTTAATATTTTAATGATTTGTATGCTTTAGAAATTTACATTGAAAACTTACATTAAAAATTTACATAAAAATTCAACTTTAAGTAATTTTTTATGTTTATTTATTGGGGGGTGGCAGAAAGAGAGGGAGACAGAGGATCTAAAGCACGTTCTGTGCTGACAGCAGAGAGCCTGATGCAGGGCTTGAACTCATTAACTGTGAAATCACTACCTAAGCCAAAGTCTGACGCTTAATCAACTGAGCCATCCAGGTGCCTCCAAGTTTACATAACTTAAGAATATTGGTTTCAAAGGGAAAGTGAATCTAGCACAGAGGAGATGCCACTTCATCCACATATGTCTGTCAACAATGTGTCCTGCAGTTTGTGATTTTTTACTAATAAAATAAAGCATTAGATAGATAATGATAGATAGATAGATACATAGATAGATGAAGCAAAAGAGAAAACTAAACACTGTGTCTATATGATTTGCTCAAAAAATGAGCATCAGACACAAATTGCTCAATTAGAGGGGTGCTTGGGTGGCTCAGTTAGTTAAGAATCTGACTTCAGCTTAGGTCATGATCTTATGGTTCATGGGTTTGAGCCCCCTGTTGGGCTCTGTGCTGTTAGCACAGAGCCTGGAGCCTGCTTCCTGTCTCCCTCTCTCTCTCCACCTTCCCCACTCGCTCACGCTCTTCCTCTAATTCTTTCTCTTTCAAAAATAAACATTAATTTTTAATTGCTTAATTAGAAAGGTGAATAATGCCAAGTTTTAAAGCACAAATGGGGAGATGGGAAGTTTTCCCATCCCTTCCAGAATACTTATATTTTATATAGATATGCCATACCTATATCCATATAGATATCTATATCTGTACATACATACAGATATACATGTATCTAGATATAGATATATCAGACAGATATCTGTATCTATGTACAGATATAGATACCTAAATGCATATATACATAGTAATTCAGGATGTGGAGACACATATAGATTCATTTACAGTGATAGACACAGACATAGATTAGATATAGTCTGACACACTGAAATTTTGTACATTGATTACATGGACGTAGGGGTTTCTAGGATTCAAGTCTTTCAATACTAAAACAAGCAAAGTCCCAGGCGAAGCAGGATAAGCTGGTTTTTATACGTGTTCACCCTGAGGAACGAGTTAGATGGCACAGGACACTCTACAATTAGTTGGCCTTTCACAGATCTCTATTTTCGGTTTTCACCCTCATCCTCACAGCAAACCACTTCCTCAAAGAGTTTCAGGAGCTTTGGAAGTTCAATCCTTGAATATCTCATGGTCCAAAAAGAAGATAACGTCAAATGCATCTGATATAAAATTAATTATATGCATACAAAACTTTATACAACTAATCACAAGGCTGAAAAGAAATTACTTATTTATTCATTATTTAAATTATGAAGGCACTAAATTATATGGCACTGTGATAAAAGCATGAAATATAAGATGCGGTCCCTTGTCCAGGCTTTTTCACAGTGAAGGAACAAACAAGTGTAAAAGTAGAAAAGACCAATGCCAGAAAGTGGATAATAATAATACCCTCATTACATTATAGTTACAATCATGTACATTTTCCGATGAAGAGAATATACAGACGTGCTTTGTTCACCTCTTCATATAAAGATAGCATGAATATTATATAAAGTAACTTTGTTTTTACTGCCCAAAATCTTATCCAAAAGACACGGGATCCTTTTTCATTCAATTATTATTTTTGTTTTCCTTCTCAAAACAAAAGCCTCCACTGGCCTCTTGGAGGCCATTACTCTTTTATAACTTATAAAATTTTATGGCTGATTTCTAAGACCACAGCAAATCTTGCTTACCAATAAATAAACGGCATTATTTGATTTCCTTCAAAACAGAGCATTAATGCCTACATGAATGAATGTGCCTTCTTGCGCCTTTGATAAAATTTGAATCTGTAGCAAACATAATTTGCTTTCATTTTTATTTCTATAAACATCCACAGAGGTGAGAGGCCACTCTAAAAAATCACCTGATTCATCATAAACTTTATACATGTAATGCAAGAGTAGTTTTTACTTTTGAAAACTATTCAAGGAGGAGCAATAAAAATTAAGAAGAGTTTAAAAACAAAAGATTAGGTGCCATTTGCAAGGACGTGGATGGGGCTAGAATGACTTACACTAAACGTAATAAGTCAGAGAAAAACAAATACCATATGATTTCACTCATATGTGGAATTAAAAAACAACAGATGAACATAGAGAAAAGGAAAAAAGAGAGGGGAGAGGGAGGGAAACCATAAGAGAGTCTTAATATAGAGAACAAACTGAGGTTGCTGGAGGGGTGTTGGGTTGGCTAAACTGGAGATGGGCATTAAGGATGACACATGTTGTGATGAGCACTGGGTGTTATGTAAGTGACGAATCAGTAAATTCTATTCTTGAAACCAATATTATACTACATATTAGCCAATGAGAATTTAAATTAAAATTATTTTTAAAAGATTAGGGACTAAACTGCTGTGTATTTCATTAGAATTCTGACTTTGGTCCAGTATTGGTCCTTCCAGATTTTGTTTTTTGGTAGCAGTATACAACAGTGAGTTTTGAGTTTTATCTTCCTCAAAGCGAAAGAAAGAAAAAAAGAAAGAAAGAAAGAAAGAAAGAAAAGGAGAAAAACAAAAAAGAAAAAAAGAAACCCAATCCCTTACTTAATTCTCTTAAGGGTAGGAAGCAAGTGCGGCATCTCATTATATTTATAAGCAGACCTAGGGGTGCCTGGGTGGCTCAGTCAGTCAAGCATCAGACTTCGACTCAGGTCATGATCTCACAGTTTGTGGGTTCCAGCCCCACATCGGGCCTTCTGCTATCAGCGCATAGCCTGCTTCAGATCCTGTCCCTCTCTCTCTGCTCCACTCACTTTCTCCTTCTCCCTCTCTCTTTAACTCTCTCAAAAATAAGTAAACATTTTTTTTAAAATGTACATAGCAGACTTAAAGACTCAGTTGCCAGAGGTTGCATCATGTCTCAGAGTAGCCAAACTCAATAGCCAACAACATCTGTCAGGTAAATTCTATCAGAAGGAGGTAACAACAGCAACAACAAAATCAAACTGCTCCAGAAAATTACCAAAGAAAAACAAATGAAAGGAGAGTGAACATCTTGCAAACCTGAAAAGATAACTAGCTGTATTCCTGCTTTTGTATCATTTTCGTGCAAGTTTAGGTCAGCCATAGTAACCTGTGTCCAGAAAGAAACCAGATGCACATCTTAATGTGAATCTAATATAACCGTGACTCCACAAAAGTCTTCAGCAAGCAGAGCAAAGCATGTGGTGACTTGGGTTTGCTGCAGAGAGGAGAGAAAAAGGCTTATTTTGGTGCAGAATGGTAATGTTTATTCTTCTGAGTCATGAGATTTCATAAGAGAGTCAAGCATTCAAATTCTTTTTTTAGTTTATTTTTATTTTTCAATGTTTATTTATTTTTGAGAGACAGAGAGGCAGAGCACGAGTTGGGGAGGGACAGAAAGAGAGGGAGACACAGAATCCAAAGCAGGCTCCAGGTTCCGAGATGTCAGCACAGAGCCTGACACAGGGCCCAAACCCATGAACCATACGTTATGACCTGAGCCAAAGTCGGATGCTTAACTGACTGAGTCACCCAAGCGCCCCAAACTTTCAAATTCTTAAAAAAACACTTCCTCCTTCATTCAACCCTTCCTCTAAGAAAGACCTCATAGGAAAAGGTATTTATTTAAACCTGAAAACTATCCTTGAGTACTCTCCATAATTTATCCAGAGCTTTTCTTGTCCATAAATTTCTCTATGTGCTGTGGTACCTGGGTAGCTCAGTCAGTTATGTGTCCACCTTTCAGTTCAGGTCATGGTCTCAGGGTTTGTGGGTTTGAGACCCACATCAGGCTCTGTGCTGACACCTCAGAGCCTGAAGTCAGCTTCAGATTTTGTGTCTCCATCTCTCTCTGTCCCTCCCAGATTCACTCTGTCTCTCTCTCTCAAAAATGAATAAACGTTAAATTTTTTTTAAATTTCTCTATGTACCTGATCGTGAGAAAAAAGTTTAAATAACTTTGGCCTGCATTTAATCCTGGTAATTTTTGTTGTTTTTAGCTTCCTGAAGAACTGTACTGTATATTTTGACATTTTTTCTGATAAGCATATATAATTCAATTATTTATTTTTCCTTTTATTTATTATATATTATTATATATTATATTATATATTATTATATATTATTATATATTATATATTATTATATTATATGCTTTTATGTTGTAATAGGTTTCTATGTGGTTTAAACCAATGAAAATATTTTTTTCCCATTGGATCAGTTAGATTTTTAAATGAGTGAATGTTGTGTTGTCCTTTTAAGTTAGAGATACCTTTCGACTTATGCGCACCTATACAATTAAATCATTAAATCATTTGATAATGGCTATTATTTACATAGTAAATTGGAAAAATCTAGCTGATCACTGAAATCTTCTTTCAACAACGTAATAGTGTTAGTTGATAATACATAGAGTACCCTCATTTAGCAAAAAGTTATTAAGCACCTAGAATGTGCCAATTCTAGCATTACATCAATAAGTAAAAATATTAGGGGTGCCTGGGTGGCTTAGTCAGCTAAGTACTGGCTCTTGGTTTAGGCTCAGGTCATGGTCTCACAGTCTCATGGGTTCAAGCCCCGCATTGGGTTCTGCACTGATAGTGCAGGGCGTGCTTGGGATTCTCTGTTTCCTTCTCTCTCCTCTGCCCATCCCCTGCTCCTGCTATCTCTCTCAAAATAAATATATAAACTTAAAACAAAAATAAGCAAAAAGATTATTTCTGTCTTCATAGAGCTAACAGTCTGGCAGTTTGAGAGAAAAAAAAAATTTTTTAAGGTTTATTTATTTATTCTGAGAGAAAGTGAATGAGAGTGGCAGAAAGAGAGAATCCCAAGCAGCCTTCACACTAAGTGCAGAGCCCGATGCAGGGCTCGATCTCACAAACTGTGAGATCATGACCTGAGCCGAAATCAAGAGTCAGACGCTTAACCGACTGAACCACCCAGGTCCCCCTGAAAGGAAAAGTTGTTTAAAAGAAAGTTTATAAAAATAAATTTCTAATATTTTTAATCTCTGAAAGCATTAATGAAACTATCTTTAGCAAACTAAGATTTATTGTAGCCAGAAAATTATCAGAGGATAAATACAGTATTTCATTTTATTGAAAGTGAAGCTGAACTACACCATTCTATGATTATCTTCTCAGGAAATTAGCTTTGCCTCATTTTTTTTAAAGATCCTAAAATGAAAGCTTCTATTTTACTTTCCAAACAAGAACACTTGAAAGTATATAATCCATTGAGCCATCAAATTTCTTGTGCAGAAAATTGTATATAACATACATAGAACAATGCTTTAATGATTTAATTTAGAGTCAAAATACTTTATATTAGAACATTTCAAAAGATACTTATTATCATCATTGTATTCACTATCTTCTAATAGGCTTTAGAGAAATACTGTCCTAAGGCATTTGATTTCTCATTTGGCACACTCCAAGTGTGGGGAGGAGTAGAAGTGCTAATTATTTTTTCCCTGTAGCCTTTGCTCTACCAAGTTGTTCATACCTACCCAAGGTCAAGTATTGCTCCATCAATAGCCAACTATTCAATAGGGTACTTCCAACTGACTCATCTAGTCTTAAAGCTAAGAAAAAATACTAATGACCGCTATGTTTAAAGAATTTTCAGATTCTGCTCTAAAACTTAAGAAAAAAGATAAAAAGTGGGGAGAAAGATATGAAATAGATTAGGCAAATGACAGGGAAAAGGGAAAGGTTGAGGAGCATGTTTTTCTAAATCATGCCTAAAAGGACACCTACTGTATACTAGGTTTTCAATGTGTATTGTTAAATTAACAAACAAACACACACCTTGGGAATTAACCCAGAGAAGCAAGAAAGAGTTAACAATAGGATTCTGTGAAATATCCCAAGTGAAATAGCAAGAGAAACCAAAGTCACATAAGCTCTTAAGGTTGGTAAAATAAATCAGAAAGGGGCAAACACACTCCAGGGAGACTAAGAATAGTATACTTAAATTCATTCATTTGAAAAATACTTAATTGATCATTTACTATGTACATGCAATATTCCAGACACTAGGGATTAAGCAATGAACATAGTAGGCAAATCCAAATTACGCAAAGCAGTCCTGACATAGTCATTCCAGAGAGTGACAGATCACAAAATAAAGCATGCCTAAAGTATTAACTGCTCTGAAAACTGCCCTACTGCCTAAAACAAAGAAACAAAACAGAAAGAGTATGTGACATAATTATGTTCTGACATTGGACATCAGGCAGCACAGGACCGTGAGATCTCTGAGAAGGGAAACAAACAAGGTGAATCTGAGAACTGCCAAGCCTTCTGCCTGGAGACAGTTTCCAGGATACAGCAAACAGAGCTTGGCAGTTTGCTGAATTGAAAGACACATTAAAGAGCTCAAGAGATTCTAGAATTTGCAGGGCGTAGTACCCCGTAGGGAAGGATGTGTAGAAGGAAAGAGCTCATGATCTCAGAGGGGCCCTCTCAAATCTTTGGCAGAGGATAATTCCGCACCAGTGCCAATGTGGGATGAAACTCCATGAAACTGAAGAGATAACCAGGTCAAGGCAGAAAGCCACACAATTCCTAAATTTCCACAGGTCTGGTAACACTTTGTGTTCCCGCTGGGGAGAGTGAAGAGACTTTCCAATACACATTTCATTCAACAGAGGCCTCAGGAGGCTCATATCTTGAGGAGGGATAAATTATACCTAAAGTAAAGGCTGTCTGGATTCACTACAAAAAAAGACAAAGAAAACAAAAAAAACAAAATCTTAAGAGTAAGCCAGGATCAAACTGATCTGAAAGTAACCTGGTTGTGTGTGCATTCATCTTCCATTGTTGTGTAAAAAGGACCACAAATTTATTAACTTAAATCAGGTTTCAGTCAAAATGTCAGCCAGTCTGCAGCGTCATCTCAAAGCTCACTGGGAGAAGAATCTGCATCTAAGCTCACTCAGGTTGTTCTCAGGATCCATTTCCATTGTTGTAGGACTGAGGGCCCTGGCTTTTTGTTTGCTCTTAGCTGGAGGCCACCCTCAGGTCCTAGATACCGCCCACAGTCCTCTGCCACAGACAACAACTGACATGGCCAGTTTCCTCATCAAGCCTGCAAACCGCAGCTCCAGGCTGATAAAATGGAGTCTAACATAACACAACAGGAGTGACCTCCTGTCACCTTTGCCATATATAACATAACCTAATGAGGAGAGCAACATCCCCTTGTCTTCACCATATTCTAGTGATTATAAGCACTCAGAGAGGGAATTATGTAAGGGCATGGACACCAGGAGTCAGGAGTCTGGGAATGACCCTAAAGTTTTTCACTTACTATGTGCTATTTCACAGTCCAAACTTTTTTTTTAATACTTTTTTTAAGTTTATTTATTTTGAGAGAGACAGAGAGAATGCGAGTGGGAGAGGGGGAGAGAGGGAGAGAATCCCAAGCAGGCTCTGCACTGACAAGTGACCCCAGCCCAATTCAGGGCTTGAACCTACAAAACCGTTAGATAATGACCTGAGCCAAAATCAAGAGTTGGATGCTTAATCTATTGAGCCACCTAGGTGCCCCAACACAGTCCAAATTTTTTAAATGAATACAAGAAAATCCAGTATTCAATAATGTAAAATTTACAAATTGATCAACCAGTCAAAATTACCTTAAAAATTTGTTTTAAAGCAGGAAACATGCCCCAAAACCTGAAGTAGAAATAGATCCAGAAATGACAGAGATGATGGATTTAAAACAGCTATTACAAATCTTACAAATATTCTCAAGAATGTAAGAGAGAAAATGAGCATAAGAAGAAAACACATAGAAGATTTAAATGATCTTGGGGCACCTGGGTGGTGCAGTTGGTTGAGCATCTGACTGTGGGTCAGGTCATGATCTCGAAATTTGTGAGTTCGAGACCCATGTCAGGCTCTGTGCTGACAGCCCAGAGCCTGGAGCCTGCTTCAGATTCTGTGTCTCACTTTCTCTCTGTCCCTCCCCAACTCACACCACTCTGTCTCTCTCTCTCTCAAAAATAGGTAAACATAAAAAAATATTAAAAATAAAAATAAAAAAATAAAAGATCCTAATTGAATTTATTGAAAATAAACCTGTAAGGGTGACTGGGTAGTTCAATCAGTTAAGCATTTGACTCTTGAAATCAGCTCAGGTCATGATCTCATGGTTTCATGGGTTCGAGCCCCACATCAGGCTCTGCACTGACAGTGCAGAGCTTGCTTAGGATTCTCTCTCTCCCTCAGCCCCTCCACTGCTCACGCTGTCTCTGTCTCTCTTAAAAATAAATAAATAGACTTAATTTTTTTTAATTTAAAAAGAAGAAAAGAAACCTGTAAGATCTGAAATAAACTATATGTTGGGCAAGATTCATAGCAGATTAAACATTGCAGAATATGTGGAAACTTAATAATATGATGAAAGTCATAGATAAAAGATTAAGAAAATATATGTCCTCAGAAAGTTGTGAAACAATATCAAATAGATTAATATATGTGTAATTGGAGATGCAGAAGAAAAGAGATGGAAGAGTGACAGAAAAAATATTTGAAGAAATAATCCCAAACGTTTTACAAATTTGATGAAAATTATAAACCCACAGATCCTGGATACTCAGCAAATGAGCAGAACAAAATGTATAAAAAGTTCCAATGGGGCACCTAGGTGACTCACTTGGTTAAGCATCCAACTTCAGCTCAGGTCATGATCTCAGGGTCCGTGAGTTTGAGCCCTGCATCAGGTTCTCTGCTATCAGGGTGGAGCTCACTTTGGATCCTTTTGTCTCCCTCTCTCTCTGCCCCTCCCCCACTCATGTTTGCTCTTGCTCTCTCTCACTCTCTGTTTCTCAGAAAAACAAAAAATGAAAAACAGTCCCAACAAGGAACATGGTAATTTATTGCTAAAAAGGCAAGCCATGTACTAGAAGAAAATATTTGCGAACAATTTATTGATAAAGGACACATATCCAGAGTCAAAAAAGAATTTTCAAAATACAATAATAAGAAAAGGAAACTAATAAAAGAATAATGGGCAAAAGGTTTAAAATACACTTCAACAAAGAACATAAACAGATGGCGAACAAGCACATAAAAAGATGCTTAATTTCATTAGCCATTTGGAAAATGCAAATGAAAACCACAGTGAGATATCATTACCCATCCTCTAAAATGACTGAAATTAAAAGACTGATGATACTAATGTTAGCAAGAATGTGGAACAACTGGAAGACAAACTAAATGATATATTCATTAGAGAAAGCATTTTTGGTAGTTTTTTGTAGTTAGTATATCACATACCATATCACTCAGCAATCCCATACCTAGGTAAATAAAATATCCATAGGATTTATACATAAATGTTCAAGCATCTTTACCCACTATGACCCAAACTGGAAACAACCCAAAAGTTCATCAACAAGTGAATAAACAACAGATTGTAGATTAATCATAGAATGAAAAGAATATATACAAAAACATGTACAAATCTCAAAATCATGATGCTGAGTGAAAGCAGCCAAACATGAAAGAAAACAAAATGTTTTATTCCATTTATTCATTTATGTTTATGTCCATTTATGTTTATTCCATTTATGTTTAGAGAAGGTAAAACTGTAATGACAACTAATCAGTGGTTGCCAAGCACTAGGAGTGGGAGAGCAAACTCAATGAAAATGGCACATTTTTGGGTAATGAAAATGTGCTTTATCTTGATTGAGGTGACGGTTACACAAAGGTGGATGTTTATAAAAATTAATCAAACTGAGCATTTAAAATAGGTGAACATCACTGGATATAAATTACACCTCAATTAAAATAAACAAATAAATGAATACAAAAAAAATTGCCAGAAAACAAAATTTTTGTAAAAAGCAAATAATATAGAAATAATATAGACTAAATATAGAAATTAAGTAAATAAATAAATAAAATCAGGTGGTAGCAAATGGCATGAGGGGAAATAAAGCAGCAAAAGAGAGGTTGTGCCAGAGTGGGGGAAGTGTTGGCAAACTAAATAGGTGGTCAAGAAAAGTCTTACTGAGACAGTGACACTTGAGCAAAGATGTAAAAGAAATGGGAAAGGCTGTGAGGCTATCTAGGGGAAGAGCAGAAGTAAACACTCAGACGCTAGAGCAGGTTGATCAACTAGGAAATCAGTGTACCTGGAGCAGACTGATGCAGGGGCCTAAGGGTCAGCTTGAGGACATAAGAGTGGGGGGTCCCTTAGAGGAGAGTTACTGTAAAGACTTAGGCTCATACTCTGAGTAAATTAGGAATCCAGTAAGAGATTTTGAGCAAAGGAGTGACTTAAAAATTTTTTTCCAGTTTATTGAGATACAATTGGAATATAACACTGTATTTGTTTAAGGGGCACAATATGATTTGATGGATGCATGCATCAGAAAACAATCACCATAATAAGTTTAGTTGACATTGGTCATCCCCATAGTTACAATTTTTTTTCACTTTTTATACACCTCATTCTAGCAGCTTTCTATCTTTAAGAGTTTGTTCTGGCTTGTTGAAGATAGGTAGGGACAGAGGTGGCAAGAGTGAAAGCAGAGAGAGTACTACAATATTCTAGATGAGAGATGAGTGGAGGTTAGACCAGAATATAAACACAAAGATGTGCTAGGATTCTGTAATTTTGAATTTAAAGCAGGTAAGTTTGCGGAAAGATTGGATATAGCATGTAGGAGAAAGAGAAGAGTTAAGGAAGAGTAAAAGCCAACTGGAAATATAGAATTATCTTTTAATTAAATAGAAAAGTATATAGAAAGAACAGATTGTGTGTGTGTGTGTGTGTGTGTGTGTGTGTGTATACCTGTGTGTGCATGTGTTTGTACAGATGTGTGTCAGGGGGAAGATTAGGAGTTTGCATTTGGACATGTGACCATTTCAATTTTTTATTAGCTATGCAAGAAGAAATGTCCAGTGGAATGTATATGGAGTAGTCTGAGTTGTACATATAAATTTGGAAGTCATCAACACATGGATGGCAGGCATTTACGGGCATTACAGGAGAAGAGATGACCAAGAGAGAATATATCTATGGAAGAGGAGAGATGAGGACAGAGCTCTGGGGGCCTCTAATAGTTAGAGGTTAGGGAGCATTTGGATGAACCAGAAAAATAACTGGGCCCAAGAGATGGGAGCAAAACAGTGATATTGTGGTGAATTGGAAACCAAGTAAAGAAAATGTTTAAGAAAAACAGTGTGGTTTGGAGCATGCCAAATGCTACTAATAGGTCAAGTGAGGTGAAGACTGAAAATTGACCACTGGATTTAACGACTTAAAGGTTGACAGTTTAAAGACAGCCATGAGCAAAGGTGCAAAAAATGAAAATATATTAACTTCACTAAAAAGTAAAGCTGTAGGTGAATTCCTCTCCCCCCAAAAAACTCCTAGGACATATTCTGTGACCAAATAAGTAGTTTTTAATTATAAATATTCTAAAATTTTTTATTATGATATTAACAGATATTGTGGACTTCCAGGAGATTAATAATAGAACGCAGTGTATAAGAAAGAATGCTTATCTCTCTAGAAGGTTTTATTTTGTTATTTTCCAATTGTTTGTTTTGAAGCACAACTATTAATACCTCCTGCAACAGTGTTCTATAAAAATGAGTCTATGAAACCATATTGTAAAGGCATGGTCTGCAAACCATTTCTATTATATGTCCATATCAACAAAAAATTTTAAACATACTTTATTATGTATTTGCTTACTTATTATATATGCAGGATGTTAATGAAACCTTGTCTCATTTTCAAGCTGAGGCCCCAAATGCCAAACACAAAACAGTATATGTCAACTACTACTGTATTCCAAGGTGAAGTCTAGACCAAAAGCAAGAACGTTAAAGGAGGTGATCAATACCAAAACCACTCTTCCAACCCCAACTCTTACCACGTGCTGAATAAAAGAGACTTCAAGAGAATCAAAAGCAAGTTTGGCCTGTGTCCCCTGGAGTTAGTGGAGTATACATGGTAGTGCTAGACTTAGACCCACATCTGGAAATTTAAAGGCAAGTGATCATGGCTGGCTATTTGGTCCCTGGTTAACAGAGTGGTCAGGGCATCACTGAAAAGTTGCTGCATGTCCACCAATGTTAAGCCATGGGAGCATGTCTAACGAGGGACACGTTGTGGAATCCACAGAGGGAAACAGTCTGGGGCAATGGGACCTCAACACAAGTGGTGACACCCAGCATCTGAGGGGGGTCTACAAGCAATCATCCCAGAAGACCCAATGTTCACAGCACAGACAGTATAGTAAAGAAGACTCTGAGACCACCCAGAAAAGCACCATAAGAGAGAAAGGAATAGCTTTGAACATTGACCTGTTCAGAGAGTGTTAATGCCAGAAAATGCCAGTAGCAGTTAGGTAAAATCTTTCCTGCTTTTCACCTCTCTTTCTTCATCTAACCCCACACTCCCTTCTCCCACACAATCCTAAAAGGTCCAGAGGGAACTCACTGGGGATGCAGGAGAATTGGTTGATGAGAAAGACAAGATGGGGCATAGCAAAGGGGCCATCACAGGACTGCCTCTCTCTCAGGCTTCCTGCTGAAGCAGTTCTGAAATGGGGATGGAAAGAACCTAAGTCCAAAAGAAGTAAAAAAGTATTCAATATTGACAATGGACTGTGCACTTTAATAACTGAAATTAGTATCTGTTGAGATTCAAACTGATCAGAGGACTTTCTCTTATATAAAGAACTACCAGAAAACTAAAGAAACTGCTTGAAATTCCATCCAGAGTAGAAAAGAAGTGGCCCATAGAACAGATTTAAAGAGAGGAAGGGAATTGCTCTATGAATTTAACTCATACAAACATAGGTACTAGTATTTTAGTATGTTCTATATATTGTGAAATCTACAAACACAGAAAAGAGAACACATAAATACACAAAGAAAACTATACTTTAAAAATAATTATCTTATTTAACAAAATAAATTGACCATTCATAAGAGCTTTTAGTGACAGAAATATGATTGAAAACATTATCTTCTTTTAGAAAATTTGGTTTACCACTTCATGATTTAACAACTCTGGTGGTAAGTTTAATTTGTGTTTATTCTAAATTCGTTTGCAAGCAAAACTGAAAAAGACAACTCAGAATCTACAAGTAGAAGAAATACATTATAATAGTAAATCATGATACTTTCCCATCTCACCTATCTTTCAAAAGTTTTTGCTGAAATTCAGCTAATACATTTCTATTTTCTCTGATGTCCTTCAGTGGTCTGGCAAACTAATCATAAATTTCACTATTTCATTAAATGGTCATTGAGCACCCACTTTATTCTAGGCATTTGCTTGGTGCAAGGCATACGACTGTGATAAAAAAAAAAAAAAAAAAAAAAAAAAAAAAAAAAAAAAAAGACATGGTCCCCGCCATCCTGGAGTTCAGATGTAGTAAAGGAAATGAATATAATGAAAATCATCTAAAAACTGTCAAATTACACCTATGCAGAAGTCACACAGAGAAGATTTGCACTTCTGTGAGATTTGTCCTAATTGAGGAGGTCAGGAAAGTCTTCCCTGAGGATGCTTGAGCTCAGATCTGAAGGAAGATCTGAAAGAATTAACTAAGCAAATACTGTTTCAATAGAAGACAAAGGATCACGATGATCTTGTATCAAAAGGAATGTGTTGCGTTTTTATACATTTTTAAATGTTTTAAAATACATTAGAACTCTTTTCTTGCAAGCTTTAAATAGTTAAGAATCTATTCCAATTTTAAAGAATGAAGATATGAGATTTTTTAAGGCAATGCTACCATTTTTAGGCAAATAAAAATCACATAATAATAGAAACATTTGGATAAGTGGATGAATGATAGTTATAACAGACCGTTAATTGATATTCTCTTCTCCCTCTCATCCTCTTTTCCTTTCTCTGTTGTTCTTCCTATATTTATTTGCTTCCCCTGCCCATCACTTCTCTCTCAATGCTAGAGTGCTAGAATGCTCAGTGGTTTCCACATTCAGTGTTGGCCCAGCTACTATCATCCAGGCCTGGAAAGGAGGATAAAGGATGCTCTCCTCCAAGATCTCGCCATTTGTCTGAGGACCATAGCAATAATCAAGGCATAAAAATCTCCTAAAACTAAGTGCAGATGTTTTTAAGTCTGGAAAGGCCTGAGGCCAAATAAAAGCCCCTAAAACAAGAAGCCAAACTCTCAGAATGAAAATTTGATATTATACAGATTTTCACAATGTTGTAAAAATTTGCAGACACGAATCAGTCCTACACACAGCTGCCAAATTAATCTTCCTCAAGTACAATATAGATGTTATCACTCCAGGCTCCCACCAAGAATGATGTGTTCTGTCCTGGGCATCGCACATTAAGAAGAATCTGATAACTGGATTAAAAACAAATGGGAGTGAATTCTAGGGGGAGAACTCTGGAAGGAAGTAGAAAAGACTTATCACACTAAGGGCAAGGCAAGGGACAAATCTGTAAACCAGGGGATGCACAGGAGATGCAGATAATTTAGGGAATTTTTTTTCTCATCAAAGTAAACAGAGTAGTATATTACTATGAAGTCTGTATTTTATAGGGAAAATTGTCCAGTAAAAAGAGCAAACTATTTGGGTCAAATTTTAAGTTTATCATTTAACATATGGTTTCGATTTAAAATTGTTTTTAGAGAACCATAAGCATGATGTTTGTACATTTTCCCAAGTGGTATAAAATTTTAATGTGGCAATGCTATTCTGAGAAAGCTACTTATCTGTTCCTTAATAGAGTTTGTGTTCTAAAATTCTAAACAGATACAAGCAGTGTTTAGTTAGCATTTTCCTTCCTAAAAGCCCTATTTGTTTCACAGTGCTTTAATTTGGCCTCCATCAAAATTTTCACTGCTTCTCTTAGTTCTACTTCTTATACTTTTCCTTCTATTATACCTCTGTTCACTGATTCTGTTTTTTGTTTTTTGGTTTCTGTTAGCTGTTTTGAGGTAAGTCAGAGGTGAACCTATAGTATGATAATAACTTTATAAAGAGAACAGGTTCTTGGTGGTTAAATCAGGAAAACCACATTAATAATTAATAATAAATAGATGCAACACCTGCAAGACAAGTTAGATAAATGTGTAACTATTGTCTACCCACCTGTCACTCTTCCATTTAGTTTGTTTTTTTAATTTTTCTTTTTGTCAGGATACTTTTCTGCTTTCCTGACTTCCTTTGAGTATTTCTTCTTCTCCTCTACAATGCTGTAATCTATTGTCCTCTTATATGCAGGCATTCATCCCCATCTAGGCACTTTTGTCCTGCCTTCAAATGTGAATTCGCTAGCATTTTCTCCCTAGGTTCCATCCATTTTTATAATTATCACTCAATCTTCTTTCTGCCTCTGTTTCAATGTCCTTAGAGTTCACTAGCCATTCATTTTCTCTCAACTTTTCCTTAGTCCTTTCTTTCACAGGAAGAATAAGGGAAGGAAAGTTTTATTGTTGTTGTTTTTTTAACAGAAAATCAGTTTTTATGGAGGATTTGGAGTTCCCCTTTGATGTATAGCAAGATAGAGTGCCCTATTGAAACTGAGTATTTTTCTATATAAAAGTGCACACAAAGCTACACTTTCTTATCAAGAGAATCAAAATCTACTAAACTGTAGAAATTTAAAAATGAGAAGAGACCCAGAAGACCATCTAGTCCACCTCTGTTATTTTATAGTGAGGGCAAATGGAAGCCAATAATTATTGACCCCTTTCATGTGTCAGGCTTTGTGTTTTGTGTTGCTATTGTTATTGTTGTCAACATTTTACAGTTGTTAACAAGTATATCCTCATAATCATCCCAAGAGTTAAATACTCAATACCAGAAATATTTACTAAGCAGCTTATCAGTGCCCAGTCCTAGGGGAAAACATGAGAATAACCATACAAGGAGCACCTTCTATTTTCCAAGTGCTTTATACCCCATATCATTTAATCATCACACGTTAATACAAATATTATTGCCTCTATTTTGTAGAAAATGAAACAGAGCTTCCAAGATAAGCAATTACTTGCCAAAGATCTCAAAGCTATGAAGATTCAGAGCAAGAATCTAAAACCAAGTCTATTTCCATCCAAAGTCCTTTTTTGTTGTTGTTATTTGCTTGTTTGCTTTTACCATTTAGGGCTGTCTATTCAGGATAAGCACAACCACGTCAGTTTCTTAACCCAATGATTGCTGGTTTCAGAGTTCCCAAACTCAATAACAATTTGTCATCTATATCCTGACCTTCCCAGCTTTGGCTCATGTTTACCCTAATATATTGGCCATTGTACCTGTGCCATGGCAGCCTGGGAAGCATTTTTGTGTGGGTGAGATATACGTTTAATGCATTGGTTGTGTTAGCAAGGAGATAGAATGGAAGAAACAGGCAATAGGTTTTGGGTAATTCATTTTAAAGACCCCTCTTTTAAAATTAGCAACCATTATTATTATTTTTAAAGATATAACCTAGCATTTATCCCACTAAACGAAAGGCTCTTTGACTCTTGTGTAACTTTACTTTTAGTGATTTTAGTTATTTTTATCATTTTTTTCTCTATTCCCTCACTCAATAATGTGTGATTCATCTTTCAGATCCAAGGATGTCTGCTGCTTTTCCTAAATATAACAGCAATTCACACTAGCATTAATGACATAAAGTCCAGCTCCTTCACCAGAGCAGAAAAACATTACTTCAAATTTAATGGACTCTTAAAATAGATAATAGTCCTTGTAAAACATGAGGATTCAAAAACAAAATTCCACACATTTACCTTAGGTCTTTAACTTCTTGGTATTTAAGCATTATTAACTAAATTTTCTCATATCTATTACGCTTTTGCTATTAGATTAAGACAGTTGGGTTAAAAGTTTGTCTCCTATTCATTCTCAGTCTCAGGCTATTAAATTTCCATTGGTATTAGTGCTTAATCATGAACTTACAGAAGAGAGAGTGTATATACACATTGATAAAGAAAGAAAGAAAGAAAGAAAGAAAGAAAGAAAGAAAGAAAGAAAGAAAGAAGACACTGGCTATACAAGGGCAGCACCTCTGATTTATCTCACCCTGGTCAGGTGGGAGTTACTTGAGGGAAAGAATTTTGTTTTGATCATTCATACCTGCTATTGCTGCTATATATTATTTTCCACAACTTTCAGGAACCAAAGAGGTTGAGGAATGAACAAAAGCAGAAGGAAACTAACTTCATTCATTTAACAATTATTTTTTAGAATCTGCTAAGTCAGGAACTCTTCTAGCAACTTGACTTACATTATATTATTTGTCAACACAGCAGCTAAGTTAGGTTTTGTTATACCATTTTTAGAATGGGAAATCAAGTCTTAGGATAGTTATACAACTATTTCCACACTGACCATTTAGAAAATGGTGGAATTAATATTTGAACCCAAGTCTGTCCATCTCAAAAGTCCATGTTCTTTGTACTTTACCAAATTCCTTCATGCATACAAACAAAACCCATAAACGTAAATTACTTACCCGATATTGATAAACAATATAGATCTTCATGCAAACCAATTACCTAAAAATGCATTACTGAATGCTGTTATAAAACTAGCAACTATGGTCTGAGGCACTCAATAAAATGATAAATTTATTAAAGGCTTCACTCCTGCTGAGTCTGTCTCTGTCACCTCATATAAATAACAGTCTGTAGTAAAATCTGTAACAGCTTGAAGGTAAAGAGTCTGCACTGACAGATGCCAGGGTTACCACAGGAGCTAAATCTAGGCACATATTTCCACAAGGTAGACATATCTCTACCCTCTGTCCTCTAAGACAGAAACTAACTTGACTTTTCACCCTCCCTTATGTTCTGGAAGAATATATGATAGTAGCAAACTTACTTAAATAACAGTTTTTCCTCCAAGGTAACTTCCAAATGAAAAGAACCTGTGTTGGCATTTTATAGAATCAATTCTAGCTTAGTTGTTCTCCCCAGGACTGAATACAGATGCACCAATTTTATTTGTTTGTTTTCATAAGCAAACCCTCCTATAAACACCATACTGATAATAAGATATCCCGGATCCGTTTAATCATCCTCTGATGCAGCTAGCCAAAGACCCACATGAGGCACAGATCCCAGAGAAAGGCTCCTATAGAAGCAAGCATACAATGCTGGATTTGAAGGAGGCAGAGAATATCTTCTTCAATAATTTTATATTTCATATGATAAAACCAAGGCTTAGAGAGGTTAATTGACTTGTTCAAGATTGTTGACATTTATGTGGTCCGAGGATTAGTCCAAGGATTCCTTCTACTGCATCAGATGGCCTGAGAGAACTCAGGAAAAGATAGAGGCTAAACTGCAGAAACCCAAAAGGAAAAGTTGGCCAGAGCCAGTTGAGTGAATAGAGCTGATCTGACTGACATCTGATTTCACAGGCAAAAATGATTTCCTTTAATACTCCAAAGGAGTTTAATAGTTCACATGAGAGTTTTACTTTTCAATTTACTTTCATTGATACACAGTCTACTTTTTATTTTCACCCTCCTTTTCTTTTTTTTAATAATTTTTTTTTCTTTTCCACAGTGTGCACCCACATTTCTCAAGGATGTGCACTGGTTTCTCTTCTTACACAAAGAGAAAATCCATCTCCTAAGGACTAAAACTGTATCTCTTATCCCAATAACAATCCCAGCTGATGTTCTTAAAAATATAGCATATTAATCTAATGTGAAGAATATAATATATGCTGAATCAAAATTTTCAAAATAAGTAAATGAAGAAAATTAAATCACTAGCACATATTTTTCAAAAATGCTACGGTATTGAAATAGACTAAATCAAGCATTTGTCTATTATTTATTCTCCAGCTTCATCTTCCATTTCTTTCCTAAATAAACATTCGGCACAATTGCAAATCATTTTCAATTTAAATGGATATACTCATCTTTCTTAACAATTTAAAGATCTTCACTTCAACATATATGTTCATTCTGCAGGCTCCATTCCAACTGTTCCACCTTCTTCCAAAATCCATTCCATTTACCCCACTTCTACCTCCACATTGATGTTCATTCCCGAGACCTGTCTGAACCCAAAAGACCAATCTTTTCAACTAGTCACAATTAGTGAGCATAAAAAAAATTGCTTCTTTTCTACAGCCTTTCTCAAACTCTCAAACCTGTGAAACCTCAAACCTTTCCATAGAAACCTGTGTCCTTCAACATCAGTCGCACTTATCTTTTCTCATTTAATTGACACTTAGGAAATTGTACCCAAATTCAACAGATGCAGGGAACATAGCCCATAGGTTATACTTTGGCCTTTGACATCATTGACAGCATCTTGGAAAGCTTCAATATAGTTATTGCCTTTGGGGTTAACAGTGATATGAGACATCAACAGAGCAAAATGGAGTCACAAAAGAGAACGCTGGTAAATATCTTTTATACTTGTATTTATTTGGTAAATAAGGAGCCTGTTAAGACTAGAAGGTGTCCCTAGGGCAGAAATCTAATGATTATCATCCTAAACTCCTCCAACATTAATATCACTATCTGATTAATCAATTTTGCTTAATATTTTTCAAATCTAAATCCAGAACTCTTGCCCCACTGGTAACTATGTTACTCATTTCATCAGTCAAAAAATATTAACAAGCATCTACTGTGTGCCAGGCACCATTCTAGGTGTCAGAGATACATAGGGAATATTTATGAAGAATCACTGTCATATTGAAACTTATGTTCTAATGAAAGGACATAAATAAAAAGTAATAATAGCAAATTAGAAAATATATTAGAGAGTAATAATTTCTAAGGTGCAAAATAAATCAAATGAGGATAGAATAGCGCCCAAGGGCTTCCATCTTTACTAGGATTATCGGTAAGACCTCACTGAGAAAGTAATATTTCAGCAAATGGATGAGAAGGGTGGGGGGCAAGCTGAGCAGATACCTGACAGAAAAGGATCTTATTCCAGGCAAAAGGAATAGAAAGTACAAATGGTCTGAATTGGGGCTCAAGTCTGTCATATTTGAGAAACAGCAAGAAAACCAGTGCAGTCGAAGAGAAGTGTTGCGTGTAAGGAATGAAGTCAGACAGGAAACAGGTGAACAGGTGGATCCAACAGGACCTTGTCTTTCACTCTGAATAAAATAAAGATCCACTGGAAGGTTTTGAGCTAAGGAATGATATGATGTGACTGGTATTATTCTCAAAGGAGAACAGACTGTAAAAAGGTTCCATATACTGTTGTGATCAATTCAATAATTCACACAGTCCTCCTGCTGACTAGAAAAGCAGGATTTAAAAAAAAAATCAGGAAGCACTCTTCCCTCAGGGGCTTACATCTACCTAGGAAGAGACTTCTGAGAGGCTGAGAAACTGAGCACCAGAGGACAAAATCAAGAGTTCAGCATCAGTGGAGGGATGAGAGCTGTTAAACACCCAACCTGTAGGTTGGGGAGAGGACAAGGTTCTAATGAATATTAGACTTTCGTATGTAAAATATTCATGCTGCAATCTATAGAAGAGCCACAAAAGAATAGTAAAAAGATGTGAAACTACCAAGTTGATTGAAGAAGAAAAATACAACAATAAAAAAAATAGTTTATTCAAAAAGCAAAGAAAAGAGAGATAAAGAAACAAAAACAGGATGGATAAAAAAGCAAATGGCAATAGGAAAGGTAAAAGCCCAAACATGTTAGTAATTTATATGATGGTAATTATATGTGATGTGGATTAAATATAAATTAACTAAATTCTCCAATTTAAGAACAGAGACTCTTAGACTCAATTTTTTAAAATGCAATACTTCTTAAATATAAGAATATAGAGAGGTTAAAGTAAAGAGACATATATATACCATATTTGCTGGTTATTTATCTATCATCTCTTAACTACTTAAAAAAAAAAACTTTCTACATTTTGCTCTGTGATCCTAGGCCTGGAATCCTGCAAACCACATTTCTGCCAGAAATGCCATATGGGTTTCTGTTAGTTTTTCCAATAAGTATCAGTAGGGAGAATTTGGAAAGCCAAAAGAAGGGGAAAAGGGCCTACTTCCTTTATTCCTATTTCTATCAACAGTGATCAGTGTTAGATGGTTCCAGAAGCAGCAGGCCAAAGCCATCCACTTCCACTGATACTCCCAGAAACAGTCTCATCATGGCCTCTCAGTGGTACAAGCAGGATATGGGTAGAGCTAGCTCTAAGCAACATTTTCCATTGGACAACTCCTCCCTGCCTGGAAGATCTACTTTTTTTTTTCCAAGTTTCCCACCCCTCCCCCAAGATCTTAGTACTAACTCTTTCTTTTCACTTCAACTTTTTAAAAACATTTTTTAATGTTTTTTTTAAATTTAATTTTGAGGGAAAGAGAGAGAGCATTAGCTGGAGTGGGCCAGAGAGAAAGGGAGACAGAGAACCTGAAGCAGGCTCCAGGCTCTGAGCTGTCAGCACAGAACCTGACGCAGGGCTTGAACCTGAAAACTGCGAGATCATGACCTGAGCGGAAGTTGGATGCTTAACTGACTGAGCCACCCAGAAGCCCCTCACTTCAGCTTTCTGTTTGTTTCCCCAGGCTAGGAAAGTAGCTGCTCCCTCTAGTTATTATCTCTGGGTTAACTCAGCATTCCTGTTTTGCACTTTAACTCTTCAAATCTATATGACTAATTGCCTTTATTAAATCTCTTGTTGAAATTTCTAATTTTTTTTCTTCCAGCCTGAAAAACTAGTACACCATAAAAACACTAATCAAAGCAAAGTTGGTATGGTTATATTAATTACAGATGAGGTACACTGAAGTGAAAAAGCCATGCAAGAAACAGGCATATTTTATAATGGTAATGCAAGGGTAAAATATTATAATTTTAAGTCTATGTATCTAATAACGTTACTTCAACATTTATTAAGTCAAACAGAACTAAGAACTAGAAAATTCATAATTACAGCGGTATTTGTAACAAGCCTCTCTCAGGAACTGATAGCATAATATGACCAAAAAATTAAAGATTAAGAATTATTGAGCAACAGTGGTAGGGAGGAGGGAACTATGGTGGAAGAAGGAGTTAGAATCCTTTAAAATATTTAGGCAGGAGATGGTAGAGGAAAGGATTAGAGTTATAGCTAACAGAGATGCACAGCAGTGTCTGGAATCTGAGTATATTTTGAAGGCTGAGCCAACAAGGTTTCCTGGCATTGGCTGTAGGCTATGAGAGGAAGAAAGAGTTAAAGATGAAAACAAAAACAAAGGGTCAAAGATGATACCTACACAAATGAAAGCAGGGAATTTCCATTAACTAATTAACTAATTGTGATAGTCAATGTGAGAGATAGGATGGGGAGTTCAGTTTGCGAATTTAAGTTTAAAATAAAATGCCTTTCATTTCCTGTGTCTGTGACTTTTCCATTTCTAAATCATTTATTCACTTCACTTAAAAGTGGAGCCCCACTGCTCTCAGGAACTCCTTAGAGTAGTTTTTAGGGCTTTTCTGGGTCTGGTTCCTGCTTACTGCTCTAGTCTCCTCTCTCCCCTCCCCTCCCTTTTTCTTTATGTTCCTTTTGAACTAATTCTGAACTAATGGCAGCTTCTTAGAGCCTTTCTTTCTTCTAGTCCTCTTACACATTATTCTTTATACTTGAAGTATCTTCCCTTTTCTTTTGCCTGAATATGTGGACTTATCTTGCAGCCAGTAATCATATACCCAAGGAATCCTTTATTGAAGACCAAATCAGGCTTGTATGCTGCCTTTTTCTTAATGTTTATTTATTTTTGAGAGAGAGAGAGAGAGAGAGAGAGAGAGAGAGAGAGAGAGAGCTCACAAGTGGGAAAAGGACAGAGAGAGAGGGAACAGAGTGTCTGAAGCGGGCTCCATGTGGACAGCACAGAGCCTGATGCGGGGCTCGAACTCACGAGCCTCAAGATGATGACCTGAGCCAATGTCGAACACCTAACCAACTGGGCAACCCAGTTGCTGCCTTTTATAAACTACCATCATCCTTGTGCTTGCCACTGTGGTCCCACTTATCAAACTTTATTGGAATTACTTTTTTATTTCTATGTCTCCCACCACCCCAAAAATGCCTCCAGGGCAAGTAGCAAAACCTGTATGTACACTTGATACAAAGGTGCATCTGATATGTTGCTTAGTGCTAATAAAATCCTATTAAATAAATTATCTTAATATCAAGGTATGAAAACAATAACTGTGAGGACACCTGTTTCCCCAACGATTGAAAAGCATTGCTTTAAAAATCTCTTTGTGTATTTCCTGGAAATTTAGCTTTTCAGGTATAAAGCTATCACATAACAGTAGGGAAAAAAAATTAAGAGGAAAACAATCCTCAAGATTTTTCAAAATGATCGCACTTAAAGCCTAGTATATACACATTAGCTTTGGACTGAATATACTTTGTACTAACACTGTCACTCCATATGTGTATTCTGAGTAATTTCTACTAAAAACATGCAATAAAACATTCCTCACTTCCTTTGGTTGTAGCGATGTGCAATTTTTTTATTCTTAAGCATATGAAAATAAATAAGCTAATGATGAGTAACACTGTCAGGAGTTTTTCTCCTACAGATAAATAAAGGATCTCCTTGTCCATTGGAGTTCAAAAAATAAAGCTTACTCTCTGGACACACTTGGTTTTCAATGTTCCTGTGGTATTTGGTTTTCAATGTTCCTGTGGTATAGTACCTCAATGAGTGTGCCACTTTGTCATTTCAAGTCACAGCTGTCTTGTCTTTTTGGCTACTGCTTCAAATCTTCCCACCTACCCATAAACCCACTGCATCTAACGTGGGATTAGGTTTGCCAACCAGATTTCATCTAGCTGGCCAATTTTTCTCCAACTCAGAGAAGCTGTAGTTACCTACTCGCTTAGATGTGAAAAAAGATAAATTTCAAAACAAACAAATAAGCAGCAGTAGACACTGAAGGAAGGAGCCTGCGCATCTGAGTCCTAAGTTTGGACTCAGAAATCATGAAAATTAATCATGAAATTTAACTTGTTTTTTTTTTTCAGAAAAAAATGACTTTTAAAACTAGTACATTAATTTTCCCATCAAATTCATAACTCTAGTAATGTATGTGAATGGGGAAAAAGTAATAAATTTTATCCAGAAATTGGACATAAACCTCCTGTCCTTGAACACATATGTAGCTATGCTTCATGACTATTTTGCATTTTTAATGTATGTAATTTTAAAAGAAAATGAACAGCCTGTATCAGTATTATTACTATATGCTTGTTGTTACATTTGCCACTTCACGTAAGAATTCTGCATCTGGCAGAGATGTTTGCTCCTTGTTTGCTTTACATCAGACATCAAAACCCAACACTCTTTTGACATTGGGGTTTAGTTTTGTGTTAGAAAGCTCAATAGGAGGGAGAGAAAGAGGTAAGATTAGCTCTAATTGAAGAAATCCATCCTGCAAGAATCTATAGCAAGAAGAAAAACAGGTGTGTTGCTAAGCGAAGTATTTTTTTTTCCTGCCCTATTCATGCCCTTTTCAAACATCTCATTTATGAGTCCAAAGCAGCTGTCACTGCACTATTCTGTAAGCCAGAGCTCACCTATTTATTCCCGCGCTGCTCCTTAGAGGTCTCTAAGTGGTGGATTTTTTTTCTCCTTAACATACAAGAAGCATATTACTGATATATGCCATGTGTTAATTGGGAGGTAAAGATCTTAAATTTTACACTCAAATTATTTCAGCAATATACACTTATTCAAAGAATAGATGTTTAGTAAAAGATATAAAATCACTGAAAGAGGGGGAGGATATAGGCTTTAACCATAAAGATTGTACAAAGGCAAGAAGAATGGAAGTTGAAATTTATTAATGTCTGTCCTAATGAACCTTGAAAGGAAACTGGAGGAGGAGACACGGGGAAGTAAAGATCAAGAAATACAGGCTGGCACCAAGCATCCCTCTATGTGAACCAAGAATTCTCTGTGCTCACATAAGCATGGATCACATTTTCCCTTAATTTGTTTTCTAATTTTACCCTTCAAGATATTTTTAACAGATTGCCTACGATAAATTGTTTGGCCACTATCAATTTTATGCGTCAAGGCAATCACATATTATAAAATGAATGGTAGAAATAAAATTTTAAATTATATCTAGATGTTTTGGATATGCTGTGTTTATCAACATTCATATTCCATTAGGAAAAAATGGTATAAACATATTAAAAGGATTCTAAACCCCAAAGTTCCTGTCAGTTCTAGTTTTCAGTCAAAGGCAATACTTATTAGAATTACCAAAAAAATTTATTCAGCAATCATTTTAAACTCATAAAAAAAAAGGTCTCAGTCACTGAACCCAAAATTGACTTGCTTGTGTTCTGAATTAAACATTTCAGTCAAGTTATACAAGGCCTGTTAAAGCAATACTCGATCACAACTGTCATTTTATTATGCCAAATACACCAAAGATCTATAGGTCAGTCATGGGACTGTTTGCCTTATATTTTCTGGAGAGGTGAAACCTCTTAACTGAATCCTACACTTAATCATCCCAAAATCCCAAGATATATCTGCTGATCCCTATTTCGATTTAAAATGAAATTCATTTTCTGGTGTTCTCTGTGAGTTTGCTTCAGGCTTGACTTAGAGATTTATGAATAGCATTTACTGTTTGTTTGCCAACCACTTCGGTGTTTCTAATCCCTGAGGGTGATTTCCACAAGGCTGCAGGTGTGTTGGGAAGTGGGGAGGATTGTGGATAGTAGAATGATTTCATGCAGCAAAGCACAGCACCCTCACACTGGAAGCCAAAACAAATATTGTAAGAACGAGGTAACCTCTTGGATTCAAGTAGCATGTCAGATATGAGAATACAATGATGTCTGAAACATGCCATTTCCAATATTCCTGGGGCATCCTACTTCTGGAGAAAGTGCCCCTATCTAGCAGAGATGAAATTTGAGGGTGAGTCCTCTTTTATTTATGGATTCATCTTGGCAATATTTGATCTGACTTTTGCTAAAAGTGAATTGTTTCCTAAGTTGGAACCTAGTGTCCAAAAATAGAGAATGATGGCTGTGTTACCCTACCAAAGTTTTTGAATGTTTATTACATTAAAGAAAAGTGGGGGAAGCCTGTAGCCTTGGAAGGAAATAGGGCCGTGCCAACAGTGCAGAAGATGGACAGCCTGCAACACCCAACAGGAATAAGCTACATCTCAGTCCCCTGAAATTTAATGCTTTCTGAGATTTTCAACAATGGTGATAATGCCTTCCTTCTCTAAAGCTTCTCCTGCCTTGGATTCTGGGATTGACTCTTCCCTGGTACTTTTTCTGCCATATTAGTCATGGTTCTCTCATAGACTCCAACTGTTCACCCCCTAGATAAATGTTCCCCCAAAGTGTTGTCCATTTACAAAGGAATCCCTGGGTAATCCTTGGAAAGAGTATGGGAAGCTGTATTTTCCCTTGCCCCCTAAGTGGGATTTTTATATACAGAAAAGAATCTCTTCAGAGTTCTTGCCCTTCCATGTCTCTTCTCTCTCCACTCACTTCCTGGACAATTACATGCATGATGTCTTCTTCCAACTGCCACTTACATATTTATGGATCACAAATTTCTTTCTCCCATCTGTAATATTCTCCTGCTCTCTGGGTCCACTTTATCAAAATTTTGCTATATATCTCCATTTACATGTCTCATAGAAATTATAATTTCTCAACACACACACACAATAAAACTTCTGTTCATAATTCACGATTCTTATCTTGGATGTTGGCAGTGATATCTACCCATTTTCCGCATTCATACCCAGGAGTAATTCTAGACACTTCTTCAATACATTTAATTATGCATCAAGTTCAAGTTAATTCTCTTTTAACAATCTGTATTCAACTTCAGAACTCCATGGTTTCATTGGGATTTGTAACGTATCTTTGTGACTAGTCCCCCAGCCTTCAGTAACAGACATCATCATACAGTAGCAAAAGAAGTTGTCACTTCCTCTTTGTACGACCTTGGGTACATGATTTCATTTTCCTCTTTCTAGGGTAATAACTATTAAAGCAGTCAAACAGGTACAACACCTGTCACAAGATCTAGAAAGAATAAACATGAAATACTTGCTACTTTGACTCCTTCAAAGCAGGGAAGACTTCATAGTGCCTTCAAATGATTCTTCTAAAATGCAAACCTTACTATACACAATTCACAGACAGTCATGTCATTCACTTCCTCATAAGCCTCCAGTGATTATTCACATAAAGATAAAAACTACTGGTGCGGCGTTCAAAGCCCTTCATTTTTTATTCCGCCTGCCATTTTTTCCTCAGGCTTCCATGACTTGTCTTGGTGCCAATTATTTCTTGAATGTCATCACTAATTTAGAAATTAGTTCAATCAAGCAAACTACATTTACTTGTGCATGGTAGAAATTATCTGCGTTTGCTGCCCTCTGCCAGCCGCCAAAGAGAAGAGCCAGTTCTGGCTCATACCTGGATCTTTGTAATTAATCCCAAGTAATGATCTGCCTTGTATAAAAATATATTTGAACATCCAGAGCTGGTTTTACACATAATTTTCAAAGTGACACGAGCTGAATAGCAGTGTGAATTTACAGCCAGGCTTTCCATCCCATTTAGCACCCTTTAATGACGAAATACTGTCACCAGTGCCTCAGCCATCATCAGAGTTCTGTCTCTTCATTTCACTCAGATCAGGACTTAGAAAAAAAAATCCACTTTTCTTTACAATGCACCCCCAGTGCCTATTCACTTAAAGGCTAGCCCTAGGATAGACAAGAATGTTCATTTTGAAAGGTTCTGTCTTTGGAGTTTGTTTCCAGAGGAGCTCTTGACAGCCTTTTGTAGCTAAAGAGACCAGTGTTCAAAGAGAAGTATCAAAAGCCAGGCAAGCCCGCAGACTTCTCATTCCCAAGGCTACTGGGGGATTATAACCTACAGGACAAATTTGTTGGCCCTTGTACCACAAATTATATGGTAACCTTCTTTATCATTCTAAGGTCCAAAAAGTTAGGCTAATATACAAAGTAAGCAGAACCTATATATATTTTTTTGCTTATAACATTTTAATTTGTCTT
Organism: Cryptoprocta ferox; assembly: GCA_028646485.1. Taxonomy (NCBI): domain Eukaryota; kingdom Metazoa; phylum Chordata; class Mammalia; order Carnivora; family Eupleridae; genus Cryptoprocta; species Cryptoprocta ferox. Next base: position 63,439,625 of record CM053567.1, read on the forward strand.
TTTAAAATATCCCTGCTCATTTATTTGAATTTATGGTGGCACCAGATGGGACTAAATATATACTTCACAAATAAGCAGCATGGAATTTATTGTATTAAACAGAATTCTAGATTTTCCCTAGGAGACATTCTGATCACACAAAAGTGTGATCACACAAAATAAAATATTTTTTATTCTGGTGTTATGAACATAAATGCATAAACAGTCCATAATCTATTGATAATAAATGGATATAATAATCCATCTTTCACAGTCAAATATAAAGTTCACGTTTTCTTTCTATGATATCAGTATAGCAAAATGCTTAGTTTCATTGCTCATGAAGCAATGCAGTATTTCTAGATATTAACCTATGTAATTTACATTTCTCATCCTCCCAAATTCACCCCCAATCTCCCATGAAAGCTACTAGGCTATTTCCTGCTTATTTCCTCAAAGGAAGAATGTGAGGAGCAGAAATCAGCGAAGGGGAAAATAGTAATAGTCTTCTATGTTGTGTGTTTGAAATAACAAATTCGTTAGAGGAATAAGAAAGCAAAGGCAATGTATTTGAGGAGGGCATATATATTTTTTAAAGACTCTGTAGGCAAGAGGTGGGGACAGACAGGAAGGGAAAGAGAGGCCGAGGAGGGTTGAATGACAACATAGATAAACATGGGTCACAGTTTCTGAAACCTGCCTCTCCAGGAAGACAGCCTTCCTGGAAATTAGTGTATGAGACCCAAGAACAGAGAAAGCCAGTGTGTCTTCCCTGGGAAGAGCCTCACAAGAGTGCATGGTTGGGCAATGTATCTGGGTAGACAAAGTCTGTGTCACTTACAAGGCATGAAAATAGTAGAATGATCCTTGTGTCACCAGGTAGGGCCCAGAAGAACCAAAGTTGCCACCAAGACTTAAAAGCCCAAGGGATAGACAGGCCCAAGGGACAGATAGGCAGGGCCTAGGGACAACTCAGCATGATCTTCAGAAATCAAAGATCAAAGTTCAAATGGGACAGCTGACATTTCACTAGATTTTTGTAACAGCAGGCAACATCCACTTTTCATCCAATCTCAAGGATTTCTGTTAAGTAACTATCATTTAATTTCCAGAATTTAGATATCTGTCCTGGGTGGAAGACTCATAAATTGTCCAAGATTAAGTTTTTCCCACTTCAGGGAAGTGACTATTTGAAATAAAAATCAGGCTAAATAAAGGGGAAAAAATGTGGACCTATTTTATATAAATATGAATTTTCAACCCTAATGATTATTATCAATTATCCATTCATTAAAATCTATTTAATACTCTCATTCTTCATCAGAACTCATCACCATTAGGGTCCCTGTGTACATTCATTGTCATTATGGCTTGATTACTTGTTGATCATATAGGTTGTGTCAGACATTGAGGTTAAGTTGAATTTGAATACATGAGAGGCAAATTTTATGCACTGAAATGTTTCCAATTTTTTAGGAGATTTAGGGAGACAGTGAGATAGCTAACAACATTCTTGCAGAAATCTCTCAGTCTGCGACAATACATTTTCTACTGAGTATCAGAATAAAAAACATACAGCCAGCTTGAATTGCTTCAGAAAGCTGAAATGATAAATATATGAAGCAAATATAATCAGGATTGCCATAGCTCATAAAACTGTGAGAAAGGATTCATGGAGTCCAACTAATTGATCCAATTTTCACATACATATATATTTTAAGTTTTTAAAAATGCTGGAAGTATATCAAAGTTTGAACTACTTATTAAGCAACCAAAAAAATACTTAAGTTCAACTTTAGAACTGATAATTAGAATTATACTCTACCTTAGATCCCACTGCTGTGCTCTATCTCAATATTCTTAGATACTTCAAGATGCTCCATGTGTTAAGAATGAATAAAAAGCTTAGGTAGGCTGGCACAGTTTGCAAGGAAGACTTACAAAGGCTGCCTTCTCTTTTTAGCTTCAGACTCTTTTCTTCCACAAGGGGGGAAAAGATCTATTTGACACATTTCTCAAGGATTCTTTTATTCTGTCACTTTTCAAGCAGAGAGTAAAAAACACCTTTCCTCTTCCCCTACTAATATATTTTGTGATTTTCCCATCAGCCCAGCAACTCTGAAAATCTGCTGAAAGTTGCTTTAGTGCACCCACCTAGGAAAGTACATTTTTTTCTCCTAAAAGGGAAAAAAGTTCATTCTACTGTGAAAACATATACCTTATATATACAAATACAAATACACACACACACACACACACCTTTGATAAAGAGCTTACAAGAACAGATATTTTAACATGTACCGATAGTACAGATATAAAGAAGAATAATTCAAGGGCTCTTGGGATGTGAAAACACAAAGGATGGACTGTATCCCAAATTATATGTTTTGATAGATATTTGTACAATATCAAAAAGCATGAAAATCAAAAATTTTAAGTGAGATCATCATATTCATCAAATGATGTATCCAAACCATGAAGATACTTAAGGCTCAGAGCTAGAAGCAGTTTTGTTAACGTCATAGCAAAACGGCTTAAAAATTATACTAGCGTAAAGAACAAAATGTGATGCTCTGGTGAAATATTAACAAGAACATATTAATAGTCTTATAACATATGGGTTTCTTTCTGGTACAAAGCAATTAGCAAAGAGTAGGGAAGGAGAGTATAAAGCAGAAGCAATAAAAATTCATAAGTTTGCTACAAAGAAGAAAATATTTTTAAACTCATTGCGAAAAGCATGCTGAATTTTAAAAGAATCTTAAAGATCAACCCACCCTGTATGTAGATCTTTAAAGCCCATGTCGCAGCTATCTCAAAAGTCCTACCCTTTCATTGTTGTTTTATTTCACATAAATTTATAATAGATATTCTAATAATGAATGAAATGAGAGGAAGTGTAAATAACAGATTTTATAGAAATATGGCATATTTTTTTAAACATGAAAATAATTTCCAATGGCTCAATTTCTTTACCTTTCTGTTCCTCTCCAATACACATAGCCTTTTTGCAATATACAGTTCTGAATATTGTTTAAAATTCACACATCCTATTGATGTTACCAAAAAAACAAAAAACAAAAACAAACAAACAAAACAAACCTTTAACCCACTCTAACTTTATAAGTAAATTATTCACAAGTTTTAATATGTTCAATTATTGTCTGCCACGCTGCTGGGTGCAACGCAAGACTCAAGGATTACTCAGAGTCCAAATGGTTTAAAAGAATGAGAGGCCCGAAGGGACCGCACCGAGAAGCTGGGTATAGTTCTCTTGTATTTACTGGGGAGTGAACAATAGTATGTGGAAATGAAAGCAGAAAAGGAAGTTGATAAATCACGTGAGACATACCATGGCTCCAATCACGTGACTGCTTCCGCTTATACATTAGCTAACTCGGGAAGAATGCACGGGGAGAAGTAAGGGCTGAGGGTAGGCTCAACATTTCTTAGGACCTCAGCGTTTATTTCGTCTTGGAAGGAAAAACATTTCTGCTTTGTTTCGTCTTGGAAGGAAAAACATTTCTGCTGTGAACATAGCTATGCTGTGTTCAGCGTGTCTTGTTTTTTCTTGGGTGAGCAGCTACTGTGTTCAGTGGTGTGCGGCGTTCAACACATACTGCTCTTGCCCTATTTTCTCTCTCCTGTCCTCTGGATTCCCACAGTTATCTTTACAAATTGTGTTTCAACTGCATGACTAATTTAAAACTGAACAACCATGAGAATATAGCAGTGAGCCAACAAGCCAAGTAGCGCTGGTAACAATTACAATCCATTCCATCAAAATAAGAAATATCATTGATCCTCCTTCCTCAGAAGCTACACAAATTGAATACTAAAAAATTAGCAAATCAACATCCAAGTGATTATCTACTCATGATCTACCAAGGTCTTATGGTTTAGACTTATGATAAGAAAAAAAAAAAAAAAAAACTCTTCAACACTTCCCAAATTTAATAGCACCAGTAATTTTGAAAACTTTTTATTAATCAATCCACAAGAAAAGAAAAACTCAAAACAAAAATGAAGAGAACTAAATAATCTGACTATATCATTAATAAAATACATACATATATCATTATATGTAAAAATATTTTACATATAAAATAAAAAATTCAAAATATATTTCCCAACTCTATATTAGCAAATTAACTGAGGTAATTAGTAAAAACTAAATACTACTCATTGTACCGTTTATAGTAACCTCTTTTCTAGGTAATGAAAATAAGACTCATGTATATTTGGAAGCAAAGGATAATTGAATCGACATTTCAACATAAGGACATACTTTAAATGTTAATTTTTCAGTTATTTCCCTAATTTTAATATATATGCAGTTATTTCCAAATACCTATTGGCATATTAAAATGATTGTCAAAAGTTTTTTACAGCTTCATTTTGAGATTTTTTTTTTCCATAGCAGCTTACCATTCGAGTCACGTTGGTTAGTTATATATAATATATAAATTGTATTCTTTTCCACTGGATTGAAAAAATATCTACAAAGAATACAGTTGACCTGAAACTCTAAAGTGTTAATTTTTCTCAGCTTGACAAGTAAACAGAAAATTCTTCTCTTGGTGCCTTTTGAGTTTTTTGATAGAAAATAAAACATAAAAACAATTACATGTTGCCCTAGGCAATTCTGAATCAGTTCAGTTGTTTTATCCAGACCTGAAAATTTCCGGAACCCAAGATGAGTAGTCTATATCTAGATGACAAAGTTAAATACAAATGTTTAAAAAGAGGCAGTGTGTTGAGAGATGACAACAAGCTATTGATATTGATCTATGCCTTAGCTCATAACAGTTACAAACTAATTGCTGTAGTACTTCATCCTTACATACAGGTGTTCTGAGAAACTTTTTTCAAGTAGAAATTCTAAAACTGAATTCCTCATAATATATTACAACAAACATCTCAAGACAAGTTCTACATTCAATTTACATTTTATTTCATAAGTAATGGAACTTCTATTGATCACATAAAAGCAAATCTTACCTAGGTGGATGAGCAATAATATTGTATGACTAGAGCTACAACAGCTACAATTCACCCCATTTCCCAAACAAGATAAGAATGTTCTCATATTTATAGCATATTTATAGCTATCCCTGAGCCTGTGTGTCCCTAATCCTCACATATAAACTGTCCATAAGTCCTATTGATTCCACCATCCTAATGACACTCCAATCCATCCATTTTTCTTTATTGCCACTGTTTTATTTTAGTCCCACATCACCTTTTGCTTGCATACTGCAATTGTGTGGTCTCCATGCCTCCAATTTCCACTCTTTCTGATATTGGTGTCCTAATTTTAGTCAGAGTGGGCTTTGTCTGACCCCTGTTCTCTCCTTCAGTTTTTCTCTGCTGCCTACAGTATCTGCATCCCCAGAACAGAATACAAAGCATCTATGGTCTGCCTGGTCTTCTTAGCTTTATTCTCCCCAAAGCCCTCTCATCTTATATTCCATATTTTAAAAACTACTACCAGTTTCTTGAACATACCAAAACACTTCATGCTTCCAGTTTATATTGCATCCTTTGCCTATAGAATTCTTCCCTCTCTGCTCCATTTTATCCACAGCCATCTACCTGGGAAATAAATTCACTCATAACTGCTCAGGTAATCCAGAGAAGAAGTGATCATTCATTCCTGATAATGCCCACTGTGCCCTGCACATATGGCTCCCACTGCTCCAATAATTCTTTACTGCACACCTATATGTTTTACCTCCATCAGTTCTTTGAGGATGGAGACTATGTAATACTCATCTGTGTACCTTACACGCCTAGTACAGTGCCTGGATCACAGCACTGACTTCATGTTTATTGAATGAGAACCTGAATCCATAACACAAAAGTTTATTCTGTCTCTCTGAGGAGAGATCTTTGTCAAATCACATTCTGAACTATTTCTCAAAACTACAGATTAGCTTAATAAAGAGTGATACTGGCAGTCCATGAACTGCTTTTTTTTTTTTTTTTTTTTTGAGCAGACATCACTACCAAGTTAAATCACATGGCAGAGTCACAAAGTGAACAATATTTAACAAGGTTTTCCCCTTTGTCTTTTGGAGGCCTGTGCACACATAGTCCAAAGGAAAGTACTTTTTATTTTTCTGATATCATTGATGACTTCAGTTCTATGCTACTTGAATTAAAACATCCTCTGCCTCATCCTACCTACTTCTGAATAATTAAACATAATATTCACTTCCTGAAGACTTAACTATGGCAAAGAGTACTATGCATTCTAGAAAGGGATCAGGAAATCTTTGTTCCACTATTAGCTTTTTCTCATGTAAATGTTGCTATTTTGTCAGCTTGCAACCTATAATGTACTATGGGGGAAAATTGACAGGATACCTTTAAGAGCTTTAGGAAACATTTTTAAAATATTACTGAAGGTCACCAAAAAAAGATTGTTTACATGGAAAAATACATTCTCACATGTGAAACTTCATAAAGATATCATCCCTAATTTACTTATAAATGTCTTGCATTACCAAACAAAATCTCATAGAACTTTTTGTGGAATCTGAGAAATTGATCCTAAAATTCATATCAAATAGATTAAGAGTCAAAAACATCTAAGACAACTTGAGACATTTTGGTAAATTTGCCTCACCAGATGTCAAGACTAAATATAAAGCCATATATAATTATGACATTTGGTGGTGGTGCTAACGTGATCAACAAAAAGATCAATAGAACAGAATATAGGGCCCAGAAACAGTCCTACACATGTATGGACACTCAATATATGATAGAGATGGCATTGAAAGTCAGCCAAGGAAAGATGGACTATTCAGTTGATGCTGTTGGGACAATGTTTATTGACTGTATGAAAAAATTAGATGCGCACCTCATACCATAAATAAAGAAATAATAGGTACTGCAAAATCTTAAAAGCAGAAATTTTAATACACCTAGATGAAAATGCACACAAATATATTTATGGCTTCTGATCAGGGAAGATATCTTTTCAGGGAAGATTTTCTAAAGTAAGAAAACAAAGCACAAAACATAAAGAAAAAGAGTTAAGAATTTTATCTGCATTAAAAAGATGCCATAAACAATGACTTCTAGAAAGTAAGTAAATAAATAAATATGAATATGCAAAATGAGGTCATTATATGTGTACTCACTAAAGTATTGTTTATAATCGTGTAAGGGTTTCCATAGATGCCCTAAAGCCAAGAACAATATGATAGGAGTCAAGGCACTGAGCCACTAAAACCTGCAGGGCTCTGCCATCATTAGACACTCACCACTCATCCCCTCAGGCCATTAAAAGAAGAGATGGAAGATGCCTGTAGGGAGGATTTCATTGAAGAGGGAGTTTTCAGTTAGCGAGTAGAAGATACTCTTGGCACATTCTTCAAAACAAGAGAACTACTAGCAAAACTTGGCATGAGTTCTCTGGAATCCGAAGTAGAAGATACTCTTGGAACATTCTTCAAAACAAGAGAACTCCTAGCAAAACTTGACATATGTTCTCTGGAATCCGAAGGACATGCAGACTGGTGTGTGATGTACACATGAGGAGTTTAAATGGAAGTGGCTACTGATAGCCAAACTGCATGAGAGAAAGCTTTGCTGGTAACTGCCTGAGCTTGCAAATCTGGCGAGACAGTCCTGAATATGTGTATTTACAGGTATTCTGGAATAAATTATGTCTCTTCCAAACTCACATGTTGACGTTCTAACCCCTAGTACTTCAGAATGCTACTGGACTAGAGAATCAGTCTTTAAAGAGGTAAAATGAGGTCAGTATGAAGTATGACTGGTGTCTTTATAATAAGAGGAAATTTAGGCATAAACACAGAGGGAAGATCATGTGAAGACACAGGAAGAAGTTGGCCATCTACAAGCTGAGGAGAGAGGCCCCAGAAGAAACCAATCTGGCTAATGCCCTCGTCTCAGTCTTCCAGCTTCCATAACTGTGAGAAAGTTCTGTTGCTAAACCACCCAGCCTGTGATGCTTTGTGATGGCAGCCCCAGCAAACTAATACATGAATGGTACAGACGCAGATGGTACAGATACATAAATATATTTGTGCGTATTTTCATCTAGGTGTATTAAATGAATGAAATGGTACAGATGCAGATGAGGTGATTTTGATTTATCTTCTTCAAAGAGACCCCTCCCAAGAGGACTATCTGGATGGGCAAAGGTACCCAAGGAGCAGGGGAGGGAGGAAAGTATGGAGTTATAAGCATCAAGAAAATTAAGTCTGGAGTACTCGAGCTGTGTGGAATTTTCTAATAATCCACAAAAGGATCCTACAAGAGAAAAAGTAAACTTGCCATCAGCCATGCCCAGGGAGTATCATTGCTAGACTATAACTGTACAAATGGAATGAAACTGTTTCCACCCTCTTAACTCTCCTTCCTCCCCTAAGTTCCTGACTCTAGGGTAGGGGTGGGGGTGAAATTAGCAGAATGGGAAGCAAGCAGAGAAAAAGTAGAGAAGTCACCCACACCATTCTTTCTCATCACAGGTTGCCCAGCTGAAGTGAACCTAATCTGGGGAGTGGAGGTGCTTTAAATTTGATGAAGATTAGAGATGGAATAATAGAGTGGGCTGGTCTTTCTGTAACCATCAGCAGAAAGTGATGGGAAACACTAGGAAAACAGTCCAGGGGTGAGTCCAGAGGTAGGAGAATATACCATACTTGAGAGAGTTGAGTTTAATGAGGAGTGGTAAGGAAAACTGAAGATACTTTCTACTGCAACTGAGCAAATATATAACTCTAATAAATTAGTTACATCAGGTTAAATACCAGAAGTAATACAAATGACCAATATAAGAGATTTGTTATATAACAATTCAGGCCAATGTCCTTTCCAGCTCACAAAACTACTGCACTGACCACTCTACCTCTAAACTCTTCCCTTAATGCACACAGTTCTTCATTCTTTATTCACTCACTCAAGAAATAGTTTCTGAGCATGTCCTATGTGTCAAGCACTGTGTTAGGCTCTGGCAACGCAATGGTGCACAAACTACATGCCCTTCTTGACTTCAGAACATTACGGTAAGATACAATTACTTTTATTACTTCACAAGCCATGATGTTCAAGCCTCTGAGACAGCAAGGAAGGTACACAGGCCACCCTCAAATCCAGGATGGCTGAACTCAAATCCTGCATTTTTTTCCACTATTACACTTTGATTCTCATTCACTTTGAAAAATTATTAAAATTAAATATTGGCAGTGCCTTCCTACACAATAGTATAAGGGCTGAAGAAGAGTCTGTTCTGTGCCTTTGTGTGCCCAGGTATATAACTTCATACAAAAAATGGTTTCCTATTCTATACAATAGGCTGTTTTCATGAAATAATTGCTAAGGTTTCCTCAAATTCTATCTTTTAAGTTCTAAAATTTATATTTTACAAGTTTGTAATATCTTACAAATGGATGCAAATGTTAACAATAAAAATTTAACTTTGAAGATAATGTTATTAGGGTCACAAATTTCATTAGAACTGAGACAGGGAGACATAACTGAAGTTACTATTTATAACATTATTTTATAAAATGAGAGTGCAGGGGTTCCTGGGTGGCTCAGTTGGTTAAGCATTGGACTCTTAATTCCAGCCTAGGTCATGATGTCACAGTTTGTGAGTTTGAGCCCCACATTGGACTCTATACTGACAGCATGGAGACTTCTTGGGATTCTCTCTCTCCCTCTCTCTCTGTCCCTCCCCTGGTCATATTCTCTCTCTCTCAAACTAAATAAAGAAACATCAAAATAAAATAAAATAAAATGAGAGTGCCATTTACATTAGGTTAAAATTTGGAACCAAAATAAAGACATTATTAATATTATTATTATTATTATTATTTCCTTGTAGCCCACTAAAAACATGAAATTACATTAACTACATTATTCTAGGGCTGTTAATGTTAAGATGATATTTTGTCATTAGCCAGAATCATTTTGGTGGTTACTGCTGCCATTGCAAATATTCTTTTAAAACTCTAAATTTCTATAATTATAATAGCTATTGCTATGATTATGATTATTAGTCCTTTCCATGGGATAAATTGAAGATCTTGGCTACCAATGAAGAAAAATTTCAACTGTTTTTATATCAATTCATTGTTATTCTCTGAAGCCAGTAGAAGGGACACATTAGTTAAGTCCTCATTGGAAGGTCTTATACTTAGAATGGATGGTTATATTTTTTGTTCCCTTGATAACCTAAACATGTTAAAGAAACAAAACAAAAACCTAATTATTTATGGAGCAATTTATTTCCTTTTTTTCCAAACTCACCAGCCTCCTTCCTACCCCACGTTGAATAAAGTCAATGGCACAGGTAATGGCTATTTAGTAAATAACTGTTGAAGATATTAGTAAACAGGTTGCACAGAAAGAACATATATTCTAGGAAATACTAGTTCATCACCTAATTTAGTACCAGTGGTTTAGGAAAGTTCATTCAGCCTCTCTATTTCTCATTCATTTATCAATCCTTAGTTCATTCAACAATATTTACTCATTATCAAAACAGTGTGCTTAGCCATGGAAATATAGAGAAGAATAAAATAAAGTTTTTCTTGGCTTAAGCAGATGATTCTTAAGGCAGAGAAATATAAAAGCATGATGTTGTGATTGCTATAATACAACCATATCATTTCTGAACGTAAATGTTACTAGTACCACTTCTGTGAGTGTGAAGACATTTAGGAAATACAAAAGAGGTGATAAATTAGCTTGCTCTTAGAAGATGAGGAGAATTTTCTACATGAGGAAAGCAGAGAAGAAAATTCTGAACAAAGGGAAGAGAGGTTGCAAATACATGGTATTGTCCAATACAAATGGTCAAAAATGAAAATTTAAGCTTAACTGAAGCTTACTTGGGATTTGGTATATTAGTCTGTTCCAGCTGTCATAGCTATATATCACCGACTGGGTGGATTAGGTTACAGAAATTTATTTTTTCACAGTTCTAGAGGCTAAAGGTCGCAGATCAATGTGCTAGACAACACGGTTCCTGGTGAGAGCTCTCCTCCTGGCCTGCATTTGGATGCCTTCCAGCTGTGTCCTCATGTGGCAGAGAGACAAGGATTTCTCTCTTTTCTTCTTCTTATAAGACCACCAATCTTATTGGATCAGGGCTCTTATGACCTCATTTAACCTTAACTACCTCCTAGAAACTCCAAATACAGTCACATTGGGGGTTAGGAATTCAACTTATGAATTTGGGGAAAGAGGGACCCCAATTCAGTCCATGGTACCTGGAATGAGAGGAAAGCAGTAGATACTATAACTCTAAGAGAAAACTGAGGCCAGATAGTGAAAGGTTTAGATTCCATTTTTTATTTAGCTAGATTTGCCAATTAGATAGACCTGGCAGAGCTGAATGTTTACAGGAAGGAAAGTCTCCTCAAAGGTAGACAAATAGAGTGGAGAATGGAGTTTAAGGAGCTATGAAGAAGGCAAAGGCAGTGAGATTAGATCAATTATGCATGGCAGTGAGATTAGATCAATTATGCATGGTTTGTATGAAAGAGATATTGAGGATTCTCATGTTACAAGTTTGGGAAATGGAAAGATCATTGGTGATGCTTTTAAGTGAAGCAGCAAATGCCAGAGAGAAGCAAAATTGGAGCAAGAAAGGGAGATGCTGAGCATGTTTGAATATGATGACTCTGAGCTTTGGAATTTAACAGATCACAAGATCTTATATATAATTGAAAATGCTACTCTGGATATTCCAAGAGAAGAGGACCAAAGACAGAATTCGGGGGTATAATTGGAAAAATATACAGTATTACCAAAAAAGGGGAACTTAAGGAAACTCATTTAGAAGTCATGAGAGGCATGGAAAGCCCCAGGGAGAGTGGTGGCATGAAGATCAAGAGAGAGCACAGTTTCAAGAAAGCCATCTCTCTCAAATCCCCTAGAGATATTACTTGATGCACAGAGAGAGAACTGGCCATCAAAGTCTCCAATTAGGAGACTGTTGCAACTTTCATGGAGAGAAGTTTCAACAGAACGATAGAAGAAGAATTTCAATAAAGGTAAAGTCTGGATGTATCTTGCTCACCATGGTATCCCAATGACCACCCATAGTGCCAAACATATATTCAATAAGTACTTGTGAAGATAAAGTTCAATCAGAAACTGAAGAATGGTTTAAAAAAGAAAAAGAGAAGTGAATGTCTCAGTTCTAAAGTAGGAGTAGGGTGTCTGGGTAGCTCAGTCAGTTAAGCATCTCAGTCTTGATTTTGTCTCAGGTCATGATCTCACAGTTGGGTTCATGGATTCAAGCCCCACATTTGAGCTGTGTGGTCACAGTGCAGAGCCTGCTTGGGATTCTCTCTGTCCCTTCCCTGCTCACATGCTCGCTCACTCTCTCTCTCTCTCAAAATAAATAAATAGACTTTTAAAAAATAAAGTAGGAGTAAAAAGAGGACTTCATACTTACAGAAGAAAGAAGAATCAAAGAAAAGTTTCCTTTTCTATTTTACAAAAAGATAAGAGCACCTTAATTACATAGATAGAAGATGAGAAGAAGCCACTGAAAATGAGGCAGAGCTAATGGCCCAAGCCAACTCACAGGCCTTCATGTGTATCTGTTTTGTCAGGTGAAGACGAAGATATTCACAGAAAAGTAAAACTGATTTGAAATTAACACTCTCTGGCATTCATAAAGACAAGAATAATAGCTAAAGTTTTTAGTCTTAATAAATGTCTTTGTATTAAAACCATATACAGTGTTAATTGATAGTATCTTAAAATGTAAAACAATTACTATGTCCATTTTGCAAATAAACTACAGCAGAGAGAAATTAGGCAACTTGTCCAAGGAAAGAATAAAAATAAAGTAGCAAAGCTGAGTTTGAACCCAAGATTAAGGCTATAATACCTATGCCAGGACTGCCTTAAAGTACTAAATCAAGCATTGTGTATTATTCCAGCCTACCAACAGGCAGGTACTGAACATGTGGCCCCCCATGGTAGGGGCCCCTGCAGATAATAGAGTTTATCCAGGGGAAACATAAAGTGGATATATTTTAATACTAATCATAATTATTGCTACCTCACAGATGTAGTTTTAAAAGAACATTTGTGCTTACCTATGCAAATACCTTTGAACAATCTGATAATATGCAAAACACATATTATGTTTTCATGTCTCATAAATATAAATTCTTTGCATAATATCAGCTGAGTATGTGAACTTGGGTTGATTTTAGAACCTAAGTGATCAGCTAGAAACTTTATCCCAATGATAAAAGAATGACAAAATCTGGTAAAGGTCAACATCCCTATGCTTATAACAAATATATTTTTAGTATACAAAATTGGTCAATGAGGCAAATTGGAAGTTTAATTGAAATGCTGGTAACCACAAACCAATCTGTTGTATTTGACAATGTGCTTTTATTGCTTTGTGGATATTCTCAATGGCTTTCCACAAACCAGAAAGAGTTGAAAATGTAGAAGATCGTTTTAAAAAGGGAAGTCACTAGTTCCTAGTCAGTTTTGTTATAACATTTTTTTTTAATATAAAACACACTACTATGCAGACCTCCAATGTCAGGGTAGATGTATATTACCCATACCTCCCATTTCCAGGAGGAAAAGATTCCATTAGAGTAATACTCTTGGCCTCATACCCTTTCCATTGGTGACCAAGCAACTTATGATTAATGAGTTGGAAGGAGTGACTGAATGAGCTTGGCCCATACCCGTCTTCTCTGTCTTGAGGTCTGACTGCAGAGTGTGTATTCTATTTCCCTTTGAGCCCATTTAGAGAAAAGAGGTCTGCGTTACCTGTGAATGGGTACATTTTTCTAATTTAGGAAGTATTAACAAGCCCCATTTGGCTCTCACAATAAGCCACATCCTTCAGTATCATCTTCATGAGTATTTATGTTGACACAGTGATCCCTATTTGTCTAATTTCCATCGCTATTTCCCAAATGGTTACAAATTTGGACGGGAGAAAAGTGCTGTTTATTAGAGTATATAAAAACTCCATCTCCATATTTAAAATGGAAAGAAATAGGATTTGTGGCAAAAGTGATGCTTCAACAGCAAACCAGCAAACCCAAGGGAATACCAAAGACATTTACAAGGAGTTAATTAATAGGTGTACATATGGTAGCAAAAACACTTGGCAGAAGCCTTGTGTTTGAATACATCACAGAGCAAATCCACTGTAAACAATGTTGATTTAGCTTTCAGAAAATATTTTAATGGAATTTAGTCTTATGTAAGTTTTGCATTGACAGCCCCAAAACGAATAAGTTCCTTTAAGAATTTTCACAGCCAGGGCACCTGAGTGGCTCAGTCGGGTAAGCGACCAACTTCAGCTCAGGTCATGATCTTGCAGTTTGTGAGCTTGAGCCCCAAGATGGGCTCTGTCTGACAGCTCAGAGCCTGGAGCCTGCTTCAGATTATGTGTCTCCCTCTCCCTCTGCCCCTCACCTGCTCACTCGCTCTCTGTCTCTCTCTGTCTCAAAAGTAAATAAACACTTTTTAAAAATTCACAGAGTTATTTAGGTAGAATCAGGTAAGATTTCTAGACCACTTTTAAAAGTCATACCCCTCACACAACTTTTATTACCCCTCAATCTCTTTCTTAAGACCTAAAAGTGTCCTCAATTAGAATTCAGGCAATACTATAACCAGTTTATGTCCCAAAGAACAAATTATATGGTTCACCCAGTTCTCTAAATGACAACCAACTACACTCTAGTTCACTTAGGACAAAGGTGTGCTGCTTGGGGCTTCCTTTCTGACACAGAGAGTTTGAGTTCTGACTTCCAAATACTAAGCTGACAGTTTCAGTACTTGTTTTTGTTTTTCCAAAAAGATGTAATCCACATATTTCTCCTGAAAAACAAATAAACCACCTTCTAAGCTGTCTGGTCTCTCCCTCGACTTTCAGAAGCTACTTTAATTTGATTCATTTCTTATCTTTCTAGAATTCTTAATATCTTCATCTTAGTGATGCTTTCTTGTGCTCTCTCTCTCTCTCTCGTCCTCCCCCTCTGTCTCCATGTGTAAGTCATCTCCTTGAACAATCTGTCCCTTGGCTTTTCTGTCCCTTTAATGAATGCTTATTCTCTTGCTTTCCTTTCATTATTCCAAATTTATCCCAAATTAGTTGTCTATATCTATAGCCAATTATAATTCTTCTCCAAATATAATTCTATTTCACCTTATTTCTCCATAGGACTTCAATGTGTTTTAATTCTTCATACAAGGTAGATGTTCAATAACTAGCTGTTAATTATTAGTAATTTTTTGTCCTAATCCATCAAAATGATGTGCCTAATATAATTTAGGTCAATTACATTTTAACATGAATTGAATACTCTTCTCTTTTCACAACTTTCATTCAATTCAATTTTCTTAGGATTTTTTCATTTGATTTCCTTTAAGTAATTTTTTTATAATGAAATTCCCTTTTCCTTACCCTGCCTTATTCAATTATTTCAATTGTAACAGCACACAGTACAAAGGTTGAAAAAGGCCATATAAGATTCTTGTGAGGAAAAACAGTTAACTATGTGAGTTGATGATGTATTAACTAACCTTATTTTGTTAATCATTTTTTAATGTATACATACAACAAATCATAACATTGTGTACCTTAAAGATACACAATGTTACATGTCAATTACATCTCATAAACCCTGGAGGGGGAAAAGTGGGGAAAAAAGTAATTTAACATTAAAAATAAAATCAGTAAAGTGTGCCTTAGTGGCTCAGATGGTTAAGTGTCTAACTCTTGGTTTCAGTTCAAGTCATGATCTCATGGTTTGTGGCTTCACGCTCTGCATCAGGTTCTGTGCTGACAGTGTGGAGCCTGCTTGGGATTCTCTGTCTCTGTCTGTCTCTCTCTCTGGCCCGTCTGCGCTTGTTCTGTATGGCTCTCAAAAAACAAAATAAACTTAAAAACTAAACAACAAACATTAATGTATCTCATTGACTAGAATTTTGTATCTAAAATAATATGTGGCACAAAGTAAGTTCTCAATGAATAAATACATTCATAATTGACCTGATTTAGCACACTACTCAGCAGACGTACTCAAGAAGTTGACCCTTGAGCACATTTCTATGTGTATTTTGTATTCTTGATAATAAAAAATGCTCATGGTTAAATCAAAAGCTAATACAGAGAGGAAAAACTCAGTATCTTCTTTTGTCTGTACCATACCAAATATAAAAGTGTTTTTGTTTTTTAAACAACATGTATAAGATACTCTCATCATTTTCATTATTATCCTAAATCACATGTGACCAGGGTCTTGGAAACTTTGTAAGCACAGTGATCAGACTGATGACCAGGAAGGTTGATACACAGTTGATCTCTATTGCAACAGTCTCCTCAGTTCATGGAGTAGAAACAGGGTTATTTTCAGGCCACGGTACAATATGATCACTGACACTAAAATGGGTTTCTCAGGTGAGAGAATTTGTTGTCTGCCAAAGAAAGAGAATCAGAAAACTGAGGACGATCAGTAATTGAAATAAACCATGAGAAATGAAGAATTAAGGCAATTATCGGCATAATCCAGGTAAGCAAATATTTTGGCAAAAAAGGAAAAGAAGTTTGGAATCTGAATGATCAGGATTAGCTCTCTACAATCAACCCAGATAAATATTTTCTAGATCTATCTACAAAAATAATACCCAAATCTCTATATCCAAATTAAAGCTAGGTTACCCTGAGAAGATGTAGAATTTTTACAAAATTTACAATGGCAACTATTAAAATAAAAATGGTCTTCAAAGAACCTCTTTAACATATCATAAGTAGTTATATCAGTGATAACGAACAGCTACTGATTTTAAGTACATCATGATGATATATCCATTCATTTAGTAAGGTGTACAAGGTGACGTGCTGGGTAGGGAGTACATTGGTAGATAAGAAATGCACTGCTTTTCAGAAAAATGGAAGAAAGGATACAGGGTACAAAATAGGAGAAATACCTGGAATTTTCTAGATCAAAGGGGGTGGGATTTTTCCCCCACCATAGGAGCTAGAGAAGTGAGAGAAGTATCATGGAAAATTTAAAAATTGGATTTGGACAGGCATATAAAAATGAGTAAGGATTTAAACTTATAAAAACCTGGAGATGAAGAGTCTTGGCAAAGAACACAACAAGAGCAAGGCAGTGGTGCTAGAAAAAGAGTATGTTTTTACCAAAAGTGAGTTATTTGTACTGGAAGATAGTATTGTGCAGGTGCAAGTGTGATAGCAGGGAGGTGTGCCATGGAGGAAAAGTGTGGAGAAGTAGGCTGGGACCATTGTGCAGTGTCTGGGCTGGCAGGTTCCTCACTGGAACATTATTTAATAACAACCTGGAAAAAATTAAGTTTTTGAAAATAAAAAAGTAACTAGATCAAATCTTTGCTTTTTCTACCTTTTTTTTTTTTAATAATCAAGGCTTCTCTTCCAAGTAGTGTTGCTAAATCTTAAGACTCAAAAAAATAAAACTAAATAGTAAGAACTACAAATTATTGTGCTACTATATGACGGGCACTATGCTTAAACATGTTACATGCATTTAATCTTCATAAAGCTGGGAATGTTAATGGGTCCCGTTTTTCAAATGAGAACAGGGAGGCTACACAGCTAAGTAACATGTACAAGGTCATACCATTGTTTTCATTAAGTAACATAAGAAACGGCATTTTGAAAATTTACATATTTTTCTACTATATTTAATGGAAAGAAATGTCTTGGCTACTTTCAGTCATCAATTTTCCATGTAACAATTTATGACAACATTGATATATATCTTCGAGACTGCCTTACAAATATGTCTTAAAAATAACTTTCCTAAACATATATTTCCTAGACATTTATAATGTATTTGAAAATTAAAATATTGATTTAATTCATGTACCTTGATGATCAGCTCGCTTCATGGAATTGCAATTTTAGAATGCATAGATTATTCTTCCTCCAGAGGGGAAAACCCAATCAAGCAAAGACCACTAGCCACATACAAATTCTGTTTGGTTCCTTTTTATGTTTTGAATAATAAAAATATGGTATATGTTCTGGAATCATTAAAATTCTAAAAAATAACATTTTTAAAGTATCTTCTACTTGTCTCCTGTTTCTCAAGAATTTGCTATTACCCATTAATCCAAAAACCACAATGTACCACTCTGCTTTATTTAAATTGATTTAAAAGGTTCTTTACTGTTTTACAGTATGTGATTAGTTTACTAATGTAACCACATCGAAGATTCTCACATAAAAGAACTGGAAGTAAAACATTTGGGATGTTAATGAAGTGTCTATAACCTAGTCATTTTAACATTCTATATTAGAAAAATAAGAACTTTCATCCAGAAGGAAAAAAAAAAAGTTACTTTCCTTTTTCTAATTATGGTAAGCAAGGCAAAAAGATAATCACAGTCAATGTGATAAATGACAAGAGTTCTTTGGCATGCCATCTGCTAGTTCCCTATCAATAGTTTTCTCACTGATTTTCCCCCATTTTTTTGCAAAACTCCCCAACCATAAGTTTATACTATCTCCTCTCCAACCACCACTTTTTGTGTTTTTATTGTTGCCTAAGGGAGCTTGCCACAGGTTTCACCAATCAATCTTATCTCTCTTCAACAAAGAAAGACAGTTCACAAAGCATTGCTGCTGATTTGTACTTGTGATCTACAATTGGCTTGTTTTCTGATAAATTTCTTGTTTGTCAGGGCCTTTGTCAGACATTTTGTATTTAAAGCCTCTGGGGTAATCAATTCTAATACAGTGTTTTATGCTAAATTTTGAATCAAGATCACTCCTGACATTTACTTAAACAAGCATGGTCTGGTAAGGAAGCTTATGGGCTTTGCCTTTTGTAATAGAAGAGGGAGAAAAGTGACAGCTTTACATTTTATTAACATAACAGAAGGCTACCATTTAAAGTAATGAGACACTCTACACCTGTGTCACCTTTTCTATTTGTATCGGACCATAATCTAAATTATGCAGAGTGCCTCCTGGGGGAATATGTAGAGTATAAAACAGACTCTGCCACTTTTTTTTTTTTTAATGTACGTTAAGAACCAAGACACATTGATAAACTGGTATTTAAACTCATGACCTATCAAAATAATGGAAAGTTGATATAAATAATGTGATCTCATACCTGTGTAATCCACACAGTACCCATGTGTCCCTCTACTGCCCCAAATTAATCGATCTCATATTGTAAAAGCAATTCTTAGCAAGTTTGAAATTATCCCTATATGAGGCATAAAATAGATTAATAAAGCCCTCTGCCAAACTAGGACGTCGTATCACAATTCGAAGCAAACAAGATTTTTCTTAACATTCAAAATTTATTTTTCCCTTGCTGGATTGATCAATTTATTTAGTTTTGACTTCATTGTGCCTCACTCTAAGGACATGGGAAGATGTTTGACTACATATAAGAACACTACACTGCAGTAGTCTGATAGGAAAAGACAGGATAAAATAAGTAGAGAGGGAAAGGTTAGGAGCTGAAGTCCCTGGGTGGGGAAGACACATATTTTGAAACAATTCTGGGAGCTTCTGACTGAGCAAACTCCCTCAGGTGTAAGGTTCCTCTTAAGAATGTAACAGACACCACCTACTCCGCCCTCAGGGTTCCCTCAGGAATTTGACAAAAGACCTGACCAAAAATAAGTAGGCCATAAAATGTATGACCCACCCCACCCAAATGGTGAGGCTATAGCCACCCCTCATGCAATGGAAACAAGCTAATCAAAAAGGAATGACTAGGCATTTAGAGTTACCTAGCCAATAAGGGTAGAGGCTGAGAAGGAACAAGGGGGAAGAAAAGGGGCCGACCAAAACCCTATAAAACAAAGCCCCTTGCCTATAGTAGCAGGCATTTACTTTTGACTGCCCCCTCTCTTGAAAGAGAGCTTTCATACTATTCTTACTTTCTGATTTTATACTCTAATAACCTTTGCCTGCTGTTCATTTTATTCTGTGTCCACCTCTTCATTCTTCAAAGTGGCGAGACAATAAACCCTGATTATTGAGGTAAAAAAATCTGGCAACAGTAGTTTGAAGGAAAAAAAACCCTGAATATATGAATAGAATGCACTGATATTTTCTTGTCCAAACAACTGATCTTATAGAAATACATATTTTGTGAATATTATATATATGCATATATATACATCATGTATGTAATAAGTTCAGACAAAGGAATAAACATTTATGGGAAAATGAAGATCAAAGATTTATATCCACATAATTAGTGCACAGAGAATTGGACATTAAGCCAGCCTCTCCTGAAGAGCACACTCAAAATCCATCCTTTCATTTGAAACATTATTCTCTTAGTTTTTTAATAATTTATTTCTTTGACACTCTATTTTATTATTGAAATTACTTTATAAACCTCTGCAGTATAATCACATACTCTTTGTTGTTTCTAACACATATAGTTTGAATCTAACAAAATTATGAAGTTCAACTCTTAAACAGCACATGTCTTGGTGTACACACACACACACACACACACACACAACTGATGACATTTAGTCATTCATTTCATATGAAGTTTCACTTCTTCAACAGATTTCTACATTATTTTATGCCATATATTATCCACGTGCTAAAGTCCACATGAAGATAAATGTTATGTCTTACCTTAAAGAAATGTAATTCTCAAAGAGAGGGGGAAAACTTAACTATGTATATAAAAATAGTAAAATTTTATTTGTTGTGCTTTTTTGAGGACAGTATTGAATTAAGTAAACCTTAGCTTTAAGAAGCTAAAAACCTAAAAATTCTTTAAATACAATTAAAAGCATGAGAAAACATTTAACAAAAATATTTGAGTTTGGACCAATTTTGACTAGAAGAGAAATTCTTCTATACCCACATTATGCAAAGATAAAAGTCGAAAATCAGAATATTTTCTGGTGGCAAGAAATAAATACAAAATGATGTTTTGGGAGAAGAGATTGAATTTTCACATTTCAATGAGAAAAGGAAATTGTACATCTGTAGTAAAAGAATCACTTCTCATTGTCACATTCTGCCTCCTGGGCTGGCTAGGCAAACTACCTATCAATTGAATTGAAAAGTAAAGATGGAATTGACCTAGAGCAGTAGCTACCTGCCACAGTATATTCCAGGACATGCTAAGGCACTTTTAAAAATGCTGATGCCTGGGTTCACTTTAGACTAATTGTATCTTAGAAGCAAGTGGTAGGCATCAGTATGTTGAAAAGGCTTCCCAGATGATTTTATTCAATTGATCACTCCCTCAAATCTCTCTTAAAAATGGACAGAACACTTAGGATAGCATAACCATCTTCCACAATGACCCAGAATATAAGCAAGAAAAGCCAAATCTGCATAGATTTAGGAGCTTTGCAGAAATCATGAAGGAAAAATATAGAGAATTCTGATAATCTTAAGATAGCCACAAACTTCATTGTATTTATTTCCAAAGAATACTACAAAAGAGCTAGAACTCTACTCTGACTGGAATAATTAGCAAACACACACCAGGACAAGCAGTAAAGACTGTGGACTCCATCAGGGTCTCCAGAAAGACTGGTAGGTGCTATGGCTGTTGAAATCCTTGAGCACCTCAGAAATGCCCAGAATAATCTCCCTGACAAAAAGACAGAAACCCACACTGAGGGGGGTAAAAAATCTGCAGGAAATAATATCCAAGTTGAACAGGTCAGGAACATCGAAGTTTCAGTTACTGAAACTGAGAAAGCTACCCTGGCCCACTACAAACTCTGCATAAGAGCGTACTCCTGAGAAGATAGGAAAACCCATCTCATTAAACATGAAAAGAAGAAAAGGACTGTTATCCAAACCCATGAAATTATAGCCTCAGAACAAAAGGAAAAAGTTCTGATTAATGTGCCAATTGATAATGAAAGAAATGCATTAAAATATGGCTGCAAAGCAGAAGAAAACTGTAACCTAATATTAAAAATGAGACAAAGTAAGTTAAGAAAGGGGTACAAGAAGGGGGTGCTTGGGTGGCTCAGTTGGTTAAGCTTCTGACTTCACCTCAGGTCATGATCTCAGGGTTCCTGAGTTTAAGCCCTGATTCAGGTTTTCTGTTGTCAGCAGAAACCACTTTGGATCCTCTGTCCCCCTCTTTCTCTTCCCCTTCCCTGCTTGTGCTCTCTGTCTCTGTCTCTCTCTCTCAAAATAAATAAATAAACTTATTTTAAAAAAAGAAAAAAGAAAAAAAAAGGGTAGAAGTTATAAAATTAAAGCCTAAATCAAAAATAGAAAAGATAAGGAAAAAGGTGTCTCAACAACAAGCAGTTGTGAAAAGTTGACAGAGCTCAGAAAATAGGGGGAAAAAAAGTGTCATTTCTTAAATGCTTTTTAAGGTTAAAAAAGAAAAAAGGCCTGGCTGAAATGTAAAAGTTTGTTCCTCTTCTATTAAAAATAAATTAGAAGGTAGTCAGTAAATAGACTGGGTTCAAGTTGAGGCTAGAAATTGAACTCAGTTTTCAACTAGTTTATATAAAAAAATGCTCTTTTGCCCAATTGGAATCCATAAAATGACTGTATCGTGCAGCACTATACATATTTCAAGACAGTGGTAATAAAATTAACCAGTACCCATGACTGAAACACTCTAATATCTCCTTTTATTGAGTTCTTATTACATAGCTAAGCTAGAAGCTTTACATATATTATCTTACTTATTCTTCACAGTAACCCATGATGCCAATTATCTATACCCATTTTGCAGAAGATGAATTTACATAAATAAAATAAAATTTGCCTCTATTGATTCTGTTTGTTGGTCTCTGGAGAGATCTTTGTGACATATAGGAGGGTATTTTAAGAATGATTTGACATAAAACATAGGCCATGGCATACACACAAATTTTATTTTGGAAGGTCCTTCAAAAGCAGCTGACAATAAGGTAAAAAGTCAGATCTGAGTATCTAGAGACAAGAGAGATGCACTATTTGTATTAGGAGAGTGACACACACACACACACACACACACACACATACACACACACACAAATAAATGGGGATTTCAGTTCTGAGTCCTAAATCAAAAGTCACAAGGGCAGATACTCCAAGGCAATCACTTGTGATTGAGTTGCTTCTCAGAGGAAGTCCCCATGTAGTATGCTCCAGGCTGAGAAGTCACAGAGATTGATCTATCTAAAAATGGCTAATGAATTTCTGATGGAAGGTCAGGTAAGCCAGCTGGCAAATAAATAAAATTGGATAAGTCGTAACATGAGGAAACCGGTTGATGGTTGTAGTGTTCTAATAGCTGCTACTCAAAATGTAGGCTGAGGGCCAGCACTGTGGCATCGCTCAAGAGCTTGTTAGAAATGCAGTGTTCCAGGCCCTTCCTCAGATCTGCTAAAGCTGACCGTGCATTTTAACAAGATCCTTAGATGATTCAGATACATATGAAGGTTTGAGAGGCCCTGTGCCAAAGGACCTAGGTTATTACATTTTGCTTTGTTTTGTAACACAGTAGAAAACTGAATAATCAAATAATTGCTTAATATAATCAAATATTGAATTTTCATAATTTAGTCATTTTTTCATTCATTATCTCATAAGTGCTTACCCTGCACCATGAAGAATGTGAGATGCAGGCAATAAAGTACTGAAAGACAGATGAGATTTTTGTACTTGCAGAGTTGATAATCTAGGCGGTGATAACGAGATTAAAAAAAATTAATAACTGCTAGGAAAGGAGAAATACAGGAATATATCAAAGCAGGACCTAACCACAGTTTTGCTTACCCAAATTTAAGAAAATAATTGTGGTTGATACAAGTGTCTTACAGGTTTAAGGGGAGGTCTGTTTAAAACAAACTCTGCTCGACTTAGCTCCTATGTCAGAAGGTCAGTGTCACATGTTTGGCATCACCAAGACATGTGAGCTTGCTGTTCTCAGAATGACTAGAAACACAATACAGGAACTAAAGGATTAGCCATCACCGGTGATACAGAATGAAAAGAAAAATGACTTCAGATAGCTCTTACAAATGGATAGCTCAATAGCCCTCAGCAGCACTTTTACACTGAAATTTCCTTTGGCAGAAGTAGTTGCTGGCCACACTTTGAATGGCATCCCACCTAATGTAATAGGCTGTGTGCTATATTGGCTCTCTCTATGGATGCATGATTCTAGTAGGCCAAAGAAGTGTCGTGGATTGAAAAAAAACTGGGTTCACTTATACCGTGGATAAGCTTTAAAAACAACCTAAATGTTCTAGTGAGGAATCAGTAAATGAATCATTACATCAAATAATCATTTGTAGTCATTCCCTTTCATTGTTCAACCTGATGTAAAAGATTTTTTTTATTTTTTAAATGTTTATTTTATTTTTGAGAGAGAGAGAGCACAAATGGGGAAGGGCAGAGAGAGACACACACACAGAATCTGAAGCAGGCTCCAAGATCTGAGCTGTCAGCACTGAGGGGGCTCAAACCCACAAACTGTGAGATCATGACCTGAGCTGAAGTCAGACGTGCTTAATTGACTAAGCCACCCAGGTGCCCTGTAAAAGAATTTTAAAGACAGACGGATTTCAGCTTTAAGTACTACTCCATTTTTTGCCAGCTCTGTGATACTGAGAAAATTATCTATCATTTGAGTATCAGTTATTTATCTCTATAAAATGTCAATAATCCTTGCCTCCCAAGATAGTTGAAGAAATTAAATATGAGCAGAGTACTTATTTTTAATGATTTTCTGTGTGTTTTATTTTAGAGAGAGAGAGAGAGCACAAGCTGGGGAGAGGTGAGAGAATCTCAAGCATGTTCCACACTCAGCACAGAGCAGGATGCAGGATTGATCCCACGACCGTGGGATCATGACCTGAGCCAAAATCAAGAGTCAGATGCTCAACTGACTGACCCACCCAGGGACCCCAAAGAGAGCACTTTTTAAATGCCTAGTACAAAGTCACAAAATAAAAAATGTCCTTCCATTGCATGTAATCTAATTTCCAGAATTTGGCATTCCCACCCTCCCTAATCCAGCTATCTGGACTTCCAAATAATTTCCCCACTTTGCAACAGTTCAGTTCAATTCAAGTTCCTATTACATGTCAGGTATTTTGCTAAATACAAGGAATACAATGATCAATATTCAGAATGACATGGTTCCTATTCTTGCACAGTTTATATTTTAGTGATGAAGACAGAAATGCAAACAGATAATGTCAATAAACTCCAGAAAGTTCAATGATAAAAGTATAATCAGGTTTCTATGAAAGCACAGGGATATTAACCCCTCCTCCCCACAAAAGATGAAGGAAAGTGTTGTGCAGCAGTTGATCCCTGAGCCAAATTTTAAAGAATGAGGAAAAAAAATTAACCGAGTTACACAGGTTTGGGGAGGACATTTTAGACAGGAGAAGAACATTAACAAAGACAGTGATGCAAAACAGCGTAAGGCATGCAACAACTACTCCAGTTTTACAGGAGCAAAAGTATACATTGGTGAGAGGTGAAAGATGAACGCAGGGAGATGGACACAGGGGACAAGACATTGATAACACATTAAGAAGCATAGATATAATAGGAAATCATTGAATGATTTCTGAAAAGCTGTCAAAGCCAGATTTGCATTTAGAATCTGTCTAGAAGTGTCTGGATAAAACACCCATTCCTACTTCCACTCTCCAGACTCCTAGGTGGTTCTCCCAAATGTGAGGCCATGTAAAGGCACTTGGGTGGCTCAGTCAGTTAAGCGCCTGACTTTGGCTCGGGTGATCTCACAGTTCATGGGTTTGAGCCCCACGTTGGGCTCTGTGCTGACAGCTCAGAGCCTGGAGCCTGCTTCAGATTCTGTGTCTCCCTCTCTCTCTGCTCCTCCCCTGCTCATACTCTTGTCTGTCTCTGTTTCAAAAATGAATAAAAACATTAAAAACGAACAAAAAAAAAAAAAAACCAAATGTGAGGCCATGTTGAAAGTTGTTCATTATTAATAAAGTAACAAAGTTTGTGAAACTTTTTTGTAATTATATTAGAGCAAACTAACAGTTCTCTCAATTATTTGTCAATAATTGACTTGTTTTCAAATATGCTTTTTCAATTTCAAGTTCAAAGTCATTGCTAGTATTCATCATAATTTCTCATTTACTTTTTGATAAGCTTTTCCAATAAAGAGAAGGACATACTTATAGCTAAGATAAAATTTGCATAACTATGGGTAAATCCCTGAGAGTATGTAATAAAAATGATCGTCTTTGTGTGTCAAGGCGGTAATTGCTATGGAGAATGAATTGGCATGGGAAATTTAGAGGCAGAGAAACTATTTTAAGATGTTGGTGGTAAACATTCTACTGTTCTGCATGCTCATTCCAGCCTCTGCTTCTCTTGTTCTCCCTTCCACACATATACTTTGAATGCTCTTCCTTCCCCTTACTACTCTAAGTACTATTTATTGATCTTTAAAGCTCAGAGAGTAATTCTTTTTCCATTATTCCAAACATGCCAATATTTTCTTTCTTGTAAGACAAGCTACAAAATCAAGTATATTACTATCATACAGCATATTTGCTCTCAATTTGTATTATGTGCTTTAATCTTCTCCCCTCAGCTAGGTTTTAAAGTAGTGTAATGTAGAAAATAATATTTTTTGGTTCTTACTTAAATCTTCAAAGTGCAGGCATTGTCCAGAATCAATGGAAATTCCATCGGCCCTTTAACCTTTTCACTTTTCCTCATAAAATGATCCTACCATTTTTGTTATATATCAGAAAGACAAACAAAAAAGTTATTCTCAGGGATTGTATATGAATCAAACATTCAGGAATTCCTTTTAATCAGAAATTCCTTAGAGAAGAAAATGGTATTCTTAAGGAATCTGTTTTGGTTTGCTTTTATTACCATACATCTGAAGGTGGGGAGGGGAATTTTTTTTTTTCAGTTTGTATTTCACTTTTGTTTGTTTTGGCAACCAGGATTTATCCCTACCACATTCTAGGTTCTTTCTTGAATGTCAGAGGCTAGAAGCCTAGGAAATATCTTTCCCAGACTGTCTTGTTTCTGGGGTCTAAATGTGATTTACATTCTACCTAAATGCAATTTACATTAACATTATGTAAGACTTTGAAGTAGAAGAGAAGCAGAATCCATTGCCTTTATCTTTCAGAAGCAATGAAGAAGAATAATGGTGTCCTGGATTAAGACGATGGCAATGGAAGTAGAGAGTAATTTATATTTTAAGCAGAGAGGACAAGACTTGATTATTTGAATGTAGAAGACAAGAAAAAGGAGTAACCAAGCTTGGCTTTAGGGTTTTCCAACATTGAATGTATCATTTAAGGAGACTAGGGAAGGGGTGCCATGGTGGCTCAGCTGGTTAAGCGTCTGACTTTTGATTTCAGCTAGGGTCATGATCTAATGGTGGGGTGGGAATTTGAGCCCCACTTTGGGTTCTGTGCCAACAGCAATAGCGCAGAGCCTGCTTGGGATTCTCTGTCTCCCTCTCTCTCTCTGCCCCTCCCCCACTTGCATGCGGATGCTTTCTCTCTCCCTCCTTCCCTCCCTCCCTCCCTCTCTCTCTCTCTCTCTCTCTCTCTTTCTCTCTCTCTCTCTCTCTCAGAAATAAATAAATAGACATTTAAAAAAGAAGAAGAAGACTACAGGAGCAATGATAGGGGAGGGCGGTGAAGAAAGAATATCAAGAGTTTTCTTTTTAGAGATTCTACAAATAACATGTATGTTAGCAGTAGTATGCCAATAAATATTTGACAACATATGTTTAACTCTCCAGAAAAAAAAAGTATACAAATATATCTCAAATCCAAGTTTCTTATAAATCGTACTCATAAAAAATAATAACACATCATTTACAAATAAAAAATGAAATACTCATCATTGTGAAGACCATACAGTGTTGTGTAATTCTTATTTTTTAAAAATGTTCAGCTTCTCTAAGGCAGCCACTGAGAAAGAAAATACTTTAGTATAAATCAAGTTTGGGATTTTGACAGTTGAGGAAATAAATGAAGAAAGAGTCAAAGAAGTTGAGATTGTTATAAAAGTCACTCAACTAAGCTGTGGCTGCCCTGATGGCTATGAAGCAGGCAAAGATAAGAGACAGAGGATGGAAATAAAAATGGATATGAAAATTCAATTAGATTAAATGATTTCTGGAATTGGGAAGTACTAGAGTAAATGAATTGGAAGAACAGAAGCTGAGATCATTACTCATGTGGCAAAGTCTAGGATATATATAACCATGGCAATGATGATCTGGGTAAATGGAGAAGAGATTTTTAGAAATGAGATTTATGATTTAGAAGGCGAGTATTTTGGATGAACCATCCATAGGAATGTTGGATTTTGACCATGAATAATAACTAATACAAGTAGAAAGGAAGACAGTAATGAGCTTGGAGCTAAGTTTTTCAGCAAATGAGAATGATTAGGAAGTTGGTATAAGTTATGGGTTGTGAGTGGTGTATACTTCAAAGAAGCTAAGATTCTTGAATGAGGAATGAGAAAAATTAGGTGGATGTGGGACTGTAAGCACGGATAATATTTATTTTATCTCTCAGCCTTTGGAGTCATGGGGCATAAAGGATAGAGAAAGGGGGGACAGAGAGATAGATAAGAGAGACAGATACATGATAATAGGTAGATAGATAGATAGATAATAGATGATAGATAGATAGATGATTGATAGATGTGTTTCTTCTGATGGCAACTTTGTAGTATTAGTACAAGTTGAGTGATTTCCAATGGTGGTGATATATAAACTTTGTGGGCTACAACTCATCATTGGATGTGCTGAGAAAATTTATAGAGTGCTAAAAATATTTAAAAGCCTATAGAAAACCTTCTAAACTATAAAATTGAGGAAAATGGTGTTTGATTTTCAAAAGGAAAAGCCTTCTATAAAAATATTATTTAAAACTACTATGACATGAAGGATAACAGAAACTGAATTACCAATGTCATGTGTAGTTTATAAAATCAACCAGAGGCACTGTGATCATAAAAGGTTCAGAACCAGTAGAATAAAATACCAAATAGGATGAAATAAGATTATAATTTGAAAGCACTTCAAGAGGTAAACATTTATATATACATACAAGGTCAGAGTATTATTATGAAATGCAAATTGGATATGAAACAAGAGATCAGCCTTCTGGTGCCTTCGTCTGCAGGTATATTGTTCATTTCTCAGTTGTGTCTAAGCTCAGGTTGGAATACCAGTCAGTTAAGTATTCGGGTGCCCCACACAGTGAGATGCATAAGCATTTGCAAGAACAGGTTCTGTTCTTTTGAGGTGGACTAATTCTGCACAAAAATTATTAAAGGAGAAAACAGCATATAGCCAACTGCTAAATAGTGTGGTTAAGACCACAAGTGTAACAAGAATTCCAAAAATATAAAAATAAATAAATATCCTCAGGAGTCAGGGTGAAAATTAATTATATTATCCTTGTAAAAAACTTTGCCCCTCGGTCTAATGATTTATTTAAGTGACTGCCATCAGTAGGAGTTTTAACACATGAAAAAGAAATTAAATAAAACTTAAAGAGAAATCCAAATGAATGCACATTTTGTCATTTTTCTCACAAAAAGGTCAGAGTTCTTAACAGTTTTCTATCCATATTAACCACAGTAACTTATTTTTTAAAAAGACAACCCAACTATCAAAAACTATCAATGATTTTTTACCTTTTCAACTCTCTTTCCAGAAATTAGGATCTGTCCACAATCAACCACTATTCATTCAAAAATGACTTATCAGGCACCTACTTCATACTCAGATGAGTGCTGTGTCATTGGCAATATTCATTCAGTGTAAGATAGAACATCTGCCTTTAAGGAATTTGCCATCTAACTGAGAAACCATAATTAGAATGGGTGGAATGAGGCAAAACAGTAAACAGTGAGCTTCTCTCTTTTTTCAAATAAGATGCCCAATAAATTCCTGGGGCAACTTTTAGTGTTTTAAGAGCTAAAAGGGGATATCTGTGAAGTCTGAAGAACACCAGGAAGGTTTCAGAAAAGAAGTGGGAGATGAGATGGGCTTGATTTGAATGAGGAGGAAGATGGAAAATCACAATACAGAAGTAGACAACGTAAAGACCAGCTTTTCCAACTGAAGACTAGGTCCTGCATGAAATAGCACTGAGGAATATGTGTGGGAATCCTCAAGGTCCACAAAACACATAGGATGCATATCCTAAATCTTGATTGAATGGCAAGTTACTTGAAATGTTATTTTTAGGTGAACACAAGTACATTATAGTCTATAATGCAAACTGTGTGAAAATGTTTCAAATGACAGACAAAAGCTTGTTTTTTAAAATCACCTTGGAATATGAAATAATTGTCTATGAATAGTAAGGGCAGCTTGTCAGAAGAGATTGTAAACTATTTATCAGGAAAGACAGAACTGGATCTGGCAGTGGTCAAAGCATATATTTTAAATGAAGGAAGTATTGTGAGAGATAAGGAAAGGAGAAAAAAACCTGTATAAATAGGTCACTGAAGTTAATAAAGGACTTTTATCTCCTGACACACTGCTATCTACTCCCTAAATTACTATTAGATTTAAGGTAGTAGAAATATGGAAACATGTTAAAATTCCCAAACAGAAAATACGATGAAACGATTAATCTGCCACACACATACAGGATGGAATAGAAGTGTGAATGTAAGCAGAGGTGTCTTGGGAAATCTACGAGTTAGAAAATTATTACAATCAACCAAACTTCCACTGGTGACGATGTGGCTTAAAATGATGCATGTATGTTAACAACAGCAACGACAATGTGGAAAAAAAACAGGATAAGAGCACTATGGGGTAAATATGAGGACTCATTACACAGACGTTGAGCTACATATAAATCAATCTTATTAATTAAAATGGCTCAGATAGTGGGAGATAATGCAGCTAATTATGTGGTATGTTTATACTTTGTGGCTCCAGAATCTCAAGCAAGAAATACATGAACCTAAGAGAACTCTATGTCCCCTTTGGCACATCCACTAGATTTCACACAGACACCTGTGTCCACACCTGGAAGCCAGAGGCAGGAGCAGGAAGCAGGCCCTGTTGGTGGGGATTGGTTCTAGAAAGAGGATCACTGCTTGCTCAGGGCTCATGAATCCAGGGCTGGCAGCTCATTAGGAGAAGGAAGGAGAGATGGATAGGCGCACTGGTCAGCTCTGGCTGCTAAATTTAATGTATTCCCTGGTGAAAAAGAGAAAGTAACAATGGCCTAACAGTTAACACACATAGGCCAGGACTATGAGACTGTCAGACTGCATAATGCTATTAATTCTGAAAGTGGGAGCTTAATTGGCTACCGCTTACCACCTGTGGTTGATGTTAGTGCTTCAGTAAAAGAGAGAAAAAGACAATCTGAGGCTCAGGATCTTAGAGACTGTAGCTGCCTCCAGCTGGGCCTCTTAAAGAGAGTGTTGACAATTTTATTATAAACCTCTCCTAGAGGGGTTTCTCACTTTCATCTATAATTTGTCATATCCTTGCACTGGGACTCATAATTTACTTAAATCACTTTTGCCATATTTTAAAAACAGAGAAACCCAAAGTGGCTTTTTTAGAGCAGCTGAGATCACATGCTTGTTTTCTTTCTTTGCATTATTCTGATATCAAAGCAGCAGTGGGGAACGGGGAGGAGAGACGGAGAGCGATTTCAGCAGCCCTTCACCAATTTACAGAAAGACTGAAGCTTCAACAGTGTAAAAGAACATTTTGTGAGAATTTTAAGTCAGCACAGTATAATTCCTCCTTCCTCTGTGAATTTCACTGATGACACTTATACTTTCTCTGGCATGACACAGAAGGATTCATGACCTTCTCCCCTCCAGCCGTAATGAAGCCAAGATTGTGGTATATAACAACATATACTAGAGAAAGGGTAAGATTTAATCTAATATTAAAAAAGTCACCTTTCATGGAAAGTAATGACTCATGTCACATGAAGTTCAGAGGGGCAGTAGGTCCAGGGTAAAACTGAATTCCAACATCTTTTACAAATTGTTTGATCATTGAAATAAAGTGAATAACTACCTCGATCCCTGAACAAACCATTCATTCATACCTCTGTCTTTGTTCACCACATACCCTTTGCCTGAAAAAGAGTCTCACACCTTACTCTCATCTGCCTAACCCACCCTTCTCTAAACCAAAGGAAAAAAATACTAGCATATAGTATGTATTATATAAAAGTCAGCTACTAGTTTATAATTATTATTTTTCATAATTGTTTAAAAGACTAGAAATAATAGAAGTAAAACACATACCATGGTTTCTATCACAAAGGAAATACCCACTAAATGGTCATTATCATTATTATTACAACCATAAAATTAAGACAATTTTCTATGTCTATCTCCTCAGCTAGACTGATAGCTACTGGAGGGCAAGCATGATATCTCCATTTACTTATTTATTAAGTATTTGTTAAACATCTACCATGTTCAAGGTGCTGTGATTTTTATCAAGATATAATGAAGGACAAGCTAACAGCAATCTCAGAATCTCCTAAACTACCTTTACAAAGTATTTATACCCCTATTACATTCTATATTTTCTATCACTTAATATTTATCACACCATATTTAAAGTATCTATTCAAATAATTGTTTTGTGGAGTTAGAGAAGGCTTTCTGTGGTTATTCATCATTTACCAATTTAATAAATATCAACTGATCACATTATGAAGGATTCTGCTTTTATTTCTAGAAATCACAAGTATTTATAAAACATTAAAGTTTTCATGAAAATTTTTAGCCTTCGTTTATGAGTTTCCAAATTTTTGACATACATGATTTATTAAACACTCAAAATATATTTTCTTTGCATAGCCTTTTTTGTTTTCCAGAATACCGAGAGGAAAATATAAAATCACATGAAGATATTATTTCTAGATTGAGATGTGAGATTTCTTTGAGTTCAAGATCAGAGTCAATTCCAAGATGATGAGAAGGTAAAACCATAAACTCCAAATAAGACTTAACTGGGTGAGACTTCTGAGATTTTTAGATTAAGAATTTGCTGGAATTACCTCAGGTTTCTCTCATCAGGAACCATACCCCTTCATTCACTCACTGAACCTAGTCGAAAAGATTTTCAACTTTGAGAATAGCTAATTGGTATGCATTCATCTAAAGAAATCTCACTTTAAAAAATTTTTTTAATGTTTATTTATTTTTGAGAGCAAGACAGACAGAGCATGAGCAAGGGAGGAGCAGAGAGAGGGAGACAGAATCTGAAGCAGGCTCCAGGCTCTGAGCTGTCAGCACAGGCCTCAAATTCACGAACCGTGAGATCATGAGCTGAGTCGAAGTCAGATGCCCAACCTACTGAACCACCCAGGTGCCCCTACATACTTTTTTTTTTTTTTTTTTTTAATATAGAAGGCAAGTTACAATTCCACTCTAATTGCAGTCATGGAAATAAAAGGTGAAATTTTAATTTATTTTACCTCCAATTTCTATTCCAAAAGCCACTTTTCTAAAGAGAGGACTTGAATGACTTTCAGAGAAAAGAATTTATATCATATTCTTAGGGTTGCCAAGATAGATGCAGGCATAGAAGAATATGTATCAGCAGAAATTCATCACATATTAAAAGATAGGCAGAAATTAGCAATCTTATAGTAATTCATTTCTATCTTTATTCGATGATAGGATAAATAATATCCTGGTCTCAGTGTAATCATCTTCAACAAAAAAATATATTTTAAAGACTTTTAAGCTATAGTGGGTAGTTTTAGCAAAAGTCCTCTTAGAGTCTTCTAAAATTCAGCTATATGTTTTGCTCACACTTGCTCTCCATTAAGACAAAACCCATTTTCTTTGATAACATCACATCATTTCCACTGACATACTAATGGATCCCACTGTGTGTTACAAGTTTATGGCTATATGATTCATTTCTATGATAATCTCACTTTCATTAATATAACAGCCCCTATTGTAGTACATCAATTCCTGAGATATCCACATTCACATGCTAATGACTTTTTCAACCCTTAATGTGTTTTAAAGAGAAGAGTCACTTTGTTCTGTAATAAAAAACTTAAAAAAATAAAAACTATAGGAGACTTCAACCAACTACATAGTGTCCTCTCCACAAAATGCTATGAATCTAGTAATCTGCATTAATGCAGAACATCTCAAAAAATATCTCAAAAAACATCACAAGAAAACTGAAAACACGGAGAATAAAAAAATAAATTTTCAAAATGATTCAATACATATTGCTACATATTCAGAGTCATAATAATCAGACTAGACAGATTTTTAATCTGACATCCATGGGCCTGAGACTTCATGGGAGGGCTTCAGAGAATTAGTAAAGCCCCTGATGTTATAGGAAAAAAAAGTTATAAATGTGTATATTTAAAAATATAGTCCACAGCTTTTCATCACATTCTAAAAGTGGCCTACATTATCAAAAAAAAAAAAAAGCAAAAAACAAAAAAACAAAACATTAAGAGACTTCAGTCTATATCCCTGTAATATGGACTAGAGGAAAACAGATTGGAAGCTTAGACTCCAAGAAGTGGTTTATATGTGAATAGAATTCAAGAGGAAACAGAAATATTACTTTTAACCCTGAACACCCATCCTTGAGTACAAAAATGAATTTGGAATTACAAAAAGGAGTACTGATGCAAAGTTGTAGGTTTAGCATAGGAAGGCAAAAAGTTGGTTAAAAATTAAAATATAGCAATAGATGTTTATGCCCCTTTCATAAGAAACAGACCTGTTTGGATCAGAGACAAATATTTTCATGGAAATAAGTTGAAAATTTTATAATCAATGGTGAAAGGGAATGGAGATAAAATCTATGTAATGAGGTGGAGAAAAAGTTTTATTCTAAGGGTTGGCATAAGAATTCCTTTTTAGGGTGTCTGGATGGGTCAGTTGGTGGAGTGTCCAACTCTTGATTTCAGCTCAGGTCAAGGTCTCAGGGCTGGTGGGATCAAGCCCCACCTCGGGCTCTGCACTGACCATGTGGATCCTGCTTGGGATTCTCTCTCTCCTTCTCTCTCTGTCCCTCCCCCACTGGCACATGTACTCTAAATAAATAAATAAATAAATAACTTAAAAAAAAGAATTTCTTTTCTTGTGGGATCCATCCTTGAGAAAAATAGCCTACTTGGGGCAAAGTCTGCTTGGAATGCCTAAACATTGGAGGGGAGAACCAAATCCATACAAATAAGATAAATAGAAACTTTTTGTTCTGAGAGAAAGTAAGAGGAAGTGAAAGGGCTTAGAGCTGTAGAGAAATTAGAAAAATTGGGGAGTGAGGGCTAAGAAACAACCCTGGTAGGAAGACAGCTGAAAGAAATATTAATTTCTTTCTCATTATTAAATGAGGCCCAGAAGCAGATCTAAGTTTTGTAGGGATGATCTTACAAATTTAGGTGTTCCTCTTTAAGAAAAAAAGAACTCCAATTTTCAAATTTCAAATTAGGAACAGAGTTTTGGAAGAAACATGTGGAAGCAAGGGCCCATGAAACTTCGGCTTCTCTAGTTTCAAGGACACCCATACCTAATCGTGTCTACCACTCCATTTAAAGTTGTTTTCTTGTCTCAAACATATTCAGTAAATCTCCTCAACACAAAATACTTTGAACTCATGGGGTTTTTTTTTGTGAAAAATCAAAAAAAGAGCTGAAGTTCTCATGGGCAAAAGAGAGGACAAAGTGATCCTGAGAACATAAGACTGTTGGAAATTTGCAGAAATCTTGAAGAGGCCATGAAACTTGGAGGGGAGTGATGTGTTAGTTTTACTCAGCTCTTGAATGGCAGAAAGACCTTCAACTAACATCTTGCTTACATAAAGTAAGCTTACTCTGCAGGTCATTTAGCCTAACGTGCAAAAAGGAAGATATGTTCCCATACTGACCGAAACTTGCACAGGGCAAGGTACTGTAGTGAGCATACACTTGAATTAGAGTACTCATTCTTTTACATGGAGACCATCTCTTAAAATTCATGACTCATTTACTAAAAATTTCATCTTCCTAAAGTAGCTGACAGGCAGGTGTGGAGACATCACAATAGACAGGAGATGTGATGGCTCTGATTTTCATAAAAGGCCATATCACTTGATGGGTTAAAGATGCTGAGAATAAATGCAGCTCTTAATAGCTGTGTAGTTTTAGACAAGTTGCTTATGATCTATGATTCCATTTCTTCATACGTAAAACCAGGATAATATTATGATGACTAAATGAAAATTTCATTTAAACACTTGATATGGTATGAAAGCAAATAATTGATCAGTAAATGTTAGCAGTTGTTTTTACCCATACTACTACAACTACTTCTATTACTATTATAAGCCAATGAATTAAACATTATCACAGATGGACCCTGATCCCAGGGAATGCGATGAGATGTCCTTTTAGAAGAAGAAGATGAGCTAACATGGATCTTCTACTTTTTAATTCATGTGTTAAATTCATTTCCTTCTTAGAAGGGCTGAAGTGATGGCTCAGGGTAAGATGGAAGGTAGAAAGTATCTGGAATTCATTCTGAATTTGAAAGTTCAGGAATAATTACTGTGCTAGTTAAGTGACATTGTACTTATAAATCTATTAAAGTCAATTTTGTGAAAAGTTTTCAGAAATGTGCCACCCTTAACCCTCAACTCTTTAATTTGAAAAGCCAGATGAAGCTAGGGGAAAAATAGGATCATATTTTAGAGTAATCTAAAACCACAAGAATAGGAGCTGTTTGATGTACAGATGCTCAATAAGCATCTGTGAATGAGTGAGAATCTAGGACAATTCCTATATAAATATATCAAACAAATCTTTATAAAAATAATGGAGATAAATGTAAGGTTTTGACATTGAATTTTATGGCAATAACTTGAGAGAGAAAAAGTAATTGAGCTGCAGCAGCAAGTGTTAAAAAAAAGGTTTGTATTTTATAATAAACATCATTTTGGTTAATGTCACAATATAGTTATTAAAAAGCTACTTTGATCTTGGGCCCTATTAATATCAGGCAGAAAGTAGAGAAAGAAGACTGAGCTACTCTACTCACTGCTAGCTTCAGTCTTTGTGCAAATTGCAAGTTCTCAATTCTGAGGATCATATTTGATCAGGGAGAGAAGATCCGTCAAGTTACCACTAATCCAATAGTAAAAGATAGGTAAAACAGGTCAGGTAAGACACAATTGAGGGAATTACAGACTATATCCTGGAGAAGACTATAAATGACATGTTAACTTTAGGTAAACATTTGAAGAGCTAGGCATCTGTATAGGCCCAGACTTGTAGAAACAGATTAATGGATATTATAGGAAAACAGATTTGGAATCAATAAAAAGACAAGTATTTCTATTATCAAGGTAATAGTTCAAATCATAATGGTTTTGCAAGACTGAGTTCTTACACTGAAGTTTCCAATCCTTACATTATTCAGGTGTTCATTAATTTAGTAAATAATTGTGTAGTACCTCCTGCATTCTCTATATGATCTCTTCCTATTTAGTTCTCCAGTGTCTTCCCCCCTCACTCATCCTCTCTATCAACAAACTCTGGGCACAGTGACCTTTCATTGGTCACCTGAAAGGTCCATTCTCTTTCTGGTTTAGATTTCTTGTCTAAAGTACTCTTTACTTTTCCTAATTACTATTCATCTTTTAGGTTTAAACTTAAACATTATTTCCTTCAAGACTTTCCCTGATATCAAAACCTAATAAACATCTTTCTCAGGTCATGATCTCATAGTATCTGGGACTGAGTCTCATGTCAGTCTCTGCACTGACAGTGTGAAGCCTGCTTGGAATTTTCTCTCTTCCTCTCTCTCTGCTTCCCACCCCCTACTCACTCTCTCTCTCTCAAAATAACTTAATAAAATAACTTAATAAAATAAACTTTAAAAAAAAAAAACTTTCTCTCTCTTACTCTTCCCTCTCCCTCTCCCTCTCTCTTTCTCTCTCCCTTCCCCACTCCACCACCACCACCAGCTTTACTGTAGTATAATCTACAAACCACAGAGTTCCCCCATTATTAGTGTGCCAATGAGTTTTAGCAAATAAAAATAGTAGTTTACAAACAACACTCCAATTTCAATTACCCCCCAAAATGTTCTATCATGTCCATTTGTAAGCAATCACCATTCGCAGGACCAGGCCACCACTAATCTGCTTTGTATCTCTACAGTTTTACTTAGAAACTTTATATATATTGAATGATTTCATATGTATTCCATCACTTAGGCTGTTTTTGAGGTTCATAAATGTGGTTACATGCATCAATAATTTGTTCCTTTTAATTGCCAAATAATATTCTATTGTAAGAATGTGCCTTATTTTGTTAATTCATTGATTGGATATGGACATAGCCTTGGTTTTCATTTTAGAGCTATAATGAGCAATGCTATTGTCAACATTATCACAGAAGGCTTTTTGCTGATATTTGTTTTCATTTCTGTTAGGTAAATACCTAAAATTATAAATGGCAAACATATATTTAACATTTTTAAGACATGATAAAACTGCTCCCAGAGTAGCTTTGTTATATTACATTCCCACTACAATGTATTCAGGGTTCCAGTGTTTCCATATTCTTTACAACATTTGGTATTCTCTGTCTTTTTAATTTTAACCATTCTAGAGGGTGTGGGGGGTATCTCATTGTGGGTTTAATTTATAATTCTCTAATGACTAACAATGTTAAACATATTTTCATGTGCTTACTTGCTATCCATATATTGAAATGACTACTCAAAACCTGTGTCCATGTTTTACTTGGGTTGTTTGTCTTTTTACTTACTAAATTGTAAGAGTTTTTCATGTATTCTGGATACAAGTCCTTTATCAAGATATATGGTTCAGATATATTTTCTTGAGTTCTCTGGCATGTCTTTTCTACTCTCTTACTAGTGTCTTTTTAGGAGTAAATTTTATATTTTAATTAATATAATCCCAATTTGTAATTGTTTTTATTTATGAATCACACGTTTGATGCCATTATATCTAAAATCGCTTCATATAACTCAAGATTACAAAGACTATCTCTTATATTTTATAATTTTAGGGATTACATTTAAGTATATGATCTATTATGAGTTAATTTTGTTATTGGTGAGGTAAAAATCTAAATTCCCTTTTTTCTTTGTTTCTTCATTTTTAATTTCTCTGCATATGATATCCAATTCAGCACCATTTGTTGAAAAGACTATCATTTCCCAATAGAGTTACCTTGTACTTTTGCCAAAATTAATTAATCATAATAACGAGTATGTCAAAACCATACTAGATTTACCATCTAGATTAAGAGATGACAAGGGTTGCAAGAGAGTAACCATAAAATGAGTATTTAGGCAGGAAGAAGTTACTCCTAAGGATATCTACACATACTAAATGTAGACAGTGGCATTAGAGGCAGAACTTGACAGATGAGTGGAATCTGATTCCATAGAAAGAAATAGAAGGGTATTTGAAGTTGAGGATAAAGCCTGGACACATGCAGAGACAAGAGAGTAAAGAAAAGAAGGGTAATTGAGCAATATGTAAGAAATACCCAAAGGAGACAAGTATGGTAAGATAGAAAAATAAATTTGAAAAGGTTAGTGGCAGACTAAAGAATTAGATTTTATTTTCTAAGCAGTAGGAGTTACTTAAGGTTTATGAGCAGAAAAATGTCATGATTGATACTCATAGCTATGCCAGTACCAGTAAAACGAAACTGTTAAAAAACATTTACCATCATTTCTAAAATTATTTAATTTCACTTAGGAGATGCTATAATTCAGTTCCTGCTCTAAAAGTTTCTGTGCTTATTCTTATCCTGACACCAATTAAATTTGAATAAATACATTCTTTAGAGGGATGCCTGGGTGGCTTGGTAGGTTGAGCATCCAACTTCAGCTCAGGTCATGATCTCACAGTTCATGGGTTCAAGCCCTGCGCCTGGCTCTGTGCTGACAGCTTGGAGCCTGGAGCCTGCTTCAGATTCTGTGTCTCCCTTTCTCTCTGTCCCTCCCCCGCTCATGCTTTACCTCTCTGTCTCTCAAAAATAAATAAACATTAACAAAACTTTTTAAAATAAATAAATAAATAAATTCTTTAGATTTGGGCAGTCTTTTTTCTTGAAGGTTATCCATCTATTCACGTAATATATATTTTTAAAAACCTTCTATGTGCTGGGTTATGGATATACATTGGTTTGAAAGACAGGGAGGAAGCCATTCTCAGCCTTCATGAAGCAAATTTATACATACACACACACAGAACACATTCACATACACATTACATATGTAAATTTACACACATTAATTAAATTATAATGAGCAAGAACATCTCATATTTAAATAGACCTAAATATTTTGAAAATTCATTTCACATGTATATTAATTTATCTAACCTTCATGAACACCATTTTAGGACAGTATTTACAAGACTCACTTTACACATGAGAATATTTAAATCAACAACAACACGGGATTAACTCATTCAGACCATAAGGCTTCAACATCAGAAAGTTAGTACTCTAGCCCAGTTCTCCTGATTCTAGACTCAATAATCTTACCATAGAGTTTTAATAATAGATTTAATAATAAATTTTTTCTAACATTATTTCTCTAACATGGAGAAATAATTTCAGTGTCTGGTCTAATGCATGGTACAATGCACAAAAATAAAAATTTGTTCATTTTGACACATTTCATAGCTATTTTAGTCTCCCTACCCTGACATCCTAGTCCAACCTTCCCCCTCCATCTCCATATACATTATGGAAGGATGCTAAATAAATGCTACTCTCGTCTAATTCTGACTGCTTAGCTTTCGGTCACATATACAGTACCTCATACTCTGAAGGAAGAAGGGAAAGATTTGATCTCTTAACAGAGCAGTCATTTGTCAGAAAGTTTGGAAAATTCAGCCCAAAGCCTCTCAGGGTAGAAAGGTATGAAAGTTAGAATAAAATGAAAGCTGAGAAAACCTGGAGAAATCTGTAAATAGGCAAAGATTTTTAACAGCTTCTAAACTGATGAATTTGACCAAAAACTATAACCTTGATTCTCTCTCACATAAGAGCCAAAATATTGAAGCTTAATGCTTTCTTAAAATAAATTATCATTTTTTAAAGCAACAATTTTGCTGTTGCCATGACACTGTGATTCAGTCGGTCTTAGAGAATTAGGTTTTGGTTTTTATTTTAGATAATCCATTTATATTTTGTTAGAAACTTATTTGGGAAATTTCTAGTAATACCAATGGTATTATAAGAGAAATTTATTTTGATATACAGTCAACCATTTCACAAAGAATGCATTAAGAATTCTGCCAAGATCATAAAACTCTATATGCAAGTTGTCATGTACTACATTTCTTCATTTTTGCTTCATACTGTTTTGGGGTTTCTTAGGAGGAGGAGCTAAATACCATAATCTAGATCAAATGGAGAAGAAAAAAAAGTTACAGGCTGCACCTCACAGATGACAAAGAAACAGAATCCTAAGAAACTATTAAATGAAAATAGTCATAGAATATCTGTACATTAAAAGGCTTAACGTACAAATTCCTGAAGAAAATTATTTAAACGAAACATTTTTGCATTTAACACTTTTGTAACTAGTAATTGTTTCTTTTTATAACCAAACATATAATTATCATCATAATAATTATAGCCTCAAAATATAAATTAATTTCTGGGAGATTAACATAGCATAATCTCTAGAAGAAATAAGCACATCAGTTTTTTTAACTCTTTGTTTTGAAATAATTCTACTTTCATAGGTAGAATTTGTTGCAAACAACAACAAAACGTGCAGAGAGATCCTACGCACCTTTTTTTATCCAGCCACCATCAGTTTTAGTATCTTACATAAGTATAGTAAAATATCGCAACTAAGAAACTGACCTTAAATCCAACTGAGTTTCTTTCAAATTTCACCAGTTTTGCATGCATGAGTGTGTGTGTGTGTGTGCACGTGCGCGTGCATGTGTGTGTTTCCATTCAATATTGTCACATGTAGGCTCATGGTGCAGCCACCGCAGGCAAGATGCGGGACAGTTCCATTACTGCAAGGTTCACTTGTGATTCTCCTTTAAAACCACACCCACTCCCCCATTCCCAACCCACTATAGCCGTAATCTGTTTTCTACCTCTAATTTTCTTATTTCAAGAATGTTATATAAGTGAAATCATACAGGATCTAAACTTTCATAATTTTACTCAGCATAAATCTCTGATGACTCGTCCAGGTTGTTACATGTATCAATAGTTTATTCATTTTAATTGCTGGGTAGTGTCCCATGGTGCTGATGCACCACTCTTTAACCATTCACCCATAGACAGATATTTGACCATTACAAATAAAACTGCTAAAACATACACATACAGGTTTTTGTTTGAACATGGATTTTCATGGCTCTGGAATAAATGTCCAAGGGTGCAATTGTTAGGCCATATAGAAGTTGCATGTTTACTTTTATGAGAAACTGCTGAAATATTTTCCAGAATGGATGCACCATACTACATTTCCGCCTCTAAACTGTGAGTTGATCCAGTTTTTCTACATCCTCATCAGCATTTGGGACTATCACTATTTTGTGATGGTCCCATTCTGATGGGGTATAGTGGTATCTCACTGTAGTTTTAATTTTCATTCCCCTAATGTTTAATGATGTTCAACATTTTTTTATGTTATAATTTGCCATCTGTATATCTTCTCCAGTAAAATGTCTGCTGCCCATTTTCTGATTGAATTATATTTTTTATTGTTGGGTTTTCAGGGTTCTTTATGTATTTTAGCTACAAGTTCCTTGCCAGATATGTGGTTAGCAAATATTTTCTCAAGCATTTAAATTTCATAAAAAGAAAATTTGGAGACAGGATACATAATTCAATTATTTCCTCTAGGAAATATCAAATCTAATCAGTGCTCATGAGTTTGAAGAGAAATACAGAAAATCATTGGGAATTTGATAGATTTCTCAGGGTTAAAAACCATGATAAAGAGCATTTTAAGGGTGAGAAATTCCTGCCACATTGTATTCTCAAGTTTAATTTCTCTGTGGCCCAGTGACTAAAAGCATCAAGCACCTATGAAAACTTTTTTCTCCATCACGTTTCTGCACTTAATATAACCTCAGGAGGTGGTTCTTCTTCACTGTTTACTATATACAATGATTATATTGTTTCTGGGTTCATAGGATACCCTAAGTCTAGAGAGAGTAATACTTCCACAAATTTCCCTATGATACAATGCAAATATTACTGGTTCTAATGTACTTTATTTGCTACAATCACTAAAAATAAGCCAACCTGAAATTTTCCATCAGCTAAAATGTTATGATGGCATAGTGACTGACTCATAAATTGAATTTAAGTTCTAACTTAAAATCCTGTAACACTTGAAATATAATTCAAAATCTCTCCTCAAATGTTATTGTGAAATAAAACTGACTTAAAATAACTAAACAGCAAAGATGAGATGCCTGTCATCTAATTGAAAGAGAGCGTTCTCTTTACTTTTTGATGGAGAATTCATGCATGAGGAGATTATCGAACATACTACTTAATGCCTTTCTGTCATTGTTTTTGACATGCAACTTCATACCCCCTTTACATAAATGATAGGTTAAAGAAAAATTACATATGGTATAAAAATGCAGTTTATATAGAACAAAGTATTTTGCTTATATAACACTATTCGGGTGAGAAATGGCATGACGACATAAACTTGTCTTAGATTTATATGCTTACATTTTATTTATATGTGTCATGCTATGAGGCAGATTCAGCATATAAATGCCAGTTAATAAGTTCAGAGTGTGTGTATGTGTATATAAAATTTACCAGGGTGGAAACAGCAGTATGTCTTCAAATAATTGGTACAGACTGTCTGAACCATGAGGCACCTTAACATAAATGTGAGTCAAAAGAAAGTAGCAGAAGTCCAGGCC
The DNA here is from genome assembly GCA_028646485.1 of Cryptoprocta ferox. Classification (NCBI taxonomy): domain Eukaryota; kingdom Metazoa; phylum Chordata; class Mammalia; order Carnivora; family Eupleridae; genus Cryptoprocta; species Cryptoprocta ferox. The sequence goes on from CM053567.1 coordinate 63,483,520, forward strand.
ACTTCAGGATACAATAGAAAACAATTTTTTTTAAAGCATTTGAAAACTGAATGGTTCTTTGAGCTGGGAACAGGCGCCTGTGCTACCTGGTGACTAAAAAGCAGAGACTTTCCTAAAACTAAGAAAAAATAATGGTAGTGTGCCATCTAGAGGCAATGGGGACATTTTTAATAGTTTGATATATTTAAATGGAACTATTCCCTTACTCCAGATCCATAGGCATGAAAAATCTTCCCTGCAATTCCAACTTCTGCAATTTAAAAAGGGGAAATTTTTTTTCTCCTGAGAGAGATTAAAAAAACCAAACTTTGGTTAGCTGTCAGGAAGTGAACCATATTCTAATACATGGAAAACACAGAAAGAAAGTTGTTGGAGAAAGAAAGCTGTTGTAGGCTAAAAGCCAAATTCTGTGATTTTTTTATCAAGCAAAATTCAGTAAAAATAAAAACATGCAGAATCTGCCATTTGTGTAGAATGGAGTTTGTAGATGTAGTTGATCTTATAAAAGCTGAACAAGAGTGGAGGTAAAGTGCAGCCTAGAGAAGAGTCACTATAAGGGTCAAGCATTATTTTACATTTTCATTTAAAATGAGAATAAGACGGGCACTTGGGTGCAGTCGGTTAAGCACCATCTGACTCTTGATCTCACCTCAGGTCATGATCTCATCTCAGGTCATGATCCCATGGTTCATGGGATCGAGCCCTGTGTCTGACTCTGCACTGATGGCATGGAGCCTGCTTAGGATTCTGTCTCCTTCTCTCTGCCCCTCCCCTTCTTGTGCTCTCACACACTGTCTCTCAAAATAAATAAATAAACATAAAAATTTTTTTAATTAAAAAATGGGAACAAGAATTTTTTTTCCTAAGACATCTCTGAATAAGCACTTTCAAAATGCTTTTAAGATATAATTCTACAAAGTAAAATGGCCTTCCTACTTCTAAAATATTATTTTTAGTTTCAGATTTTCAGAAAAAAATTAAGGAACACATATTTTCACCATATTTTTTTCCTGGGTTTTGTTTGAAATTGTTTCAATTATTCAGGTCAAATGAAGGAAATAGCCTGAGTGGAAGTGGAAAAATGGGATAAACTTTAATTCAAGGTGTGTGATAGTTTAACAAATACTTAAAGTTTACATTTTTCCATGTGTACTGCTTCTTACCACTAACAGCACTCTGTACCCCAAAACAGAATACTTAAGACATGTTTGTGTTTCACACAAACTTGACAATTAAACAGTGACAAAACACGTCTAGTGTGTCAACATTCACAAAGAAATTCTAAGGTAGTGTTTTTTGCTAAAAATTGTCACTCTAGAAAATTAGTTTAAATATATAACATGAAAGCTCTAAAACTTTTAGAAAAAAAAACTAGGAGAAAATATTTAAAACCTAGGGCTAAGCAAAAAGTTCTTAGATTTGGCACAAAAGCACAGTCCAGGAAAGGACAGGTTGATGAATTAGACGTAGAAATTAACAACTTTTGTTCTGTGGATAAAAATACAAAAGACAAGTTACAAATATAAGGAAATATATTTGCAAATATTCACTACTACTCTGCAGAATATGTAAGCAGTTCTAAAAACTCAACAATTAAAGAAATCTAATTAGAAAATGAATAATAGACATTTCATCTAAGAGGATTTACAGATAGCAAACACATGAAAAATATCGAACATTATTAGAGTATAGGGAAATTAAAATTAAAACCAAAATGAGGTAACAATACACATTCACCAGAATTCCTGAAATAAAGTCAATGACAACAATAAATACTTGTAAAGATGTGGAAAAACTGTTGCAAGTTTTTATTTAAATTCCAGCTAGTTAACATAGAATGTAGTATTAATTTCAGGTATAGAATTTAGTGATTCATCACTTGCGTACAACACCTGGTGCTCATCACAACAATGTCCTCCTTAATACCCATCACACATTTAACCCATCCCCCTGCCAACCTCCCCTCCAGCAACCCTCAGTTTGTTAAAGGTCTGTTTTATGGTTTGCCTCTCTTTTTTTCCCCCTGTGTTCATCTGTTTTATTCCTCACATTCTACATATGAGTGAGATCATATGGTATTTGTCTTTCTCTGACTGACTTATTTTGCTGAGCATAATACTCTCTAGCTCCATCCATGTCATTGAAAATGGCAAGATCTCATTCTTTTTGATGGCTGAGTAATATTCAATTATATATACATAAATATATACATGTGTATATATGTATATACAATAGACAGGTGGGCTCTTTAAATAATTTGGCTACTGTTGATAATGGTGCTATAAACCTCAAGATGCATATATCCCTTTTTGTATCCTTTGGGTAAATAACTAGTAGTGCAATTACTGGATCATAGGGTAGTTCTATTTTTAGCTTTTTGAGGAACCTCTATACTGTTTTCCAGTGTAGCTGTACCAGTTTGCTTCCCTATCAGAAGTGTAAGAAAACTGTCTCTCACACTTTTCTGGTGGGAATGTCAAATGGTACAGCTATTGTGGATAATAGTTTGACAGTTTCTTATAAAAATAAACATGCAATTAGCATAAAGCCCAGCAATTGCAATCTTGGGCATTTATTGCATAAAAATGAAAATGTATTCTCATACAGAAACTTGTAAATGCTCATAGTAGTTTCATTTGTAATAGTTGAAACTGGAAACTACCCAAATGTCTGTCAATATAGGGAATAATTGAACCATGATACATCCATACCGTGGAACACTACTAACCAATAAAAAGCATAAACAATTGACACGTGCAACTGGGATAGAGCTGAAGGGAATTATCTAAACAACAACAACAAAAAAAACCCAAACCCAAAGGTTATATACATTGATTCCGTTTATACAATAGCCTTGAAATGACAAAGTTATAGAGAAAAGATTAATTAATAGTCATCATGAATTAGGGAGTAGGCTAACAGGGTAGAGGTGGGTAAGGAAAAAAGTAATTATGGAAATGAAAGGACAACACAAGAAATTGTTATAGAGACATTACTATTTTCTATTTTAATTATGGTAGTCATTAGATGAATATACACGTGATAAAATTGCACAGGACACACACACACACACACACACACACACACAAATGAATGAATACATGTAAAACTGATGAAATATGAATCAGTTCTGAGGATAGTATCAATATCAATTTTCTGGTTATACTATTATACTGTATAGGGGAAACTGAGTGAAGTATACATGAAGTCTCTTTGCATTATTTCTTACAACTACATTTGAATCTATAATTATGTCAAAATAAAAAGCTTACTTATAAAAAACTGAATCAATATTAAAAGTAACTAATAAGCATTATTTAATAAAATAACAAAACATCAAAATATAAAGCTAACTCTTAATTTTCTTATGAAATGTGAAGTTGAATAAAATATAGCAAGACTACATGTAAATGATATTCCCAATATCATTGCTTATTAAACCCTTAAAAGATTTACTCATGGAGATTCTAATGGACCAATTTCTTCTACTTTTCTTTTTGTTGTTTGAAGGATTATTAAAATGGAACAAAAATATTAATAACCCACACAGTAGAGAGGAAGAGACCTTCTATGCAGTAAAGCCGTAATTAGCAAGCCTAAGATTTGATAGCTAAATATACTTAGAAAGGTCTATTTGCAAGGTCAGCCTTTGGCTGGCCTCTAGGAACTTGGATTTCAAGTGTTCCCATCATTCTGTAGTAGATTAGGGTGTATGCTGTCGCTGAACACAGGCTTTTCTTCTGAGAGTCTAGAATTTAGATACATGCCAGGCAGACGGTACCTATGTGACCAGCCCCCCATAAAAATCCTGGGCACTGAGCCTCTAAGGGGCTTCCTTGGAAGACAATATTTCACACGTGTTATCACCACTCATTGCTCAGAATTAAGCATATTCTGTGTGACTCTACTGAGAGAAAACCTTGGAAGCTTCTGTCTAATTTTCTCTGGACTTTGTCCCATCACTTTTCCTCTTTGCTGATTTTGCTTTGTAGCTTCTTACTGTAATAAATCTAACCATGAGTATGTATATATGCCGAATCTTGTGAATCCTACTAGTGAATCACTGAACCATGGTGGTCTTGGGAAATTCTGACCACTGGATAATATTTTTTAATTTTTTTAACATTTATTTATTTTTGAGAGACAGAGAGAGACAGATCATGAGCAGGGGAGGGACAGAGAGAGAGGAACACACAGAATCAGAAGCAGGCTCCAGGCTCTGAGCTGTCGGCACAGAGCCCGGTGCAGGGCTCCGAACCCAGGAACTGTGAGATCGTGACCTGCGCTGCTGTCGGACGCTCAACCGACTGAGCCACCCAGGTGCCCCCGGATAATTTTTAAAAACCTGGGTTTTTAAAACCTGGGTGACAGTTGAATAAATTCTGTTCATAAACCAGACTTTCTTATGCTTAAAATATTTCCATGTAGAAGAATAACCTTTTGGAAGATACATCAACATTGATAAGCCTTTTTCTTAAGTGGCCATATGACAGACAAGCAGTTTTGGGGAGAATTCCATGATGGGACAAATCCATATAAAGAGAAAGGGTACACCCTGCCCTATGATCTATAGTTCTCAGTCTGATAGGGTGCTCTTCCAGTTTCCAATTTACTAATCGGAGATGACACCACTGGGAAAATTCACATCAACATTAAAAATGTGTTTGTGTAAATCTTACCAAGGCTGGCTAGGGATTAAATGAAAGCCTCTGTATGAATCTCAAAATAGCTGTGCCAACTTTTAACTTCACATATAGGGATGCTACTCTATTACTTAAGCACTTGGATAAACACAATCTCTCATACATATCAAACGTTTCTTTCAAGCACCTTTCTTTGACCATCTCTCCTCTTATCTCCAGGTAGCAAGAACTTCACAGTCAGAAACAATTTTTAAAAAAGGAAGAGCAAAATACATTTCAAAATATATAGAACTGCAGAAACAAAATGAATTTTTTCTTTTATGGTTAGTCAATTAAGATAAGTGTGAGGTAAAAAGGAGAAAATATACAAATTCTGGAGATCTGATGTATACAAGTAATGTAAAGAAAAACTGACCCCTATATTTACCTCAGGCCTATCCCAAATGTTCATGAAAATGGCAAATACATTCAAGACTAAATCCAAAACTGTGTTGGAAAAAACAAGGGAGGGTGTAATCAGCAGATGAAAATAAACGGTGGAGAAGTCTACATCCCAACACAGGGAAAGAAAGGGGCGTTTAGAGATGCTTTCTGATGATTTTGGTAAATACCTGAGTGAGTAGTGCCCCAAATCCATGTGTATACTGTCTTCGACTCCTGCTGCCCATTTCTACACTAGTTCAAAACCTACAGAAGGAATCAGTGTGGTTGACTATCACACAGAGACACCCTTTCTTTGTTGTACACAGTGCCTAGCACAGTGTTACACTTAAGAGAAGTTTAGTAAGTCCCTAGGTGGCTCAGTTGGTTAAGTGTCTGACTCCTGATTTCAGCTCAGGCCATGATCTCACTCACAGTTCCTGAGATCAAGCCCTGCCTCAGGCTCCACGCCCAGTGTGGAGCCGGCTTGGGATTCTCTCTCTCTCCCTGTCTCTCTGCCATTCCCCCTACCTCAAAATAAATAAATAAACATTAAAAAAAAAAACAAGAGAATTTTAGTAAATTCCAAGTGATTGACAGATACAACTTTAATTTTTTTTTGTCAACCTTCAAAAATGGTCACTATTTTTTTAATTTTTTTAATGTTTGTTTATTTTTGAGAGAGAAAGACAGACAGACAGACAGAACACGAGCAAGGAAGGGGCAGAGAGAAAGGGAGACACAGAATCCAAAGCAGGATCCAGGCTCTAAGCTATCAGCACAGAGCCCGATACAGGGCTCAAATCCATGAACCGTGAGATCATGACCTGAACCCAAGTCAGATGCTTACCTGATTGAACCACCCAGGTGCCCCCAAAATGGTCACCATTTAAATTTTACTTGACTCACTTCTCAATATACATAGGTAGCTAGGCTATGGCTTATGAAAGATGTTTCTAAATTATTTTCAACACAGTAATGTAAAAAAATCACTTTAAAAATGAAGTAATTTTCTTAATTACAAGGTATGGTTAATATTAATGGTACAAATCCCAGTGTATTTTCCATATAATTCTAATGAAACTGGTTTTAATTTTTTTAAGTTTATTTATTTATTTATTTATTTATTTGAGAGAGAGAGAAAGAGAAAGAGAGAGAGAGCATGAGCAGGGCAGGGGCAGAGAGAGAGGGAGAGAGAGAATCCCAAGCAGGCTCTGCACTGACAGTGTGGCCAGGCTCAAATTCACAAACTGCAAAATCATGACCTGAGGCAAAAGCAAGAGTCAGAAGCTTAACCGACTGAGCCACACAGATGCTCCCAAAAACGATTTACATATGATAGAATTTCAAAGAATCACAAACTCTTAGGAAAAGAAAATATATTCCTTTTTTCCGTCCTCTCCTTTTTTCTTTCTTTCTTTTTTCTCTCTTTGAATAAGTCATCCAACAAATATTTTAGCATCTTCTAGGGGTTACTGGGTGGCTCAGTCGGTGAAGCGGCCGACTTCAGCTCAGGTCATGTTCTCACGGTTCATGGGTTCCAGCCCTGCATTCCAGCTTATGGGTTCCAGAGCCCTGCTCTGTCCTGACAGCTCAGAGTCTGGAGCCTGCTTCAGATTCTGTGTCTCCCTCTCTCTCTGCCCCTTCCTTGCTCATGCTCTCTCAAAAATAAATAAACATTACAAAATTTAAAAAAAATTTAGCATCTTCTATATGGCTCGTCCCTTTCTAGGCACTAAAAATCATCATGAAAAAAGACATAATATCTCTACTCCAGGGAAGCTTACATTCTTGCGAAAGGCATTTTAATTAGCATTAAGTTTGGCCTTGAGTGACAAAAAACTAAAAATTTGAAGAAGAAGAAACTTGTAAAATATGTTAGTAGTTCAGGATCAGTTACAGTGGTCTGTGATTATCAAGCAGGGTTACCAAGTACAGTCGTATAGGTTCTGCACTGCACAGTTCTCAAGAGTATCATTCAAATCATAGATAGTATAGATTTTTATTAACAATTTTACACAAATGGAAGCAAACTTCTTAAATGAGGAACACCTTTTTTCTATTTCACACAACCACCATCTGGGACAGTAAAGACACCTCCACACCTTCATCTTAAAGCTTCCATTGTGTGATTCTTAATCCAGCTCCACAATTCAGCCCACAGGAGAGAATAGGACTACTTCTTGCTTTTAAGGGCACCTTCTACAAGTTCCACATTCTACTTGTGCCCATATATCATTATCAGAACCTAGAGACATAACCATATCTACTTGCAAAGAGACCAAAATGTGCTTGTTAGGGTTATCATGTGTCTAACTAAAGATCAAGACATTTTCCGGGTCCTGTCAAAATGCAAAATAGAATAGCTATTACTCTTTCCCCAAACATAAGCCATGAAGAAACTATACATACTCCTATAGTCACTCATACATGGTAAACAATCAAATTTTTAAAATTGCATTTGATAAAGTGCACTGGGGAGAGACCTTTATTTCTCTGTGTTGCCTACAGTAATATGCAAAATATAAGTACTTAAAAATATTTGATGAAAGATTGACAAAGTCTACTCCCTACTATATTATTCTATAAAGAAAGAGAAAAGTTATTCTGCCTGAATGTTCTCTATATGCTTGAAGACTGACATCAAGTCACCTCTCAAGTTTATCGTCTGAACCAACTAATCGGCATTCCTTTATCTCTCCTTATTGATTCAGGTACAGAAATCTTAATTATCTTCTAAGCATTACTATAGATTCTTTCCTCCTTGACTAAATAAACACATTTGATAAACCCAAAAGGCCATTACTCCATATCATAGATTACCAGGTTCCACTAACTCTCTCCAACAGACTGAATATTCTGTAGGCATTTTCAGCAATGAACACCTATGGATTGAGGTTGCCTTATTAAAGTTTTAAGGTGCCTATATGTTCAATGAAGATTTTTGCTGAATTCTTCCTTAGAATTTGTTTACATTCACTTTTCAGTGTCCTAAAACAAGATGCCCCTTTCTGATCACGTTTTAGTGCTTTGCTTTGTCTGAGTTCCCTATAATAAGCTGGTAGGCAAGTTTCAAAGCCCCTGAGAAACCTGTACCTTACACATTTCTATTTCCATTTATTCTTTTACTGCACTTGACTGTGGAATTCTGTCTTTCTGATAACTCTTCTCTTCACACTTGGCTAATAGCTAATGTAGCAAAACCTAACTCTGAAGGGAATTAAGCAATCTGGAAAGCTACATAGCCCCTTGAGTTTGCTGCAGTATTCAACCATGAGAACTACATTTTCTTGGGGGGTAGAGCAGTGGGAGAAACCATTCTGCAGCATGACAGAATAAACCCCAGGATTCCTTAACGTTTTTTGTATAAGCAAATTTTAAAGAGAATTTTGGTGGTAAGACACGCCTTTTACTTTAAAAAGCCCTTTTAGCCTGCATTCTCACAGTCATTATTCATTCATTCATCCATCATTCTGGGGGATCTCTGTTGTGTACCAGGCATTTTTCCAGGCCCTAGGGATATAGTGATGAATAGGAGGCCTTGGCCATCATGGACATTAAACGAAATTTCCAATCATTCTTAGCCTACTCATTCTTTATAATATAACATACTACTTTCATTTAAGATAGAATGAATGCTTTGGTGTGTAAACTTTGTTGGTTGTGTTTGATTTCCTGAAAAATACAAATATGTACAGTATTAAAGATGGTTTTTTTCTTCTCTCTATATCACTCATGGCCTTCGCAAAAATAATGTATATGAAGCCAAAAATGTGGAAGTCCCTGTAGAAATATAAAAAAGATCTTAATTTATCACTTACTTTTCTGACACTTGTAAGGAAATGACAATGAAATAGTGAGAATGAGTTCTGAAGCCATAGCACACACACACCCCCACACACACATACACACACACACATACTTCACGCACCCAACATAGTCTCATATCTTTATAGCTTCCCATTTTATTAAACCCATGTTAATCACATAGTTTGATTATAAATGCATATATCAAATTAATTGTTTATGTTCAATGGAAACATTATATCACATTATTATGGTACAATAGTTAGTAGACTGCTTAAGGGAATCCTGGGAAATCTCACAAATGTGTGTTGAAACACAGACAAGAAAAGTAATGTTGAATAAGAAGAGTTTAGTTCATTAAGTGCAATTATCCAAAAAACCAATAAAAATGGAGCTAAGGAGACATATTAAACTGTAAATACTTGAAAGGTCATTTACAACATTTCTTCTCCTATCCTTTACATTGAAAATAAAACATACCTGCTGCTTTAAACTCTCCTTTACAAAGTTGCCTTTTGAACTGTGCTTACCTAATTTCTTATTAACTATCAGAAACACTTATTCACATTTATAATTGAATTTCTTTTAAACTTTCACTACCAACAAGTTTAAATAAACACTTGACTTCAACAAGTACAGTCAAATTGCAAAGTGTCATACTGTTCGACTCCAGAGCAGTCAAATATATCAATTTAAACTTACTGTTTTTAAGTCTGCTTTCATTGCTTCCTGTTCACCTATTGCATCAACAATTTATTCTAAATGGTTGCTTTTAGGCGATGGGTTTTCTTCTCATTTACTCTTCATGAAAATTATTTGATATATCAAGACACTGGAAAGTCAAAGACGTACACAAAAATAGCATTGTAACAAAGAAATATGTTCATAATAGACAATCTAAAGCCAGATTGCTTGGGTTGAATCCTACTCCCTCTATTTGAAAGCAAGTTTCTTGAGCTTACCATGCCTCTGTTACCTCATCTGCAAAAACAGGAATAATAGAAGTATATACTTCATTATAAGCACTGTATGAGTTAATATTCTTAAAGCACTTAAAATGGTACCTTACCTAAAAGTAAAGTGCTGTATGTTTGTTAACAAAATAAATTGAATTAAATTAACAAATAAATTTAACCTATGTAGCCTTACCCAAGTCCTTCAGTAACAATCTATATTATTTAATATTAGGTAGTAAAGCAGTGTTTCTCAAAGTATTTCCTACAGATTAATGGTGATCAGTAGAATTCTACAAGTAAATGGTACACAGACTGTTTGTTGGCTCTATGAAAAAATGTTATTGAAGTTTTTTTATTGATATTTTACTGACAAATTTCACTGACATTCATTTAACAGATTTAAAATGAAAGAGTCATTACATATAGTAATATGTTCTTTTTTTTCATTTTTTTAATGTCTCATTTTTTTTTTTTTTTGAGAGAGAGAGAGAGAGAGACTGAGACAGAGCACAAGCAGAGGAGGGGCAGAGAGACAGGGAGACACAGAATCCTAAGCAGGCTCCAGGCTCTGAGCTGTCAGCCAGGGCCCGACATGGGGCTCGAACCCAAACTGTTAGATCATGACCTGAGCAGAAGTCGGGTCCTTAACCAATGGATCCACCCACGCACCCCCCCCAGCCCCCATAGTAATATGTATTTTTTTTAATTTTTTAACGTTTATTTATTTTTGAGAGACAGAGAAAGACTGAGTACAAGTAGGAGACAGGCAGAGAGAGACAGGGAGACACAAAATCCAAAGCAGGCTCCAGGCTCTGAGCTGTCAGCACAAGAGCCCAATGTGGGGTTTGAGCTTGCAAACTGCAAGATCATGACCTGAGCCGAAGTCCAACGCTTAACCAACTGAGCCATCCAGGCACCCCAAGTAATATGTTCTTAAACTCTGTTTTAGTTGTACATCTCTTACAGGGGTCAGTTTATTTTTCTCAGCCAAGACTGAGTCTTCATAATTATAATTAATACATTGTCATGTTATTTGCATGTTCTAAATGTGTTTTCAAAAGGCATTCTCTATTATGATTGGGTTGCAGTATATACTTTGCCTGCAAAAACTATGTCAGTGCCTGAAAACACTTCACTGAAGTACAGAAGGAGCTGTGAAAGTAACCACATAAATCCTACAATATAGAATAATGACATGAATGTAAATAGTAAACAGCATTCCAGTGAAAATATTCAAAGGGAGTCTCCCTGGATGAGAGCAAATGAATCTATGTGATGACGTTTTCACAAGCAATAGGAAAAAGGCAGTTTTCTCCATGTTAGACTAGTGCAGAGAATACTTCCTAGCACAAAGTTTGTTATTTGGTTGCTTACGACATAAGAGTGGCTCCAATTATGAAGGTGATATTCAAACTTAAACATCTCAGACAAAACTAGGCAGGAATCACACCACTGCTGAGGGACTATAAAAGCAGCCACAAAGTTAATGGCAAAGATTAAAGTCAGAAGGAAAACAAAGCCAGTTATAGGCAAAATTCCTTCCTAGAGTGGCAGTACTGAATAGCAAGATGACATGATGACAAGAGTGTGTAGTCTGAAAGATCAAGTACTATTCCCTGTGCACATCAGAAGAAATTCCACCTTAGACTTGGATAAAGCCACCAATGGGTAGAGTTTGAATTACCCCTCACATGTACATTAGGAATTTATGAGAAAAAAATGCTAGCTCTTTTTTTTTCTGTTGCTGAAAACTCATGATACAATAGAAAAGATATTTTTTACTTTAGTTAACGATTTCTTTGTGCACCAAAGTGTAGACTAGAAACAGAAAAAAATATATTGTTATCGGTACTAACAGCTATGAAGGCAGCAGCAATGAGAGTCTAGCTTAGTCAAATTAACATTTTTTTTCTTAATGCCAATTACCACACTCCATTAATCATAGAGAACAGTTGGCATTGCCTTCTTATCTTGATTCAACATTGAAGGAAATTGTGAAAAATGTGAATGTAATTATATTGTGCCCCTGAGCATAAGTATTTTGAGGCTGCCCAATAAAAAAAAAAGTAAAACCTAGGCAGTGATATGAGATCCTGCTTTTCCTTCTACTGTATGCTGGCCATTAAAAGAAAAGGTGTGCATACAGGTTGGAGAATAAGGAATGAAACAGCTCTTCGCCACCCTGTTAATGCCAGGATACATATATCAATGATGAAATCCATTGAATAGCCTAAAATTTGTCACTCCAGAGTAGGAAAAAAAATCATAATTTTGTGGCTGGAATATGCTAAAAGGACTGCACCATAAAAAATAATTATTTACTCATTAGAGAAAGTAACCAATGGCTTGTTACTACGCATATTTTCAAATAACTTCAAAATGTTTCACAGGACTTGAGGAAATGCTTTCCAGAGCCAAATCCATTAAACTGTGGGTTATGAAGCGCTTTACTATGACCTTCTAGGTTAAAGAACATTCCGAGCTCTGAGTGTGATGTGATATACTCATTGTTTTGTCATTTAGTGTAGAACTAAAAGTGTCTATCCAAGGTATATAAAAAATTTGAGTCAATCAATTTCTATCACAAATAAGTTTTTCTAATTTTGTAGCAATAACTACATGTGGTAGACTGATTTATTGACCAGAGTATTTTACCTCTGTCTGCATCTAACTCCTTTTTTTATGGCCACCCTTGTTGGGAGAGAAGAGTGGATAATATACTCTTTACTCTTCACTTTGGACTTGACCATGGGACTTGTTTGGGTCAATAAGATGCCAGTAAACATGAACCGAGCATGATATGCGCTTACCCAGGTTTGGCATACTTTTCTGCATCTCTGTCATCTTCACAAGGAGGACACACCACATCAACATGCTTGTCCAAAAACAATGAGGGGCACAGGAAGCAGAGTCACTCTTGCTGACCCAGGAAGAAAAGCACTGGAGACAGATCCAGATGCACAAACTGGTGAACAAAAGGAGATTTGGTATCCACTGAGATTTGCTGATTGTTACTCACCATTGTTATAGAAATAGTTCACTCATAAAAATGTGCAAATGGAACATCTTTTAACTCCGGCTACGGCTCAGCAAGAAGTGGATGTTTTGGTTGAAAGATTAAAAACAGTATAATTCCTCTAACTGATTAAATAATTATTATTATCAACAGTATTTTTTTAATGTTTACTTATTTTTGAGAGAGAGAGAGAGAGAGAGAGAGAGAGAGAGACAGAGTACAAGCAGGAGAGGGGCAGAGAGAGAGGGACACAGAATCTGAAGCAGGCTCCAGGCTCTAAGCTGTCAGCACAGAGCCTGACACAGGGCTCAAATCCACAAACCTCAAGATCATGACCTGAGCTGAAGTTGGACACTAAACTGACTGAGCCACCTAGGCACCCCAACAGTATTTTTAATTTTGCCTTATCTTATATTTTCTAGCTGTGATTATATTTTTCAGTTTACCTGTGTTTTTCACATACGTGTGGAAAGCCTTTTAAGTAGTACATAATTATTCAAAGAATGAAAAACACTGAATTAAAATGCTATATCAAGTATTAATGTTAAAAAGTATAAAGGTCAAGTATCTTGAACTGCTAAGTTAGCAAACATTTTTACACACACACACACACACACACACACACAGTATTACCTTAAATTGCTGGCAGAAATAAAATCCCAAGTTTTGTCCTGTGCATATATTATCCTTATTTAATGTAGTATGTTAATTTTATTTGTATGTAGATAACCTATTTTTACATAAAAGATATACTGAACAATTCAGAATTACCCCTTGAAAGTCATATCGGCAACCAGATTCGATTCCTATAACAGCCACTAGGGCAATGCCCTTCTTTTTTCTAGTATCAGCTCTGGAGCTAAGTATATAATTGAATTTATTCTCTCCACCACATGAGCCAAATTGGCTTTGATGGTTCAGATATTTTATTGAAGACACTTGATGTCACCATATGGGATATCAAAAATAACTAGAGTAACAGTAGACATTTCAGACACTTTATATTTGCTATATTTTCACATTATTCCTGATATATTTAGAACCATGGCTCATTTTCAAGAAGCATAATTGTTTTATAAGGATTTATGTAAAATCCAGAGACCATAACATTATTCTTCAGGTTTCGTTTTTTTTAATATTTATTAAGAGTTATTCTTAGTGGGGAAAGGGGATAGGAACAAAAATGGGGGCTTAAAATCTTCAAAATCTACACTATATAAAAATCCCAAAATATATTTTATTACTAAGATAAAAGTGAACATTATACTTTTTAAGTTTTTATCTATTTATTTTGAGAGAGGGAGAGAGCAAGCAGAAAAGGGGCAGAGAGAGAGAGAGAGAGAGAGAGAGAGAGAGAGAGAGAGAGAAAGACACAGGGAGGGAATCCCCAGCAGGCTCTGGACTGTCAGCACAGAGTCCAATATGGGGCTTAGACTCATGAGCCATGAGATCATGACCCGAGCCAAAACCAAGATTTAAATGCTAAACTAAGCCACCCATGAGCCCCAAAATTAACTAATATTTTAAATGGTATAAAATCTAATACTTGTTCTAGAAAAAAATATCACTCAAAGTCTGACATAGCCATCATTAAAAGTTGAGAATTCATCCTCAGAATTCATCCAACTATATCCATGACCCTGACTTACTTCATAGATTCATTGCTACTACTGTTAGAGGCCATGGTGGTGGTGGTGGTATTTTTCATCCATACGAGAGAGCAAAAAACTCAGGATAATTCAATTTAAAAAATTTTTTTGCTGCTGTAACACATATTATCAAGTTCAGAAGACATTTAAGATAAATTGATTGACTACTATTTGTTCATCTAATATGTACAATATAAAAAATGTGTTTTACTTAGATATAGATATATATATATATATAGAGAGAGATGATAGAGATTAGATATAGATACATATGTTTATTCCTACCAAGTGTATGACATATGATATATATATTTGGTATAAGACTCTTAGGCCAGTAGGTACATTTATCAAGAGATATTTTGAATACTACGCACAAGGCACTTTCCCAAGCACTTTACCCTCCCCAAAATTTATGAGCTAGTTTGTTTACTATCCCTGTCATTACACAGACAAGGAAACTGATACCCTGCAGGCAAATTTGCCCAAACTCAGATAAATATTCAGACAGTCTGACTTAAGAGACTATGTTCTTCTGTGGTATACTATATTGTCTAAAAAATAAGAACACAAATATTAATAATAACTAGGTAATAAGTTAGGCACAGTTCTGAATATAGTAATAAACATTAATCTTCAGAGTGGGTATAAATATTATCCTGTTTTATAGATGAGAAAGGCAAGATAGAGAGCTTAAATAACTTATGCAAACTCACACAATTAGAAAGATGATGTTTGCATATTAATTTGTGTTTTTCCTTCCTGTGTTGTCTCCTAAATGTTTGCCCCTCCCTTTTCTCCTGAGAAAGCAGTGTGTCTTTAATATACCCTGAGCTATTGGTTTATATTACAGGTTGAAAAGTAGAATAACCCTGATGAGACACGGGGACTTCTTAGTTTGGTTTGGTTTGTTTTCTTTTTATTTTATAAAAAAATTTTTTTTACTATTTATTTTTTAGGGAGAGAAAGAGAGAGAGAGAGACAGAGTGTGAACAGGGGAGGAACAGAGAGAGAGGGAGACACAGAATCCAAAGGAGGCTCCAGGCTCTGGGCTGTCAGCACAAAGCCCGACACGGAGCTCCAACTCACAAACTGTGAGATCATGACCTAAGCCGAAGTCAGACGCTTAACCAACTGAGCCACCCAAGTGTCCCGGTTTGTTTTGTTTTCAAAAGTTAACCCCAATAAGATTATGCTGTGTAGTTCCCAAGATACTAAAGAGAAAGACAAAAAAAAAAAAAAAAAAAAAAAAAGATGAAAGTAAGGGAGCTTTCACAACTGGAAAAAAAATAAAGAACAATGGGTACCCTGAGAAGAGAAAGCATCATTTCATTCCCACTTAGGGTCCTCAGTTAGTCACAGATACTCAGAGGGAAGAGAAATATCTGTGTGACCCACTGAGGGACCACAGCAAAGGCGGGACTGAGGCTCCAGGACACTCAGCTCTGACAAATGTACACACTCATTCCCCAACAGGTCAGGGTCTCTCCCTTTGGTGGAACAGCTTGAACTTGGACAATCAGTAGTGACAACTATGATCTAAAGCATGGAGAGTCTTTCCCCATAGTACTACTCTAAGCACGAACTCTAGTAACTGTCATATGATTAGAGTGGAAGAAAGAAAGACCCAATAATAACTGAGCTTGCATGTCTTGCCATTTGAAGTTAGACTGACTTTAGTTTAAGAAAAAGAACATCATGTAATATGACTGGCACAGCTGGGCTTCTGGAAGAGAATGCATCCCTGCTGCATGTAAACTAGAGCCACTTGAGAAACTGCAAGCATTCCATCACGTGGGTCCAAGGAAAAGTGTCTTTTCTTACCCAGAATAATCAACACACATTCTTATTTCTGCACACATTTCAAAAAATTTGTATAAATCAACTCCTTAATTCAGGAGTCCAATGATTTCTAATTTTCCAAAATGTTCAGGTTTATCCTTTTTAACACCATATCAAGAGAAAGAGTTTGAATCACAGTCCATCTTTTCAGGAAATTATATTGTCAAAATACAAATTCCTGTTTTTGAAACAAAGACTCAGGAACAATTGTGCAGGAATTCTGGATGTTAGTCTGAAAGTGCAATAGCATCACAGACTAGAGGTGGTCTTTTAACTGACTACAGAAATGATAAAGATGCTGGAATTCCAGCTGTGCTATCTATAAGTTCCTACAAAAACTGAAAAAGTGCTCTTTTGTAACTTCACCCCTGACATACTTGAAATTGATCTATCCATAATTATCTTCTCCCTTCCCCTAAGGAAAACATTTTCAAAATGCCAAAATAGAAAGAAAAAAATTGATACTATTGCTTTTTGGTAGAGTTATTTAAAATTATGTACAGTTTTTAAAATGATAGACAGATTATGCACACTACCAGGGCATAATATATGATAGGGATAAATGCTTCTTTGTTTGCTTGTTGAAAATTTTTCTCCATGACAAGGCACAGCTGTCAAGGATTCAGCAGAACTCTGTATGTTTTTTGGCAGGAAAAACAATTACAATCTGAGGTTTGCTGACTCCTTTCCAAATATAGCTCCCTTTTCCACAAAGGTATCTGACAGACTGTAGGAACTTTAACCATACTGAAAACCAACAAGGCACCTCTTATTTCTAGAAAAGTTATGTCAAACCATCAAATTCCACAGGTAGAAGCTTGCAGTCTCAGTGATTTCAAGAGACGCTTTGAAACTCATAATTTGGGGTTTTCAAAGGCCTAAAAGACACAATGGCTTCTATTGTACTCACAGATCCATGAACAAATGTTTTATTATTTCTCACAAAGCAAAGATACACATTGCTAAGCCAACATGACAAATCTCAATTAAGGAATGAATTTTGAAATACTTGTGGTACATTTGTTGTCACAAATCTATCAAAGACTAAAAGTTATTATGTGGTGTGTGGCAAGCCTTCCCACATGTATTTATTTTGATAGTTTCTATTATGCTATGCTGTCCTTATGCACTGGCTTTATCTTCAAGATAAAGGTTTAATTATCATTTAGGAAATGGTTAAGAATCATGAATGCCCAACAGGGAGAGTACTTTAATGTTCTTAAGTTTAGGGGTTTTGCTTTTGTTTTTCTTTCTGCAACCCTGCAGTAACATACTGCAGTGATTTGGGCACTCAAAGTTAGGAAGTGACTGTTGCAGCTTTAAGGAAGTCTAGATGGAGGCCGGACCATTACTGCTACCAACCACATCAAGGTCACAATG
Source organism: Cryptoprocta ferox (assembly GCA_028646485.1). Classification (NCBI taxonomy): domain Eukaryota; kingdom Metazoa; phylum Chordata; class Mammalia; order Carnivora; family Eupleridae; genus Cryptoprocta; species Cryptoprocta ferox. The sequence goes on from CM053567.1 coordinate 63,501,230, forward strand.
AGAAAGACAGGATTCTAGATGCTGCATATGTTGTGTGCTTGATTGATTTTGGTTCAGTTTTGGTTTTAAGCTTCTTTGGTGGGGGTAATATGAGATTAAAGGGAGGTTTTTAAATTCTACTGCAGTTCCCTTCTCTATAATAAGCAAGCAATTGAAGTTATTGTCCACTCAGAAATTTGAATAGTCTGAGCTGTTTCAATATCCTATTGAAACTGTTAGCTAATTGTATTTCTGTGGCACCCATCCTGAGGGTTTTTCATTCCCTTTCAAAGCAAGCCAGTCAGAAAGCGGAATACGAGAAGGCTGGCCTTTGGTAGTCCCGGAGAGTCCCACATTTGGAAAAAGAATATATCTCCCAGTTTTTAACTTACATCTTGTTTTCTGACTCTCAAATTGGATTTGAGTTGGCTTATAAGAAAATATATGATTATAAGGCTGTTAAAAAGTATACGTATAAAGCCTCAAACCATTAAATATAGATAGAAATAAACTTGGTAATTGTGAAATCTAATGCAGTGACAATGCCCTAGCATTGCCTTTAGCTCTGAACTTTCCCTTAAGACAAAACAAAAATGGTAATGCAGTCAATTCTGTGTATTTATTAATTGATAGACAAAAGCATGGTAGTCCTTCAATGAAGAGAAATTTTTCTTTACATTACAATTAATTTCATGGAGTCCCTGCCTTTTAGGATTCCAGGAGTGGCATCATGTATTAGTGAACTTATCATGGAATCAGTAGGCAACTGACTTATAAAAAGGTTTAAGAATCTCTTATACCATTTGAATACATCAGATATTTGCATGAAAAGACAATGATAGCAAAAGTGAATTTATTATCTTCATAAAATATTATATAATGGATACTCATACTCACCTACCCCATGGGATGGGATATACCTATTCTAGAAGCAAAGCAAAAGCAATCCCTAAGACTACCACATTTCTGCCATGCTTTACTTCCATAAAGAGCAACCAGTCTTGAGCTACTTCACTGCCATCAGGGAAAATAAAATCTTTCATAGTCTGGATTGAACAGTGATTTTAGAAGTCATAAAATATTGAACTCTCTAGTCTGTGCCAGTATATTATGAGACCAAAATTGTCATGGATAATCATGGATACCTCACCTTACAAAAGGGGTTGGGTAGGGAGACATGAAAATGAAATAATGGTTGTTTCCCAAAGGAAAGTTTTTCAGCTACTGAAAAGAATGAAACAAAAATGGGTAAAAGAAAAAGCTCCATATGGTTTAATATTTAGACTCCTCATAAATCTCTTAGCTGACTCCCGTGGAAGGGGGCCTCAGTACCCTTAAGTATGTCACCAATGAATAGCCCTGCCATCTTTTGTTTCCTTCTCATGAAGTAAAAGATGAAAAAGTATAAGCTATTGACTCCTACCTCCTCCCCTACTAGCTCTAAGACTGAACAAGTTATCATTCCCTTTGGATTTCCTCATCCATAAGATAAAAGTGATAATTAGCCCCCCAAAATTACTGAAAATATTATATATAGAAATCACGAAACACACATTAGGTGCCCTACATATTTTCACTTTCTTGTCTTTTACTCCCTTATATGGCTATAAAAAAAAGCCAACAATATTCACTTTGAATACCAATATTCTGAACTATATTTCATGACAAATCACAAACCATCATGTGGCATTCTTACTGAATAGAAAATCTGTAAATACTTCCCTGTTCTCATTTGAAAAATCCAGTGGCCAAAGGAATGATTACTTAACAGATGAAACTAGTTAACTGAGTAACAATTTGCAAAACAAAATACATGAGTGTTTCATTACATATCACACCAAAATAATTTTTATGTGAACTACCCATAAAGAAGTAAACTATTAATGAAAAAATTCCTAAAAATTAATAAAATAGAAATGCTAATTGATAGATTTGACTATATAAACTGCCAACTTTCCTAAGTGAAAAAAAATCACAAAAGTAATTAAAATTAAATAAATTAAGAAAAATAAACATATATTATAGCTTGATATCTATCCTTAATATGCACTCACATACCACCAATCACAAAATTAAAAACCATATAAAACAATATGAAAGATATAAGCTGATGGAAAAGACTAAGGTAGGTTCCTAGCCAACATCGTTTTCCTAATTATTTCTCTCAGTATTACTGTGTATCGCCCCTATGTCTTCACAGATTCATGCTTTAGGGAAAGCTGACTCTATTCCCATATTCAGGATGGATTCTCATTAGTCTGAACATACCAAATGTTGGTCCTGCTCTTGGTGCCTGCTTGTTCCTCAGAAGTGGTCATGGCCAAAATTGGTCCAATCAGGTGGAAAGGATTTATGCATCATGGTTACAGGAGAAATTCTCTCAGTCTATCTTTCTGGATGTGAGCAAGAAAGCATCTACCTCTGACAAACAATAGAACCAGTCTCAAGCTGAGACTGACACTAAAATGTCAGGACACAGAAAGAATTTGTGTTCTTACTGATATTAAGTAGATGACCAGTCTACTATAAAGTTGGTTCCACCTACCAACTTTCATTCATGTGAGACAAAAAATAAATTGAGACAATTAGGACATAAAAATATTATATACTATATAGATATTAGCCATGATTACATTTGCATGTTGTCAATTTGGGGAAATGGTCAAAAATTTGCTAATGAGAGAATTTATAGTTTTATATACTTTTATGTTAAATCAAGGTTGAAAATGAATTAGTGAACATTTAACTTGAGAAGCTAGAAGAATGAGTCTAAAAACAAAGACAGTGTTAGAATGTTTCATAACAAATTTTAATAGTGGTTAGCTCTCATGAGGAAGAGACAGAAGTTAACTGTTAGCATTGAAAATAAATTAGCCTTGTCTATAATGTTTAATATATTTTTAAGAAGATGCCCTTGTGGGTGATTAGTATAATAAAAGTATTGTTTTAAAACAGTGCTATTGGGGTGCCTGGGTGGCTCATTCAGTTAAGTGTCCGACTTGGGCTCCGATCATGATCTCCCAGTTCCTGAGTTTGAGCCCCATGTCAAGCTCTGTGCTGACAGCTCAGAGACTGGAGCCTGCTTCAGATTTTGTATCTCCCTCTCTATCTGCCCCTCCCCGCCTCAAAAATAAATAAACATTAAAAAAATTAGGGATGCCTGGGGGGTTCAGTTGGTTAAGTGTCTGACTTCGGCTCAGGTCATGATCTCATGGTTCGTGGGTAGGAGCCCCACATCTGGCTGGCTGCTGTCAGCCCAGAGCCTGGAGCCTGCTTCAGATTCAGTGTCTCCCCCTCTTTCTGCCCCTCCCCTGCTCATGCTCTGTCTCTGTCTCTCAAAAATAAATAAATGTTAAAAAAAAGTAAAAAACTTAAAACAGTGCTATTGACTGAATTTTTATGTATTCTAAAAATTCATACACTGATACTTAACCACCAGTGTGTAATATTTTTGGGAGGTGATCAGGTCATGAATGTGGAGCCCTCATGAATGGGATTAGCGAACTACAAGAAAGACCTTAAGAGAGGTCCCTCATCCCTTCCACCGATTAAGAGCACAGCAAAAAGACTGCTTTCTATAAACCAGGAAGCGAGCTCTAACCAGACACTGAATCTGTCAGCACTTGATCTTGGATTTCCTAGCCTCTAGTACTATATGGAAGACATTTCTATTGTTTATAAATAATAAAGAAGTAGCAAATATTCATAATTAAGTATGGAATTTCTGGAGCCTCCAACATGGCTAAATTGTGTTTTCAGTCTGGCTCGATTAAATTCCCATGCCAGGTGCTCATTGGATTTGCTAGATGCCTTTGGTCTATGCCCTATTTTGCATTAGTCCATGATTCTTAGGGGCTACAGCTGCAGAGGATGTGGGTCTTGGTGATTATAATATTTCTGTCCAGCCTGTCTCCTTCTGCTTTTCCTAGAAGATCCAGGCAGAATCCAAAATTAAGGTTATTACACAGAAAATAATTCTTTCTTTTGAGATGGTGTCCAGGAAAGATGAATACAGATCATACCTTTTCTAGAGGACCTCAAGCCATTATCATTAGGGTTAAAAACAATAAGGAAGAGAAATAAGACTTCCTGAGTTATTATAGTTAGGCCTCATTCTAATATAAAATGGTATAATAGCACTTTCAGTATCTTCTGCGAATATATTTCCAGGCAGTGGTTTGTTGGTAAATATTTAACAAACTTGCCAAAAATAAGAAAAAAAAGTCTTTATATATACATGGTACATAAGTTTATTTTAAATTTTACTGACATAAATGTATATTGCACAACTTACAAATAATAATAAAATATACAATACTAATATGTAAATCCCAGATAGACAATTGATTCTCAGAGAATATTTTCATTGATTTTTACCAAACTCATATTAGCAGCCAAACTTTGGTTGCAAATGATGAATGAGTATAGCTCTGACATTATGTTAGTTGATATTTTTATTTACATTAATAACTAAGACGAAAGTGAAACAAAGACATATATTGGAGCTTCGTGAAATTAATGATGATGCTGGCAAATTCTTTGCTAACTCAGATAAGAGTTTTCAAATACTGAAAGAATATTTCCCAATTTTTTTTTGCTATTTGCAACATAATGACTATAGATATGCTTTTGAATTTGATGCTTATTATTAACTTTTTCTCTCTTATTCTCTTAATTCTATACAATGAACAAAATAATATATCATGTTCTGATTTGTAGCTGATTTCCATAATGTCAATACTTCTACTGTGATGGCTTTCAAGCTCTCAAGGTGGTATCACTGATAATGGATTTGGGAAGAGATAATCAGAAGACATCATTATAAAATATTTCTACCATATAGATACAATAGATGTAAATAATCTCAAGAGCTAAGATAATAGTATAATGTAATAAAATAATTAGAAAGTGATGAGTTTTGAGTATTTATTCTTGTGTTTTTAATATAACTTCTTTGGTTATAAACTTATATTATTATGAATTTAATAATAGCTGTGTTATTAACAATTAACTCATAAAATTCCTGAAAATTTAACAATTCCAACTACTGGTTGCAGGTATCACCATATCATCTCTCTCTCTCTCTCTCTCTCTCTCTCTCTCTCTCACTCTCTCTCTCTCCCTTCCTCTCTCTCTTTAAGTAGCTCTAGCCCAACATGGGGCTTGAACTCACCACCCAAGACCAAGAGTCACATGCTCTACCAACTGAGCCAGCCAAGGATCCCTCACTGTATAACTCTTAAAGGAACGTCTGAAACAGGTGCCAAGTTCCTTACAACTGTAAAGAAATTGCAGAAATGCTACTGAAAATATCTCTATTAATTCATGGAAAACTATTACTTTAGGGAAACCAGAGATTAATACTGAAATCATGCTTCCTATCTAAAGATACAGTGTTGCAATCTTTACTCCAACATATGCCACAAATAGAAAAGCATTACTAACAACATTATATTTCCTTAATGAGATTATTTAAATAAAAGGATGTTGAAATTAAGAAATAAAGAGCTCTCTCATAATTCTCATGATATCTCTTCTACACCAACTAGTCCTCCTATATCATCTACCTTAGCTCTGGTACTAGCTACACTTCTGATCACCCAAGATGAACAACTGGACATTTGGACATCTTTGTAGCCTCTTCTCTCTCTTTCATTTAATGCCTCCACCAGCCTTCCTATCAGACACCTCTCAGATGCTTCAGATCTCCTGGACTTCACCCAATATCCCGGGGTCTTTGAAGAGACCATAGTCACCACTGCTGAACTCCACATGGGCTCCAGAGAATTTCTTGAATGTGCAAACCTACAGTACCTCACCTCATACACCACAGTGCCTCTCACATCACCTTCTTTTCTCCTTATAGCAATGCCTCTAGTCTGTTTTCATTGCCATGAGAGTTCTCCTAAAACACAAATCTGTCCTGCTTAGAAAACATCCTATGATGTTTCATCCCATGTTATAGGATCCAGTCCAAGATCCTTGTCATGACATACAAGGCCTCTCATGAAGTGGCCCAGCCTCTGACTCCAATTTTGTTTCCCACAGCTCCCTCCTGCACTCCAGTAGTAACACACTTAAATTTCCTAAATGGCAGTCATTGTCAATATTCTGTTTAAAGCTTTGTATTTGTATTTATATGTGAGGTATGAAATGTTGCAGAACAAATAAGGTGATAACATTGTTTTCCCTTTTGGCTTAATTTAGAGATAAATACGTTGCGTGTTCTTCTTTTTCTACCCTCCCTTCTACTTTCTGTCAATTCTGTGTCCTAAATTTCTCTTGAATCTTTCCATCCCTTCCAATACTATCCTTGTCAGAAAATGCTACTATCATGTTCCTGAACTGATTAAATAGCTCATAACTGCTATTCCTATATATCTTCATTATCTTTTCAATTCTTTCTCCACACTGCAACCAGATTTTTTTTTTTAAGCTATGAATCCTGGGGTGCCTGGTGGCTCAGTTAGTTAAGTATCCAACTCTTGATTTCAGCTCGGGTCATGACCTCACAGTTCATGAGATGGAGCCTGACATCAGACTCTGTGCCAATAGTGCGGGGTATGCTTGGGAATCTTTCTCTCCCTTGCTCTCTGCCCCTCCCCTGCTCATGCTCTCTATCTCAAAAGTTAAAAGCCATGAATCCCTTCTCAAATTTCTAAAAAACAAAGTTATTTTTCGAAAACTTTTTAAATGATGAAACAGCTCTATTCTCTTGTATGTCTCAACTAAACAACATTTCTTCAGGGAAGCATTCCCTAATATGACAGGCTAAATCAGTTTGCCCTGTTTTGAACACTTAATGGCATCTTATGCTATATAAAAATATAACAAATTAATGAGAAATTATTCATTTAAGGTCCGTCATTGTCCCCACTATTTTGTGTGAAAATATGAGTCATGTCTGTTTTATTTACCAAGCACATAAAAGATATTCAAAAATCATTTGTAATTAAATATACTATCAACTTGGTATCCATTCAACTTTTGGAAGGTTTTTGACAACCTATTCTTCAGGTGACTGACAACATTAAAAATAAGTAGTATGAAATTAATTGGTATTACTCCTCAGTTATTTATCTTACTAAATAGTGAAAAAATTTTCTGTGTAAATCCCACAGTACTGATTCAGCATATTAGTTTTCTATTACTACTGTAATAAATTACCACAAACTCAGTGACTTCAAATAATAAAATTTATTCTTATAGTTTTGGAGATCAGAAATCTAAAATGAGTATTACAGGGCTAAAGTTAAGGTGTCCACAGGGCTAGTTCCTTCTGAAGACCCCAGGGGAGAATCTGTTCCTTTTCCTTGTCCAGCTTGTAGAAGCTACCTGCATTCCTTGGCTTGTGGTCCCTTCCTGGGATCATTCCAATCTCTTGCTTTCCTTGTCATATTTCCTACTACTGGCTCTGATCTTCCTCCCTCTTGTAAGGACCCTTGTGACCACATTGGGCCCATCCAAATAATTCAGGACAATTACCCCATTTCAAGATTCTGAATCATATCTGCAAAGTCCCTTTTACAATGTAAGGTGACATATTCACAGGATCAGGCTGTGGAAAATCTTTGGTGTGGTGGTGAGGTTGGGGACATTATTCAGCCTATCACACTTAACTATGAGATTTTTAATAATTCATATACAGGAAAATCTTTTAAATTTTCTGTCTTTTTGAGGGAAAGAAAAATGTTATTTATTCTGAATTAGGTCCCTTCTGCAATAAAGTTTTAAATGACTGCAAAAATGAGTTTGGCTGCTTGAAGGGTTTTTTTATTATAATAATTTACAAATCTCATTAAGCTTTGTTATTGTTTTCTCAGTTCAGAATGCACAGCTGTCACCAGAATGATATGCATGAGTTAGAAGGTGTAAAAAACCACTTGTGCGAAGACTTCCTGGTTCTTTTTTTGATATTTATGATGGGACTTTTTTTCTTGACTGTATCTTATACAATGATTAGGTGCCATAAATTGTTGTGAAGCTAATGAAACAAACAAACAAACAAATATAAAATAAAATAAAAGGTTCTGCTTCATTTCTCTATATCACCAAGGGACTTCTCCTAGACTAGACCACTCTGCAATCTTTATTCTTTCTCAAAACATACACACACACTATGTTTTCATCTTCAGATTTAAGATGCAAATTTTGAAAATACTAGGATCTTAAACAAAGCACTAGGATCCTATTTTTCCCCTAATCACACTGCAAGTTGGCCCTTTACAAATGAGTCATTTGGTCACTTAATGGCTATTGTAAAATTAAATCTAGCTGTAAGAGTTACCATCAGTGCAACCATCTTTAACAAGTAAAGCATTCAACTAAAATTACAACAACCTTATATGTGATAATGATCATCAACAGTTGCTCTGAATTTACAGTCGATCACAAATCCCACCACATCTTTGAGTACAAACTCTTAGTATTGGTCTTTCCTCACAGACATGATAGTCAGAAATATGCTTGAAAAATGTTTCTATAAAATAAGGAGACTGGCTTTTATGTATCACTAAACATCTGCCTCCTTATTTTATAGAAACATTGGCATAATCTGAAAGATTATGAGAAAGAGCCATTCTACAATTTATTCTAGCTGTAACATGAACCTAAATTGATTTTGTTGTGGTGGTTATTTACAAAAGTATGGGAAAGTTTGTTAATTCACTTCAAGTAGTTGAAATCTACATATACATACTAATTGATGACAGAGGAGGTTTAACTAAAATTGTGTTGTGTGTCAACAGAAGTCCTACTTCTGAAAAATTACTTGAATTTTCTTTTTTAAAAATTGTATCAGTAATACCCACAAAACACCCACTGTATTGATTTCATTGTGAACTCATTATGTAATTAATTTCTAATAAAATCAAATGTCTTTTTATTCATTATATGACCCATAGATAGAATGAATGCTTGGAAATATAATGCCTATATCAACTTGTTATAGAAAATATATCTTATCATTTCAGTCTGAGTCTTGATACAAAGAAAAATCACTAAATTGCAAAACCTCATTTTTTTCAAGTTATTTTAATGTTTATTTATTTTTGAGAGAGAGAGAGAGAGAGACAGAGTACGAGCAGGAGAGGGACAGAGAGAGAAAGAGACAGACAGAGAATCCAAAGCAAGGTCCAGGCTCTGAGCTGCCAGCACAAAGCCTGACATGGGGCTCAAACCCACAGACCACGTGGTCATGACCTGAGCCAAAGTTGGATGCTCAACTGACTGAGCTACCCAGGCACCCACAATTCTTAATCTAATATGCTCTCTTCATATTTGTAGTATAGCTACAATCAGATATGGAAGTATTATAATAATGTTATACAAAATGCAATATGATTTTCTAGTCACTAAGAGTATTATTCAATTCACTCCCTGTAGTTGATTTACCTAGACCTGATTTGCACAGTAGACCTACCTTTTTCAGGAAAAACAGCATGACTCCCTAAATACAGTTTCCCTCTTATCCATGGGACTGCTAATCACCACCCCAACTCCATAAACACATGTCTGGGCAAACAACCCAAGCCAGTGCACTCAGATTTCTTCCCATCACATTACATTGAAGAGAGTCCATTTTTCTTTGGTGATGGAGCAGGAAAAATATAAGCCACTGTCTTTTAGTATCCTGGATTTCTTACTCATGAAGAAAACTAACTTGAATGAATTAATGCTACTTGCAAAGAGAAGCATTAATAAAAGATGTAGAATGAAGATCATGGCAATATTTGAACCCTGCGTCAAAATCGTTGTAAAGCTCCTTATCTATCCCTGCACATCCTCTGCCTTGGACAGTGGGGCCAGCAAACTACCTTCTTTGCTTAAACGAGTACAAGAATCAGGAAACCATGATGTGGAAGAGAAGCAGGGAATGAGTTTTCAAAGAAGTGCTTTGTGATTCATTGAAAGATCAATCAGATTTTGATAGTGGAGATGGGAAGTGATAGGAGATAAGAAACAGCATAAGGAGACATAGTAGGAATTACTTTAACATGTAACAGAGATGAGTTTTCCTATTCTAATCCCACCTGGTGCTCAAAGCCTTTCTTCTACAAGACTACCTCAAGGCTGCATGAGATAGTCTTTACTTGCTATTTTGCAGTGTGGCCTGAGCATTAGGAAAAAGAAAGACAATCTGGGGAGTCTGGATGGAACTCATCAAAATCTATGGCCATGGAAAGCATCACTTCTGCTATTTAATCTGTAGACAACATACAAGTTTGCACTAAGAAGCAAGGCAATAGGGAGCTATGGACAGATCAGTTTAAGGGGACTGCTAAGTAGCAGCAGCATGCAGTGCTCACCCAAGTAAAAACAGAGACATTTGTTTGCTTCCCTGGGGCTAATGATCTATAATATTCAGCAGTTTCTCTACACAGGTCCTCTAATTTCAGGTGCCTTCTAACAGACATCATTGAGCTCCTCCAGCATCATGTCCCATGACCCTCTTAGCCCTGCTCTCAGGACAAGTGACTCTCATCTTGCCCCTACTCTCTGTTAAGTTTAATGCAATGGCCTAAATTCAATACCTTGTTTCCTTCAGGACCTCTTTGGTTCTTAAGAGACATTCTTCTGTTAACAAAATTTATATCTTGCAGATTAACGTTTGCCTTTTCAAGCATAATGTTTCTGAGTGAGTTTCAAAGTCTGCTTTAAAAAAACAAATTGAAAATTGCATCTAATTCTCAGGCTAATTTTGATGCTTCTGGATGACAAATCATTATTTACAAAGTGGCGCAGGTATTTATTGAGCTCCTACTATATGTCTCTATCAAGATCATTCTTTTTTCTTATCTTTGCTCTGAATCCCAAGGTCTAGTAACTTAGTCTATCCCATTCAAAAAAAAATTCAGTTTAGGAATACATTTTTAATCTAAACCAGTTACTGGAAAATGGAGAAATGACTAATTCAAAACTCTTGTTCTTGTGTTTCCCCCAGCCCCCACCCCCGGTCTAACTCAAAATTCCAAGGGGGCTGCTTGCCTTCATGTATTTCCTGGTAGTACCAGCAACAGAATAAAAGGATCTTCTCTGTGATCTCCTGCACGTTGGTGATGGAGATGCTCTGTGTCTGCTTTGTGGACAGCCTGTGGAGACCCCTGGACTGCCTGGGGTCACTATCATACTCATCCTGTCCCCTTGCTGGCCCTGGCAGTCTATTGCCAGCTGTCTAATCTGATGCGTAATTGCACTGATCACTCGGATGTGTAAAGTGCTGGTGGCAACACTACTTCCTTCCCTTCAGTCTAGTTACTGGCCTCCACGTGATCCACTGAGGCTGATTATATTTCGTTTTGTTGCTCTGCTCAGATGACAAGCAGCTCCACCTCCTCTGTTTCCTAGGCTTACTCTGGACTCACAGGAAACTGCATCCATTCTTGTACCACTGGCTAGTGCAGACTCAGGCAAATCCTATGCACATACTCCCAACTACACCATGTCACAGTTCTATAAAGATCAGTGCAGAAAGCCAACATGGCGAACGCCTTCCTCTGGGGTATCCCTAGACCAGGAAGGGGACCCCAGGCCCTTGCACCCAAATTGCCCCCTGAGCTTCCTGACAGATAATTTGGAGCACTCCTGTGGAACAGGAAATGTTGAAAGCTGCCATTCATCCCATGGAGGGAAGGGATTAGATGCTAACAGTATCTTTCTGAAATCTCTGCTCTCTGGGAAGAACATTTTCTTCCAACCAACTTTATATTCCTGCTCTAAATTGTGGAGAGGAAGGTGGGAAAAAAACGAATTGATCTTCCTTATTCATTCAGTTTTATCCCATGGCTCAAAAGAGGTCACTGAACCCTGCCATCATTTTTCTCATTTCTTTGTGCTCAGCAACATGAGGTGGAAGACGTTCACGAGAAACTGAACCCAGACACAAGTAAATAAACCAAATGCTGATATTTTATTAATACTTTTGAATCTTCTCAGACTACTTTGAAGTGGTAAACTACAACAAAGAGAAGCGAACTTTGCAAAACTGTGACTGCTCCAGGAATCACATCTCAGACTTCCCCTCGTTTTTCTTCACATATTCCCAAGGTGATGTTGCCCAGAATCAGGCTTCACACCCCAACTCTATGTTGGTATTCTTGCATGCCCAGACTCTACTCTGAAATCCAGACTTGTGCATTTAATGTCCTATTTGGTATCTTTCAGTTTTCAATTAATTCAGCAAATATTTATTGACACCTACTATTTGCAAGTCACTGTTTCCACACTCCTAAGCAGAGATTCATTGTTTTACAGTCATAGTAAAAAGTAACAACCAGAACTGAATTAAATTGTTTTCTCAATCAATGATAATCCACTTCAGTGAACATGCTTCTGAAAGCCAGCCAATCAGTGGTATCCTGCTTCTTTTTTGCAGCCAACCAATCAAAAATAGCCTCCCTTCAATGAATATGCATGCCTCTGGAATTCAACCCATCAACAGTCTCCCCATCCCAGTGACCAAGCTTCTCCAGCCGAATTAACTCATTCCTTCCACTGAATGTTCACCAATACTTGAATGCTTCCAGGTTTCCTAACAATCCTATATAAGATCAGCAGTCCTCTTTGTTTGGAGAGACCATGCCTAACAAACAGTTTGTTTCTCCCTTTCTTAAATAAGTAATAAGTTCAACTGTTTTATTTAGAGTTGAATGCTGATCTATGCTTTGGGAGTTGAATAAATGACTAAATTATAACACATTTCGGTAAGCCAGCTCTGCAAAACCAACATAGGATTAGTATAACTACCATAAAGATAGGAGAGAGTGCTACAGGTTCCATCTCTCCAATACTTACATCAAACCACAAAAAGTGAGTTCCAATTAATCCCCACAATGCCAAATGAAAAAAACCAAGTTCACTATCAAAGTCTTCCTATATGGCTGCATCTGGTGCATGCCGGGTGTATTTGTTTGCTAGGGAAGCCATCATAAAACATCACAGATTGAGTGGCTTATGTAACAGTATTTTAATTTCTCACAGTCCTGGAAAATGAAAATCCAAGATCGGGTTACTAACAGGTTTGGTTCCTTCTGAAGCCTCCCTCCAAGGCTTGCTGATGGCCTTCTCACTCTGTCCTCACATGGTCATCTCTCTGAGGGTTCACATGTCTAGTGTCTCTCTGTGCATCCATATTTCCTCTTCTTGTAAGGACACCAACCATATTGGACCCGGGCCCAGTCTAAAGACCTCCTGTTAAATTAATGTCTTCTTTAACGACCTTATCTCCAAATACAGTTACATTCTGAATTACTGGAAATTAGGACTGCTGCATATGCCTTTGTGGAGCATAGAGTTTAGCCCATAGCACTAAGATACACAGCCCAGATCCCTCATTAATACTATAAGGAATTATTCCTCCAGATGCTGGAAGAGCTGCCAAGACACACCCTTCAGCCATCAGCCCTTTCTAGGAATTGCCTTGCCAGAAAAGTCTCCTTCCCCAAGATAACATCCTCTTCTCAGAGTTGCTCATATCCAAACAATGATCAGTACAATACCTTAAAGGCCCAGCCCCTAGCTTCAACCTGGAATGACTCTGACAGCCCATCTCGGCTTCAAATCAACCTATAGAGTCTCCTGAGTCTCCTGGCACAATTGTGTCCTATATCAAACTCTCCCTCTGCCCTCCCTGCTTCTTTCCCTGCCACAGATTGTATTCCAAGAGTACTTCCTGGGCTGTATGGGTGGCTCAGTCGGTTAAGTGACCTACTCTTGATTTCGGCTCAGATCATGATACCTGGGTCATGGAGTTGAGCCCTGTGTCTATCCCTGTGTTGAACTCTGCATGGACACTGTGCTGAGTGAGGAGCCTGCTTAAGATTCTCTTTCTCTCCCTTCGCCTCTCCCCTGCTTGCTCCTGCGTGCGCCCTCTCTTCCTTTCTCTCTCTCTCTCTCTCTCTCTCTCTCTTAAAAAAAAAGCACTTTCTAATACATTTTCTACACATTAATCTCTATCTCCAAATCTGCTTCCTAGGGGACCCAGCCGGTGACACTTCTGAAACAGAATCCTGACTTACACTGGGAAAAATTAGTAGAAGCAAATCTGGTTAGCCTGTTATATTATTTATAAGTTCACAGAAAATGATATTCGACACAGGGTTTTGGAGGTAGGGTGGAGTGTTTGAGATTCCTTTAAATAATAGTACATTCATAAATTGTTTATCATAGGTCAGAAATTTGAGTCCCCTATGGACTGTTTGCATAAAGCTATTACATTTAGATATTCTTAAGAGGTTATGTTTATTTAAGTTATCACCGAAGCACAGAGTTTTTAACTCTTGGTAAATATCCCCTTGGGTGTACATAAAAGGAGCATATAGTGCTTAATAGAATATGATTTAAACAAGGAAACTGCTCAGAGATGCAAAATTTCTGGTCTGGCCAGTTTTGCCTGCTTACCCAGAGGAATGGATGTGGTTACTGGTATATGCCTGTGATATGAAAAACAGCATGTAATATTCTTGTTGTTACCCCTGCACACTTATTGAGACCAACTTTTAAAGCATGGAAACCAAAAGCTATCTCTCTGGGCCAGCACGGCCAAACATACACTATAAGAGAACTGAATTATAACCACCTCCCAAGGTGGATGGCTCACCCTTTCTTCTAGAACACAACTGAGCCTGTAAGAGAACAACCCCCTATCTACTGCCTTCCCACCCTCGGATCATAAGCATCTCCTGTATGTATATGTACCATACTATTATGTATTGGCCTGCATGGTTTTGTTATCATGAATTATCCAAATTGTAATGTGACTTCCAATATCACTTTGAGAAAATTATATAATCAAGTAGCTTCTGTTGTGAGCAATGTCCATGCTCTTGACAGATCCATCGCTGCCCACTGCCACCACAACACACACAAACACACACATATACACACACACAAATGTTAGTGGGGAAAAAGAGGCCATGTATAAACTTCTCCACAGTGAACTCCCTGTAAGATTCTTTAGTTGCTTCATATTAAATTAAGTATTTTAATGAATTTGGCTTTCTTCTTGACATCATTATTACACAATGGACTCATAGAGGAGGAAGAAAAGCCTCAAAGAGCTACATTACATAACCAGAACTTGAACATTGTCATTAACAAGCCTGCTGTTCATGCCTCCAGATATAACTATACAAACTCTCATGCACAGCGAATATATAAAGTACAGAACACCATCCCATTAAGGTCACATATCTAAAATCTGTACACTGCATTAGTGTTTCTCAAACCAGCTTGAGGTAAAAGGTCAGTTTCATTTGTTCTTATTTACAATTTAATTTTTCTATTGGTGAATTGATATCTTTTGTGTATATCATACTTAAGGAGATGAATCCACTAGCAAGCTAGGGTGTTTTAACAATATTAAATATATGTGTGTGTGTGTGTGTGTATAACAAATACAACAAATGCTATGAAAGGTTTCTATTCGCTGACTCTCCCATTTCTCCACTTACTGCAGACTGGTAACAAGCAGTTTGTGGACCATCACAAGTCCAAAGACTACACTTGGAATAGCACAGCTCTGTGTAATCTCTGTGGCACTGAAAGAAAGATACAAACCTCACAGCATACCATCTCCAACTCATTGCATAACAAGATGGAAATAGATAGAAGCAAATTATCTTATCTGAGCTTAAATGCTTAAAACCTGTCTCCTGACATTAACAAAGATTAACATGGTAATCTACCCTTATATCTCTTAATTTTTTAATAATACATCTGAAGTGGAAAGGAACATAAATCTTTAACAATAAATCCATTTTCTAAAACCCATCTTTTTTTTAATTCTGTAAGAATTGTTGATAGATCAGTGTTGGTTCAGTAAGTACTTGTTTGGCATACAAACATTCTAGAATCTGCACTACACATTGGACTAGCTTAGCCTGTTGTTGAGGAGTTCTCTATTTAAAACACACTCTAGAAAAATATCAGATGAGAGATCTTAGTCACTAGGAGAAAAGTCCCAAGGTCCCTAGTGGGTCTGTGAGTATCATTCCTGAGTGACATTACCGGTATGAAGTACACCAATTTAAACTCTATTGCTGAACCTGAAATGATCAGTTCCCACTGGCTGCTGTGAGCAAAGGCTTTATTACTGTTCTCCTGCAGGACCACATCAATCATCAGGTTAAACCTGCAGGTAAGGCCCGGCCTGGGGTCTGTGCAATGCACAGGTTTACACAAACAACTTGAGATTTCACAACGTCACCTATCACATCCTAGGAATTACTGAAGTTTTGTTGCAATATGTTGCAATAAAGAAAGGAGAGAATTTTTCTGGCTGACTAGTTCCTTTGCTTAAAGTCAACAGACAGTTCTTTCAGTTTGCTGGCTTGCTGGTCAGTAGCTAGGCCTATACATTTCATAAGGATCAATTTTGACCTCAAACATGTTTCCATGTCCCCCAGATAGAATTCCAGATCTTTCCTCAATAACAGAATAAAATATATTACAAACAATCATTTGTTTCCATGGCACAGTCTTCAGGCTGACTATTCTTAAAGAGGGTAAAAAGATACAGGTATTCCATAGCCAAAAGTCCAACTCAATAGAGAAATTTTAAAGGGGAATCATCAGATGATCTGTGATAAATATACTTAAAGGAAAGTCACGTGTGCAGTATATGCTTGACTAACAGGAAAGATTTCAGAAGTGGGGCCTCAGGGAAGGTATGGGTAGTTTAAATTCTGGCTTTAACAGTTCTGTAAATAACTTAAAATTGCATAAAGTAGGGGCGCCTGGGTGGCTCAGTTGGTTAAGCATCCGACTTCAGCTCAGGTCATGATCTCACAGTTCATGGTTCAAGCCCGACAAGGGGCTGTGCTGACAGCTCAGAGCCTGGAGCCTGCTTCGGATTCTGTGTCTCCCTCTCCCTCTGCCCTCCCCTGCTCATTCTCCATCGCTGTCTCTCAAAAATAAATAAATGTTAAAAAAATTTACATTGCATAAAGTAAGAGCACACAATAAGAAGTGTAAGAAAATAAAACAATGACCCAATCCCAAAATTTTAAATCAAACTTGAGTGGCCCAGTATAAAGTCACATCCATACTTAGAGTATTATATGGACAGAGACACCTACAGAAGCATAAATAGATAAATACAGATGTAGATATAGATATGGAGGTATATAACATTTAATGTGTTGAAAATACACTCATTCAAAAATGAGAACATTTTTGAAACAATATTATGAAGGAGAAGTATGATAAAAATATCTATCTACAGAACAACTCTAACCATGGTTTAAAAAATGGTATAAAATATGCCTTCTTGATAACAGCCACTGATAAATCTCTGGGGGTAAAAATATTCATGGGCTAACATTATTTTCCATTTTTCCTCCCCTGTAGTCCATCCTGAGGATATTACTTTGACAATTGAGAGATAGGGGGGAAATGAGTTTCATTTAAAAAATATAAAAGGAAATTATAAGAAGGGCCAAAAAACAGTCGAAAGGGGCATGATTACATTTTTATTGGTTAGGAAATACAAACTAAGTGGATTATATTTTTAAAAAAATTAACTGGGCAGTGCTATGTTTCAAAATTTAACAGTGTCAAGTGGAGGAATACAAAGGTTCTAGCAGCTCTAATCTCTCCCCTTGTATCACTCTCCCAAGTGTCAAGAGACTGTTAAGAAGTTTTCCTTTGAGAATTTTTCAGTAAAAAACATAGTAGGGGCACCTGGGTAGCTCAGTCAGTTAAATGTCTGACTTTTGATTTTAGCTCAGGTCATGATGCAATGGTTCATGAATTCAAGCCCCTCATCGGGCTCTGCACTAACAGTGTGGAGCCTGCTTGGGATTCGCTGTCTCCCTCTCTCTCTGCCCCTCCCCTGCTCTTTCTCTCTCTCTCTCTCTCTCTCGATAAATAAATAAACTTTAAAAAATTTAAAAAACATATTAATAACTTCAACTTCTTTTTTAATGTTTGTTTATTTATTTTTGAGAGGGAGTAAGCATAAGCAGGGGAAGGGCAGAGAGAGAGGAGACAGAGACTCTGAAGCAGGCTCTAGGCTCTGAGCGATCAGCACAGAGCCCTATGTGGGGCTCGAACCCAGGAACCATGAGATCCTGACCTGAGCCAAAATCAAGACTCAGGCACTTAACTGACGGAGCCACTGAGGCACCCCAGTAATTTCACCTTCTGATCTCTTATATTAATTAGCAAATTTGCCTTAACAGCCTTCAAATTGGGTTAGTTGGCTTTCACAGAATAGGGTCTAAGGAATGCAAAATCCCCACTTCTCTTAGATTTCCCTCAAGCAGAAAAAGAAAATGCCCTCACACTGCTTTTCAATTTTATATTTTAACTAAAGAAAGATAGATACATTAATAAATCTGAATTTAAACTTATTCTATCATTCAGATCTATCCTCTCTGCTTTATAGCATATTCCTAACTGTAATTCTGTAATCCTGATCCCCAAAGAATGCGTAATATATGTTTAGCAATATTCCCATTAGTTTCTGGGAACCTTATACTTATATTTAGATTAACTAGTATAAAGCCAATTTATGTAAATTCCATTTATATTTAAATCAGAAGAAACTATGAATCATATTAGTAAAACGGGTCTGACATTAGTGCTCTGATATAGGCATAAATAATACCTTGCTAATGTTTGATGTGTTAATAAAATCTATATTAACAAACACTAGCTACACATACCAGATGTTCGATGAAAGGTATCTCAGACTCCTGCCAGAATCCTTGATGATATGCACTATCAATTATTATGGCAGAATTGTGATTATAAGAAATAAGAGAGTGATGCTGTCCTAGAGACACTGAGAACAAACCATGCTTCAGTTAGGGGTGGTGACGTGTATGTTTGTATGTTCGCTGGTGCTTATCTCAGAAGCAGAATCAGACTTTTAGCAGCAGATAATCCAAACATGTGTCTCCCATTTAAGTGCTAAAATCATTTGCATACAGCGTGGTCACTTGTCATTATAATCTCCCTGTTAAGCTGCCAGGTGATTGTATCTTTAACAAGGAAAGTTTTAGGCTAAAGTAGCAGCATTTTTAAGAAAATCAAATCCAAAGTAGTTTCGAGTAAAAATATCTACCTATTATTTACATAAAAAAAGAAAAAGAAAAAGACTGTTAAGAAACATTATTACTCAGAACTATTATTTTTCTGGGAGAAGAAATGAGCAAGCCGTTTTATGACAGGTAAGTGTTAAAACAGTCTAAGGCCAGGTTTAGTGTAGTATGTTGATTTAAACAAGTACCAATATCAAATATGTTATTTCTATGAGTTCTAATAACCTTAAAAAAATATGGCTTTTATTAGTACATACACATATGTGTAATTTTTCTACTTCATAAAAGATGATGTTCAAAATTCCTGTAAGTAATTAGAATAAAAATTTTGCTGATTTTCAATTGCCAAGTTAACCAATTATATCATAAATGCAATGGTAGTAGTAAAATTTACTAAGCTAAATACATCTTCTAATGGCAAGTATTTCCATGTACACAAAATAACCAATGTAACATATTCTTCATAGAATGTAAAGAACAGAATCATGTAGTCTAACGATCCCAAATTTTCCCAAAAACAATGTGTCTTCTGAGAATATTTCATAGGCCTCCATCTATTAGTTACGTTTCACTCTGTCAATAATTATTCATTGTGTATACATGACACTTGGAATGTGCTTGGATGACTAGCTTGTCCCTTCCCTTGGGCTTCTGCTTTTGCCAAAGAACAGACCCAGTCCAGCTTGCCTGCTGATGAGAGGCACGTGTTGTGGAACTCAGTTTCCTCAGTCACACTTACGAAGGCCAGCCTCGATCGATTGACTCCTGAGCATGTGAGGGGTCCCACACGTCCTATCCTTATCTGATGCAGATGCATGAGAAATAGATGCTTCTTGCTATACACCTCTGACCACTTACTGAGCACATGCTAAGACACAAAACTGCTAGAGAAAACAGGTGAACAACACAGAGAACAGATGCTCCACAGACTTAATATTGAACATTAAGGAAGTCTTATATTCCAAGAAGTTATAATGAATGAAAGAAAAAGCTAACGTTCTCTGTGTCCAAAGTAGGAATCTGCCATTATCTCTTAGAGAAGGAATAGTCTTTAATTAACCCAATATCTCAACAATTACTTTTCTATTCCTTACCAGCTAGCCACATTAGACTACTGCCTCCAAATTTTACTATTCTTTACATTAGTTAAATTATAGGCCCCTGTGAGGGAGAGAGAGAGATGAAAGATAGATAGATAGATAGATAGATAGGTAGATATAGATAGAGAGGGATGGAGGGAGAGAAAGAGAAGATGATAGAGAAATAGATGATAGAGAGAGAGAGGGAAAGAGAGAGAGGGAGAGAGAGAGAGAGAGAGATACATGATAGCTAGATACAGTATCATGAAAAACATTTTACTGTACCTGGATTAAAAATCTCTGTTAATTCCAGGATTTATGGTGAGTAGCCCAGGAATACAAAGCAGTCTTGTCATAGCCTATTTTTAAGGTTCTAAACCATGGCCTTAAGTGGAAAAAGCAAGGCTCCTGAATAAAACATAAGTCAAAATCCTCTTAAAGTTCTTTTGTTCCTAAGGTTGTCCCAGGGATAGAAGAAAGAGCAGAGAGTTGGCAGTGGAGGGAGGGTGGACATTTATAAACATGTGAATTTATAAAAATAACTTGTTCAAGTCTTTTCTCTGAAAGATGCATGGGCTGAGAGACTGCCCGTCTCCCATGGTATGGCAGGAAGTCTGTGGTCCATAAAAATCTAAGATTCTGTGGGTCAAGCATATTCAGGCCCTTTAGGTAAGCATAGGATCTTAAGGATCTGTGGCTACTGAAGGAATTAGGCGTGGTAACAGATAATACAATGTGTAAAATTAATGGAATATCATGTGTCACAGAATATATATGCATCTCTTTATTTGACCTGAAGTCAAAAAATCAGTGTACAAAAACATACAGCATAAACCCACTTTAACTGAAAGATGGCTTTTGTAAATTTTTAGAAATAAATAAGATGATTAGTCCTTAGCTAAACAAATCCAGAATCAGAAATTGGCCTGAAGTTTAGCTAGAAGTTTTGTTTCCAGATTAAAGAGTATTTATACTTTCCATTTAAATCCAGGAATTGCTCTTAAGGGAGGGAGAGGTATTATTTTACTGGAATGCTAAACATTCTTGTTATATAGCAATTGACCTAGTATGACTAGGTTATATCAAATAAGTGATATAGAATACTTCTTTATTTTAATATCTCTTTATTTTATTTGGTTTGATCACAATCATGTCCAAATTAGTTGTTAGAGCAAAAGACCATTCCTTTTGGGGGGTCACTGAGTTTCTAGAGATTTCAGTGATTTAGCAGGACCATTAATAGATTTAATATTTTTAACACACAAGACAACAAATCTATGCAGCAGGGTTTAGAAGTCATTTCAATTAAATACTTTTGACAATTAAGGTATGTACATATGTTTTTAAACAAACCTGTGCACTAGCAGATAGTCTTATTTGTATCTTTAGAGATCCCGTGTCCCTGAGAATGGTTAACGGAAATCTTTGTATGAATATCCTTTAGTCACATCAAATCCAGCCTATCCAAAATAAACCACTTTCAGCCACAACTTGCTTTGCATCCCTTTTTGTCAGCTCAGATGTATCACCATCTGTCCAGGCACCGAAGCCTTTCTCCCTACTCTAACACACCACTGTAAAGTCACAAATTCCTGTGAACTCTCTCTGTTTCATACCTCTCCTATTTATCCCCACCTCTATGGTGTGACATAAGTATCTCATCATTTCTTACATGAGTCTCTGCAGTAACTGCTGCCGTACTTCCAGCCACCCTTCTCAATCTAGCACTCACTCTAAATCACAAACATGATTGTGTTGTCTTGTCACATTTTGAAAATCCTTCAAGAGCTCTCCATGACATGACCATGTACTGAAATTCTTTATGATCTTCCAGTCCATAAATACATGTATAACATTATCTTCTACCACTCACATCTCCCTCCTCTCTCTCCTTGGAAATTACTTACCAACTCTACTCCATAATTCTAGTCCTTAAAGTCCCAGTCTATCCACATGTTCCATCTGCCCCAAACTATCTTTTCTACCTTTTTATCTAACTTTTTTCAGCTGCTACTGGTCTACTAGAACTTGCTAACACATTATTTCCTCCATGGAGACTTCATTATGCATTTTTATGTAGAGACACTCTCCTCCATGTTTTCTACAGCATCTTCTAGAACAGTCATCACATGAAACAATATCTTCGAATAAATGAGTGCTCTGAAGAGAAAATACTGCACATACAGCTGTCTTCAGCATGGAAATAAGATAGCACCACTATCAAAACTATCATTTGTTCTCATGAGGATGTTAAAGCTAAAATAAAATAAATATAGCGAGGACAGTAAAACAACCATGACCAGGAACATGTACTATTTCTCAGGTACTAGGCTAAGTCCTTCATCTGGGTTATTTAATTCTCATAATACTCCATCAGATTTTACTATTAGTAGTCCCACTTTATAGAGGAGAAAATGAAGACTCAGAGAGGTATATCTGATAATCCAGCTATGTAATACTAGGATCATTTCACCAGTAAAAGAGTTATTAGTATTCCATTTGATACTTGTAAAGGACAAAGATGTTGGCATCTGGATAAGGCAGTTACATCCATCTTTTTAAGCAAAAGTAAAATTACTTGCTTACTTATTTACTTACTGAAGACCAGTAAGCCTTCATTTATGTTTGGCATTTAAGTCCCAACCATGCTTTTCATCAAGGATAGAGCACATTAGCTGAAGAAATAGATATGCTACATTGTAGAATTCAAAATGTTTTTTTTATCAGTTAAGAGGAACTGTTTGAGAGGAAATGTTTGAAAATGTAAGTGATATTTCAGTGACTTGTTTATATAAAGGTTTTAACAAAATATTAAAAGTAAGTGAGGAGTCACGACATATGGGTTCCTATTATAATCTGGAAAAGCTATTGGTTACATAAAATTTTGTGTGTTTGGCTTTTTGTAGGTGTGAAATTTAATCAGAAGTTATCTAAGATTCTAAAAACCAAGTTTACCTCAAGAGATACATGTTTGTTTTCTTATATACACATGTGCATACACACACACACACACACACACACACACACACAAATCCTTAAATTCTCTGACCTTAAATATCACAGTGAAGCTCTCAGCAGGCTGCTTCATGCCATAGGCCATGTACTTGACCTTTGGTGCCTCAAGAAGAACAAGATATATGAGGTCTAAGAATTGGCTTCACCTATGCACCTTTATCATCAAAACTAGGGATGAGTCCCATTAGAAACTTTGAATCAGCCTTCTGTGCAGTGAAAATGAATTATGAATGAGTTTTTCAATGGCTCAGAGTGAGAAATAAATCTCTGAACCTGATGTAACTAATTCTTTGTTTGTCTTAATTTCAGTAAATATTTTTAAAAAGGAGTTTGACTAAAACATTGCAGTTTCTGCTATATTCATTCATCTGTATTTTATTAGGACAAATACATTTTTAATTTATTCTTATAGTTGTCTCTTCCTATCTTACTGTGAATAAGTTTCATCAGGAGACTAAAAACCTCAGTTTCACCTGGTTTAGCTGAAGGCCCTCTATTTGTTCTGGCTTTAAAGTACTCCAAGTGTATTCTACTCAAGGTCAGGACATGGCAGAATGATATACTTCAGCCATTCAATTAAAAGGAGAGAAAGAAAGAAAGAAACTGCATATCACGTTTCTATTGTCTGATGCTTTCAATGTGATGAAAACATACTGCACACTAGTGAGTTTCAAAAGGTCATCAGACAGAAAGCTTTCTTCTTCCTCCTTGCCTGTTTAATTTGGCATCACAAGCTAACAACTTCAAGGCTCCAATAAGGGCATTGTATTCAGGTACTTCCTCCATTTGTTCTTCTTTTGGCATTCATTCATTCAGAAAATTTGACCCAGAGTGAGGTATTCAGCAAGTGAGCTCAGTAGGGAGAAGCAAGACTACTACTTGAAATAATTGTTTTAAACAGTCACTACTCATGCTGAAGTGTCAGAGTTTTAACAAGAACTTCAGCGCCACCAAAGATCAGCTTAACTTCATTATTTTTTTTCCTCTCTCTGTGCTCTCAGGCCCCAGGCTAATGAAAAAATAAGAAAATAATAGGGCATGTTGTGGGAAAGCCAGCTCTCATTTTTACTTTGCATAGGAGAGCTCCAAGAATGTTGGATAAACATGTGAAGCTGGAGGTGGGCGGAATAGCTCACGTCACACATTTGAAGTGTTCCAAAGCTAACCCATCCTCAAACATCCTCTGATCTGACTTAGCTCAGAAGGTCCTTGTTCCCTCTTTCTACACTCAGTCACATTTTATTCAGGCTGCTCTGTGAACCGTTCATCCAGCTTTTCTCAATAGCTGCTAGAAATGAAAGGAAACAATTGACTTTTCCGTGAGTCAAACTGCCATCTGTTAACGGTGCTCCCCCCACCTCTTTAAATCTGCTTAGGAAGTCAGTTTCTTGATTCCTGGTTTCTTCCCCAAGCTCAACTGGAAGCACTAACTAAACCGTGAGGCTTAATAATTTCAATTTATTCTGCCAGGACAGAACACAAAGAGAACAAGAAAGTGAACTGCTTTTCCACACAGTAGGAAGGTGGACAGAGTCCAAGTCTAAAAATCCTTCCCTAGTTGGCTGGACCATTCAGACCCAGAAAAAATCGTTTATAATCATCGTAAGAACAATTGCCATTGTCACGTTCCAAGCCATGCATGAAAGAACTACCCTTTTATTATAAACTCTCTGTTGGCCACACTATAACTGGGAAATCATCTCAAAATTTTCTCCCTTACTGCAGATGGCCTCTGCAAAGAGAGAAGCCTCTGCCACTGCCAGGTCTGCTGCAAAAGCAACAGGATCCCTCAGGGCAGAAAATAAAATCATGGGACATCCGCGTGCCCTCCGAGGTGCCTTTGGCTTCTTTTATACATGAAAAAATCTTCTAATCACCCTGTTTTATTCCTTCCTTCCTTCTTTCTATCCATCTTTCCTTCCTTCCTTCCTTCCTTCCTTCCTTCCTTCCTTCCTCTCTCTCTCCCTCCCTCCCTTCTTTCTCTCTCTCTTTCATTTTTTGAAAAACCAAGGGTTGGAAAAGCAGCATTGCAACCGAGACTTCCAAATGGCATAAATACTTCAGTGCACTAAGACAAGTTGCGATTCATTTGCCTCATTTTGTTCATTACAGCTATGAATGTCAATGCACCTCATTTTTAAAATTTTCAAAACAGAATTCGACCTGTAAAATGCCTAAAGCATGGCAATGACCTCCAAAAGGATAAAAAGAAGTTAAATATCCTATAGCAGCAATTCTATGAGCATCACGTGCATTTCGATTTTTCAACAAAACTCATTAATATGGCCTGAGAGAAGGCATTCCAAATTAGTAACATATTTAATATTGGCAGGCTGTTTCTAATGATATGTCTGCTCTGTCACTTTCAAGTAATAATGTGACTAGAACTAAACTAATAGAAAATTGCCTAATGAAATTCCTGGCTTTATTGAATAGATATGATTTTTCCACCAGCAAATCAGTTGTCTAGAATTGTAAATATTTACCTCTAATGTGCTTAAGGAAGCTTACAAAGTCTATTGACACTACATATTGAACAAATACACAGCGATACTATAAAGTTAAATTCTAGGATGTCCTCCATTCAATAATTTTAAAAATCTGACATAGAGTCAGTATCAACAAATCCTCTCGGCCCATATTTATTGTAGGAAACTGAGCAAAGAGATAGAGGTACAAAGAGCTATATCATGTAAGCTTTGCCATAGAAGAGTTTATAATGTAATCTACAACTTCAACAAAAACATACTCTGTTAGTCAAAGTTCTACATAGAAACAGAACTAAACAAGTATAAAATACTTAATATATGTAGTGAAACTGCCTTCTTCCACTACCAATTCTGTATTTCCTCTTAACTTCCTATTCAATAGAATCATTATGGTATCTCCTGTGGATACATTTCTCCCTCTAGAACTAAAACCTTTAGGCAGTGGAGCATAAGTTCAAGGCAACTTTTGCTAATGGTTCACTAAGGGTAATAGTGAATGGTGCCATTCCCATTTCCACCCCTTGATTCCTAGACCCCATGAATCCTGACTGCAAAAGAAAGAACACCATGTATTTTGATGCTAATGCAGAACAAACACAGCCTTCTGGACAACCTTGCCCAGCCGTGCAAGCTATTCCCACTTGGCTGGCACTGTAACTGAGTCTTCAAAAGGTTATATGTATATTCTATAGTTCTATCAAGCCAGCTGTTTCAGGATGATGAGAAACATTGTAAGACCAGTGAATTCCATGAAAATGGCCAATTGCCACACTTTATTTGCTGTGAAGGAAGTTCTAATATCAGAAGCAATGTTGCATGGTATACGATGATAATGGATAAGGCATTCTGTAAGACCACACCGATAGTAGATTTGGCAGAAGCATTGCATTCAGGGAAGGCAAATCTACATCCAGAGTAAGTGTCTATTCCAGTAAGAACAAAACACTATCCCTTCAATGGTGGAAGGGGTCCAATATACTCACTATGCCATCAAATAGCTGGCTGATCACCCTGGGTAATGATGCCATATCAGGGACTCAGTGTTGGTCTCTGCTGCTGGTAAATTGAACAATTAGCAGTGATCCTTGGTGACTAGAAGTCCACAGCTCTGAGTCCATGCATAACTACCATGTCTGTCATCATGGTCACTTTGTTCATGAGACTACTGGATGATGATAGGGGTGAATGGTGAAAGATGTTAACCTGTATAAACAGAATAGGTCACCTACCCGCTTGATTATTAAAATTGTCTCTTGTCTCTACTAAGGTCACACTCTGGCAAGCACTCACATGGAACACAAATATCTTCTTTTTTTTTTTTTTTTGGTCCATTCAGAGAGGTCTATCCACACACCTCTTCTCCAAATTACCTTGTTGCCAATTATCCAATCATGTTCCTTCCAAATATCTAACCATCCAAACAAACCATTGGCCATGAATCAGTATATAATCACACATCTGGCCATTTTCCAGAATGTTTAAGATCTCAGAGAATGACAATGGATTATCATAATCTTAAGTCGTAATTCCAATTATAGCTGCCCTACCAGATGTGGTTTCATGTCCTCGTACAAAACAAAACAAAACAAAAAAGCAAAGCTGGAGGCATACACTTCCTGATTTCACACCATATTATAAAACTATAGTAATCAAAACTAAAATATTTCTGCATAGCAAAAGAAAATAATAAAATGAAAAGGCAACCTACAGAATGGGAGAAAATATTTGCAAACCATATATCTGACAAACAGTTAATATCTGAAATATAAAAGCAACTCACACAACCTTGTTAGCAAAAAATAATAATAATAATCCAATTTAAAAGTAGGCAAATAATATTTTTCCATAGAAGACAAATAAATGCCCGACAGGTACATGAGAAAGTGGTCAGCATCACTAATAATCAGGGGAATGCAAATCAAAACCACAATGAGATGTAACCTGTCGCCTTTTATCAAAAAAGAGAAAATAAGTGTGGTGAGGATGTACAGAAAAGAGAACTCTTGTACACTGTTAGTGAGAATGTAATATGATATAGCTTTTATAGAAAACAGTATGGAGCTTCCTCAAAAAAAAAAATAGAACTACCATATGATCCAGGAATTCTACTTCAGGGTACAGATCCAAAGGAAACAAAATCACTCTCAAAAAGATATCTATACCCCCATATTCATTGCAGCATTATTGATAATAGCCCAAACAGGAATCAACCTAAGTGTCCATTGATGGATGAATGGATAAAGAAGGCATGGTATATTTATAGAATGGAATACTATTCACCTATTTAAAAAGAAGGAATTCCTGCCATTTGCCACAACATGGATTAGATGTAGGGCATTATGCTAAGTGAAATAATACAGACAGATAGAAAAAAAGAAATGCTATGTGATCTCTGATTTACATGAAGAATCTAAAAAACTGAACTCATACAAACAGAGACAGATGGTTGGTTTCCAGGAGCAGGGAGAGGGGTGTGCAAAATCGTGGAAATAGTCAATAGTACAAACTTCCAATTATAAGATGAATAAGTTCTGGAGATGTAATGTACAGCAAGGTGACTATGGTTAACAATACTGTTTGGTACATTTGAAAATTGTTGAGAGTAGATTTTAAAAGTTCTAACAACCAAAAAATAAAATACATGGTGTCTACAGAAGGTAATGTATTGACTAACCTTATTGTGGTAATCATTTCACAGTATACACACATGTCAGATTAACACATGTATACCTACCAGAATGTTATACATCAATTATATCTCAATAAAGCTAAGGGGAAAAAAGGAGAGAAATAAATTACCTAGGTGCTCAAAAATGAAGAAGCAAACAAGTTATGGTATATACCCATACTGTGGGAAAACATCATTTACTCATTAAAAGTTATAGTATAAAAAATTTTGGTGGAATCCATGTTTATAAGTATTGTTATGTGAAAAACAGCAGAATACAAAAACTATATGTGTATAACTACCTCATTTTCATGTCAATGTTTGTCATATGCTTATATTTATAGCTATGTAAAATATTTAAACATATTATTCTTCCTGATAAAAATATCTGAAATAACAGTGGTTAACTCTGAAAGATAAACTTAAGATAACCAAATAGCAAATAATGGACCCTAAATTCAAACTCATAGCTCTCAGATTTTAAAACCATAAATTTGGGGGGGACTACTAATTTTGAGTATGAAATATGTAATAGTAAGATTCTATGCAAATGGCATGTTTAAAGTCATGGAAAAAGTTAACAGCAGAATCAGACTAAGACAGAAAAGGACAATAAAAATTTCATGCCAACATTCGTTCCAAACACTTGTCAAAAGCATCTAATGGTTTTTAACCTTCATCATTGAACATTCATAAGAACCAAGTTGAACTCTTTGATTGGACTTTAATTTATAAATGTGATCAAATTATTTTTAAAGTTAAGCCCATAATTAAATAAATACACTTTCAACTTCTAGAGGCTATAAAAATATTAATTTGCTCTTCAGCACTCTATTCAGTTCTTTTGAAAAAGGTTTACCATGTTGGAGTTCATTCGAACAATAGTCTGAAAAGATTTCATGGTGTGGAAGTTGATTTCCTCCAATGAATTTGGGTCAGTAATTTTTCTCAAAATTAGATAAACCAGCATGATATTAAGGACTCAAATTAAGAGCAACTTGTTCAAACTCCACTTTCCAAGAGCAAAATACAGTATAGTATCAAACTCTTTCCCATTTGCATTATATATCTGAATGTAACATCACCAATTATATCAAATTCATCTTGTGTTCACAGACTACCCATTTGTTTCACTGAATTGTGATCAACTAGCTCTTGCTACATCTAAGGTTGCTCAACTGTTACCACAAAACAGAGTTTTTCCTAGTCTGCCTCATTTGCCTAATTCCCATAAGAGATACCCACAGCCTTTTTATTATCAGATTAAATGTCACAGGAAACATATCCTTTCAGCTTAAACAGCCAGAAGCTATTATTATTCCTTTTTTAGCAAGAGTAATTTGACCTCCTGTCCACAAGTTTCATATCCAAGAGTGAATCAGGATTATCATGTAATTTATAATTAGATGACTCTTAATGCTCCTACTTGGCAGAAAATATAATGAGGTCTTTTATCAGTTACCTTAAAATAAAGCCCAGAAAAGGAGTTTTAGGATGAGAGGGGAAAAGCAACTCTTTTCCACGTTTGGTTTGAAACTTGTGATATGACACCACCTTGGGGTTAGGGGGAGAGTGAAGGAGGTAGTAGCTGTTATAACATTTGTAATAGCTACTACATCCAGGATATTCATGTACCTTATAATGGTTAGTGCTCTTAAAACCCGTGAGGGCAATATTATAATTATTAATTTATAGACAAATAAACTAAGGCTCAAGAGATTAAATAATTTGCTCAAATTTATTCAGTAAGTATCAAGGCAAATACTCCAATCCTTTCCTGACTCCATAGCCATGCTATTTCCTCTACTTCATTCTGCCTCTTTAAATATATCTGCCTCTTGCCTCCTATCCTTCCCAGCTCCCCAAGATAAGAACTGATAAGAACCTGTCCTGGTAGCTGCATAAAAAGGTAAGAGTAGCTTTACTTAAGATAATCAAAAAGCAAAGAACATCACTACTACAGTATCTTGAGTTTCAAAACCTAAAGCAGGCAAGGTTGTACCAAGTTAAGGTGCCCTATTCCTCAGTGGGGAAACCAATTAATTCTCCTAAAGAGATTAGGCTCTCATTTTAAGTCCAAAGAGGAATATATTATAGCTTTATGGGAAATCCAAACTTTTATTGAATTAATTGGGCTTGATAAAAACCTGATCCAGTTTTATTAGGGACTGTGAAATTGCAATAGATTGTAAGCCACATGGAAAGAAAAGAAAAAAAGAAAGAACACTGGGGCAAGATTTGTTTTATTTACTGCAAATCTCCAGTACCTAATATTTTAATAGGAATTATATTTGTTAAATGAAAAGTAAATATTGTCCCTTATGCTAAGCCTATTTATGACTTTTAGAGATTTTATTCTATAGTGTTTTAAAGTAAAAAAAAAAAGCATTGAAAAGAAATGATTACTGACTGGAAAGATTAGTTCAAGAATTTTCCAGGATACTTCAATATAGGAATAGTTTTCATTTTAAGGCCACATTACACCGATACCACTGAAAACAACTGGTCTCCAATGACAATAATCTGCAACATACCTAGAAGCTTCAGATAAATATTCATAAGAGGACAGATATCTAAGATATAGTACCTTTTCTATTGTAAGACATTATCAACAGCAATGAACACAATTGGTTTAATAACATTTTTGGGAAAAAGTAACAATGCATTAATTGTAGTTAGATAAGAAAAAAAAAGTATTACTTCTATTACCCAACAAGATATTAATAAAATAAATAAAACTTTATTCATAAATATCACAATCAGATTTTGAGTCTAAAACTTCCTCATAGGGGCACCTGGGTGGCTCAGTAGGTTGAGTGTTGAACTCTTGGTTTCATTTCAGGTCATGATCTCACAATTCATGACTCTGAGCCGATGGCACAGGGCCTGCTTGGGATTCTCTCTCCCTCTCTCTCTGCCCCTTCCCCCTCTCTCTTTCTCTCTCTCTTTCTCTCTATCAAAATGAATAAACTTTTAAAAAATAAATAAAACTTCATAATGTATCTTTAATAATACTCCTAAGTACTTTTTGGCCATTGCAGTTCAGGAAAAGGATAATGGTGCCAACATGATTGGTATCATGGCCTCCTAAATCATTAGGAAATTAAGATGTTAGTGTCATTAGGACAGTCATTAAAAATCTAAAGCTTATAAAATATAGCAGGACTGTCATATCCAGTATTGGTAACCAAGATAATACAAATTAACCCCCAAGCCCTTACAGAAGACAAATAAAAAGGAGAACAAAATATATTCTTAAATAAACAATAAAGAACTAAAAAGAAAGAAGGTTAACTGAGACAAGATACAAGACACTACAACAATCTAAAGAAAAGAATCCTACATTTCAGAATGCTTTTGTTACACGAGCATTTGTCAAGCCTTAAGTGTTGACCAAGAGACAGAGGAGTATTTTTCTATCCAGGAACCAATAAGAATAAAAGAACCCTAGTAAGGCAGAATTTGCCCCAAATTTCTCTCTTTCCTGAAATTATATCACCATAAAATAAGTAGCATATTAAAGAAGGAATCTGCAATGAGAAAACACATTCATGAGGTAAAAGCACATCTGTGTGTTATCCACTGTTTGATTCATACATATGGCTATTTTCAAGTTAAATATTTCAAAATAATAAAAAGTAATCTCTAGCTCTTTTGGAGTTCTCAAGATGGGTTAGCCACAGTAAGTAACTCTCTTTTAAGTGCTAAAACGTCAGTTGCTGACTTATTTTATACTTAGTACTAGACATAGGGTACACAGTAAATACTTTCTGCTTATCTCATGCTGCAAAAATGGAAAATGAGATAAGTAATTACATTAGATTTCCCTCCAATGCATATTTCAACAAATGTATTAGGAAAAACTCATGAATTTCAAAAATGTAATATGCCACTATATCTTTTCATCAAAACACTTTGTATAATACAACTGAATTCTCCAAAAATACTTCATCCTGTACTTTTGGTTGTATA
This sequence comes from Cryptoprocta ferox, assembly GCA_028646485.1. Lineage (NCBI taxonomy): Eukaryota > Metazoa > Chordata > Mammalia > Carnivora > Eupleridae > Cryptoprocta > Cryptoprocta ferox. The sequence goes on from CM053567.1 coordinate 63,533,475, forward strand.
ACGTGATCTATTAAAATCAAACATTCCATGGTGTACGTGATATCAAAAATTTTTTCCCATATAAATAGTCTCCAGAGTTTAATACTGAAAAAGATAAAACTGGACATATAAATTATTTCAATGACTTCACACATCAAGCTGAGCTTTCAGATTGGGTATGAAAAAAGCTCTTAGGTGACATGAATGAAAACTAGACCAAGGTAAAGGAAAAAGAAGAAAAAGACAAGCTGTTTGCCACTGAAGATCTCAGGTAGAGATGGGAAGATCAAAACCAACAACTCTTGGTTTGGAACATCTATAACAGAGTTAATTGAGCAAGTTACAAGAGCTTTCTGCTACCTTGTTTGAAAATACACATTTCCATGGGTAACAAAGATAGCTGAAGAAATACACAGACACAGTCTTTGTAATTACTGTAGCAAAATTGAGAGGAAACCATAAATAGAGAAGTACACCTGCAGTACCAGTCTTTGTCAGGTAAAGGTAAAACAGGACAATCTTCTCTCTCTCTCTCTCTCTCTCTCTCTGTCTCTCTGTCTCTCTCTCTCTCTCTGTCTCTCTCTCTCTCTGTCTCTGTCTCTCTCTCTCTCTCTCTCTCTCTCTCTCTCTCTCACACACACACACACACACACACACACGTTTTATCCTATAAATCTCTATTGACAGCCAGGGAGATTTCCTGCTACCTCAGAGTACAGTCTGCTTCTTTCTCTGTGCTATTTATTCCATAGTTAGCAAACTTAAAAAAAAAAAAAAAAAACTCCAGTTGGGGTGCCTGGGTGGTTCAGTCTGTTGAGCGTCTGACTTTGGCTCAGATCATGATCTGGTGGTTCATGAGTTCAAGCCCCGCATTTGGCTTGCTGCCCTCAATGCATAGTCCACTTTGGATCTTCTATCCCTCTCTCTCTCTCTGTCCCTCTCCTGCTTGTGGTCTCTCTCAAAAATAAAAAAAATTTTAAAAAACCTCCAGCCATTAAAAAAAATTCGTAACAATTAAATGGTAATACCCAGCACTAGAAATAAGTAAAAAGACTTCAAACAAAAATGCAACTGTCATTTAAGTATTTTTGAGAAGAATAAGATCAAAGGAACTATAAGATTTATTATATCAAGATTTATTTTAAAGCTGTAATAAATTAAACTGCATTGTAGTCACTCAGAGAGAGAGAGAGAGAGAGAGAGAGAGAGAGACAAATGGACTGAACCCCAGAGCCAGTCTCATGAATAAATGGAAACTAAAGTGGTAATGAAAGTAACATTGACAGTGAGTGAGAGTGGAATTATTCAATAAACTATATGCAAATAATTTTACATAGAAAAAATATGAAATCCTATATCATCTCTTACACAAAAATCAATTCCAGGTATCAGGGATTTATTTTTATTTATTTTTTTTAGTAGCATCATTTTGGTTTTATTTGTTTGTTTGTTTTTTCTTTTATAGTTTATTGTCAAGTTGGTTTCCATGTAACACCGACTGCTCATCCAGACAAGTGCCCTTCTCCATGCCCATCACTCCCCTTCCCCCCTCCTCTTCCCCCTCGCCCATCAGCCCTTAGTTTGTTCTCAGTGTTCAAGAGTCTCTCATGGTTTACCTCCCTCCCTCTCCCCAGCTATTTTTCTCCCTTCCCCTCCCCCATAGTCCTCTGCTAAGTTCCTTGTAT
>CM053567.1:63535638-63556612 GCA_028646485.1 Cryptoprocta ferox
AAAGAAAGAAAGAAAGAAAGAAGCCAACAAGCAGAAACATGGGTAAACAGGGGCACCTGGGTGACTCAGTCAATTAGGTGGCCAACTTCGGCTGAGGTCATGATCTTGTGGTTTGTGGGTCGGAGCCCTGTGTTGGACTCTGTGCTGACAGCTCAAAGCCTGGAGCCTGCTTTGGATTCTCTCTCTCTCTCTCTCTCTCTCTCTCTCTCTCTCTCTCTCTCCCCCCTCCCCTGTTTGTGTTTGCTCTGTCTCTCTCAAATATAAAGAAATAAACAAAAAAAGAATGAAAGAAAGGGTAAACATAATAGTCTTTTTTTCTGTTTTGGGGTATTCTGAATTATGTTTGACAGTTGAAAAAATTACAGTGCTATCTGATGTGGTTCTAAGTATGTACATAAATATTTAAAATAATTACATTATTTTAATTGAGAGTAAAGGAATGTAGAGGATGGAAAAATTGCTATACTTCACTTGAACTGATAAAATGTTGACACCAGTAAGTACACTGATAAATTATGTGTATATAGCATAAAACTGAGAGGAACCACTAAGAAAATAAAAAGGTTATATAAAGACATACTTCAAAAATGCTATAGATAAATCAAAATGGATTCTTGAAAGTGTTCCAGTAACCCATAGAAAGGGAGGTAAAAGACATGGTGGGGGGGGGGGACAGGGAGCACAGAATACAAAAAAGTAAAATAAAGTGACAAATTTAAGCTTTAATCCATCAATAATTTCATTAAATGTAAATAGTCTTAGTCTAAATAAACAAATTAGAGGAGTCAACATGGAAGAAAAGCAGGGAGACCCAAAGTTCCCCCTTCCCTCGAAGACAGCAGTATTGAGATCAGAAGACTTGGAATTCTAGGAATCCAGGCTACTGAGTGACAGAAACATCTCCAGGGGCCCACAGGGACAACTTGGTGGGCCACAGGTGCATGATTGAGCATTAAGAGAGATAAAATGGGCAGAGTAGGCACAGAAGGGAGGAATCCTCTTCTGTGAAGAGACAAAAGGAAGAGAAAGAGAGGCTGTGGAAGTGTAGGATTGTATTTGGACAAGAGAAAAACCACTATGGACCACGGACTAGGGAACAAAAACAAAACAAAGAAAGAACAATAGAACAATTTCTAGCTTGCAAACACCTTTAGGGGTGATGATCCAGGGTTGTGGGACCTTCTCCAGACTGGGGCCTGCTGCCCTGTACACACGACTGTAGGGGTGGGGAAGCCAGCCTCTGGCTCAGTAGTGAGCTCAGGGGTGCAGTCAGAGAGAGCAGTCCACTTCCTTGAGTGCTGTGAGAAGAAGGTATATAGCCACTCCAAGGACAAAAGACCCTTCAGATGCCTGCCAGCCAGAACTATAACAGAACCAAGGTGCATGAAGTGGGATCCTTTAAGACAACAGGGTTTCAATCCCAGCCAAATGCCTGAGAAATGGGAGAGACTGGAGTGGAACAAACTGGCCCACTAGCGCCCACACAGGACTGTGAGGACAGCCTGAACAGAGGGCCTGGGACACCTGATCTGGGGAGGAGAGTCGTGGGTGTCACCATTTTTCTCCCCATCACCAACAAGGTGGGGCTTCAGGGAATAGGACAGCTGCCCAACAGTGGAGGCAGGACCCTTCTACACCAAACCCGCCCCTCCATGCCTGGTAACTACCAGAGCAAGATTGACACTTACCGAACCAGATGGCCCCTCCTCCAGACCAGCACAGCCACTGGTTTCAAGGCACCATCAGGTATTAGTCCAGCAGTTTTGCATTTTCTGATTTTATTCTTGGTCAATTATTTTTTTCTCTTTCTTTCTTTCCTCTTGTTTCTTCCCTTCTCTATTCTGGTTGTTGGTTTGTTTAAGGAGATATTTTTAATCTATTCTTTTGATATCCATGTATTCTCCTTCATCTTTATTTTCCTCTCCCTATCTCTGGATTAAGCCACATAATTTCTCTGATTCTCTGCCTAATCATTTTTTTCTTTTTTTTTTTTTTGCCTTTCTTTTTTTCCCCACTCATCATCTCTCTCTTAGTATGGGATAAGGCTTCATCCACCAACACCCCCTTCTTAAATTTTTTCCAATCAAGCACACTGGTGGAAGGTCCAAACCACCACTACAAGTAGAAAGATAAAGCGACCAGAGTCACAACAAGAGAGAACATGCAACACACTCCAAAAACACCTCCTGAAGGGCCAGACCCTGGACAGTGTATGAACCCCTTTTTAATACAGTAGTGTTTACAGGTGCAGGACACATACCAAGCTATTAAAACATGTAAAGGACAGAAAACTAGCCAAAATGGCAAAATGGGAGAATTCTCCTTAAAAGAAATTCCAAGAAGAAATGACAGCTAGAGAATTGCTCAAAACAGATATAAACAACATACCTGACCAAGAATTTAGAATAATAGTCATAAGGTTAATAGCTGGGCTTGAAAAAAGCATAGAAGACATCAGAGAATCTATTGCTGCAGAGGTCAAGGACCTAAAAAATAGTAACAACAAATTAAGAAAAACTGTTACTGAGGTGCAAAATAACCTGGTTGCAGTGACAGGAAGGATGGAGGAAGCAGAGAGGAGAATAAGAGAAATAGAAGATAAAATTATGGAAAATGATGAAGCCAAGAAAGAGAGATAAGAAAATGCTAGACCACTAGGGGAGAATTAGAGAACTAAGTGATTCAAAGAATCATAATAAGATCCGTATCACAGGAGTTCTAAAAGAAGAAGATAGAGAGAAAGGAGCAGGTTTACTTGAACAATCATAGCAGAGAACTTTCCTAATCTGGGGAAGGAAGCAGACGTCCAAATCCAAGAGGCATTGACAACTGGCAAAATACAAAGATAAAGAGAGAATTGTGGAAGCAGCTAGGGACAAACAGGCCTTAACCTACAAGGGTAGACACATAAACGTCGTAGCAGACCTGTCCACTGAAACTTGGCTGGCCAGAAGGGAGTGGCAGAAAATATTCAATGTGCTAATTAGTAAAAATATGCAGCCAAGAATCCTTTATCCGGCAAAGCTGTTATTCAGAATAGAAGGAGAGATAAAGGCTTTCCCAGACAAACAAAACTGAAGAAGTTCATGACCACTAAACGGGGCTGCCAGAAATCCTATAGGGGACTTTGTGAGTGGAATGCTGCAAAGACTACAAAGGACCAGAGACATCACCACAAGCATGAAACCTATCGATAACACAATGACACTAAATTCATATCATTCAATAATAACGCTGAATGTAAATGGACTGAATGCCCCAATCAAAAGCCATAGGGTATCAGAATGGATAAAAAACCAAAACCCATCTATATTTTGTCTACAAGAGCCTCATTTTAGACCTGAGGACACATTCAGATTAAAACTGAGGAGATGGAGAAACATCTATCATGCTACTGGAAATCAAAACAAGGCTGGAATAGCCATACTATATCAGACAAACTAAATATTAAACTAAAGATTATAACAAGAGATGAAGAAGGGCATTATATCATAATTACAGGGTCTGTCCATCAAGAAGAGCTAACAACTGTAAATGTTTATGTCCCCAACATGAATGAACCCAAATATACACATCAATTAATCACAAACATAAGAAATCTGATTGATTAGAATATGATAATTGCAGGGGACTTTAATACTCCACTTCCAGCAATGGACAGATCATATAGGCAGAAAATCAATAAAGAAACAATGCCCCTGAATGATACACAGGACCAGATGGACTTGACAGATATATTCAGAACTTTTCATACAAAAGTAGCAGAATACACACTTTTCTCAAGTGCACATGGGACATTCTCAAAGACAGACCACATACTGTGTCACAAAACAGCGTCAATAAATATAAAAGAATTGAGATCATACTATGCATATTTTCAGGTCACAATGCTATAAAACTTGAAATCAACAACAAGAAAAAATTTGGAAAGCCTCCAAATGCATAGAGTTAAAGGGCATCCTTCTAAAGAATGAATGGGTCAGCCAGGCAATTAAAGAAGAAATTTAAAAATATATGGAAGCAAATGAAAATGAAAACATGACAGTCCAAACCCTTTGGGATGCAGCAAAGGTAGTCATAAGAGGAAAATACATTGCAATGGAGGGCTATCTCAAGAAAAAAGAAAAATCCGAAATACAAAACCTAACCTCACAACTAAAGGAAGTAGAAATAGAGCAGCAAAGAAACTCAAAGCCAGCAGAAAAAGAGAAATAATAAAGATTAGAGCAGAAATAAACAATATAGAATTAAAAAAAAAACAATAGAACAGATCAATGAATCTAAGAGCTTGTTTTTTTGAAAGAATAAACAAAATTGATAAAACCCTAGCCAGACATCTCAAAAACAAAAGAGAGATAACCCAAATAGATAAAATCATGAATGAAAGACGATAGATCACAACCAACACCACAGAAATACAATCAATTATTAGAGAATACTATGAAACAGATAAATTCCTAGACACCTGTACACTCACAAAACTCAAATGGGAAGAAGTAGAAAATTTAACAGACCCATAGCCAGGGAAGAAATTGAATCAGGTATCAAAAATCTCCCAACAAATAAGAGTCCTGGGCCAAATGGTTCCCAGGAAAATTCTACCAGACATTTAAAGCAGAGTTAATACCCATTCTTCTCAAGCTCTTCCAAAAAAGAGGAGGAGAAGCAAAAGACAGAGAAAAGAAAAGAAAAGAAAAGAAAATGGAAGGAAAGCTTCCATGCTCATTCTATGAAGCCAGCATTACCTTGATTCCCAAACCAGAGACCCCACTAAAAAGGAGAATTACAGACCAATACCCCTGATGAACATGGATGTAAAAATTCTCAATAAGATACTAGCAACTCAAATTCAACAGAATTCTCCAATTAAAAGAATTATTCACCACGATCAAGTAGAATTCAATCACGGGCTGCAGGGCCAGGTCAGTTTTTGCATATCAATCAATGTGATACACCACATTAATAAAAGAAAGGATAAGAACCATCTGATCCAGTTGATAGATGCAGAAAAAACATTTGACAAAATAAAGCATCCTTTCTTAATAAAAAGCATTGGGAAAGTTGGGATAGAAGGAACATACCTCAACATTATAAAAGCCATATACGAAAAGCCCACAGCTAATATCATCCTCAATAAGAAAAACTGAGAGCTTTCCTCCTGAGATCAGTATCATGACCAGGATGTCCACTCTCAACACTATTGTTTAACCGTAGTGTTGGAAGTCCTAGCCTCAGCATTCAGACAACAAAATGAAATAAAAGGCATCCAAATTGGCAAAGAAGAATTCAAACTTTCACTTTTCACAGATAACATGAACTCTACATGGAAAACCCAAAAGACTCCACCAAAAAGATGCTAGAACTGAAACATGAATTCAGCAAAGTAACAGGATATAAAATCAAAGTACAGAAATCAGTTGCATTTCTATACACTAATAATGAAACAACAGAAAGAGAAATAAAGAAATCGATCCCATTTACAATTGCATCAAGAACCATAAAATACCTAGGAATAAACCTAACCGAAGATATAAAAGGTCTATATGCTGAAAACTATCAAAAACTTATGAAAGAAATTGAATAAGACATAAAGAAATGGAGGGGGAAAGGGGAAGGGAGGTGATGGTCATGGTGGAGGCCACTTGTGGGGAAGAGCACTGGGTGTTATATGGAAACCAACCTGACAATAAACTATAAAGTTATAAAAAAAAAAAAAAGAAATGGAAAATCATTCCATGCTCATGGATTGGAAGAATAAATATTGTTAAAATGTCAATACTACCCAAAACAATCTACACATTCAATGCAATCCCAATCAAAATTGCACTAGAATTCTTCTCAGAGCTAGAACAAACAATCCTAAAAGACTTATGGAACCACAAACGACCTGAATAGCCAAAGTAATGTTGAAAAAGAAAACCAAAACAGGAAGCATCATAATCCCAGTCTTTTTAGCCTCTACTACAAAGCTATTATCATCAAGACGGTATGTTATTGGCACAAAAACAGATACATAGACCAATGGAATAATAGAGAACCCAGAATTGGACCCACAAATGTATGGCCAACTAATCTTTGATAAAGCAGGAAAGAGTATCCAATGGAAAAGAGATGGTCTCTTTAGCAAATGGCACTGAGAGAACTGGACAGCAACAGGCAGAAGAATGAAACTGCATCACTGTCTTATACTATACACAAAAACAAATTCAAAATGGATGTAAGACCTAAATATGAGACAGGATATCATCAAAGCCAGAGGAGAAAACAGGCAAAAATCTCTTTGGCCTCAGCTGCAGCAACTTGTTACTCAACACATCTCCAAAGGCAAGGGAAATAAAAGCAAAAATGAACTGTTGGGACCTCACCAAGATAAAAAGTATCTGCATTGCAAAGGAAACAATCACCAAAGTAAAAGGCAACCAATGGAATGAGAGAAGATGTTTGCAAATAACATATCAGGTAAAAGGTTAGTATCTAAAATCTATAAAGAACATATCAAACTCAACACCCAAGAAACAAATAATCCAGTGAAGAAATGAGAAGACATGAGTAGACACTTTTCCAAAGAAGATATCCAGATGGCCAACAGACACATAAAAAGATTCTCAACATCGCTCATCATCGGGGAAATACAAATCAAAACCACAATGAGATACCACCTCACACAGGTCAGAGTGGCTAAAATTAACAACTCAGGAAACAATAGATGTTGGCGTGGATATGGAGATATGGAAAACCTCTTACACTGTTGGTGGGAATGCAAACTGGTGTAGCCACTCTGGAAAACAGTGTGGAAGTTCCTCAAAACACTAAAAATAGAATTCCCTATGATCCAGCAATAGCATTAGTAGGAATTTATCCAAAGGATACAGGAGTGCTGATTCATAGGGGCACATGTACACCAATGTTTATAACAGCGCTGCCAACAATAGTCAAATTATGGAGAGAGCCCAAAAGTCCATCAACTAATGAATGGATAAAGAAGATGTGGGTTTATATATATAATGGAATACTACTTAGCAGTGAGAAAGAATGAAATCTTGCCATTTACAACAATGTGGATAGAACTAGAGGGTATTATGCTAAGTGAAATAAGTCAGTCAGAGAAAGACAGATATGATATGCTTTCACCCTTATGTGGAATTTGAGAAACTTAACAGAAGACCATGGGGGAAGGGAGGGAGAAAAATAGTTTCAAATAGAGAGGGAGGCAAACCATAAGAGACTCTTAAATATAGAGAACAAACTGAGGGTTAATGGGCAGTGGGGGAGAGGGGAAAATGGGTGACGGGCATTGAGGGGAGCATTTGTTGGGATGAGCACTGGGTGTTGTATGTAAGTGATGAATCATGGGAATCTACTCCCAAGGCCAAAGAGCACACTGTATACACTATATGATAGCTAACTTGAAAAATAAGTTATATTTAAAAAAAAGAATTAAAAGTGACTTAATAAACAAACAAACACACAAATTAAAAGCCAGAGATTGGCAAGGTGGATTTAAAAATATGACCCAACCATATACTGTCTATAAGAAACTCACTTCAAATATAATGATATGGGGGTAGATTAAAAGTAAAGGGAAGAAAAAATATATGCCATGCAAATATTTTATTATAAAAGTAAAGGTATATTATGAAATAGTAAATCAGATACAGTTAACTTTAGAGCAAGAAATAGTACCAAGAAAAATACCAGGGACACAGTGATGTTACACAATGATCGAAGGGTCAATTCTCCAAGAAGATATAGCAATCTTAAATGTGAATACACCAAATGACAGAGATGAAAAACATGTGAAGCAAAAGTTTCTAATACTGGGAGAAGAAATACAGAAGTCTACAATTATAGTTGGAGATTTCAACACCCTTGTGTCAACAACTGATAGAAGACCAGACAGAAAATCATTAAGAATATAAAATAATCAATGGTATCTAATTGACATTTATATAACACTCTATGTAAAATAACAAAATAGTTATTTTTTTCCAGTGTCTATGGAACACATACCAAGAGAAACTGTATCTTGGGCCATAAAAAATCCTCCGCTAATTAAAAAATTAAACATATGCAGTATATTTTCTGATCACAGTGGAACCAAACTAGAAATCAATAATAGAAAGATAGCAGAAAAATTTCCAAACACTTGAAAACTAAATAACATACTTCTAAATAATCTATTATCTAAAGAGGAAATTGCAAAGGGGATAAAAAAGTACACTGATGAATGAAAATTCCATATATGAAAATTTGTGAAAGGAGCTAAAGCACTGCTGAGAGAGAAAGTTATAGCATGAAATGCTTAATATTCAGTAAGATGAAAGTCTCAAATCAAAACCCTATTATTTTGAGTGCCTGGGTGGCTCAGTCAGCTGAGTGACGAACTCTTGGTTTTGGCTCAGGTCATGATCTTGCGGTTCATGGGTTCAAGCCCTTCATTGGGCTCTGCGCTGGCAGTGGGGAGCCTGCTTGGGATTCTCTCTCTCCTCTCTCTCTGCCCTTCCCCTTCTCTCTGTCTCTCTCTAAATAAATAAGTAAATAAATAAACAAACAAACAAACTTTGAAAAATCTATTCTTTTTAGGTTCTACTTACATACATGTTAAACTGTTTGAATGCCCAGGTCTGTTTTGTTTGTTCACTTTTTTTTTTCTCTTGTGTTTCTCTTGTGCTTCAGTTTGGGTGTTTTTATTCACCTATATTTAAATTAAGTAATCCATTCCTGAGCTATGTCAAGTCTATTGGTAAGCTCATCAAAGCCATTCTTTATCTCATGTTTATCTCATGTTTTTAAAATTACTCCTAACATTTGTGTTTGTTTCTTTCTTATAGTTTCTACCTTGCTACTGAAATTCCGCATCTGTTAAATCCTACTATTAACTTCACTAGAAATGTTTAACATGTTAATCATAGATATGTCAAAGTCCCTGTTGGGGCACCTAGGTGGCTCAGTTGGTTAAGAATCTGACTTTTGATTTCAGCTCAGGTCATGATCTCACAGTTCATGGAATCAAGCCCTGACATTTATAGTACAGAGCCTGCTTGGGATTCTCTCTTTCCCTCTCTTGGGATTCTGTCTTTCCCTCTCACTCTGCACCTCCTGCCCCACTCTCTCTCTCAAAATATATAAACTTTAAAAAAAAAAAATCCCTGTTTAATAGTTTCAGCTTCTGGTCCATCTCTGTGTTGGTTCTATTGATTATTTTGTCTCTTGACGGGAGGTTGTTGTTTCCTGTTTTTGTGTGTATCTTATACTTTTTCATTGAATTCTGTACATCTTGTGTAGACTAGTAGAGATTGAAGTAAGTGGTACTTATGCTTGGAAATTTGCCTCTTCTTCTGCTAGCTATTAATGTGGAAAGATGAGAAGGGGCCAACATCGTCAGGAATTGAACTGGATTTGACTTCTGTTATTGCTATGGAAACTTCCACTATACTACTTACTGTAACTTCCTCTAGAATGTGTTTTTGGGTGGGGATAGACCAGCATTTCCTGTGGGGTTTTGTTTGTTTATGCTCTCTCCTCAACTTTCAATTTTCCCTGTGCACTTGCACCACACAAGGGCTCTTTCTTCACATTCTTTTCTTAAGTCAGTGCTAGTGTTTACTATCCAGAGTCACGGTGAGGCAAGGTGCTTTGCTGTGTTCTTGGTACAGCCTCATTCTTAGGCAAGCCCTGTGCTTAGGTCTCTGGAGAGGGCTTTCTTAATCTCTTCTTCCCCATTGCAGCCATACTGTGCCTTGTATATTTGGTGGATCGTTTTTGCAAGAGACTTTCTTGCCTGTTGCCCAAGGAGAGGGGAATATAACTGTGTTAGTATGGGGTCCTAGCACCAGAATTTTTTTTGCCTTTCCCTTAGAGGTAGAGGGTTTTTCCCCCTTTTACACTTTCCTCAGCTGCAGTAGGTCTTCATATGTTCCTTGGGGATGACAGCATTCATGTTCCTTCCCCCATTATCTTAAATCTTTTGTGATATTTGAGAGAAAGTTCTGGGATGCACTTCATGCTTTTCACATAGACATTATCACTTTCCTCATTCAGTCCAGCACTTCTGAGGGGGTCTCTCTCAACACTCTCTCTTTACTCCTAACTTTTCTCATGAGCACCCATTAGAGGTCTCTGGAGAAGAGCCTGCAAGTGGATCCATTTGTGTCTATGACTCCCAAGGCCTCAATACTTTCACTTGGCTTTTAGCAATTCATTAAAAAGTACAGCTGAATTCTAGGGGCTCCTGGGTGGCTCATTCAATTGGGTCTCCGACTTCAGCTCAGATCATGATCTCAAAGCTCCTGAGTTCGAGCCCTGCATCAGGCTTCTTGCAGACAGCTCGGAGCCTGGAGCCTGCTTCGGCTTCTGTGTCTCCCTCTCTCTCTTCCCCTCCCCTGCTCATGCTCTGTCTCTCAAAAATAAATAAACATTAACAAATTGTTTAAAGTATAGCTGAATTCTAATAGCGGGTATAGCACCCAACATCTCCTTCTCCCACATTCTGCCTCATGTGAGCCAGGACTTCCACCTTGACCTTCCTAGGAGCAGTCTGTCTCTCTTTGGATTATTAGTTAAATTCCCTGGGACATCAGCTCTCTGATGGGCTTTTTGAAAAGCTCTGATTTTGTCATTTATTTGACTTTATCTTATTTTTAAGGTGGCAGCACTCTAACTTTTTACATCCTAGGCAGAAGTAAAGACCTCAGAATGTTTAATTTATGATTAAGATACATCAAATTTCAGTTACTAATCACATAATTCCTTCTACAGGACTTCATTTTTTTCCTGGGTGTTCTGAATGATTTTGTCCTTTCAAATATAATCTTTCTACAAAGTGCTTTTAAGTCAACATATTTCAATTGCTGGTTTTTTTGAAACCAAAATTTCAATATTTTATGTGTAATAGGGTTATTTTAACTACTTCTGTTCCTTTCAGTTGCTTTGTAATTTAAAGTTTTTCATTTAACTTAAATTGCAAAATTAATAAAAAAAATTAACAGTATTCACACTTTGAAATGTTACTTGCTAGACACATTAAAGCTGCTATATCATTTAAGAAATTTGCAAAGGAATAATCAGTATGTTAAAGTCTTAAAAGCTAGAAGATTATTTTCAAAGGCATATGAATAGAACCACTGGAAGTTTAAATATGACCATACACAAAATGAAAAAATTGGGGTTAGAAAAATAGCCTGAAGTGAAGGAGATTTTTAATATATGGATTGTTATTTCACTGGTCTGTAAGCAATTTTATGATTCTTTAGCCAATTTCATCAGTAACATATCAGTCTTACTTTAATTTTAAGAAAAGTATTTGTCACCAGTAATCAAAAGTGAACATTCTTATAGGGCTGTTAAACCATTTCTGTTAAAGCTATCAAAACATCCCTGATAGGATATAATTAGTAAATTCATCAAATTAGATATACTACAAATTGAACTTTCCTTTAATTCATTTCTTGTGAATTGATTTGTGAACTGTATATTAGTCAAATTGTCCATTTTGGAAAATTGAATATTGACCATTTCACCTGCTCTCATTAAAGCTTCAAACATTAGAAACGACGTAAGCATCCATCAGTAGGGAGACATTAACCACATTATCATATAGCCATAGAGCTTAAGTGTCCAAAAGAGAGTCATGCAGTTTCAAACAAACTGGACATGAACAAATCTTCAGTAGATAAGGAAAAAGGCAAGCTACTGCCATTTATATAATTCAGTGATTCTAAAAGTGTGATCCCCAGACCAGCATCATCAGCATCACCTGGGAACTTGTTAGGAAGGCAAATTTTCAGATCTCCGCCCTAACCTAGCGAATTGGAAACTCTGAGGGGTGGTGCAGTAAAGCAAATTGTTTTAACAAGGCCCCTAGGTGATTGTGAGGCATGCTAAATTTAGTGAATCACAGCTATAATTAAAAGGAAAATCGTGCACATATGCACACATACCACACACACACACACACACACACACACACACATTCTCACACACAGATCTCACACATCACTCTAGAATCAGATTATCTTCCTAAAGTACATCAAGAATCTGTAAGAGATGTTCCTTCTGGCCAAGAGAACGAGGCACTAAGGGTCCCAGATGGAAAAGAAGCATATTTTTGATAGAAACTTGTGTACTTTAGAATTGGTTTTCTGTGAACATCTTTGATAAGAGTAGATTTTCAAAGAAATCTTCAGACTTAAAGCTAAAGAAATGTTCACAGCTATTGTTCATGTAGTTTTTTTTTTCATTAAATTTCCGTGTTGAAATTTAAATTGAGACAAGTAGAAAACATTTTGAAATATTTTCTGCCCCTTTCTTACAGTAAACATACTAAGTTAGAGGAAAGGCAGCAAGTTACAGGCAAGGTAGATATTTCATTGTTAGGAACATGAAACAACTAAAGTAACAAATAGTGGTTTTAATTAATTGTCATTTTATTGCCTTTCTGAAGATATCTACACATGACATTTTTAGAAATGTCTACACAAAGTAAAAAATTATTTGTAAAATATATCAGAGTGGATATCTATAGGCCACAACTTTAAATGGAATACAAGATATCATATGCATAATTCATCTCCTTCACATTGTAGTGAACTTGGCAGTAACCTCAATTGAAGCAAACAGACATGAGCTTATATTAAGTCTCTGAAAGCAAAAGGTTGCAGTTATTTTTTCATTCTAGAATATTTTCTGAATTTACATAAAATATTTCAAAATGTTTGAAATATAGTCTATCATCATATCTTTAGTCTTCTTTCCCTTTTTAAAGCAATCAACATGATCAACTAATTATTATCACTATTTCCAAAAAAATTAATAGCTTTTCCAAAGCTCAGTATGATTTTATTTTTGAGAGAGTAATATAATATGCATTTTTTCAGATCACAAATCAAATAAATTCATGTGAAGAACTGAAAAATATATATACAAATCCATGTGATTATTGTGAGTTGTAAGCTTCACTTGTGAAAATACAGTAGTGGTTTTTAAAATATGTCCACAATTTTTATTTTATTTCTCCCTTCCAGAGATGGAACTGAACTCTTTTCTCCTTGAGTGAAACTTGGCAGAAGTGATGTTATATCATTTCTGATATTAGGCTGTAAAAAGGCTTCCCACTTAGATACTATATATATATATATATATATATATATATATATGTGTGTGTGTGTGTGTGTGTGTGTGTGTGTGTGTGCATTCGCTCTTGGAGAATTAACCTTTCATGAGTGAGAATACTCAGGAAGATTTTGGAGAGCCCCTATATGGTGAGGAACTAAGATTTCCAGCCAACAGCCAGAAAAGAACTGAAGCCTGTCAACAAACAAGTGAGTGAAGTTAGAAGTAGATCCCCCTCACACTCAACCCCAGGCAAGCCTTCGGATGACAGCAGCCCTGGCCAATAGTTGACTGTAACTTTAAAAGAGACCATGAGCTAGAATCATCCAATGAAGTCATCCATTCTGGATTTAAAATTCCTGACCCATGGAAACTATGAGGTAATAAATATTTTTTTATGCTGTTAAATGTTTGAGTAATTTGTTATACAGAGATAGATAACTAATGCATGCCCTATATTATATTATCAATTACATATGGCAGACATACATTTTTGTATTTCCCCAACATCCTTTATGTTGTAGAATCACTTCTTGCCCACTCTAAATTATCCTGCACAATCCATGACATTCCTGGTATGGCTGATGTTTTATGCCCTCCTTGGCAAAGAAGCTCAGCAAATCAGAATATACCGTAACTTGACTAGAGTGATTGCTTCAGGGTTGCACATATAAGCCAAATTGGACCAATCAGAATCCCACCAAATAATGTTACCAGAGTAATTAGGAAAGATAATCACCCTTTCCTAAGATCAACATTCTAAGGTTCACATAAGATTAAAGCTATTATATCATCTTTTTACTCTGTGGAAAGACATTTTCTGAAAATAAAGCCAAGTACATACACAAAAGCAAGTAAGAGAAAGGGTGTGTGGTTTTTATCATACTGTTTAAACCTCCGTGTCCTATTATCTACCTTTTTAGTTCCCATTTAGGTGAGCTCTTTCATATTTCAGCTATTTCAGGAAGTTGAATTGGGTTTCTGTTTTTAAACAAGTCTGAATTAGTCAGCTGAATGAGTCCTAATAAATATGACAACTTTTATGAATTCTAAATACACCTAAGACCTTTGCTTCTGGCCATGAGGAGTAACTGCAGCCAGTGTTACCCTGTCACTTAACAGGGTAAAAACTTAAAATGAACACTATACATGACAGAATTTTCAGACATTAGACAATCAACTCAGCACAGTGATCCCTGAAAAAAAGGAAACTAATAACATGAGCCTAAAGTTGCCTGAGCCTATTGTCTGAAGAGTTTCTAGGTTTCAACACAGAATGGTAAAAACCAAACAGACCCTGGAAATCATCCTGAACTGAGAAAACAGGGGAGAATTTGGGGAGTCCAAAGCAACCAGACTTCTAGGGCAGAATAACAGAAAGAAGAGTACAACAAAGAGAAAATTCTGAATATATGCAAGGAATTTCTCTTGAGACTTCAGCCGAGTAGTTTTTAGCACATGCATGTGAGGTAACTACCTGAGGCTGGTAAAGCAATTCCAGAGATCATAGCAAGCTGAGAATAATTCATCTTCCCAACAGCTAGACTGCAGAAATTTCTTAATGCATAAGGCAACGGGTTACGTACTTAGAAGGAGATTATCTCAACAGTGAAGCCAAATTAGCTCCAGGCTAAAGGCTACCCTGCTATTTTCATGGAACTTAGATAAATCATTGGATAAACTTCAAAAAATATGTAAACGAATACAAAAATCCCATAATCAGACAACATAAAATTTATTAATAACCTTGGCAATGTCATTCAACACTGTACTGGCTGTCTTAGCCAGTGCATTGAAGTAGGAAACTAAAAATACACATATTGGGGGAAAAAAGAAAATTATTTACAGATGACATGATGATTGTAGAAAATCTTGAGTTTGCAAAACATATCTGCTAGAACTAATAATAGTGTTTAGCAAGATTTACAAAATCAGTACACAAAAATCAGTTATAGTTCTACAAACTAGTAATAAGCAACTGGAAATTTAATATTTTAAACTATACTGCTGTGGAATGGAAGGAACCATTTCTGTCTGACCTCTGTTCTCAGAACGCTGGGAACATGGGACTTGATAAAGTCCCAGGAGGGTGTACAGGACGGTGGCTTCCTGGTCACCAGCCAAGTGCGTCAAGGACCATGACGCGGGAGATATACCCACACACAGTTGCAGGATGTTCCTGATCTGTCCTTCCTTTATCTGTAGCGATTGTTCTGAGTGAAACATTTACTGTAACATTTACTGTGCTTTCCAAGCTTGCAAGGAGCATATAAAATAAGATACTGTTCCTAATAAAGTTTGCCATTAGCCACCAGCTCTTGGTCCATCTCCATTTGCCATCAGCTTTTGGGGATGTATGCATTTCCATTGGCCATCAGCCTTTGGGAAGGTCGTCGTGTCGATCGTCATCTCTCCAGGACCCCTTACCTATCACACTATACCATTTATAATAGCATGGAAATTTTTGAAATGTTTAGGGATATATTTAACAAAATATGTGTAAAGCATGTACACTGAAAACTATAAAACATTGATGAGCGAAAATTTAAAGACACAGAAAGAAGAAGCATACACCTTCAGGGGTCATGTCAGTTATTGTTAAGATTTCAATCTTCTTAAATTGACAAATATAAAATCAATGCAATCTTGAATAAAATCCCAGCAAGTTGTTAATAGAGATTGACCATCTGACTTTCTAACATTTATATATAAATGTATAAGACCTAGAAAAGCCAAAATGATTTAAAACAAAAAAAGAACAAAATTAGAGGGCATACATTATCAGATTTCAAGGTATATTATAAAACTGCATGAATCAAGAAAGTGTGATATTGCTATAAAGATAGACATGTAATCTAATGCAACTAAGTAGAGAGTGAGAAATAGATCCACACATATGGTCAATTGATTTTAAGAAAGGTGCCAAGGCAATTCAATGGGGAAATCATAATTCTTTCAACAAACTGGACTAGAGCACTTGGACAGCTTCATTTAAAAAAACCAAGAGCTTCAATCATTCTTTGACACCATATTTTTAAAAACTAATCATAGACTAAAATATAGAAGCTAAACTATTAAATTTTTAGAAGAAAGAATAGGAGAAAAACTTTAGTAACCTAGGGTTTGGCAATAAGTCTTGGAATAGTATACAAAAAAATTTAGAGAAAACAACCAATATTAGTATTTAAAATTTTACACCTTTACTCTTCATACAGTACTGTTTGAAAAATAAAACAGTGGGGCACCTGGGTGACTCAGTCCATTAAGCATCTGAAGTCAGGTCATAATCTCACAGTCCTGAGATTCAGCCCTGGGTCTCTGACTCCATGCTGGGTGTGGAGCCTGCTTAAGATTCTTTCTCTCCCTCTTCCTTTGCCCCTCCCCTGCTCATTCTCTCTCCCTCTCTCCCTCTCTCCCTCTCTCCCCACCTCTCTCTTTCCTCTCCTCTCTCTCTCTCTCTCTCTCTCAAATAAATAGGTAGATGGATAAATAAATAAATAAATGGTACAAACTTGGAGACAATATTTTCAAAACAGATCCAATAAATGATTTGTATGTAGAATACATAAGTTCATACAACTCAATAATAAAAAGACAAACATTTAAAAAAATAGGCAAGGGGTGGCTCAGTTGGTTGAGCATCTGACTCTTGGTTTTGACTCAGGTCATGGTCTCAAAGGCAGGGGATTGAGCCCCACATTTGTTTCTGAGCTGAGCATGGAGCCTGCTTATAATTCTCTTTCTCTCCTTCTGCCCCTCTCTCACACTTGCACAATCTCTCTCTCTCTCTCTCCCTCTCTAAAATAAAAAAATAATTTTTTTAAAAAAGGCAAAAGATTTGAACAGATATTTGACCAGAGATGATATACAGATATTCATTTGCATATGAAAAACGCTCAGTATCTTTATTCCTTAGGGAAAACAAATGAAAACCACAATGAGATACTGCTACATATCTACTAGAAGGGCTAAAATTTAAGACTGAACCTAGTAAGTATCAGTACATTTTTTGGAGAAATCTGTACTCCCCTGTCTATTTTTGAGAATGTAAAATGATTTAGCCACTTTGGAAAACTGCGGACAATTCCTTTAAAAAGTTAATACATTTACATAAGTAAATGAAAGCTATGTCCACACAAAGACTTGTACATAAACAATTATAGAACTTTCATTTACATTAGCCCCAAACCAGAAAAAAATCCAAAAGCTCATCAAAAAGGTAAATGAACAGACAGAAATATATATCCATACAATGGAATACTGTTCCGCAATAAAAAGAAACAATTAATACATGCAACATCTATGAGTTTCAAAATAATTATGCTGGGGGAAGAAGCCAAAGTGGACTGCATACTATACGATTCCATTGTTTAAAACTCCAAAAAAAGTGCAAGCTAATCTATTGACAAAAAACAGACTAGTGGTTACTTGCCTTAGGGATAGTGGAGTGTTGGGATGGAGGGAGGAATCACAAAGGGCACAAGAAAACTTAAATTTTGAGAGAAGGACAGATATATTCATTATCTTGGTTACAGTGAGGTTTTATTGGTGTCAAAATTCATCAAATTTATACTTTCTAATATGAACAGTTTATCGTATGTCAACTATCCTCCAATAAATCCATGAAAATGCTTTTTTATTCCTAATCAGGACTGAAATGTACTGTTCATTAAAATACACAAAATTATTTTACCAAGTATTAATACAGGTGGTATATGGCAGAATTTTTTTTATGTTTTATTTACTTGTTTTGAGTGAAAGAGAGAGAGAACATGTGAGCAGGGGAGGGGCAGAGAGAGAGGGAAAGAGAGTCCCAAGTAGGTTCCATGCTGACAGCACTGGGCTTGATCCCACCAACTGTAAGATCGTGACCTGAGTCAAGATCAAGAGTCAGATGCTTGACTTAGCCACCCAGGCATCCCTAGAATCATAATAGCAAAAACAATTCTCCCTAAACATTTCAAACTCCATGTTGTATTTTACACCAGTTTAAGACTTCAGATATATTAATTCAGATCATAATAATTAATGATCACACTTAAAGTTAAAATGGCCTACTTGCTCTGGATTTTGTCTTAATCATATTCCCATTGATCTTTGAACATTTGGGGAAAATAATATATTCTTGATAACTGCTTTTGTTATCTGTATATTTAAGAAAAAGCTAAATATTTCTAAATATTTAAATGAAATTAAATATTTTTAATTTAAATCTAATATAATAATAGATCTAAAGTAGCTAAATTAAGAAATAGCTAAAAAGTTAAAAACATTTTCTTTAATCCTAAGACATGATCTGTTTTACTCAATATATAATTGGGAGAGATTTGGTACCTCTTTTGAAGTCATCAATAAATGTTCCTGAAGCTTTAATGGAGCTAAACTAGGACACTAAATGCTACCTTCTAAATTCACTCCACCCCTCATGAAGCTGGAAATGTCTAAAGAAGAAAAAAAAAATCTCAAATGAAAAAGTAAACAAGGCCATGTCATTGCAGTATTCCCTGGCTGAGGGCAAGAATGAGTCCCTAAGAAATGACAAACCCCACCTTACATAAACACACACACACACACACACACACACACACACACACACACACACACAAACTGTGTCTTCAAATAGCCAAAAGGAGGGTAGGGTGGCCAAATTGTTAATGAACAGGTGCTGTCCACTTGGAATTAAGAGAGTCAAATTAATTCAAGGACAATGAAACAGGCAAGAGGAATAAAACACAACTTAAGGCTTCAATAAAATTTCAATAAAGAAAAAAGCAGAGACCTAAGTGTAAGAATCCCATAGTCTTTTTTTTCTATTATGTTCCTCTTTACTGATATTTTGGCATTATGGCTTTCAGAATATTATAAGATACATGGAAAGGTTGTTTGTACAAGCACACCCTGAATGCCCCTGTTAATCACTTGTCATGAGAATGTAGAGATACCATCCTCCCTCTATATTCCCGTAAAGCAGAATGTATAGAAGAATGTGTTGATCAGTGTTCAAGTTCAAGGACCTAGGGGTGGCCAACCCAGAGGATCTCGTTTGTAATAAAGAGTGTCTGGATTGCAGGGATTGATCTCTTGGAATGCTGGCCATGCAAGGAAGGGAAGGGCTACAGATAGTTGCTAGGCTAAGTTGCTACACTATAAAACCTTGCTGCTGTGGATCCCAGCAGCAGATGCTTTGTCTGGTCTGCCTTCCTGGACTCCATGTAAGTTCCCCCAAGAGACCTATGTCTTACTGTCTCCAGATCATTTCTTCAGCCTTGCCAGACCATCAGTCAGCCAGGTTTAGAATGTGCTGGATGCAGCTACGCAGATATGAAGAAACGTGCTGTAGCCATTGAAAATTAAGTTTTACAGTATCTATGTATTTTAGATTACTTTTTATAAATTATGCAAAAAAAACTTTGGTTATAATAGATCTGTGTCTTATAGACAAGATTTAAGGTTGTGCTTGGATAAAGTCAAAAAGCACATAGTGATAGTGATGAATAAAAAACTAACATGGGCCAATACTGTTCTATTCATCCAAAAGTATCCTAATGTGAGGAAGAGATAGGAGAGATGGCTCACTGAGAATCAGGAAGATAACATGACAAGAAAAGAACACAGTCTAGCAAGAGTAATACTTTCTAATCTGAAAGAAAATTAGCCCTGATTATCATTTTTATTTTCCCCATGCTCATTTCTGATTAATTCGGTGGATCATTTTTAAGTCTACTGATGACCACGTACTAGCTACTACTGTTTAGATGAAACACAATCTGTAGGTTAAAGAAGAAGTCCTTGGCTTGGTAGACCTAATTCTTTTGACAAAAAGAGAAAAATTGTTAGTGAGTAGTAAGTGTCCCTGTAAGTACTCAAAGTCCTCCCACAAAATTTAAGGGAGACTCTTAATCTCCTCTACTATCATAAGTCAACAATTGAGATTCTTTTTTTTTTTTTTTTTGAGAGAGAGAGAGAGAAGGGGAGAGGGGCAGAGGGAGAGAAAGAATCCCAAGCAGGCCCCATACTCAGCACAGAAACTAATGGGTGGCTCGATCCCACAATCCTGGGATCATGACCTGAGCCTAAATTAAGAGTCTGATGCCCAACAGATGAGAAATCCTAATGAGAAAATGGGTCACAAAAACTAAACTCTTCTTAGAAAACCTTATAAAGACATAAATATGGGACCAAATTGTGCCTTCTCAAAATTAGCTTCACTTCATCCCCCTCCTACAGTGAAATATAAAGGATAACACTGAGTTAAACAATATATAGGTAAAAGAAGTTTGTGAAGGAACGTAGTATTCCTTACCTATGGCTTTACTTCTTCTTTGTCCTTAATTCCATGTAGGTAGATGGCCAGTGCCTGGAATTACACTGCTTAGCCTCTCCTGGCACTCACCACATGAACACACCACACACACACACTCTCTCTCTCTCTCTCTCTCTCTCTCTCTCTCTCTCTCGGCTTGGTTCCATAAATTTCTAAATCTCTAAATCTTAAGAATTAAACATGTTTAAACATTTTAAAAAATAAAGTCCTTCATTAGAAGCTGAATAGCTTAGAGGAGGCAAGATGGTGGAGAAGTATGGAGCTCTGTACTTTTTGCCTGCCCACATCTATCAAACAAAGAAGGACTGAAGCCACAATACTCTGATCCACAAGAGTCTGTGAGGAAAAGAGACAGAGTCCACTAAGAAGACAGTCTCATAGGGCTACCTCAAGAAACAAGCCAAAGTACACATGGTAGAGAGTCCCAAATATCACTGAGTAGAGAAATAAAATAATCAAAGGCACAACAAGAGAAACCAAGAGACACCATTAAAAGAACACTTCCTGAATAGACAGGCCCTGGACAGTCAATGAGCCTCC
>CM053567.1:63557112-63595361 GCA_028646485.1 Cryptoprocta ferox
CTGCACTGCAAAGGAAACAATCAAGAAAACTAATAGGCAACTGACAGAGTGGGAAAAGATAGTTGCAAATGGCATATCGGATAAAGGGCTAGTATCCAAAATCTACAAGGAACTTACCAAACTCCACACTCAAAAACGAATAATCCAGTGAAGAAATGGGCAGAGGACATGAAGAGACACTTCTCCAAAGAGGACATCCAGATGACCAACAGGCACATGAAACGATGCTCAGCATCACTCATCATCAGGGAAATACAAATCAAAACCACGCTGAGATATCACCTCATGCTGGTCAGAGTGGCTAAAATCAACAAATCAGGAGACTATAGATGCTGGCGAGAATGTGAAGAAATGGGCACCCTCCTACACTGTTGGTGGGAATGTAAACTAGTACAGCCGCTATGGAAAACAGTGTGGAGTTTCCTCAAAAAATTAACAATAGAACTCCCCTATTACCCAGCAATAGCACTGCTAGGGATTTACTCAAGATATACAGAAGTGCTGATGCATAGGGGCACATGTACCCCAATGTTCATAGCGGCACTTTCAACAATAGCCAAATCATGGAAAGAACCTAAATGTCCATCAACTGATGAATGGATCAAAAGGATGTGGTTTATCTATACAATGGAATACTACATGGCAATGAGAAAGAATGAAATCTGGCCATTCGTGGCATCGTGGATGGAACTTGAGGGTGTCACACTAAGTGAAGTAAGTCAGGCAGAGAAGGACAGATACCATACGTTTTCACTCATAAGTGGAAAAGGAGAAACTTAACAGAGGACCATGGGGGAGGGGAAGGAGGAAAAAGAGTTAGGGAGAGGGAGGGAGGGAAATCATGAGAGACTCCTGAATACTGAAAACAAAGTGAGGGCTGAAGGGGAAGGGGATAAGGGAAGGAGGGTGATGGGCATGAGGAGGGCACTTGTGGGGATGAGCACTGGGTGTTACATGGAAACTAACTTGACAATAAACTACAAAAAAATAAATAAAATAAAATGAAATAGAATAAAATAAAATATAAAAAAGCTGAATAGTTTAATTGGTTGCTCATTTTTAGAAAATATTAACATTTACTGAGCACTCACTGTGTATGTGCCAAGCACTGTTTCAAATGCTTCACCTGTGTTGTCTCATTTAATACTGAAAACCCTCCAGGAGGAGGTACTATTATTATCCTCCACTTTGTGGAAGCGAAAACAAGACACAGAAAAGTGATATAGTCTGCTCAGAATCAGACACACTAAAAAGTACTATGATCTATATCAAAATCCTGGAAATGTTGACTCCAGAACCCAATTATAAATGGTGGATAGTGTCCCTTCTGAAGCAACAAGGGAGCGTAAAAATTGAAAAACTCCGAGCACCATAAGTATTCTGAACCCACGTCAGTTGCTTTGACTTGAAAACACAAGGGTGAAATTGAATGTTCCAGGACTATTTGGTCTAATCAAACTTGAATCCATGAAGGAGGGAAAGCACATCACAGTAGTGAGCACTCCAGCTTCCCTAGGGAATGTTATCCATCAGGGCTGTGGATCAGACGTTATGCCAATTCAGGCATGCCAACTCTCAAGCATCTGAGCTGTCTGAAGGCTTTTGCGGTGACCATGGCAACCCATGCCTTCCAGCTGTGTCACACCTGCCTTCCATCATGACAAGAACATTTTCTCCCAACTAAGGAGCTGTATATTTCTGCAAATAGTGATTTCGGCAAAATGGTTAATCTCCAGGTTGTAACTCAGCTTTTCAGGTGGGCAAATTGAAGCCATTTTTTGGCTGTTCTTCAGGAATGAAAGAACAGAAGAAGAAAAGGAGAGGAAGGGCACTTTCAAAATTACATAAATGGGATAATCTTATTTCTCTGAGACCCAAAGAAAGCTTAATCTGAGCATATATGTTTTGTTCTTTCATTTATCCAATCAATTTTATCAATCCAAGCCATTTCTATCAAATCAGAGACAAATAAAGTATGTTATCATTAAAGTTAAAAAAAATATTTTCCACCTCCCAGGGCAGTGATTTGCTTATCTGAGTGAACGTGACAGGATGAGAATCTCCCATTTTGTTATTTACAAAGCAGATTCCAGGGTCCTTCCTCCTTGAAGATCATGATTCCTTATGTACAAAGTAAAGTAGACATAATAACCAATTTGGAATTTGGGATTACTTTCTATGACAACCCAAATTTTAATAACTTTTTTTCTCTTTTTAAATTATTCATTCTTCAGTATTTTAATCTCCCTCAGTATTAACCTATTTTCATGTTCTTTCATGCAATGGAGCGTACATGTACCTTGGCATACTAACAGGTAATTGCTCAAAAGCCAGGGATGCAATTACAATGCGCCTCCCTGCTTCCCCACTTCAAGGAGATGCTGAATCTCGTCATGCTTTCCTATGGGATACCTGAATGGCATTTACAGGTACGTAGAGTTCAAATTGGTTCATGTGGCTGTGGAAGGCTTACTTAGCAAGCTTAGCAGTCACCATGTGGCAGAGTTGATGACAGAGACAGAGACAGGTGGAAGAATAGAATGAAGTCTGGGAATCTTCTTTACCAAAAGGGAGAGAATAAACCTAAGAGAGACTTGGGGAGCAGGGGGATCTCTCTTTGACTGGGGGCAGTCTTCACAATAAGGCAGTATAGTTTAGAAGTAAAAAACACAGCTCTGGTGTTTTAATCCCACCACTCAGCTGTGTGATCTTGGATCATTTACTTCACCTCACCATGCTTCATTTTTCCCATATGTGACAAAGGCATAGCAGTGAAGCTTGCCTCATAGGGCTATTATGAGGATAAAATGCACTAGTCCATAGAAAGTGCTTGGTGACATCCCTGGAACTATATAAGTGATAAATTATTGTTACTCTTACTATTAAAGAGAAGGAATAGGAGAACTTCAAACACCAACATTTTTAGCTAAAGAAAGTCAGAAATTGTAGCATACATCTTTCCTCACTTCTTTAAGCTGCACTCATAATAAACCTCTACTAATTGACAAGAACTCCCTTTTTGACTAAACTTTAGTCAGGCTTCTCTCTGAGCCGTCTTCTCAACTAAGACTTGCCCTTGGTCAACTAATTCTTGTTTTAGCAAGAATCCTGCTAAGCCAGTTTGGAGAAAATCCCTCCAGTCTTTAATATCTAAGCAAATTCCCCTTCCCCCACACTCTTGATATCTAACCAAATTCCTGTTAGTAATTTCCATCTAGTGATGGAAAATTAGTGACTCTCTCATGTCTCCATTCACTATAAACCCCCAGTTGTCCTTGTTATATTCTGGATTGAATTCCATCTTTATGCCTATTGCAATAGTCTTGACCCCTATTTCAATAGTCTTAAATAGAGTCTCCCTTGTCTATTTAACTCCATCCATTGCAATTTTCTTTGCCACTTGTCAACAAAAAACCAACATCCTCTTTAGGTAGTCTCTGACTGGGGTAAAAGGGAGAGAAAGAGACGCAAGGGACACCTTGCCCTCAAACTTCTTGTCATTCCAAGTCCCTCCCACCCAAACATGATCATCCATCCCTGGTTAAATGGTTTCTAGTGTAAATAACGTCACTGGAATTCATTTGTAGTAAAATATAATTTATCAACCAGCACATTACAAGAACTTAAAACTGAGAAAGCACAAGAAAATGGGCAAGAATTGGAGCAGCAGATCTATGAAAATAGGGAAGGGAGTCTGTTTTGAGGAAAAGGGAACAAGAAGGAGGAGGCTAAGTGTTCAAATCACTAGCTGACACCTTCACAATGTGTTCAACATCAGAAAAATACTCATATTATGCATAATTTTTCAGAAGCATGAAAGGAGAAGAAATGGAAGAAATTCTTCATGAAAAGAAGGGAAATCTCACACATTTAATAATTATTCTTTGGGTATGGATTCACAATAAGAAATATCAGATGTAGTACACAAATGTTTTAAACAGCCTTTTAGAAAGCAAAACATAATTACCTTGTAGAGATCACCTACACTCAAAAGAATGAGAAAAAAAACCCTGCCCTCATACTCTGTGAGGTATAGTGGTAGATTGGGATAAAATTTTCTAAGACAGCATCAAACACAAAAACTAGAATTCTGTGTCTCAACTTGGAATCCAAGCTTTTGGGCCCTAAATAACTACTTTAAATTATTCGAAAAGTGTGTCTATTGATGATAAAACAGAGATATTAAGTGTGAATAGGGAAACTATCAAGTCTTTTTTTTTTTTTTTTTCATAAAAGCAAGTAGAAAATTTACTACTTCTTAAAAAATGCCAATATTGCTATGGGCCAGACCCTCTTTTTATCACCTCAATGAATACACAAAATTTCTTGTAGGGAGAACACTAAAAGTCCTAATTTGCAAATGAGGAAATGGAAGTATACAGAAGCTAGAAGTTTATGAAAGTCATTTCACAATGATGAGGCAGAGCCAGAATTAGAAGCCAGACATTCTGAATCTAGAGTAGACAGGACCACCGGGCCTTTCTTGTTTAGCTTGGTGTTCTCTAATCCATCTATACACAGAGGGCATCTTTCTCTAATTCCCACAAAGGTACTACATAGACTGTCAGTCCTGAGACCACACATACATTACACACACACACCTGTAATTATTGATAAATTCAATATTATACTTTATGTATCACAATTTTGCTACATCCCTAAATTATTATATAATTAACCAACCAAATTAATTTTCTGTACCTTCTCATCAGGAAAAATGAAAGTGGAGCTATTTTCTCCATGAAACCAATCTTGCTCAATGAAAATATTCCCATAGATGCTAAGAAAATAATTTTTATCCACATCACTATAAGAAAAATAGACAAAAAGGAAATATACAAACAAAAGAATATTTTTAATAACTTTTATCATCCAATTTGACCTAGTTACTCTCTAATATGTTGTTCATAGATAATTTTTTTAAGTAGGCTTCACACCTAGCACAGAGCCCAACATGAGGCTTGAACAACCCTGAGATCAAGATGTGAGCTGAGATCAAGAGTCAGATGCTTAACTGACAGAGCCACCCAAGCACCCCTGTTCACAGATAAATTTTGAAGAGCTAAATCCCATTTAGGAATTTGCAACATCTATTTTTTTGTACATCTATTTTTTTGTCTACACTACAAGAAGCCGTCAAGTAAAGTGTATGTAGATTTTGGCTCTAGATTGCCTGGATTCTAATATCTACTGCCTCAGTGAGCAATTCTGGGAAAGTTAGTTTTTTTTTTTTTTATTCTGAGAAAGTTGCTTGATCTGCCAGTTTTCTCATCAGTAAAATTGGAGGGGTAATAATACATAGTGTGTGTATTAAATGAATTAATAGTGCCTGGATGCTTACACAGGCCAACTAAAAATATCTTTCAAATAGTACATAATATATTATCTTCATTTCTACTATTATTTTACAGGTCAAAAATTCAGAAATAAATGTTATTTGCTACTTCCTCTTGTTTTCTTGAGTGATATATAGCATTTCCTTTCTAAAACAAATACTTTGTGCATTAGTTTTCTTCAACAGGCATTTGCCCCTGAAATACCACCAGACTCACTGACCTGAAAGAAGTCTTATCCTCTATTATGGGTAATTCTCCTTTAAAAAAATTAAAGTTATACAAATTTACTTTAGCTCTCTTATTCAACTGACTGCTTAAAAGAAAATGCAACAAATTCCATAAGACAAAAGTTTATTTTCATATGCAGGAAATAATGCTGACAAAGTTATCCATTAAACACACACACAGCTCTCAAATCCTTCACTTACAGGATAACATTTCCTGCCAAAAACAACTATCCAGTATCTTGAATACTGGGAGAAATGAGATGATTCATTTAAATAATGATTCAAATAAAAGCTGTGCTCTAGTTACCAATAGGTCTACAACCTATTGGAAATACGTATGAACCCCCACCTGCACCCCACAGTGGAGTCCCAAACTCTTAGACACTTCACTTCCTGGTTCTTCTTCCCCCTCCATTTCAGGGGTTTATTTTTCACAGGCTTTGCAATGAGCATGCACCAAAGAACTGAAATCTCTGCATCACCTCAAGGAATGTATATTTGTTTCAATCAGATTACATTTTGCCTTCATGGGCATAGGTGACTTCCAGATAAGGCTATAACCTCTGTAGTACTCATCCAAGGAGAAATCAGGGAGGGACTTCATGCTAGGAGATAAATTGCCTGACACCTGTTCTTGCAATACCATTGATTAAAGCCTACTTTATTGTGCTCCAAGTCTCCACATCCCTCCTTTGATTGGGTCAGTGGGTTTATTTCTCACAATTACCAATATCTCTTATTTTTTGTTTTGAGTTTTTTTACATCTACCTCTAATAAATACTTTAGTCTTGGGGTGTCTGGGTGGCTCTGTTGGTTAAGTGTCCAACTCTTGATTTTGACTCAGGTCACAATCTCACAGTCCTGAGATGAAGCCCCAAGTTGTGATTTACACTCACAGAATCTAGCCTGCTTGAGATTCTCTCTCTCCCTCTCTCTCTGCCCGTCCATGGCTCATACATGTTCTCTCTCTCTCTCTCTCTCTCTCTCTCTCTGTCTGTCTCCCCCTTCTCTCCTTCCCTGTCTCAAAAACAAAAACAAACAAAAACTTTAATAAATGCTTTAATCTTATCCATTTTAGGGAAAAAAAATTACTCCAACTTTCTACTCTCTTTTGCCCGTATTCTCAAATGATTTGTATAAAGTTTTTGAACCTGTACTTTGCCATACATACATTCCCCCTTTAAAATTCCTTCTATCATCCGTCTACTGATGCAGTGTTCTTTTAGGAGTTTACCAATGACCTTTCAGTTAAAACACAAGCTTATTTCCTCCATTTTTGTTTCTGTTGTTTACTAGGGACCACTTTCTTCTCCCCTGACAGCTCTCAGTCCTCCTCTTCCACCCTTCCCAAAGCTCCCATCCTGGCCCCTCTGCTCCTCTCTCTATGCCTGCTCTTTTAGAAAAACAACACACTATCAGAGCTTTAAACATCACTCCTACACTGTCAAGTTTATGTACTATCAATGCTCCAGGGTTATTGCTTCACTTAACTGTCAATCACCATCTCAAATCTCAAATGTCTGAATTCAACAAGTTCCCTTATCAAAAAAAATATCTCTTGGGGCACCAGGGAGGCTCAACTGGTTAAGCATCTGACTCTTGATTTCAGCTCAGGTCATGATCTTGAGGTTTGTGGGACCAAGCCCCACATTGTGGCTGTCAGCCCTATATCTGTGCCATCAGCAAGGAGCCTACTATGGATTCTCTCTCTTCCTTTCTCTATCCCTCTCCCCTGCTCTCTCTCGTTCTCAAAATAAATAAACCTTTAAAAAAAAGAGTATTTCTTCACAGTCCTCTATTTATTTCCATTGGTGTCACCATTCTCTGAGCTCCTAATCTTCAAACCTGAGAAAACTACAACCAACCAAAGTGAAAACTGCACTGAACAGAATTAAACAAGCAAAGAAGACTTCAGCTGAAGTCTGAAGAGTTCAGCTGAACTCAATTCTGTTGAAGGAAAGAATTAGAAGGATTTTAAGCCCCGAAGTGAACATATACAAAAGCAGGATGTTACTGGAAAACATTGAGAGGAAATCATAGGCCATATTTTCTAACTGGCTATTTCCCAAGGCAAAACAAACCTCTCCTATCTTCATGACAGGAGGTGGTGATACACCTTGGAGCCAAGTACCCAAGGAAGTTGGGCACCTACCCTCCCACAGAGACTAAGAGAAGGTAGTGCTAAGAAGCACTATCTCCATTGATAAATACATTTCAAAGGGTCCTTGAGGAAACATTCCTGGGTTATAAAACTGGAAAAAGGCTTTAAAAATATTTACATCTCAAAAGAGCAAAGAAAGAACTTACAATTACAAATTTTCTAAAGAACGGGAGTGCAGTGGATGGCCAACAGTCAAGAAGTGTGTCTAAAGTTTAATCCTGCTGAGGGGAACATTAATGCCCTCTTGGCCATCATCACCCACCAACAATTACAGA
This sequence comes from Cryptoprocta ferox, assembly GCA_028646485.1. Lineage (NCBI taxonomy): Eukaryota > Metazoa > Chordata > Mammalia > Carnivora > Eupleridae > Cryptoprocta > Cryptoprocta ferox. Next base: position 63,565,112 of record CM053567.1, read on the forward strand.
GAGTTTCTTATGAACATGGTTCTCAGTCATGAGAATTCTAGATACGTTATATACGCTCTTCCTTCACTGCCAGTAGTCCAAAGGAACAGACAGTCCAGGCAGTGGCCAAGAGGCTGCCAAGTAGCAGTGGTCAGTGCAGGAGGGGGACATTGAGACCAGGCTGCAGAACAGAGGCAATTAAGCACTACAGTCTTGGATTCTGAGAACATATTTAAAAAAATCCCCTCCTTCTGGGGGTACTACATCTCAGTAGAAAAATAATGCCACCCACATCCTCAGTTAATAAGACATAGCAACCACTTGATAACACAGATGAGGATTTATTTTTAGCATTTAGGGAAGCATATTTCCTGAGAGGAAAAGTCTGATTTCCTTCTCTTCAAGAAACTGGAGTACAGACTACCAAGATTTAAATATTACTGTAAAAGCAACACATTTTTACTTGCTGGAAAGTGAATCCCAGAATGTGAAATTTCAAGTCTAAATCATCAGTAGAATTATTTCAGTCTTCAGTTGAGAAGCCTCAACATACCTCTTGGCATGAGTTGGTCTCTGAGTATGGGGAGATTTGGGTTTTCCCTCTCTCACTCTCTGTTAAGCAAGCACACATGCCCACAGGTTACAAAAATGATTCCTCTGTGGGAACATAAGAATCAACTTCAGCATTTCAAATTAGGGAACACTGGACATGAAACATTCCAAATTGGAATACTGTGCTGTACAGACCTTCCCCCCCCCCGCCCCAAATAATGACAGGGCAATAATCCTGTAAAATTTTAAAAAGTATATTCTGGGGCTCCCAGGTGGCTTAGTCAGTTAAGCGTCCAACTTTGGTTCAGGCCATGATCTCATGGTTCATAGGTTCGAGTCCTACGTCAGGCTCTGTGCTGACAGCTCGGAGCCTAGAGCTTGCTTTGGATTCTATGTCTCCCTCTCTCTGACCCTCCCCCACTCACTCTCTCTCTCCCTCTCTCTCTCAAAAATAAATTTGTTAAAATATATTCAGATTTTGTTCATTTGGCATTATCTTCACCTCTTTGGAAAAGAAGAGAATTACTTTGACTTAAGTTTGAGAGAAAAGGAGAGGATTGGGGCTGCCAGTGGATGATTTAGTTAAATTTTAGTGTGATGTATTTATTTGTTGATTTGTTTTGCTGGTGGTTGGCACTTCTATGTACCTCTATTTATATGCTGTAGGAAGTAGGGTATGAAAATATACATAGCATTTAGCTCTGTGTGAGGTCATCTTTAAGTTGTTCTCTTTATTTATTCACATGACCCCAAAAGTGACCCAGAATCCTTGGGAGCTATTAAGAAAAGGATGTATCTTTATCATAACACATATAACCAGAGCAAGGGGAACCTGAGGAAAAGAAAAGATAAAGGAAACAGCTGTGGAAATTGAAACTTCCCTATAAAGGGGCACCTGGGTGGCTCAGTCGGTTAAGCCTCCGACTTCAGCTCAGGTCATGATCTCACTGTTCGTGGGTTTGAGCCCCGCATCGGGCTCTGTGCTGACAGCTCAGAGCCTGGAGCCTGCTTCCCATTCTTTGTCTCCCTCTCTCTTGGCCCCTCCCTCACTCGTACTCTGTCCCTCTCTCAAAAATGAATAAATGTTAAAAAAAATTTTTTTAAAGATTTAAAAAAAAAGAAAGAAAGAAACTTCCCTACAAATATGGGAGACATGATTCTCTGGAAACCATTTTCAGAGAAGAGAGCACAGGACCAAAATAAGCACATTCCCCAGGCTAATGACCACCATGCTGTGGAGAAAGCCATGTGACCTGGACTAAAGCAACATTTAGTCTGATTTCTGAGTCCTCTCCAAAGCTCCTGAGGTAGCTTATGGCAGGCATCATGCCAAAGGCCCCAACTACATGTTACTAGTGTTTGCAGAAATGGAAATACATGGCCTTCAACAAATGGAATCCAAACATCTCTTTAGACCCATCTCCTAGTTTCCACCAGACCCTCAATTCTAGTCAGACTAATCCTAGCTACCAACCCTCTCCTGTTCATTTCTACCTCCATAGCTTTGTTCAGGACTTACTAGCCTGAAATACCTGCCATCTTTCTCATCTAAACCTCCCTCATTTTCAAGTCTTTGTTTATATATCACTCTGGGTAAAGCCTTTCTCTACTAGTAGGCCTGTTATGTTTCCTTCCTCCCTAAAATCCTAGAAAGTTTTGTGTTCATAATCTTATGAAAGTGCCTTTCTTTTTGTCTTGAATTATTCTTTAAATACCATCCTATATAACCACCTAGTGATTTTTAATGTGTCTTGTAAACTTGTCTTATAAAATGTGACCTCTGTCTTTAAAGAGTTTATAGCCAAAAATCTCCCATAGTTGCAGGAGCTATATTTTGCATCTTCAAGCCTACCGTTACTGTTTAGTCTTTTGATTCACTGAGAATACACCAGATGAGATCATCACCTTCTGGAAGTGGCAAATGTTAATAATAAACCCTGGTAATCCATCCCTCCCTCAAACTCAACATGTTATTCATTTTAGACAGATAAAGATCAATCAGATTTTTCAAGATTTCCCAAAGGTGAATTTTCAAAGCCTCTTCTGATCTTTGCTATTCATTTGAAAATTACCTCCACAGTGGTCTGACATCACCACACAACTCCCTGCATATCTGGGCAAAGTTTTCCCAAATTCTCTTAGTTCAGTGGATCTTAAACAGGAGGGATTTCATGATTTTATTCCCCTGCAGTGAGGAATGTAGTGGGAATGCTTGGCCACAGTTTTGGTTTTCATGGCTAGGGATAAGCTACTGGCATCTAGTCGGTAGATGCCAGAAATGTTGCTAAACACCCTACAATGTGCAAGCCAGCCTCCCATGACAAAGAATTATCCATCTTGAGGAGCCAATAGTGTTAGGGTTGAAAATTCCTATACTAGCTCAGGGTAATATTCCCCCTTCTAGATGCTTATAGTACTTTGTCTCTTGCTTCCTTGTGGGAAATAATTAATCTTTCCTTTGTAAGTTGGTGAGAAGGGGTCATGCTTTTATCAGCTTTTGATATCCCTGATCTGAGCTCCATACTCAGCATCATGCTTTATGCTCCTGTCTAGTTCCAAAGACCATCAGGAAAGCCACAAAATAATAATTATCTAACATTTACTAAAAATGCATGCTTTCTTCCAGATACCCTAAGTGCTTAACAAGGATGATCCTACGTAATCCTCCAACAACCCTATGTATGGGCACTGTTATGCTATAAAAGAGAAAACAAAGGCATTAGAAAAGTTATCTGTTCAAATTCACAGTTAATAAAATTAAAGATCCAAGATTCAAACACACACATTCTGACTCCAGTGATCATTTTCTTAACCAGTGAACTATACCATTTGCACTCTACTAATGTTTGAACTGTAATCCTCATATATGTACCCCAGAATTTCTAGTAATAAAGTTAGGAATAGCATACTTTTAAATAATAACAGCGTACTTTCAAACAAATATTAGGAACACAGGTTTTTTACCCACTATATCAACCAAATAAACAGTGTCAAAAAATATAACTTGTTTCTTATAAGCTGTATTTATCATATGCCTTTCACTTTCCAGAAATCACGCGAAGCTCTGTGACTATAAAGATGAACAAGACAGTCCCTGACCTCAAAGAACTCATGTTATATTAAGAGAGAGAGAGAAGAGGTTCAACACAGTGAGGCTGGTACTCTTCTAGACCTATGAACAGGGTGTGATAAAGACCGAATAGAAATAGAGAAAAGCAACCAACCCACCTCAGCCTGGGAAGGTAATGCAGAAATTAACCCTTCCTGGAGTTTATGCCTCTGAAGTGGAAAGGACAGGCCTATGGATGTATATGCTCTTCATGGAACTACAAGTAATTCATCTGGCGAAGTAAAAGTTAAGTATAAATCTGTAGCAAGATAAAAAACTTTGAAAAGAGGAAAGTGAAATGATGGTGCACCTTGTTTGTGAAGTTGATTATAATCCTCAAAACAATGGATTAAGTATTCTTAAAAGGGAGGGTGGTAGGTCAGATTTACCCTTTTCAAAGGTTATTTGGCACCAGAGTGGAATATATATTCAAAAGAGGACAAGATTAAAGGAAGGAAAACTGGTTGAGCCCACACTATAGAAATCTAGGCAAGAAATGGTAAGTGCCTAAACAAAGACAGTGGCAGCCAAGGTAACAGTAAGTTCCCTGACAATAAACAGATGTTCCTTACCTAAGTTATTTCCTAAAATTTACAATCCAATACACTTCACCATCAAAACAATGCACTTATGCACCCTCATAAATATCTTGTTCTTCAGCCAAACATTCAGTACTTCTGTGATTGTCCTTGGACGTCATGACAAAATGTCTAGATCTTGCTCTCTAAAAATTCCAGTCAAAGAAGCATTTCATGAGAGACATTCAAGAATTTAACAGTGGGGAAGTTTTAACAGTGGGTAAGATTCTCATTTTTTGAAGAATAATGAGAAATCAGCAACATATCTGAAATTCCTCACATGCACCTGACCTATGGTAGGCATCCAATAACATTGGCTGAATGAATGATTTAAGAACTTCTTCCTGGAAGCCCTCCATAATATTCAATCTAAATCCTTCATACTGTAGCTAGAGTTCATTTGTATTTTGTATTATTTCCTCATATTTTAAACACCACACATATATTTATTTATCTTGATTTAGCTTTTTGAGCTATTTATTTTTAACCACAAATTAAGAATTTTCACTTCTGAAAGCTTGAGTCTTAAAAAAAATAACTAAATCACTTCAAAGCCTAATAATGCTAAATGTGCTCAGATATATCTGACAGAAATAAGTGCTAAATCACAGGAACTACTTAAATATGACCACACTGCATCCTTTCTGCCTCCAAAGCTTAAGATAGATGACAGAGTCTGTTAAAGCCACTGCCTTTCTTCCCCAGGTTTTAGTGTATATATCATTTCCCTGGGGAGATCTTTTACAATCCTCTAGGTAAAGTTAGGTACCAATGCTGATGCTTGCTAGTACCCTGCACTTACCTCACCCTACCACTTCTTGTCCTTAGGAAAATGCTTATTCCTCTCCCTCTTTCCCCATTTGCCCCAGAAATTCATTGAGGGCATGTTCTTAAGTGACTTCTTCAAAGCATTCCCAGAACCAAGCATAATGCCTGACACATAGGAAATGTTTAACAAATATTTGCTCAAATATGACATAATTTACTCATTCATCCATCCAGGCCATTTATAAGAGATTCAAGGTGAGGAAGTAAACATGAACTGGTGCCAGTGAGGGGTGAGTCTGTGTTATAAGTTGGGAAGAAAACTTACTCTTTCTTTACATAGCCTTTCCATTGTTTGATTTTGGTGTTGTCTGCAGGACTTTTTTCATAATGTGAAGCTTTTCTTAATTTAAATTAAAAAAAAAAAAAAAAGATTGTGGAGCACCTGGGTGGCTCAGTCATTTGAACATCTGACTCTTCAGCTCAGGTCATGAACCCAGAGTTGTGGGATCAAGCCCTGCATCAGGCTCTGCGCTGAATATAACATGGAGTCTACTTAAGATTCTCTCTCTTCCCCTCTGCCCCTCCCCTGATCACTTGTGTTCTTCTTTTATAAATAAATAAATAAATAAATAAATATAAAAAAATAAAAATAAATTTAAAAATTAAAATTAAAAAAGATCTTTAAATTCAACAATAAATATTTTTTCTTTTGACAGATCTCTGAGAGAGAAAACATAGTTGGAAAACAGCACATTTACTGATTGATAAATACTAAGAACCTCTTTATTTCCTCAGTATAAATAGGCATAATGTTTTTAAAAATTTTTTTCTTGAGAATATTTCAGGGTTTTTTTTTTTAAAGTTTGTGCTGGATTTATTAGCGTGTGTGTGTGTGTGTGTGTGTGTGTGTTTTAAGTAATCTCTACACCTAGTGTGGGGCTCAAGCTCACAACCCAGAGATCAAGAGTCACATGCTCTACCAACTGAGCCATCCAGGAACCCCAAATATATCTGTTTTCACACTATTATAGCACTCATATCAACTCTCCAGTGTTCTTGAAGAAGGTGCTCATTTTGCATTACTAAATGGAATAGGTAAGGGGAAAAACATTTTCTTAAATTACATCATCTAATTGAAAACCCTTCCGGGGAGTCTGGGTGGCTCAGTAGGTTAAGCTTCTGACTTTGATTCAAGTCATGATCTCACAGTTTGTGGGTTTGAGCCCTATGTTGGGCTTGGGATTCTCTCTATCTCCCTCTCTTTCTGCCCCTCTTTGAGTTGCGTTTTCTCTCTCTCTCAAAATAAATAAATAAGCTTAAAAAAAAAAAAGAAAAAAGAAAACTCTTCCTAATCCATCTTGTCTATAATAGTGATCGGAACTTCTCCACACTCCACCAGCATCTGAGGACATTGTTCCCAATTACCAAGAGTAATTAAAGTCTCATCAGTATCTGATAATTGATTAGGCTTTATTTATTAATCTTTTTTCTAACAAAATATAAATTTCTAACAAAATATAAATCTTATATTTCTAACAAAATATAAAACATACAGTAATTCTATCACTGTATGTGTTACTAGGCCTATTATGTTCCCTATTAAGAAACCATTCTGCAAGAGTAGGAGTTTGGACTGCAAGTAACAGAAGGTCTATTAAAATTCCTTTTAAAAATAAATCAATTTGGGGGCACCTGGCTGGCTCAGTAAGTAGAGCATGTGACTGTTGATCTCAGGGTTGGGGTTTGAGCCCCATGTTGGGTGTAGAGACCACTTAAAAAGAAAATCATTTAAAAAAATTAAAATTAAGGAGCGCTTGGTGGCTCAGTTGGTTAAGCATCCCTCTTCTGCTCAGGTCATGATCTTGGAGTTCATGGTTTCCAGCCCCAGGTCAGGCTCTGTATTAACAGCTTTGGATTCTGTGTCTCTCACTCTCTCTCTCTCTCTCTGCCCCTCCCCCTCTCATGCTCTCTCTCTCTCTCTCTCTCTCTCTCTCTCTCTCTCTCAAAAACAAATAAACATTTAAAAATAATAATAGAATAAATTTTAAAAAATAAAAATTACTAAAAATTAAAAATAAATCAATTTTGTTATTTCACATAAGAAATTGGAAGTAGACTATTTTTGAGGGTGGATACTGTGATACTTTTCTTGTTTCCCCTCTGCTACCCTCAGCATGGTGGCTATTGATCTGAAAGTCCCCAAATGGCTTCAGAAGCTCTAGACATCATATCTTTAGTCAACAACCTACAGAGTCCAGAAGAGAGTAGTTCCTCTTCTTTGTTGAAATAACTTTCCTAGTGCAATATGGAGCCATTTCTGCCTGGAACGTAGATAACTTTTATGTCCCTGTAAATTCTCACTTGGCCAGAAATGTAATATACCCAAGCAGCCAATTCCCAGATGCCAAGCCAAGTCTGGCTCTGTACTTATTTCCTGTTCCTTCTCACCCCCAACAAGGTTACCATCAGATAGGTTCTCTTTTTCTTTTCTTTGTTCTTTATTCTTGTCCTATAAAAGCTTCCTGCCTACACCCCATTTTGTAGTTCTCCAAATGGAGACTGTTCTCTTCATAGAGTGGTAGATGAAATTTTTTTTGTATTGCCTAAATTGTCTTCTTTTTTATTTATTTATTTTTTAATTAATTTTTCTTTAGAAAGAGAGTGTGAGTGGGGGAAAGGGGCAGAGAGGGAGGGAAAGGGAAATGGAAAGGGAAAGAGAAAGAGAGAGAGAGAGACAGGAAGAGACAGAGAGAGAGAGACAGACAGACAGAAACGTATGCAAGCTCCATGCTGGGCCCTCCAGTGATGCAGGGCTTGATCCCACAACCCTGGAATCATGACCTAACCCAAAATCAAGAGTTGAATGCTCAACTGACTGAGCCACCCAGGCACCCCTAAATTGTCTTCTTTAATCATTTTTAACACCTGAACTCCTTTCCTTAAGAGAGAGGAAAAATTTCTCACATGCCAGCAGCTCTCCTGGGCCATGCTCACTCCTAAATTAATCATTAATAAAGGGAATGGAACTGTCAGGATTACCTTTTATTAATCATGATGACAGTTGGTGTGGGGGAAGGAACTCCTCCTCCTCCCCCAAGCAAATGGATGCCTGGATCTGAAAAGTCTCAAGGTTCTGTTTACAAAAAGGATGGGAAACAATAAGAACTTGATAACCGACCAAATGTGTCAGTCCCATGAGTACTTTTTCTCTGAGTTGTCTCTCTTAAGGAATGAAATCATGATCATAATTGTTGGTAGCACTTTACCTTAGTCAGGTAATTATCTTTAGATAATTAGAGCAAAAGGACACTTTTATTCATTAATTTATTCAATGCATTTAAAACAGCTATGGTGCTAGAATAACTGATAAATACATGGTTTTGCCCTCATGGAGTTTATACTGTAGTAGAGGAGACTGGCAAAATATTAGCTAACAGATGAAAACATAATCATATTTGGGATAAACACAATGAAAGATGAAACCATAAGTACTAAGAGGCCTATACAGGGAGGAAGCACTTTGATTTGGTGGTTCAGACTTGTCTGAGGAGCTGACGTTAAGCCTGAACAATGAAAGGGAGGTGAGTGGAAGATAGCCACCATGGGCAGAAGAAAGGCAGAAGACCTTGCAAAGGTCTTGAGACAGGGCTGAGGCCATGATATTGGAGAAGGAACACTTGGTCTTCGACTCAGAGAGAAGAAAGCAAGATGGTTCCAAGTGCAGATAAGTAGCAACAAGTTGAGAGGTTCCCTTTGAACAAGTTCTGTCTCTTTCGTGAAATAAGACACTGGGGGATTTGCCTTAGCATATTGCTGCTGACAGAAGCCCAGGGTGAACACATTAAAAAGAAGAGGGGGAGAGGGAGGGGACTGCGAAGCTCCTCTGGAAAGAAAAATATTTTTTTCCTCTATCTTTTTAAGTTGTCAACTGGGAACCCTGTAACAAAAGACAGATTAACAAGAAAAAAGCATGCAAATTTATTTAATATAAGTTTTACATGACATCAGAGCCTTCATAAGGAAATGAAGACCCAAAGACAGGTTAAACCTATGTGTTTTTATGCTAGATTTGATGAAGAGTAGAAAGATGTTATAGGCCAAAGATGAGCTAAGTATGGTAAACTGGAGGAAAATTAGTGTGAGAAGTAAGTGAGATAATTCATTTTCAGAAAATATCAAATAGAAGCAGTGCTGTCTAGTTAACAATAGGTTTATAGCCTATTGTAAATATGTATGAACAAAGCCTCCCACCCCCCAAATGGAGTCCCAAACCCTTAGACACTTCACTTCCCGGATCTTCTTCCCCACTACATTTTGCAGACATTTTCCAGGATTTTCAAGGAGCATGCACCAAAGAACTGAAGTTTCTGTATCACCTCGAGGAATGTACTTTTTGCCTTACATGGGCATAGGTGACTTCCAGGTAAGGCTGTAGCCTCTATAGTACTCAGCCAATGAGGAGTCGGGGGAGGGACTTGCACACTAGGAGATAAATTGCTTGCTGTTACTACCCCAAGGATGCCTGTCCATCAGACACCTGTTCTTGCAAGACCTTTGATTAAAGCCTCTCTTTACTGTGCTCCGAGTCTCCACATCCCTCCTTTGATTGGGTCAGGGGTCTTATTTCTCACACTAAGCAAGGCCTATTCATTTAGATCCCTCAGTGTGCCTTCTCTTCAAAAATTAAGGATTCTCCTTTCCTGTGAGTATAGGGAGGTCACCCTTCAGAGGAAGGTTTTATGAAATGCTTCAGGGAAAGGTCAGAAAGTCCTTCCCACACATGACATTTCCCAAATTCCTTCAGCTAGAAACATTCAATATGCAAAGGTGCCATATTTGGGGGCATTGTGTCCTGATCCCCATCATTCCTGTGGTAGCCCTCAGAATGAGAAGCCCTGAAGGAAACCAAGTCTGCCCTGAGAACCTAAAGGACTAGAGCTAGAAACTTAAAAGGTACCAAGACTCTCTCAGGCTTCTCTGCCCCCTGGGCATCAGCTGTACTTTCTCAGGCCTTCTCTCTGTGAAGTGTGACATTGCTATAGGCAAATCTGCAAGCAAAAGCTTAAGGATCAAAAAAAAAAAAAAAAAAAAAAAAAAGAGAGAGAAAATGGAAAATTCTCTACCACTTCCATTCAAAATAACAAAAACAACAGTTTAACACATCCCAGAATTAATCACCACGGCCATGACAATGGAACACTATTACTGACTGTGTCACTGAGAGTTTGGGTCCACTGTCCAAACAAAGAGGACACTGGGCACAGACAACAGGCATTATACTCAAGCTTTTCAAGAAACAACTCGAGTGTGGTTGATAACTAAATCTATACTACATAAAAACATCATTTACAATTAATTTATATAAATAAACTCCAAAAATCCTCTACAATTCCAGTACTGAAATTCTAACCCATATCACAAAGGAAGAATTGATAAAGGCTTAAGCCAGCTGCAGCCTGAAGAAAGGTTTCTCATACCTGTTCAGAACCTGTACATTCATTGCACTGGTTCTGTGATGCTAATTTATCTCATTTTGTGTCCCAGTTTATTCCACATCCCACACCAGACCTTAGAATTTTCCCTCCCTGTCTCCCTGCAAATGCTTAAAATTTCACTTTTTTTCTTTTTTAACTCTAGCTATTGAAGCTCTTAATTGGCTACTCCACAATTTCATGCAAAGATGAAACAGGACAAAAATATAGAGAAAATCGTGGAAATGGTCATCCTGATTTGTATCAGAAATCATATAATCCACATGCAATTTGCTTGTTTTCCATATAAAGTGCTAATAGTTTTTCTAATAGAAAAAGATGTTGTAACTACCTATAAAATTCAGCTTCAATTCAGATAGCCCAATTTGCAGAGTCATTATGAGATGATGCAATTCAAAAACCCAAGCAAGCATAGCATTTACTTCGAAGAGTAGGAGACAGAACTAAGAGGTCAGATTCTTACTTGTTATGTTTTTTTTCCAGCCCTGCCTTTACTCCCTGCATTGCAGTTTTCCATAAGCATATTTTCCAGAAAATTTCAATGTCTAGGGCTTCAACATTTCAACAGCATTCACAGACATTGAAATCTAAAGACTTAGCTTTAAAAAGTAAAATAGAATTTCAAGGATTTAAAATATTTTACTACTTATCCTCTTACGCTGCATGACTTTCTTTAAAAGTTAACAGAATTATTTGCAAATTTGGAGAAATGTCAAAACTTGAGCAATACAGACAACATGTAACTATGTACTAGGTTGAAGAAAAAAATATCCTTTCTTCCTAATTATTGCAATTTCATGGTGCAGCTCCAGCCAGTGTCCATAAACAGTTAAACCTTTTAGTTAAAGTATTTATTGGTTGTTCTCTACAGTACATTAAAAATGGTTTCCTACACCTTTAACTGTTAATTAGCTCAAGTATTTGGTTCAGAAACCACAGCCCTGTTTAGTGTGACCTCACTGGTATGGCATCTGGGCAATTATCTTTGAGATAATGAGCCTTTTCATCCATAACAGAACAACAACCTCTCACTTGGATTGCAAAAGATCAGAGCCAATCTGCTGCACACCAGGGTGTCTGCCATCCCCTTTGTATCATACCTTATTTTCAAACTAACCTTTCACATTTTGAATTAATTAAAGTGTTTTCAGATTAAAAATTAATGAATTCACTTTAGCATCATTTGGGGGGATAATAGGCACAAAACATCATCCAAACAATGTTTTGGATTTCAATACCACAGCCTAAAAGAGAAGGAAAACTACATCGCTTCCAGAATATTCTGACATATGTCATAGTCTAGCCAGATCCTGATTTTGGTTACTCAGGAAAATGAAACCTTAGAAAAGATTTAGTGTATGGTAGGTGCTTGGTTGATATTTGGGTATATTTTAATTATCTTCAAAAATTAATTTAGAGGTTACCAAGTTTTCTATCAGGTTGTGATAATGAGGTTCCTCACCTTAACCCTCAACTGCTCCTATTTATTCACGTCCTGCCTCGTTGTCTCACCCTTCTTTCACACTGAACTTGTCTCACCTTCTTGTGTAACATAAACTAATATGGAACCTCTTTCTCAAAGGGTCAAGTGCTCCTTCTCAGAGACTGTTGGAACCCACTTCTTTAAATGGCTTTCTTCATGAGGAAGTTTAAAATGGATAGATTCTGTTAATCTGAAAATAAAGAGCCACAATGAGGGGCAAACAAGGATTTTATTTTGGATCAAAGACTTGCAATTTGGGGAGCAAAGATTTAAGTAGAAACCCAAATATTATCCCACTGGTAGGGTAAAAACAAAGGATTTTTATGAGGAAAAGGAAAGGAGGGCAATTATGTGGATTAAGAAGAGAAAGACAAGGTTTCTAAGGGTTTCTATAGGTATTTTAACTAACTAAGCTACCCTGGGTTACGTAGAGGCTGCTTTTAGGCAACAGGTTTGAGCGATGGCATGTAGAAAGGGCCACAGCAACCCCTTGGCTGAATACAGACAGGTCCATCAAGTGACCCACCTCAAAATATCCATAGACCCCGACTAACAAATGGGCTACTTACAATGAGGCAGTTACCAAAAAAAAAAAAGGAAAATTCCATTTGTCCCCATACCTCCTCACCTTCCCTCTTTAAAGGCAGCCACCACACAATGTTGCAGGATTTTTTTTTACCTCAAAACCCAGGGGGGTTCATTGTCTCACCACTTTGAAGAATGAAAAGGTGGACACAGAACAAGCAGCAGGCAAGTTTATTAGAGTAGAAGATCAGAAAGGAAGAATAAATAGGAAAGCTCTCTTTACAGAGAGGGGGCACTCAAAAGTAAATACCCGTGGACTCTAGGCAAGGGTCTTTCTTTTAAAAGATTCTGATCTCCCCCTACCCCAACCCTTCCCTTCCCCCTTGTTTCTTCTCAGGTCCTACCCTTCCTGGCTGTATAGAGTAGGTGCTGGGTTGTCCATTCCCGATTGGCTCTATTCCATTGTGCGAGGAGTCAGACTGCTCATACTGTCCCTTGTATAACATAAGTTGTATGGTTTACATTTTTTAGTTAGGTAATTTTATTGTCAAATTCTTGAGGGGAACCTGAAAGGGGAGTAGATGGTGTCTGTTACATTTGGGAACCTTATGCCCAAGGGGGTTGGCTATGGCCAGACCCTTACAGCATTGTGTTTTTTCTCACCCAGTGACCTTAAGTCCTAATATTTCCCTTTCTCTGCCTACTGAATCCTCTCTTTTCCTATCATACCACTGTCTCCTTGCAGACAGCCTCTCCTTTGCTATCCTGTCTGCTGTTCCCTCGCAGTGTATTCAGTAAATTTCTGTCTCCTTTGTTCTCCCTCAGGTGAATTCTTTTACTACCTGCACCACCAGCATCGGCCCAATCATTGCCCCACATTCAAGGGCCTCTATTCGATCTGAAGAGACACCACAGGTTATACACTGATGGACTGCTGATTTTATCTCAAAAAGTCCACAGCTGTCAGTCTTGTCATCAGGATGTCCATTCTCCTGATTTCTCGAGCAACTTCTTAGAACAATTGCCATTTTGCCCAGTTCAAACAAAGGTAAGTCTCTTCTCTCCAATGGTCATTTTGACTCCATTCTATTTATTTATTTATTTATTTATTTATAATTTTTTAACTTTTTTAAAATTTATTTTTGAGAGACAGACAGAGCACAAGTGGGGGAGGAGCAGAGAGGAAGGGAGACAGAATCTAAAGCAGGCTCCAGGCTCCGAGCAGTCAGCACAGAGCCCCACATACGGCTTGAACTCAGAAACCATGAGATCATGACCTGAGCTGAAGTAGGATGCCTAAACAACTGAGCCACCCAGGCACCCCCAACTCCATTTTAAAATATCTCCAGTTGCGTCCGTTTTTTACAATTCCATCCAGGTATACTGTTAAAGAAAAAGTTATTCAGATCCTTTTGAAAGACTGTAAGGAAGACTTTATTCTAGATAATGCTGCAGTGAGAGTTCTGCAGTAGGGGAGAGACTGGGCTTAACTTCAGATGGAACAAGGACAGCAGGAGATTTACAGCTCAGGAGCACGGTGAAGTCAGTAGACAGGAAATTACTAAAAGGAAACATTAAGACTGGGGGGATTCTTGGTAGGGTGACTCAACAGGATTCTTACTGAAGGCCGGTCAAAGTGATAAACATGAAGTTTGGAGGAAGAGAAATTTGATCAGATATGGAGATTAGGAAGTTTTGATAAACTGATTTAGCTAAAACCAGATTCAGTGGGCCAAGGACAGAGCCCTATTTCAGGACCTAGTCAGCAGAGGGCTCAGAGAAGCCTGACACAAGTTTGGTCAAAGGAGACAGTCTTTGCTGGGTGCCTGGGTGGCTCGGTGGTTAAGCATCTGACCTTGATTTCAGCTCAGGTCATAACCTCTTGGTTCGTGGGATCAAGCCCTGTATCAGGCTGCACTGACAGCATGGAGTCTGCTTGGATTCTCTCTTTCCCCCTCTCTGCCACTCCCCTGCTCACTCTTCCTCTCTCTTAAATTAATAAACATTTAACAACAACAAAAAGGAGACAGTCTTTGTCCATATTAAAACCCCTCAATATAACCTTGAAATGATACAACAATCAGTTCTCTTTTTCATGTTTGACTTTACTTCTTAATAAGGGAGAGATTAGAAGAAACATGATGTAAACCACTATGTCCACTATCCCCTTTGTCTTAATCTATTTTATTTTGGTTCTGAAAAACAGAAATCCACTCAAATTAGCTCAATCGCAAAAGAGGAATTTTTTAATAAGACGACTAGTGTAACCAAGCCTCTTGAAGAATAAGATCCAGGGCCAGAAAAGGAATTAAGCAAAGCATTTCTCTGTCTCTTTTTCTATCTCTTTCTCTCCATTTTTTTTTTTCTAGGCTGGTTTTTGTCTCTAAGAGTGAATCTAACTTGACTGCTTTGGTCTGTTGTGTGCTACTGTTCCGAGTCACTTTTGTAAGGGAAAATCAGCTGATACTCAAAGGGAGCAAAATATACCACCCCAAACTATGCCCCTTTGGCAACTGATTGTTTTCAGTTGGTTATTTTTAAGAAACAGCAGACACAGGTGAAGTTCTGAAAACTCTGTGGAAGTTACCCTTTTGTAAGAGACATTAACATTTATATTGGAAATCTCCATTGTCAGGTGTCCTCCTCTGTGTACCAGGAAGAGAAGGATAACTCTAAATTCCAAGAAATTATTATCAGTGGACAAGACATGTACTTAAAGCCACATAACAATGTTACTCTTGCTTACTGTGCTTTTCCTGGTAACCTCCAATTGCTGACTTCCCAGCTTTAACATCTTCTTTTGCCATTAGCTGAAGATGGTATTTAAGGTGATGCCTTTGGCCATTTCAGAGGATTACTCAGTTTTCTTGGGTGTCTCCCATGTATACAGGAGGCATAATTGTTATTAAACTTTTGTTTGCGTATCTCCTGTTAATCTGTCTTACATCAATTTAATTACAGACCAGCCAACAAACTTAGAAGGGAAGAAGAGAAAGTTTTCCTTCCCCCACATCTCCTAGATACCAGAAGATTTAGGAATTAAATTCAGCTGGAATAATGATAATGCATCTTAAAAATCACACCCAGAAATCTGGCTGATTAAGTCACATAAAATTCATATAACTCCTTTGCCCTTTTAAGAAAACTCATTCCTGTCATCAGCTAATCTAATAAAAGGTTTTTGCTCACATTAGAAGTTATTTATATGCTTATTTTATAATTCTAAAACATGTGGCAGTAAAGTACACGCATAACATAAAATAACTAGAAAATGTTAATAGTTGATTAACTGTTAAATTTAAAAAGAGAGCTATGGAAGATAGATTTCATTTTAATGCAGTAAATTTAGAGACTTCACTCCATTTCATTTCTTCTTTTCCAACAATAAATTCTGGCTTTCAGCTATTATTTTTAAAGACCATTCAGTTGAACCTTATAGGGGTTATAACTTGGTATTTTAAGGGACTTTTCCTTTGAGGAGGTCCAGGAATTAAATGCATCACTCACTTAGGTGAAGTGAGGCAGTAAAGATACACACTGAAGTATCAGGAAATTAAAGATCTGTGCTGAAAGCCATGTACAAGCGATATGGGGAACAGGCTGACATCTGTTTTATGTGTGATACCAGGCTTTTCTACAGGTAAGATTAGGTTTCGCAGAGTGAAATTGAATCTATGCAATATTTAGTCAGATTAGCATTCATTCTGTGATATTCGTACAGTCAAAAATTTTGTACAATTATTCCCACCCCACTTTCTACATCTTTCCAACCCTCTTCTACAAACCCCCAATGAGACCTTGAGCTTTGAAATTCATTACACTTATGAATAACTCCAAAATGAATACTCTGTCTTTATGAGTAAAAATCATAGTGTACAAAACTCACACAGCAAAGCTAATTCCTACAGCTAATAAGTAATACTGTACTTAGATTTCTTGGCCTAAGTACAATGCTCACTGGGAGTTTATAAGTCATTATTTACCACTTAGTAGACACTGAGGTTCTGTTAGTATGTTGAATAAGCCATGGTATCTTCTAGTTGTTTCCAGTCAAAACCATAGCCTGCTCCTTTGTCTTGACTCTTCTGACTTCTCTCTCCCACAGTCACCACCCTGGCCCATGCACCAGTCTTCACCTCCTAGAACTGTCACAACAGACTCCCCATGGGTCTCCTTGCTCCCCTAGCTTCTCTCATCTGGATGGTAGAATGATGCTACATTACTACTGACCTGCCAATCCCCAGAAAATACTCCAGTCTCTCTGAAGCCATGCACATCATTTCCTGTTTCCTACTTCCCTGACTCCTTTAAAAAAAGAAAGAAAGAAAAGAAACAATAACATAGAAGAATGCATATCTCTTTTCCTTTTAATCTGAAAGCGCTCAACAAGTGCTCCATGGTAGAGAGAGTTCCCTCTTCAGATAGGTGCTACCTAAATTACCTCCCTATTCTCATTAATCCACTGACATTCCACTCAGAGAGACCATACAAATGGGCTGATCTGACAAACTGTGATGACATTTTATTCTCTTTATTGAACCAGAAAATCTTTGCCAGAAAAGGGTCTCTGCATTTCATTGAGTGTGGTGCTAAAAAGGCGCAATACTTCTATAATAAAAATGGCAATTTTGGACTGCAATGTATCATATACTTAATAATGGCTACGTAATCTTAAATAATGTAAATATTTGACATTTATTAAAGTAAAAATATCCTGAACTCTGAAAAAAAATCTCTTTATTTTTCAGAATGAACTATAATTTTAATCTTCTTGGAATTCTTTAGGCAACCAGTATTTAGGATTTCTTTTATCATAGTTACAAAGGAGGATTATTATTTCTTGTTTTGCATTTCTTTAACTAATCAAATAAGTACCTGATTTCTATTACTTACCACATGCAGACATTTCATTACCACATTGAAAAGGTGAGAAAATAAGTCATTAATATGTATATATGCTTTCCTTAAGCAATTTAGAAGTGTATATACAACAGGAACTCTTTCCAGATCTCCACCATGGCAAAGCTAAAAAATTATATTGAAATTCAGCTATTTAACCTTCATAAATGAAGTAACCTGCATAACTAACATTAAATGTTTGATTTAATTTACTTGCACAGGTAACTCACTGAGAAGGCATTTAACCTTAAAGTTAATGATATCAGATCTATTCCATAGTGTATGTGCCTCCAATTGCTTTCTACAGCACTGCACAAACTAATATTAAGTTCTCCTTTTAGTAATATCCATGGGCAGGAGGGAGACATTATCCTCAATTATACCTGCATAACATCTTTGTCAACTTCAGATGCCTTCCACTTCAAGACCTATAGGTGAGGAAAGTAGGGGCAGGACTGAATTCACACCAGAGAACCTCTGAAAGTAGATTCAAGGAGAAACCTTTGAGAGCCAAGCATGTTTTCAGTTGTTTCTAGACCAGAAGTGCTTCCTTTTTCCTTTTGATATTTATACCTCTGCCACCTTTAAGGTGATTGGTTGAGGGAGGGAGGGAGGCAGGGTGGTTTTTAAAGGGGGAAAGTAACTCTAAAAGCATTAGAAGACATCTTTGGAGAATTTATCATAATCTTAGAAAAGGAAGGCTTTTCTAATCATGATTTAAAAACTAAGAAGTCCCAGGGCTCCCGGGTGGTTCAGTTGGTTAAGCATCTGACTTTGGCTCAGGTCATAATCTTGGGGTTCATGGGTTCAAGCCCCATGCTGGGCTCTATGCTGACAGGTCAGAACCTGGAGCCTGCTTGGGATTCTATGTCTCCCTCTCTCTCTGCCCCTTCCCTGATGGTGCTTTGTCTCTCTCTTAAAAATACATAAACATTTAAAAAGGAAAAAACAACTAAGAAGTCCTAAGAATAGAAAATTGATAAATTTAACTACATACATATCAAACATTTCTGCATAGCAAAATTCACCAGAGTGAATTCCAAACTAGAGGAAAAGCACAACTGTGTGTCATAAAGCACTTATCTCTCATTAAATTATTAAAGAGTTTCTATGCATCAGTTTTAAAAGTCTGATAGTAGAAAAATAGCAAAGGATATGAGCACAGAGTTCACTTTAAAAGAAATAAATATAGATCTTCAGTGAATGAAATAATGCCCAAGTTCATTCATAGCAAGAGAAATACAAGACATCAGTATTCTTTATCAGACTGGCAAGAATCCAGAGATTTAATAAGATACTGTAGGTAATATAGAGCAACAGACATTTTCATAAGGTACTGACAAGTATACAATTTTAAAACTTCTTTGGAAGATAATTTGTCAATATCCAGCAAACTTACAAGTATATATGCCCAAAAGTTCCACTTTTTTTTTAAGTTTATTTATTTTGGGAGAGACAGAGCATGAGCAGGGAGAGATAGAGAGAGAGGGAGAATCCCAAGCAGGCTCCATGATGTTAGCACAGAGCCCAATGCGGGCTCAATACCATGAGCTATGAGACCACGACCTGAGCCAAAACAAAGAGTCCAATGCTTAAATGACTGAGCCAGCCAGGCACCCTCCAAAAATTCCACTGCTAAGAATTATGTATGCAATAGATGTACTCACACTTGTAGGAAAAGACATTCATTGTAAACTTTTTTATAAGAGCAAAATGAGTAAACAATCTAAAATATACTCACATAAATGGATTTGATAAAGAATATACACGAAAGAATACTATGTAGTTATTTTAAAAAGAATGAAGATGCCATTTATATATTAAAATAAATTGGGCTGCCTGGGTAGCTCAGTCAGTTGAGCATCCGACTTTGGGTCAGGTCATGATCTCATGGTTTTTGAGTTCGAGCCCCGTGTTGAGCTTTGTGCTAAGAGTCCTCTCTCTCTCTGCCCCTCCCCCACTCATGTGCTCTCAAAAAACTAAACATTTAAAAATTTTAAGTGAAAAATAACATAAAATAAAATAAATTGACCTTTAAGACATACTGTTATGTTTTAAAGAAAAATCAAAGTATAGAACAGTATGCTTAGTGATAGCATGCATATATTTGTGTAAAAAATAGGGGAATGAAAGAATATTTGATAATAAAGATACCTTATTATAGAGGACACATAAGAAATTGATCATTTTAGTTTGCTGCACTGAGAAGTAGGAGGAAAAATCTGTGATGGATCTCTTTTATATATATATATATATATATATATATATATATATATATATATATTTTAATTTGAATCATATAAGTCCTACCTATACAGAAATAAATAATTTCACAAATTAAGAGAAGGAAGCGAACAGATAAAGCTATTGCCTAAAATAAAGGCATGTAGATTTTCTATAAATTTCACTTATTAAAAGTTTAACTTTTATGGAACAAAGGTAATCAACATTATTTTTTGAAAGAAAAAATTAGGAATGCCTTTCTGGAAACAAGTGTTAGAGTTGTTCATGAGAATTTTTTCTGGAGAATTGTAAATTCTTACTCAGCACTTTCCCCACTCAGCACCTCTTCTCACCTCATGGCATGAGACATCATTGGATAATTCCTCTAGAAAATATTGTTAAGGATTTACAACACTTGCTCAAAATCTGTATGGAATTAGCCCAGGCCTGCTCAATATCAAATTATAGACTTTCTCAGGACATCATTAGTATATTTATCAAATAGGGAAGCCTTGTCTAAGATACAGTCTGACACTGTGATAGAACATTTTAAATGTGGACTTAGAAAATTCTGGATATAAGAGAATTTTTTAATATTAAGTTAGAAATTTGATATGAAATTAAATATTCTTAGGTTTTTTGGCTATTGCCTATTGAAAATAAACATTTTCATGTTTATTTGTTTGTTTGTTTATTGTTTAATACGGAAGCCCTTTAATTACTGGTTGGAGAAAAATCCTAATTCAAAAAGCCATGGACGCTTCCCCAAGGCTAAGCCATGGAGGAAGCAGGATGGACAGAAAGAGACAGGAGTTGGCAGCAAAGACAAATGTGAATGAGGCAGGTGCACGATTATTTCAATACTGAGCATGGTCCAGAGATGGATGATGTCTGGGAGGTGGGAAATAAAATGTGACCCCAATGATTACCAAAAAATTATCACTAAACTGATTGTCTATTTTTGAAATATAAAGTTATCTCCAGCCCAACAGAACCTCAAGATGTATGTTATCATAATTGAATATAGGTAGTTTTTAAATACCACCTGTAATCGCAATGCAGGACAAGTCCAGAGTCCATTTAGTGAAACATAACACATTTAGCCTACACAAGAGAGGAGATACCGATAAAAATAAAAACTCTGCCAGAAAAATAATTCTCTGCATTTACATTTTTGTGGTCATGAAAAATTTTCTTTCTGGCACGAAATCTTTTTCCTCATAAACTCAAGCTGGGCACAATATGTTCCTTCTATATTCTTTTTGTTCCTCCCAGCACACGGTTTGACATTGGTTTGTTGTCATTAGCATCACCTTCAACAAATCATTTCCTTCACTTGTCCAATTACAGACAACATAAAAATGCCTGTCCTCCATGTTTCTTATTTCAACACTGGACTTGACATGACTCTACTCTAAATCACAGAAGCTGCTTGTCAGTTTCTATGACTTAAAGTTAATTTTCACTCGGCTTTCTCTTCTTTTTATTTCACACTTCTTATGGGTAATGGCCAGAGTGAAAATGATGGTTTAAGAGCTTCTCTCCTTCAGACCCCTACCTTCCCATTCATGGATTTATAGCACACTTTTCCTCAGGGAAATTTTAGTATATCTCCCCTTTACTCAACAATAAAAGAGAAAACACTATCATAAACCAATACAGATATCCTCTGACACTCTTTAGGGACAAGATCCTTCCCTTACACCAAAATGTAGAACAGCTACCACAATCAATGAAGAAAATAGAGAATTTGATGTCCTCAGGGAATCACCAGTGTTTCTAATTCATTTCATTCTATGGCTCCCAAAACAGGCTTAGAGATACACAAACAAAAATTCAACTACCTCTGTGACTGCAGTCAAGGTAAATACACAACAATATCACCAAATCAAGGAAGTAAGAGATCACTCTCCTTTCAATTTGAAGAAAGATATTTTACCAAAGAAGAGAAAAGCTAAGTAAATCGAATTGTACTAAATTAGTTGTGTCTTTTCAATTCTTATTTTCTGCAAATAGCAGCAATGAAAATACAGGCTAACTACTCAAAGCAGAAAATAAACTCATGAAAAAGTTTGCATCTTCTGTTTCAGTGCATGTTGTCTTAGCCTCTCTCAAAGTCACTGGTTCTTCATTGGGAACTTCCGTTTTCCTGTTTCCTTTTTTTTTTTTTTTTTGGTCCCCTTTTTAAGGTTTTTAAATGCCTGATTTACAGTACACACTTGTAGATTTCTATGGGAACCAGGATTCATCTTGAAATATAAATAGTCTAACCAGTGTTCTGAAACACCTCCGGGGCTCCTATGTAGCATGCTCAAGCTATTACTGTTGGGCTCTTCTGGGTGAATTTCAGAGTTCCCTTCGATTCGTTGAAAATGTGAGTGTCTTGAAGATGAAACATCTTTCACTGCCCATGTCTCCTACCTGTATATACTTTATCTTTGATCTTGTGTGTTTCTATGTTACTTTCTCTGTTACTTTCTCTAAGAAAAAATAATATCGTCACAACTTAAACTCCGGGAATTTACTTCCAACTGAATTTATAACACTCTAAAATTTAAACTCCAATCATTTTATAAAATCCAAAATAAAAAGATATATATTCATCAGAGGTAATAATATTTCAATCTCCAAGACTATCTCAACTACCAATGCTTTTATAATTTGTTAATTAACTATAACATCTACACCAAAAATAACTGATTTAAACAATTTCTTCTTAATGTTAGTTCCATTTGTTGAGAATACCAGCATGTACTGATTTAGAGAAATATCCAAAACCATTTCACTGAGGGAAATGTGTTCCTTATACAGCATGGATGCTATTTAATCCTACATTTTGCAACAGTGTTTGATATAAACCTTTATTTTAAATTTTTTAATTAAAAACAATTTTTTTAGAGAGAGTGTGTGCAACCAGGGGAGAGGAGCAGTGGAAGAGAGAGAGAGAGAGAGAGAGAGAGAATCCCAAGTAGGCTCCACACTCACTGCAGAGCCTGACATGGGGCTTGATACCACTACTGTGAGACCATGACCCAAGCTAAAACCAAGAGTCAGATGCTCAATCAAATGAGCCACCCAGGTGCCCCTGAACCTCCTGTTTTAAAAGAGCCTGTGCTGTTGAATACAGTAGCCAACAGCCACACATGTCTACAGAGCAGTAGAAATATGCCTAGTCAGATTTGACATGTGCTGTAAATGTAAAATATACATTGAATTTAAAAAACTTGGTATGCATTCACACCAAAAAAAAAAAAAGGAATATATGTGAGGTGATAAATGTGTTAATTAACCTGATGAAGGTTAATTAACCTTTCATAAGGTTTATGTGTATCAAATCATGTTGTACACATTAAATATCTTACAATTTGATTTGTCAATTATATTTCTTTTTTTAAATTTTTTTAACATTTATTTATTTTTGAGAGAGAGAGAAAGAGAGAGAGAGAGAGACAGAGTGTGAGTGGGGGATGGTCAGAGAGAGAGGGAGACACAGTATCAGAAGCAGGCTCCAGGCTCTGAGCTGTCAGCACAGAGCCTGACACAGGGTTCAAACCCACGAACTGCGAGATCATGACCTGAACTGAAGTCAGCCTCTTAACCAACTGAGTCATCCAGGCACCCCAAGCCAATTATATTTCAAGAAGACTGAAAGAAGGGGCACCTGGGTGGCTCAGTCAGTTAAGAGTCCAACTTCGGCTCAGGTCATGATTTCACAGTTTGTGGGTTCGAGCCCCATGTCGGGCTCTGTGCTGACAGCTCAGAGCCTGGAGCCTGCTTCGGATTCTGTGTCTCCTTGTCTCTCTGCCCCTCCCCGCATCTCAAAAATAAACATTAAAAAAAAAGTTTTAAAGAAGACTGATAGAAGTTAAAAATTTAGTATACATAAAAGAATGTAAAATATTTCATCAATAATTTTTATACAAGTTATATGTTGAAATGTCAAAATTTTGAATGTACTGGGCTAAATAAAATACATTATTAAAATTAATTTCAATGATTATTTTTTGACTCTTTTGGTATAACTATAAAAAAAATCATGTCCTGAGCTGAAGTTAGACACTCAACTGAGTGAGCCACCCAGGCACCCCCTATAAAAAATTTTTAAATTAGATATTTAGCTCATATTATATTTCTGCTGGAGAATCCCAGTTTGGACATTTGAATAGTCTCATGCAAGGGTTAAGATCGTTGTTCTTAACTACTGTATCCCAAGGCCTAGGATATATTCTAAATAACCCCAGTCCCTGGCATAATATAGATACTCCATAAATATTTATTAAAAATAATAATAAATGAAAAGTAAATAATATCTTAGCTATCGAGTATACTTTCTCCACAAAAATAAAAATGTTCCATAAGTATGAAGAAATGAGTAATTACAATGTTTGAGGCCTAAAGGAAGACAAGTGCTAAGAGACATAAATTCGCAAAGTAAAGAAATTGGTTAAAACAAAGAGTAAGTATTCATTGAACTTGCAAAACCAAAAAAAATAAATAAATAAAGCTAAAGAAGGGAGAAATATTTGTAAGGTGTAAGGAATGTGATAAAGAACATCTATATATTGTTTCTAAGGAAGGTGACAAAGTAATTTAAAGATCAATATATCTTATTTAAAATTTAGGCCATATATTTTGAGAGTAATTTATGCAAAATCATGATTTAAGGAAGTTAAATTAAAATTTGACTGTAATAAATGTAATAGTCCTAAATGGTATGAAAAGAAAAAAATGGCTTAAAGGGTAAAAGTACTGACAAGTGACATCATACCTAAGCCTTTTTTTTAGAACTTTAACCTAGAAACAAATATCCATCAGTTTTACCAGCTACTAGAAATAAGTGGAGGGGCACCTGAGTGGCTCAGACAGTTGAGTGTCAAGCTCTTGATTTTGGCTCAGGTCATGGTCTCATGGTTGTGAGTTTGAGGCCTTCATTGGGCTCTGTGTTGACAGCACAGAGCCTGTTTGGGATTCTCTCTCTCCTTTTCTCTCTCTGCTCCTTCTCTGCTTACACACACATACACTCACTCTCTCTCTCTCTCTCCCTCTCTCTCTCTCAATATTAAATATACTTAAAGAAAGAAATAAGTTGAAAGTGGATTATTTATCATAAGGGGAAATTCTAAATGTTAAGAAACAAATTAGGCAACTTGGAAAATCTGCAAATCTAATAAAGGAGAAACCTCTTGAGTTGGTTCTGTTTGTGAAGTAACAGGACACTGAATATCTAGATGGGAGTAATGGTATTATTGACTAATGTAGATATGGTGCTTAATATATGCCAGGCATGGTCTTAAGCAATTTATATAAATTAACTCATTTGGTTTTCATAAGAATTTCATGATGTAAGGACTATGATTATCCCTATTTTACAGATAAGCAAAGTAAAACAAGAGGTCGACCAACTTGTCCAAGGTCACACAGCTGAGTTCCATAGCCTGAATCCAAACCCAGGCAGCCTAGCTTCAGTAACCTTGCTTCTAATCACTCGGCTACACATTTATGAAACCTGTCTTGTGATTGGTGATTTCCATCAACTATTCATTTAATCTTTGCACATTCCTAGGAGGAGGTGCAATTATTAGCAGTTTAAAAGTTAGTTTAGGATTCAGAGAGGTTAAGTCACTTGTCCAAAATAACCCATTAGGATCAGAGTCAAGACTTGAATCTAGATCCATTGGACCCCACAACTCCTTCCACTATCTGCTCAATCATGCTGAAAAAAATAGAACCTGAATAAACAATAGAGACTATGAATAAATTTTTTATCTCTAAGTACCTCTCCATGATCCAGATTGATTAAGGCAGATTCCTCAGACTACTTGTACCAGCCTTCTGAAACATTTTCTCTTGTGAAAATAAAATATTCAATCTAGTAATAACAGACTATTTTCTTTTAAATACATTGCTCTTGTGAAATTTCACATACCTGTATTCTGTTATTTACTATAAATTCGTATTTTCAAATCTTACAGTATCTGCTGAAGTAAGTATTAAACAGTGTATACAAAGCTATGAACAATACAAGGATAGAGCTCAGGACCTTGGAGAGTTACACCAAGTTATCCTCTGTGTTTTCCACAAAGGATTGCTGGATTTTGAGACAGTATTTGCAAGCTGCAGAACTCTCTTCTCCCAAACAAAGCAAACGTTCTATATTCCTTGCAACCTTGAACCATAAATACATAAACAATCTCAAATGTCACTGAGCAGCTAAAACAGTGAGCTACATGGTCATCTCATTTTTTTTTTCTCTTTAAGAAATACAATCAACAGAAAGCAAAGGAACTAATGGTAATTAGGCCAAAGAATTAGAATGTAGGAAAGTTAGAAATGAAAAGTTATGCTTCCCCTAGTAACTATAACTTGGCATATTCTATATAAGGACATAAATATAGCAGCAAATATAGTACATAAAATACTATCATGTGTGCAAGGAACGAATAACAATAGCTGGGAGGATCATAATTTTGACTTTCTTGACTTTTATGAGTTTAAATTCTCAGCCACAATGTTACATTAATACATACAAGTTTTTTAACCAATCTTGACTTAATTTTTTGCCTCTTTCTATGCAACTGTCCTCTCAGTTTCCTTGGCACTATGTTGGCTAATGCAGTAATATTTGAATACCGACCTTCCAAATTTGATTTGGATTCAAGTCTTGACCTTTAAGGGGAAAAATGGGAGGAGTGAATACTTCATCCTGGAACTCATTAAACAAGGGAAAGAAAGTACAGTCAAAGCTTTCAGCTGTGCATGATTACTAAACAGTGGGGGAATGCAGAAACTGCTAAATAAAACAAGTCACGCGTCAGGCCAGAAAAAAAGCTGAAGCAATCGTTTAAATCTGCACACTGCTGTTTTTTATTTAATGCTGAGAGGTGTTTACAATGCTGTGATTGTTGGAGAAAGGTTAATCCAGATGAGTAAAAGAGTAGCGGTATATGAGACTGTTTCACACCAGCTCTTTGCAGTGAATATTTTAGTAACCGTTGTGAATCCATGTCAGCAGTGCAAGCATCAAATGAAATAGGAAAGAAAGCAAATATTACCCTAAAGAATGAATTTTGATTTAAAAGAGAAGCAGAGGCATTTTCATTGCCCTCTGCTGTAGTGATGATGGGGTAGAAAACAGTTTCCATCAGAGTAAAGTGCTCTTTTTTAGTTCCTATATTCTCAACTCACCACCCTATTTATGAATTTGAGAGGTAGGGAGGAGTAAAAACCTCCACTCATTCTCCTTCCAACTTTCATTTGGTTTCTTTCCCCCCATGAGCTTCAAACTATAGTAGCAATTCTCTCCTTGGAGAGTACTACCTTGCCTCTACATCAAGCTATGTCAAAAACTATTCAATATTCTAAGCAGCTCCACCAGGGCACATGTTCCTGTCTTATTTCCTTCCCTGAAAAGAATCTGTATTGATCTCTCCAAAACCTTGGGGCCAAATGAAAATAGCAGGAGAGGCATTCTGTGGGGGGGAAAATGCAGATTTGTACTGTCCCTCCATTTTTTTTCTTGCTCTCCAGAATATCAGTGCAGACAGAGCAATATTGGAAACTCAACGCTTTCTTGAAGCGTTTCTTTCTTCCTTCTTCCCCAAGGCTATGTTAATAGCAGCATTTGTGTTCCTGCCTTTACAGCTTCAGGACCAAAGATCAATGAGAGTCAAGTTTCAACTTTTCCTTTGAAAGAACCACTGCCCAATCCATAAATAAAATGTAAATTACCCCAACTGTGGATCAGTGTTACTGATATCTGTAAATAATTATTCAGCAATTCAAAATTTGATTTTTTGTGCTGTTAACATTGTTCATAATTTTGAACTCTGTTAAAGAAAACATCCAGACATTTGTTAAAGCTAGCACTCTTTATTCAAGGAGTGCTACTACTCTGGGTTTGTAGTAGAAGGTAAGAGATTAAGCCCACCTCAGAATACAAGGAGAAGTGGAGATTTATAGCTGTTGGGGAGGAAGAGCTTCCTCTGCCCTCTCATCCTTATAGTTGGACTTAGAATCAAATCGACATGAAACAGATTAACAGAAGAAAATCAAATTTAATAGGAATGCATATGGGGAATTCACACAGATATGAAATTCTACAGACAATGAGGCAACATGAAGTTATAGGAGCTAAGAAGAGGGGTAGAGTCTGAGGATACAAAGGGGAGGAAGATCTTTAGCAAGAAGGTAAAAGTGGATGTCTGAAAAAACAAGTTGCTCTATTATGCAGATAAGTTTCTTAGGTCAAGGGGAGTCTTTATTAATAATAGCTTTCTTCCTGGTATAGACTCTCCTTTCCAGTGTCAAGTTAGTCAGACGAGGGGGAGGCAGAGAACCTTTCCAGCATCTGCTGGGTTTTAATTACTTTTAACTCAAAATAATCTGTATTCCAAAGTGGACCATCTTAAGGCAGCCTGGCCTTGGTCACTACATAGCCAAGAAGCAGGGTAGGGTCAATAGATAAAAAAAATTACTAAGAAGAAACATAAAGGAAAAGGGGACTATGTCAAGGGCTAAATTAATTTTCCAGAATTTTTGCTGAAGGCATGCAAAGATGATAGGATATCAAGAGTGGAAGATAAGGAACTAAACAGACCATCAGGCGTGGTCATTTACCAATGAAGGGGTAAGAAATTTGAGCAAAATGTCAAGGGTGGGAAATTTTCAATAAAATGAACCAGCAGCAGAATTCTTGCTAAAACTGGACTGAGTAAAAAACAGAGTCCAAGAGAGACTCAAAAAGAGGACTCAGAGGATCCTAATTAATGTTTGGTCAAAAGAGAGAGTCAACTCACTTTTTAAAATTAACTGCAGGAGCTCCTGAGTGGCTTAGTTGGTTGAGCATCTGACTCTTGATTTTGGCTCCAGTCATGATCCCAGGGTCATGGGATTGAGCCCTGCATGGGGCTCTGTGCTGAGTGTGGAGCCTGTTTAAGGTTCTCTCTCCTTCTCCCTTTGCCCCTCCCCCAGCCTTGGCTCTCTCTCTCTCTCTAAAATATAAAAAATAATAAAATAATAAAATTGACTGCATATTTATAGAGAAGAAAAAGAAAATATAAGACATGTCCAGTATACTACTCTGATATGTACTGCAAGCAAATGCATTTTTGATAGTATAATTTTTATATTAAAGATTATTTTCAAAACAAATTTATTAATAAAGGATTCTACTATCTACTATATAAAAAATGCCAAAAGGTAAGGAAAAGAAGCAAAGTCCTAAAACAAATTTGATAACTGGCTTAGTATCTGAATAATAATTTAATAAAATCTTACACTTATGAAATGTTTTATATTTTTTAAGAGATGACATATTTTATTTTATTTATTTTGATAGAGTGAGAGTGAGAGAGAGAGCAGGGGAGGGGCAGAGAGAGGGAGAGAGAGGGAATCCCAAGTAGGCTCTACACTGTTAGCATATAGCCTGGTGTGGGGCTCAAACTAACAAGCCATGGGATCATGACCTGAGCCAAAGCCAAGAGCTGGATGCTTAACCAACTGAGCCACCTAAGCACCCTGAAGTGCTTTATATTTTAAGTTATTTTCATATAATACTGTCAGAGAGCCCTCTCAACTATAGATCCCAACAATTAAAACCAAAAATAGATAAGATTAACTCATGCTCTAACTGAAACCCACTGTTCTTATTTCTTATTATACTCATTTGAAGCATTTATGAAAATGTTTTGCAACGACTGGAACATTTTAACCACCAGGCCAGAAATGCCCTGATAGCAGTGAAATGCCTAAAAAACAACAGTAACAAAAAAGAATAGCACACCCCACCCTCCTCTTTCCCTGCCCATACATAGGTTGACCACATACGGACCCCCACTTATGATCATGCAATCTCTGCCTGCTCTCCTGCACATACCATCTGAACCTTTCCCTATAAAATTCTAGGTGTTTATCTTGCCGGTGGAGAGGTCAGTTGTCAAGGCTTGATCCTGCCACCTCCCCCAGCTACTGGCACACAAAATAAATTTCTTCCTTTCTCTTTTCCAAACACTCATCTCTTAAAGTATTAGCTTCTTTTGGGTTTGTCCAGCAACAGTGTTAGCAAACCCAGCCCAGAGCTATGCTTTCAATTTGTCCAGCCCCCTTGGGATTCCTGGGGACAGAGCAGATGACCTCAGTAGCAAATTAAGACTCAATGTTCATTTCCTGAATTTGCAGTTGTGATTAATTGGGAAAAATACTACTAATAACTTAGATTTACTGGGTGTTAATAAATATCAAGCCCCATACAGCATACTATAAATATTAACTCTCTTGATTCTTTTTAGATGGACACCATTATTACCCCCACTTAAGGATGAGAAAACTGAGTCAAAGAGTATTACAAAGATATTCAGTGTCAGACTTATGATCCAAACTCAGATGTGGTATAATACATATCCATAATTTTACTTGCTAATTTATATATTTTTACAAAACAAGAGAGCAAATCTTATTTCTACCTGACAGATATGCAAACTACAGAAAGAGAAGGAATGACATAAAACATCATCCAGCTAAGTATGGATGAAGACTAATATCCAGTATATAATTCCTGTAAATGCATTGTCTTTTACCAATTTCATGTGCTTTAACTATGCGTGGTTTAAATGTCCTTTTAATTATTACTGTGAGTTGAGGCTGC